>JARBWK010000003.1:140953180-141655571 GCA_030556195.1 Anolis apletophallus
ACATGCGGCCTCTTAAATTTAATAAAAAATAGGTGTGCCTCTGCTACATACATATTCACTGCAGGGCAGTTTTTTCCTGTTTTTCTTGTTGATTCTGAAACTTTCTAATTAGGAGATAGGCTAACTAAAGCCCATGGGCCACAGGCACATTCTCCCTAAGGACTCTAAAGTACAGGTATTTTCCATTATGTACCTTCCTTTTAGAAAGCCTGGGAGGAAAACAGAAAAAAAATCCTTGTACCTACACCAAAGTTAATGGAGGTTTACTAGTTCGACATGGTGTATGGTTTGCTGAGAGTATGACCATGTTCCAGAAGCATTCTCTCCCGACGTTTCACCCACATCTATGGCAGGCATCCTCAGAGATTGAGAGGTCGGTTAGAAACTAGGAAAGTGATGTTTTTATATCTGTGGAATGTCCAACGAGGGAGAAAGAACTCTTGTCTGTTTGAGGCAAGTGTGAATGCTGCAATTGACGACCTTGATTAGCATTTAATGGCCTTGCAGCTTCAAAACCTGGCTGGTTGCTGTCTGGGGAAATCCTTTGTTGGGCAGTATTAGCTGGCCCTGATTGATTGTCTGGAATTTCTGTTTTTGAGTGTTGTTCTTTATTTACTGTCTTGATTTTTGGGGTTTTTAAAAATACCGTTAGCCAGGTTTTGTTCATTTTCATGGTTTCCTCCTTTCTATTGAAAATGTTATTATCTATTTAATTAATTTTAAAAATGTAATACACTGACCATATACATTGCAACATATACAAATACACATACGTAGACAACCCTCCACCCACAGTACAATTAATCCAAATAATAATAAATAAATAAACCACCAAGGTGGTGGGTAGCACTGTTGAAATTTTTCACATGCTTGTGGATTTCAATGGCTTCTCTGTGTAATCTAACATGGTAGTTGTTAGAGTGGTCCAGCATTTCTGCGCTTTCAAATATTATGCTGTGTCCAGGTTGGTTCCTCAGGTGCTCTGCTATGGCTGACTTCTCTGGTTGAAGTAGTCTGCAGTGCCTTTCACGTTCCTTGATTTGTGTTTGGGTGCTGTGTTTGGTGGTCCTTATGTTTGGTTTTTGGGCATTGGACTATGGAGACATTGGTTCAAATCCCTACTTGGCCATGAAACTCACTAGGTGACCTTGGACAAGTCATAGTCTCTCGACCTCAGAGGAAAGCAACAGCAAACTTGTTCAGAACAATGAAAACCCTGTGATAAATTTGTTTGTCATAGATTGGAAACAACTTGAAGGCATACAGCGACGACTCCACCCAGGAACTGTTTCAGATTTGATGGTGTTTTTTTCAATACTGAAAGTGACTCCAGGGTATTTTCTGTTTTGGAAATAAACCATCTCCCAAATAATGTCTTCAAACAAGAGAGGAATGCTCCAAAACGTCTCCATGATTCTTAAGGATATGAGGGGGCTTTTTCCAGTTCTGAACAAAACAACAATTTCTCGTGCAGACTGTCACCCTTCCCAGTGCAAGCTGTGCGTGTGTGCACCCATGGATTATATTTTGGTTTTTGGCTAAAGTCAATGTGTACTAAACAGAATCCTACTGTGTTACAACAGAATGAATCTGAGTCAGTAAAATTTAAGCATAGTGCTCAAATGCAGACAGGCCCTAGAGGACAAAGAAAGTCCTGTTTTCAATATAGCTTCACAATCTGAACTCTCATCTTATGCTCATGCTCAAGCAGATCTTGGATGTCTCGTAGTTACTGGTAACTATTTCATCTTTCTGTAAAGTATGATTGTAATGTACTGTAAAAGTTACAATCTGGCTGTAACTTAAAAAGACATAACTTTATTCCTCTTCTAATCATTTATGGGAGTGGCCTCATTAATTGGTGGAGGAGAACTACAAGTACGAGTTCTCGTATATTTCATTTAACAAATCATATGCATTCCTAGGCATTATTTCTTTAACAGAAACTTTGGTACCAGAGGTAGAAATAACATGGAAAAAACAGGAGTGGTTTTTACAACACCACAAAAAAGAAAATAACTTTGTACACGTTACAGTAGACTTTTTTTTTTACAGAAGTGAAGATATGCACATATGAAATGGGGGGAAAACCAAGTCAGATGTGTATACATGAAAATATAGAACAGTGATTTTCAACCAGTGTGCCGTGGAACACTAGTGTGCCGTGAGAGATCTTCAGGTGTGCCGTGGGAAATTATTTTCAGGCTTCATTCATATATAAACTATAAGGCGCATCTGTCCCTTTAAGAAATGGAACCATAGCACTCTCGCGTCACCTAAGAAATGACGCGAGAGTGCTATGGTCGCACCATCTTGGATTCGCTCAGACGCGACTAAGTAAACAAAGTTAGAGTTAGTGCTACAGCTGCGTGTCAAGTGACAGTGGCAATTTGGGATCACAGCAAGACAAGCAAGTGACAGTCATTTTGTGTCATTTTGGCTGGTGGTGTGCCCCAGGATTTTGTAAATGTAAAAAATGTGCCGCGGCTCAAAAAAAGTTGAAAATCACTGATCTTGAAGGTGAGACGTATCTGCTCTTCCTTGTCTTTCTGTTTTGCTGTTTTTGCTCAGTAAGGGATCCCAAAGGCAGATGCTGTTTATCTTGCATGTTGTAATGAAGCACACAGAGCTACAGTTGGCTCAGCTAAAGTAGAATCTCCTTTTCCTGCTTAAGATTTATTGCACTGTTTACTACAGATCGGCTTTGGCAATCAAACACCAAATCTTTGTGCTTCTTCAAGCAATACTTCATCATCCTCCTGATGCTGATGCTTCTTTAAAAAAAACTTCTAGCAAGACAGATGAGTTATCGTGTTGAAAAGGGGGTGGCTACATGATGTTAGCACTAAATGCGCAGTGATTCACTACAAAGGAGGAAAACTGTGAGTTTAAAGGTTCCTCTTTTATCCCGATTCTGTCCAGAAAATGTACATATTCACATCACTGTACATCCCAGCACTCACCAAAAACATGTGATTTCCTTCCCTCCCCCTGTGTAGACTACTCCAGCACATGGCTGCTTTTAAAAGGCCCGAAACAGCTGTCAAATGGACACACGGGTAATTTAAAGGAAGCACAAATGGATAGCAATTAGAACTCTCTGAAAACTGTATAATATTAAATAAACAACTAAAGGAAGGGAGAAATTTGGCAGAAGTTTTTTTTAAAAAATCACTTTATTATGTGCTGAATCTTATATGCGCACATGCGAATCTGCTTATATTTATATTAAGATATTCGTATGTGCACATATACAATTCAGTGCATAACATAGTGATTTAAAAAAAATCTGTTGGATGTCCCCCTTCTCCCTTCCATCTTGTTCCAATAAAGAGGAGGTCTATGAGGATTGCAAGGGAAGAAATCCCAGGACCAACAAGTCTGTGTGGAAACATGGTCTCAGTTCCTTGGTTTCTTTGTCCTCCCTCTTAAACCCACATTTTTCATGCTATCTGGGAGTACCTTGGGAGGAGAAGGAGAAAGAGGAACCACAAAACGACCTTGTAAAAAGAAGCTTCTTTCTCAGAGGTTTTGTCAATTGAGGGCCATTCCAGACAGGCCATTCCAGGCAGTTCCTTTTAGGATTGAGGCCACACAGAAGCCCCAAACCCTGGGATTTTCCAGGGGGAGGGGGTGACTAAGTGTCTTCCTAGGTCAAGCAGAGGAGGGCATCTAGCCAGCCCCCAGTTTCCCCTCCAAACTTTCCAGAGGGGCTTGGCTGTACCCCTCAAGCTCCTGACACTTGAAAAGATCTGGACCTTGCAGTAAGATGTCATTTGGATGCCTCCGGTTATTCCGATACCCATCACAGGTTTTGGGCCTGTGTGGAAGAACCCTGAGGTATCCATATAACATAGCTCCATCCTGCCTAGTACCACAGCAAGCATCTGCTAGATTTAGTTTCCTTTTCCACTATCATCTCTCTTTTCATGTGTGTCATATTTTTTAAAACTGTAAGCCTGAGGGCAAGGAATTGTCAAATTGACAATTGGAAGTTGCTTGTGTAAAGTGCCATATGCATTGATCGTGCTATATAAATATATCATTGTTATTATTATGCAAGTGCTGCATAATGTTATGCCTTATGCTGCTGCCAAATGGGTTGTTGCAAGAATTGAGCCAGCAATGGGCTTTCAGGGAGGACAATGTTGTACCACAGACCAAATGCTTGTGGCATTTGACTAACTAAAAAAAGTTAAAACTTTATTTTCTTTACACTTAGGAACCAGAACAGTGAGTTTTCTACTTTAAAGTTCTGTCTATAGCAATAAACTGGTAACTCCAACTAATTTATTTTAAAATAATTTCCAAATCCTCTGCTCAACTAGATCAAGCACAATGAATGTTGTGGAGCAGTCTGTAAAAGTCAGCTGTCAAAAAACTTACCAAGCAGGATTTTCAACAAAAGAGGGATGAATTAATCAATTTGGTGTTGATAGAGAAAGGAAAAAACATGCAAGCGTAATTTGGGCGTTTTCTCCACCATGTAACTGAAGCAACCAGTAAGCTAAAGAAAGCCTACTAAGCCATCTTCCCAAGACCACACTTTTTCTGAAAAGATGCCATCTGTTACCAAAGCCATTGCTAACTGAAACAAAACATGTGGTGCAGGTGCCAAATTGCCAAAAAGCAATAGAGCAATTAAAGAGTAAATCAATACAGGAAATATTAGAGTTGGTGGAACATGGGACATTTCAAGTCAGGTGCAATGTTTCCTTTTTAAGGAAAAGTCTAAAAACATTACACTTTTCTGAAGTATCCAAACTATGAGGCTGTTATCATTACTAGGTTTGAGGGGGGGGGGGGGCAGACTTTAGAAACATTTATGAATAGGCCTACTGAAAGCAATGGGACCTGAATCACAATTTCAATAATACTATTCTAAGTATGATGATACGAGCAACTACATTGTAGAACGAATGCAATTTGACCTCATTTTAACTGCTGTCACACATGGCTGTGGAATCCTGTGATCTGTAGTTTGGTGAAGTACCACCACTCTTAACTATTTTATTACTTTTGTTCTATTTTTAAATTCCTGACTCGTGGGTAACAACACTGGGACCGTCCTTTAGGAAGTCTATTATCTAATAATAAGCCTTAAAAGCACAGCGTTTTCATACAGAAATAATTCCTTTCTTAAGTCAGAGACATCACAACATTCTCAAAGCAACGCCAGACCTGTTACACCTGACTTGCAGGTACAAAGGGAATGTTCTCCAATATTTCACATCACCAGTGCCTGACAATCAAAGGTAGGATTTATTCACACCCCACACCCATTAATTAATGCTGCAATTACCAGGTTGCTTTGATTTGTCAACAGGGAAAAAACACAGCTTGGTTGTGTCTTGCTGATAAGCATTCAGTGAACAAAAGAAACAGAAAGAATAATTTTAATAGTAACTAATTTTCACATGTTCAAAGCAAACCTATAAAACGTTAGAATTTAGTCACCACCTGGCTGACTAAATTTACATGTAAGGCTGCAATTCGAAGCAAATACACTTCAAAGGAAATACAAGTAAAAACCGAATTGGCTTATTTATTTAAAATTTACTTTATTTATATCCCGCCTTTCTCTACCCCAAAGGGGACTCAGAGCAGCCTTACAAATTAAACAGCAATTATATGCCAAAATGTAAACATACAATACAATAAACATTTACATTAAAACCAAACATTAAAACAAAGCAGTTTAAAACCAGTTATTAAAATCACGCCATCCAGAATCATAATCCGAAGCCGTTCCATTGGCCCATTCACTGTTCCTTATTCTCCTGTTGTACTAAAAAAAACCCTTGCTATCCCAAAGCTTGGTCACATAACCACATTTTTACTTTCTTCCTGAAAGTCAGAAGGGAGAGGGCCGCTCTAATTTCACGAAGGAGGGAGTTCCATAGCCAAGGGACCACCACAGAAAAGGCCCTGTCTCTCATCAGTTGCGCCAGGCGTGGGACCGAGAGCAGAACCTCCTCAGACGATCGTAATCTCTGAAGCGGATCATAGAGGGAGACACGTCATTAATTTGTTTTAAAGATACTTATATTATCATCTCAGAGTGGTGCCCAATAATTTCAAGTATATGAAAAACAAAACAAATGCACTAATTGAAACATTCACACCTAGCTCCAACAGACAAAGAGTTCTTTCTCCCACCCTGGACTTTCCACAGATATAGAAAGCCAGTTTTCCTAGTTTCCCACAGACCTCACAACCTCTGAGGATGCCTGCCATAGATGCAGGCGAAACATCAGGAGAGAATGCTTCTGGAACATGGCCATACAGTCCGAAAAATTTACAACAAGCCAAATGCAGCAAGTTAGCAAATGATTTTAATTGACAACATTAAGTATGTTTTCCCCATCATTTTCACTAAATTTACATACTCAAAACAAGCCAACCGAAAGAGTTCCTGGTATATTATGGACAAAGAACTTCATTTTCCAATTCCTGCTCAGGTACTGAATTACTGAGTGGCTTACAACTGGTAATTAGTCCTTATTGGATAGGGTTGTTTGGAAAATAACTCTGCATATATCATTCCATCTCTATTATTCTAAGCTCCTGGGCAAAGAGAGGTACAAGATAATTTTGAAATCACTAGCATGCTCTTTTCACATTTCACAAACTACTGCTTTCCTCTTTCTATCTAAGCTTCTCATTTATTAACTGGGAAGTAAAAAAAAATAAAGGCAATTAATTCAGTTCACAGTAGTTCTGCATCACAATGCAGACTGTGTCCAATGTTATATATCCCTGTTTATCTAGTAAGATTGGATGGAGACCCATGACATTTAATGCAACTGTGCATTTAGCATTCGGGCTTTAAGAAATTTAAGCCAGGTTGGTGGATCAAAGAGATAATTATTAGGATTGGGGCAAAGCTGAGAGGAGGAATTTAATAACTTAGTGCTATCGAAGAATCCACACTCCAAACAAATATCAGAAAAGGGGTTCAGCTCCTTCTCATATAATCCTCCACTTTTAACAATTCAAAACATTTGATGATGTGTGACTATGACTTCGGATTGTGTTGTTTTAATAATTCGTTTTAATTGCTTTTTAATTTTATGTTTTAATGTATATGTTTATTTTAGTATATGTTTGTTTGATATGGCATCAAATTGCTGCTTATTGTAAGGCTGCTCTGAGTTGGGGTGAGAAGAGTGGGGTATGAATATCGTAAGTAAATAAATAAATTTGATTTATCAATTAGGAGTGGGACAAGAATTGCAGCTGAATTAAGTTTTGCCCAGAAGGGTGCATTTTAAAACTTCATACACTCTCTTTAGTCTATTTTTTTTAGATTTTAGCCTGAAATTATTTCTCAACTAACTCAACACTTATTCGAATTGCGTCTTGAACAGCACAACAAGGCCTGTCCCAGTATCCCTGTGAGAATGTGTGTTTTTTAAGTTTGAATGCAACCTTTTATACTTCTTACTAACGATCCTTGAATGGTAAAGGGCTGGATTTCAGCAAATAATGAGTCCTTCTACTAAGCATTCTTCTATATAATTACCAAATTAGGCTTGTTAAGGCCAATGAATTCCATTTCCACAGCGGTTTTGTAATAAACCATTTAATGTTATTTGGACTGTGCTCAACATTCTCCAGGTACTTTTGTGGTAAATTGAAAAGAAATACTGATTCAGATCAGGGGGAGACAACCAGTCCCCAACCTGATGCCTTCTGGATGTGTACGACTACAACTCCCACTGTTCCCAGAAAGCGCAGCAAAATTTGGGAGATTTGGATTCTAGTAAGTATTTCAGAACATGAGTGATGAATCTTAGTCCCAAAGGACATAATGAGGCCTAATTATTAAGCGGCTGTCTGTTTCCTGTCTGCCATCTAGCATGCCTCTAATGGTTGCTTATTAATTTGTTCTTGGTTATGATCAATCATCATGCCGACAAGAGGTAAGGAAAAGGAAATAGGCATGGGAAACCTCACAGGGGTCTTATCAGCTGGCAAGAATCAGTTCAGAAGAGAAATAAATGGGTAGGATTAAACCTATTGTGTTAAACTTATCGACTTCAGCACTGGTGGCTCAGCCCAGTGTGTTCAATTCTTCTATCATTTTATATTTTGTGTTTACTCTATTGTATGATTTTGTTATTGTTTGTATTTTATTTGATATTATTATCTGTTGTATGCATTTTATTTTGCCTTAGTGCCGAACGGGTTTTGACAACGCAGAAAGAACTGCAACTTGGAAACCCAAGGAGACTTTCTGCTGTGCTTTCTGCAACCGGACTTGCCTATCCCGGATTGGCCTTCTTAGTTATCAATGCACTTGTAGAAAGTGTGGGATGAGTCCTTCCTGAATCTTCGTTTGCGAAGAAAAGCCAAGAAAGAAAAAAGATTGTTAATTTTTGGGCTTGGCCTCATGTTAGCTGTGCCAAGTCCCCTTGGGGAGATTGTGGCATGGTATAAATAATAATAATTATTATTATTATATTATTTTCCAAAGCTGCTACAAGAAGGGAAATGTTGTAGACGGAGAGCATAGAAGAGATTTTCTTTCTGGGTTGCAGATGAGTTTTCCAGGCTGTATGGCCATGTTCCAGAAGCATTCTCTCCTGACGTTTCACCCACATCAATGGCAGACATCCTCAGAGGTTGTGAGGTCTGTTGAAAACTGGGCAAGTGGGGCTTATATATCTCTGGAATGTCCAGAGTGGGATAAAGAACTCTTGTCTGTTTGTCTTGTCTGTTTGTCTCTAAAATCAGGGCAGTAAATAAAGAACAACATTCGGAAAACAGGGGAATTCCAGACAAGAAACAATCAGGGCTAGCTAACACCTCCCAACAAAGGATTCCCCCAGGCAGGAAACAGCCAGTCCTTGAAGCTGCAAGGCTATTCAATACTAATTGAGGTGGCCAATTGCAATATTCACACTTGCCTCAAGCAGACAAGAATTATTTTTCCCACGTTGGACATTCCACAGATATATAACCTCATTTGCCTAGTTTCCAACAGACCTCACAACCTCTGGGTATGGCTGACATAGATGTGGGTGAAACATCAGGAAAACTCACAGCAACCTAGTGATTCTTGTCTTGAAAGCCTTTGACAACACATTGAATTTCTTCCTTTCTTATCCCCCCCCCCCCTCTTTTTTCCATGTAATACACAGGAAAAGCCCTCTCACAGTATTTTTCTTTGTTGCAGCAGGAGGTATAGTGAGCCAAATGGGATCTTCCCTGCGGAAACAGCTGACTCCAAACAAAACAAAAACAGCCACAGGTTGCATTGCACAGCATTTCCTCCCTAATTCTGGGTGGCTATAGAGGGGACAAGAGCTGCAGTCCCTAAACCGCATGAATCACTGAGATAAATAGGAAAGGAAATGTTTGTTTCAATGAAAAAGCTCCTGTACTTTGCTCCTATACAGAAAAAAAACCAATCCTGTTAACTCCTATGCAGAGACATAAATAAAATGACATCATGAGATTACTTATGGATCAGTCTGTTTAATAGTATACCGTAAAAAGTAAAGGTAAAGATAAAGGTTTTCTCTAACATTAAGTCATGTCTGACTCCGGGTGTGGTGCTCATCTCCATTTCTAGGCTGAAGAGCCGGCATTGTCCGTACACACCTCCAAGGTAATGTGGCCAGTATGACTGCATGGAGCGCCGTTACCTTCCCGCCAAGGTGGTACATATTGATCTACTCACATTTGCATGTTTTCGAACTGCTAGGTTGGCAGAAGATAGTATACCATGCTCACCAAAAAACCCAGATAAACGAAACCTGACATCTATCGTCCGGTAGAACAAGAATTGGCAACTGGAGCTCTGCATTTTTTAATTTTTCGGTGGAGGATTGCTAGTTCCATAATGCACCACCGCCAATAGTGTTGGCTTGGGCTCATGGAAACTGTAGGCCAAGATAGTTGCCCATGCCTGCTACTGAATGACTTAGATGCAAAGTGAACATATTTTATCCTCGTGTTGTTAAATTGTGATTTTTAGGAATAAAAAGGCAAAATGAAAGATCTCCAAAATGTTTAAGTCAGGAAAAAACTTTTAAAATTTCAACTCTATAAATATCATTTTAAAATTTCTATACATTTTTTCAGCCTTGTTCCATTGCCACTAAATATATGAAGAGTCTTTGCTATGGACTGGACAATGGTCCACAGCCCTATTGGTGCTTGCGGGTTAAACCGCTGAGCTGCTTAACTTGCTGACTGAAAGGTTGGTGGTTAGAATCCGTGGAATGGGTGAACTCCCACTGTTAGCCCCAGCTTCTGCCAACCTAACAGTTCAAAAACATGCAAATGTGAGTAGATCAGTAGGTACTGCTTCTGCGGGAAGGTAACGGCACTCCATGTAACTGCTGGCCACATGACCATGGAGGTATTTACGGACAATGCTGGCCCTTTGGCTTAGAAATGGAGATGAGCACCAACTCCCAAAGTCAGACACAACTAGACTTAATGTCAGGAGAAACCTCTACTTATGTCTGCAGCTATATCAAAATAAGTTTAACCCCAACGACATCTTACAAAACATCAACTGGATATCAATAGTTTCAACAATGTCATTTTCCCCTCTCAGCATCTTGCACAAGTGATTAGATATCTGTACACCGTTCCAGTAGTTTCAGCTATCATCCTTATTTTCATATGCAGTTGTTTCCCAACACACTTTCCCATACCAAGTACCACAAGATCCAGATACAGTTACTATATGGCGCAAGATCATTATATAATTACTTTATTTTGCAATAACAGTGGGGAAAACCCGTTGTTTATACATATTTTATGAAAATTCACAGCAAAGTAATCTGTATAGAAAGGTGATGACAAGTTTCCTTTGTTCCACAAAACCTTTCTTTCAAGAACTCAATTTTAAAACCTATAACATTCTGAATTCATAATACAAACAGCAAATGTCAGTCAAGATATTTGTATTATGTAGAAACGATAAAGTCTCTTATTACATCAGAGCAATTTCAAACTGCAAATTAGTTATAGCTATAGAACAGGCAATGCAAGAGAAAAATATTACAGAATGCCGCATCATCGGGGATGTGTTAATTTAGAAAGAATGACAGACAGTAACATGACACTTGGGAAGAATGGTCTCCCGTTTCAACTACAGACCCACAAACACCTTAAAATCTTATTTTAGAGAGCTGTCATGCGGGCAAGCTGCAAGGACTGCAGGGAAAGAGACTCAAGAAATGCCATCCTAGAAGGAGAGCGGCACAAGCCCAGATCTGGATGTAAGCCCACATTAAACAGCTACTTGAACAATATAAAGTAGAATCTATGATACTTACATTCGCAATTTATACCACTTTGGCTAGCCAAGTTATGGCTGTGCAGATATATAGTTAAATTTTAAGGTCTCGTTCTCCATTTTCATACGAAACACATGGAAAGGACAGCTGTAAGACGTAAACGTTTGCTTCCACAGCTTGACTGTAGGGATCATATTAATGCACTGCTACGGTAGATCTATTTAAATCTGGTTTTAGGCCTGGCTATGGGACGGGGATAGCTTTGGGTGCCTTAGTGGATGGCCTATGCAGGAAACAGGACAAGGGGAGCATGTTATTGTATGTGCAGCTTGACCTCTTAGCAGCTTTTGATACAGTTGACCATGCAATCTTTATGGGGTACACTTGATCCTTCTTGAGAATGAACTCAGAAAGTGGTTCTGGGACGTTCCCATTCAGTGTCTTGATCAATTTCTTATGTGGTCGGTCAGACACAGCAGAGAGAAGTTTACGAGAGTTTGGAGTTCAGTGTCGCCAATATACCTGTGATGCCCAACTCTAGCTCTCTTTCTAATGTCAGTAATGGACTGGATGAGGGAAAACAAACTGAAACTTAATCCAGATAAGACAGATGTGTTTTTGTACAGTCAAAAGACAGTTCAGGAAATAGAAATTCAGCCAGTGCTGGATGTGGTTACACTGCCCCCAAAATCTCAGGCCCACAGCCTGGGAGGTCTGCTGGAATCAACCCTGAGCCTGGATGCCCACATTTCAATGATGACCTGGACTAAATAAATACATTCGCCCACACTATGCCTTGCATAACAAAGAAAAATGGTGCCACATGTTTTGAATTTCAGTTATGGCAGGCAATTAAAGGCAGCTCATTTAAGTAAGCCACTGCCTGAAAGGCACTACACCCCATCTGATCTTTGAAACTAAGAAGGATCAGTCCTGGTTAATATCTGGATGGAAGACCATTCATGAACACGAAATAATGTAGCCTATATTTCAGAGGAAGAAACTGGCAAAACTGCTTTGGAGGTTTTTTTTCATCCAAAAAAAACAATGGGTTGCGATAAGTTGACAAAAATTCACATATACATGACACAAGGATTTGTTGTATTGGAACCACTTTGAATATTACAGAGTGATATATATATACATGACAAATATTATTTCAATCAGAGCCTTATTTTCTAAACATAAACAGAACTGCACAAATGATATTCTAGCCTTGGAAATCAAAGTAGACACATATATTCTTGTTGTTGTTAATGGCCATCAAGTTGACGTTGACTGATGTTGACCCTATGAATGAGAGACCACCAAGTCCCTCTATCATCAGCAAACTGGGCTGTGGCTTCCTTGATTGAGTTTACTGCAGTGGTTCTCAACCTGTGGGTCCCCAGATGTTTTGGCCTTCAACTCCCAGAAATCCTAACAGGTGGTAAACTGGGACTTGTAGGCCAAACACCTGGGGACCCACAGGTTGAGAACCATAGGTTTACTGCCTTCTACTTTACCAAGCATTATTTCCCTTTCTAATGTGCCATGTCTTTTCATGATATGTCTGAAGTATGACAGCCTCAGTTTAGTCATCTTGGCTTCTAGAAAGAGTTCAGGTTTGATTTGTTCTAATGCCCATTTATTTTGTCTTTAGCAATCCACGGTGTCTTTAGTACTCTTCTCCAGCAGCACATTTCAAATGAACGAATGTAACTATGGTTAGTTGATAGCAAGTTTATTTTATAATAAACTGACCAATAAAGTTGAAATATGTTAAATAAAAATACAGTAGAGTCTCACGTATCCAGCATAAACAGGCTGGCAGAATGTTAGAAAAGCAAAAATGTTGGATAATAAGGAGGGATTAAGGAAAAGCCTATGAATCGTCAAATTACGTTTATGCACCAAAACATCATCTTTTACAACAAATCGATAGAAAATGCAGTTAAATACACAGTAATGTTATGTAGTAAATACTGAATTTACGAATTTAGCACCAAAATGTCACAATGTATGGAAACAGCTGTGGATCCAGCCGGGAGGCAGACTGCATTGGATAATGCATAATGTTGGATGAGCGAAGGTTGGATAAGTGAGACTCTTCTGTACTGTAAAAAGGAGGCCTTTCTGCATAAAAGACTAAGACAAACCCAAGATGGGCATCTGTCAGGGGCACTTTGTGCTTTTCCTGCATGGCAGGGAGTTGGACTAGATGGCCCACGTGGTCTCTTCCAACTTATGATTCTATGACAAAAAAGTATATATTAAGAGAACCACTGTGATGAAAAATCAACACTAGAGTTTTTCAGATAAATGTACCATATGTGACTACCTTATTCTTCTTGCTCTGTTAATTTTTGTCATTTTAGGTTATTTTGAAACAATTGGCTTCAAGTATAATTAAACAAGTTATGTGTGATAAATAAATTAAAATGAAAAACACAGTGTAAAGAAGTGAAATACTTTCCAAATCCTAATGAGCCAAATGTACCAGAACAGAGATATGCATCAGCAATGCTGACAAACAAGCTCCTCTACTCTACAGAGAGAGCTCCATCCTTCACACGGTAAGCCCTGCATTTGACTGAGAGGGACAAACAGAAAAACTGCAAAAGGGGGAAGGGCAGAGAGGATATATGCACACACAGACTGAACATTTCATAGCACAGAGCCAGCAGGAAATACCAAACGCTCCACACAGGAGCTAACATCATTTTGACAAAAAGGCTGTACGCCGTAGTAGAAAAAACCCACCATCTATTGCTCTACCTTTGGACTTTAAAGACTTGTATACTGTAAGAGGGGGGGAAATACTGCTTGTTTGACTTCTATGTACCCTGAATAATCACTGTTAGGATACAAATAGTGATAATATACTATATAAACACCACCTTGATTGTTGTATAATATTCAAAACAAATAGAACCTCATAATAGCTTCTAACCCTTGAATTCTGGATAACCTCTGTTCGTAAATAACAAATGAATACAAACTACTTTATTAAGAGACTTTGTGGAAGCAGACATTCAAAAAAAAGTATATATAAAAGTCAAAGTATTAATATACCTATGTAAAATGCATATGTGTAATATGAGTTATGTGTCTGTGTGAATCCTTATGTTTTCTTTACACAAGAAATACCTCTTAGCCGTTTGCCATTGCCTTCCTCTGAAATCAAGCTTTTTGGCAGTCTTCCATCCAAGTACTAACTAGGCTTGACCCTGCTTAGCTTTTCAGATTAAACAGGACCTGGCTCAATCATGGTATTTAGGCCATGGCATAGTTGTTTTAAAGTTGGTATAAGACTCCCAGAGACCAGGGAGTGAATCCCTGCTCAGCCATGGAAAGCTACTAGGCATATTTAAACAAGGGTTTTTTTTCAGGCAAGGGCTGTTCAGAGATGGTTTGCCATTGCCTTGCTATGAAATAAACTGTATTTTTGCTTATATTACTCCACAAAGACCTATTATTTGGATAAAAGGCACAATATAAATCTATACTGGTTTTTATTTTGTTTTCTGTTTTCGGAGTCAAAACATTGCCTAAATCACAGAGTGACTCATTAAATGATTCACTTATTAATTCTGTATTTCTATAGTACTTAATAAACAAATATCATTAGCCTCTGGTGGCACAGCAGGTTAAACTGCTGAGTTGCTGAACTTGCTGACCGAAAGGTAGGTGGTTCGAATCAGGGAAGCAAGGTGAGCTCCTGCTGTTAGGCCCAGCTTTTGCCAACCTAGCAGTTTGAAAACATGCAAATGTGAATAGATCAATAGGTACTGCTTCTGCGGTGCTCCAAAAGTCATGCCGACCACATGACCTTGGAGGCATCTGCGGACAACACTGGCTCTTTGATTTAGGAAAGGAGATGAGCACCACCCCCCAGAGTTGGACACGACTAGACTTAATGTCAGGGGAAAGATTTACCTTTACCTATAAGCATTATAAGCAAACAAGCAAATGTAGAAATTCAAACTTTAAGCTAAGCATTAAAATACTGGTCGCTACTGCATATGTGTTTGTGCCTTCAAGTCAACTAAGGAAGTATGGCAATCCCTTGACTTTCATAAAGCTTTCTTAGGCTTGCTTAGGCTCAGAGGTGGTTTTGCCAATTCCTTTCCCTAAAATATAGCCTACCAGCACTTGGTATTCCTTGGTGGTCTCCCATTCAAGTACTAACTAGGTCTTATCTTGCTGAGCTTCCAAGATCAGATGGGATGGGGTACCTTCAGTATATTCAGCCCCATGTATATATGGGGGGGGGGGGGAAGTATTTAGTCAGGTACCAATTGTACAAGTTCTCCCACTTAAAAAGATGAGACCTGCAATTTACATCATAGGTACCTCAACTATGAGAGATAAAATGAGAAAACATATCCAGAAAATCACACTGACTGATTTTTAACTAATTTATTTGCAAATTGTGGTGGAAAATAAGTATTTGGTCACCTACAAATAAGCAAGATTTCTGGGTCTCACAGACCTGTAACTTCTTGAAGAGGCCCCTCTGTCCTCCACTCATTACTTGTAGTAATGGCACCTGTTTGAAATTGTTATCAGTATAAAAGACACCTGTCCACAACCTCAAGCAGTCACACTCCAAACTCCACTATCCGGGGAGTAGCATGAGCTCCCGCTCTTAATCCCAGCTTTTGCCAAACTAGCAGGTCAAAAACATGCAAATATGAGTAAATCAATAGATACTGCTTCTGCGGGAAGGTAACGGTGCTCCATGCAGTCATGCTGGCCACATGACCTTGGAGGTGTCTACGGACAACACTGGCTCTTCAGCTTAGAAATAGAGATGAGCACCAACCCCCAGAGTCAGACATGACTGGACTTAATGTCAGAGGAAAACCTTTATTTTATTTTTTATTTATTTATTTATTTATGGTATTTGTACCCCGTAGCTTCTCACCCCCGCAGGGGGACTCAGCACGGCTTACATTTGCCACACTACCACAATACAATTTTAAAATACACCATATAATCAACATCATTAAAAAGCATTAAAACATTAAAACCATTACATTAAAAACCACTACATACAACAATAATTAATTAAAACCATCAAGCGGAACACATTGTCAGTCCAGTCAAGTCCAAAGGTACAATTTACATCTGCTGCCCAAAGGCCTGGTCCCAGAACGACGACTTTAGCTTTTTTCTAAAAGCGAGGAGAGATGGAGTCAATCTTATTTTGTTTGGGAGTGCGTTCCATAGGTGAGGGGCCACCGCTGAGAAGGCCCTGTCTCTCGTCCCCACCAGCCGCATTTGCGATGCTGGTGGGAGCGAGAGCAGGGCCTCCCCAGATGATCTTAGACTGCGAGATGGGACATAGAGGCAGATGCGTTCAGACAAGTAAGCTGGGCCAGAACCGTATAGAGCTTTATAGATCAATACCAGCACCTTGAATTGGGCTCGGAGATGGACAGGCAACTAGTGGAGCTGACACAGCAGGGGGTGGTATGCTCCCTGTATGCCGCCCCAGTTAGCATTCTGGCTGCCGCCCGTTGGACCAACTGAAGTTTCCAAACCGTTTTCAAAGGCAGCCCCATGTAGAGTGTGTTGCAGTAGTCTATTCGGGATGTAACCAGAGCATGGACCACTGTGGCCAAGTCAGACTTCCGAAGGTACGGGCGGACCTTTACCTAAATATTTCTACAACAGAACAGTTATGTGATTCACAGACCATGAAGAAGGAGCAATAAAGTAAGGACAAGGACACCTGTGCAAATTAACATTGATATCTAATACTGACAGCCCCCGCCCAGTGAGTGCAGCCTACTTATAATGAGATATGCAGGTGGACCGGATAGGCATAACCTGAAGCTTATAAGGTAAAAACCACCACACCAAGGGAATCTGCACCAGAGGGAATTTGATTAACAAGAGCAGAATCAAGACTCTTTCCCTGAGAGCCACCTCCAAAGGCAGAACTCCCAAAGAAAGACCAAATTGCAGGTCTCAGTTTACAGGTTGATTCACAAGGGAATGTCTCCATCCCAGACCCAATTAGGGTTCCGTGCGTTTTGTACTGTGCTAATTGGCCCGTGCAATTTACGGTATGTGCTGAATAAATATGTCAATCATAGCAAATACTTATTAACACTCTGGCTACTGTACAGTGAACCAAATGTAAAATCCAAATCACTTTTCAAAAGCAGTCCCACATATAACATATTGTACCAATTAAGGTCTCTGTACCAAGATCCTTGCTTTCCAAAATGGAATAGAATTGGTATATCAACACCAGTGGGTGAAATGGGCTTGTGGGAAAGGGGGATTGTTGTGCTGAGGATATCACTTGTGCATCCAATAGCCAAGGTAGATCTAAAAGCACGCCCAATCTGTTGTGACATTTTGGTTATCCTTAATAAAGATATTACCCAACTCAGGCTCTTTTTCTCACTTACTATCTCAACTATTTTTGTTTCGTTTTTATTCTTATCAGTAGTTCACTCACAAAAAAAGACAAACATTGAATTTAGGCTTATCTGTGCAACAGTCCACAATAAGATATACAGCTTAGCTTTGTCCACCAATTACAAAAAGAGTTTTTAGAGGGGCATCAATTTCTCCAGGTAATACTCAATGTGTTTTCTATTCTTTGCATGACTTTCAATATAAAAGCTCTAAATACGTTTTTAAAGTAAAAGAAAGCGACTTGTTGATGATGTCCGTTTACTTATTTTTCCAAAACACGGTCTTTCATGATGTTTCAGCTTATTGGTTGATCAAAGAGTCTATGGAGTGGGCACTCCCCAAATTTGAATGTTACCAAAACAAGCTTCCTGAACTAACTAGATCAGAATGGAATATTACCATAGACACAAAAAGGACTTTGAACCTGTGATGAGTTTTTTCCATGTGTGTTCCTACTGTTTTTCAAACAAATCCATACAGGCATATGGGCGCACACACACACACATAAGACAGATGCTGAGCAATACAGTGTAAAGTTCCCATATTTGAGAACGTTTCCAATTTTAGACCGTTTGAGGCCTGCTGCATCCCCTCACATCATCAACATCATCAGTTTCCCATTTGTTAATCGCCCTCCATTAAAATGCTCCAGGCGATTTACATAAAACAATTGCATTAAAAAATACACAATACCAAATAGACTGCATTAAACATTAAAAGCTCTGCTAAAAAGCCAGGTCTTGAGTGCCTGAGCAAAGGGTCGCAAGTCACAAGCATGGTGGCACAATGGGTTAAACCCTTGTGCCGGCTGAACTGCTGACTTGAAGGTCGGCAATTTGAATCTGAGAGGCCGAGTGAGCTCCCATCTGTCAGCTCCAGCTTCCCATGCAGAGACATAAGAGAAGCCTCCCACATAACACATTTGGGCATCCCCTGGGCAATGTCTCTACATACAGCCAATTCTCTCACAGCAGAAGCGACTTGCAGTTTCTCAGGTCGCTTCTGACATGATAAAAAAAATCACAAGCATATAGCTCACAAAGAACAATAATTAGGCTATGTCTGACAAAATTGCCTTTATTTCAGGGAATGCACACAAAGTACACCTGCCCCACAAGAACCTGAAGAGAGGGCCTGATCCCGTCCAGCCATCCCAGAGGACTTCAGCGAATGCCCACCTTGACAAGGATCGCCCTTGTGCTTACTAGCATTTTGCAACTGACACAGAAAAGGCAAAACATCCCTTCAAGCAATGTTACCAAACCTGTGGAGCCTGCAGAGTTTGCAAGAGACGCCCAACTTTCCCTCAAGAACCCACTCAAAGGTCTCCAGTTAGGCGGGAAATAAAGATGGCTGCACTTTTATATGGAAAGTGGGGTACACAAAAGGTGCTGTGAAGGCAGATTTACATGTAAGACCTTCTGCAATAACTCTCTCTTTTATTCCTATATACATACATATATAAAGTGGCATCGCTCGGAGAGTGCAATGAGTGCAAGCTCACAAGATGCTCCTTCATCACCATTAAAGGGAACAAAATGACTGTAACAGTTTTGTGCGGTGATATTGGCAGCCAGCCTGGTGTACTGCAGTGCTTTGAACATTGAGCTATGAGTCCGGAGAAGAGTCCAAATACCTGCTCAGCCATGTAAACCTACCGGATGATCTTGGACAAGTCACTTTCTCAGCCTTAGAGGAAAGCAAAGCTAAAAGCCCTCTGACAGTGATTCTCAACCAGTGGAATCCCCAGATGTTTTGGCCTTCAACTCCCAGAAATCCTAGCAGCTGGTAAACTGGCTGGGATATCTGGGAGTTGTAGGCCAAAACACCTGGGGACCCACAAGTTGAGGAACCACTGCCCTATGATAAGGTTGCCGTAAATTAGAAACAACTATCTGGTAATAGGGTAGGTCTGTGGATTACTGGACCTGGGTGGGTGGACACATTCACACTCCAAGCTATTGCAGACACATTCACATTCAAAGCCTCTGAAGGTCCAAGGTGTGCGGGTGAAACCCAAACCCCATGCCCTTTCTAGTGGTGACACCAACCATAATGCCACTGCAAATGCATTCACACACAAGAGCCACTCAGGGTTGCAGGGTACTATGTGACACCAGCCTTCATGTCCCCATTACAACCATACCACACTCAAAGCCACTGGGAGATGACAGAAGTGCTGAGGGAGACCCAAAGCCCAATCCTTTTTGCAGTGGAGGACATGAGGTGGCCCCAACCCTAGTCATGTCACTGCAGACCCATTCTCAGTCCATGAAGTGAGGGAATCAAGGCCTGAGCATCTTTCCAGAGAGGACATCCAATGACAGTCCTTTGAATGTGATTTTCCTGCTTCTTGGCAGGGAGCTGGACTGGATGGCCCATGAGGTCTCTTCCAACTAGCTAACACCTCCCAACAAAGGATTCCCCCAGGCAGATAACAGCCAGACCTTGAAGCTGCAAGGCTATTCAATACTAATCAAACCCATTCAGACTCAGAGCCACTGGAGGGCTAAGGGAAGGACTAAGGAAGCACACTTGAGCTCCTCTCCAGCAGTGGGCAAAAGGTGGAGCCAGCCCTAAAGACATCATTGAAAACACATGCATGTTCAGAACCACTGGGGGAAGGAGGTTAGAGCAAGAAACAAAGCCCAATCCTCGCTTCAGGAATGACATAATGCCATTACCGACCCATTCACATGTAGAGCCAATGGGCCACTGGTCAAAAACCGCAGCCCAACCCGCCATCAGATGACACCCACTCTCCTGATGCCAGCCTTGGTGGATCCATCACAGATTCCCACTCAGAGCCAATTGGAAGAGGCTAAAGGGGCACAGGTCAAGTCCTAATGCCCAATCTCGTCTCTAGTGGAGAACACTACTGGAGAGACGGCACAGGGCAGGACCTCCAGTCCAGTCCCCTCCCCAGTAGAGGGCAAGAAGATGGCCACAAGACACAAAAAGGTGGCCTGGTGAGGTGCTTCCCCAATGTGTTCAGAGATTGGTAACGCTTGTATAGAAAGATAGTGAGTGAATCCTGTTGGCGAGTCTCAACTGAAGCACATCCATTCAGTCAATGGAGTTGAGGTCCAAAACACCTGGAGGGAGGGCTGAAGTTTGCCCACGCCTGGTGTAGCCACTGGAGAGACCCAAAGCCCAATCCCCTCTGCAGTGACATCCCTGTAAACGTAGCCACTGAAGGGGCTCAATTGGGGCCTGGGCAAGGGGGTCCCCGAGTCCCTCTTTCCATCCCCAGTGGCGCCACTGCAGACCCCCATCTTCTTGTGTCTTGTGTCCATCTTCTTGTCTGTCACATTGAGGGTTGAGGTCCAAAGCACCTGGAGGGAGGGCGGAGAGCTGGGGGGCAGAAGGGGACCCCCAAATCTCCTGGCTCCATTCCATATAACTGAGGCATGGGCCAACTTGGGCCCTCCCTCCAGGTGTTTTGGACTCCAACTCCCACCATTCCTAACAGCCTACCGGCTGTTAGGAATGGTGGGAGTTGAAGCCCAAAACACCTGGAGGGAGGGCCCAAGTTGGCCCATGCCTGGTGTAGAACCACCCCCAAAGCCCAATCTCCTCTTCCCACCACTGCAGACCCCTGCTCCCACCCCCTGGGGCCCCTCCCTCCCTCCCCCTTCTGCCCGTCGGGGACTTACGGAGCCGGGCGGCGCGGTGGTCGAGGCGTGCGGCGCGGGCGCGGAGGGCGTGGAGGCGGCGCTGGATCCTCTCCCCGCGGTGGGCCAGGCTCTCGGCTTGGCCCTGGATGCCCGCGAAGATGTCCCCGGCGCAGCGGGAGAGGTCGGCCAGCTGCCCGAGGAGGGCCACCAGGGAGTGGGCGCAGACCTCGTCCAAGGAGCCGAAGCGCGCTGAGTCCCCTCCTCCTCCTTCTTCTTCCTCGGGGCCTTGGTCCCGCCGCCGGCGGCACAGGCCGAGCGGGGACACCGTCCTCAGCGGGAAAGGCATCTTCCTCCTTCTCTTCCTTCTCGGCTTTCTCCTTCTTGCAGTTGCAGCAGCCCTTCTTTTTGCCTTCCCTGGGCGGACCCAAAAGCCCGCGGCATCCAAAAGCAAAAGGGGAGGAGGAGCGGAGGGAGAGGCGGCGGGGGTCTTGCCTTTCTCCTGGCTTGGCTAATGCCGTCGAAGCGAGGAGACCCCGAGGGGGAAAGGGACGGAGAGGAGGAGGCGCCACAGGTGGTGGGAGCCCATGCTGCGCCCGGGAAGAGCTCTCTCTGGGGAAAGGAAGGAAGGAAAAGAGGGGGAAATGGGTGTGAGAGCAGCCGGGGAGGAAGGAAACCCAGGGGTTGTTGGTTGGGGAGAAGGGGGGCGGTCTAGATAAGAGTTTGGGGCGGTCTAGAGAGAGAAAGAGGAGGAAGGAAAAGGAAGGGGCTTGGGTTGGGGGAGGAAGGGGGGCTTCTCCTTCCTTCCTCCCTCCGAAGGGGAAAGAAAAGAGGGCCCGGCGCGTGCACGCACTCCCGCGCGCGCTCGCACCTGGGACCCCCGCCTCCAAAAACCCGGGAAGCGCGAGATCCCGAAGGTCAGCCGAGCAGAGACCCAGGAGGGAAGGCTTTGCAGGGAGGCACTGCAACAGGAGCCTCGGCTGCCTACCTGTGGCTCTCCCTCTCCTTCTTCTCGGAGTGCCAGTGTTGCCTGCCCGCCCGCCAGACAGCGCCGCCCCCTCCCTCCCTCTCTCCCTCCCTCTTTCTTCCTTTCCGGCAGGACCGGCTCCCTCTGAGTCCTAAAGGCAGGGCGGAGCATCCCTTGCTCTCCAAAAGGCTCGGGTTTTGGAAAGCCTGCATGTCCATCCACATGCCTCAGCACCACCAGAGATCTTGGAGATGATGGGGCCCGAGGCTCAACATGACATTCATGTACGGTTCCTCTCTCTCTCTCCATACACACACACACACCCACCGACAGGGCCGTAGCCAGGATTTTGATTGGGGGGGCTGAGACTGGGTGGAAGAGGGTCTATCCTAGCAAACCTTTTGTATTGTTATCCCAATAACCCCATTAATATGGGATATAATGAGCATGGTGATCAGATCATGATTTAAATGCACATAACAGTTTAAATAATGTACCAGTAAGGCCTTTTCGCGGACCATCCTGAGAATTTCGGGGGCTGAAGCCCCCCAGCCCCCCGCTACATGCCTGCCTCAGATATATATATATATATATATATATATATATATATATATATATATATACATACATACATACATATATACACATACACATACACACACACCTTTAGAACAGGTATGGGCCAAGTTGAAGGACAGGAAAAGAGATTTAAAGACGGGCTCAAAGCCAACCTTAAACACTGTGGCATAGACACAGAGAATTGGGAAACCCTGGCCCTTGAGCGCTCTAGCTGGAGGTCAGCTGTGACCAGCAGTGCTGTAGAATTTGAAGAGGCACGAATGGAGGGCGAAAGAGCGAAACGTGCCAAGTGGAAGGCACGTCAAGCCAACCCCGACCGGGACCGCCTTCCACCTGGAAACCGATGCCCTCACTGCAGCAGGCCCGGATTAACACTTTTTTTGCGCCCTAGGCCAAAGTTTGGAATTACGCCCACTTTAAGCCAACCTCCCGCCACCTCCAAGGTCCCCATTCCCACCGGCTGGAAAGCTCCGCTGTGCTCTGAAGGTCTCCTCGGGAGTCGGGAGGCTTGGGGAGGGCGCAGCGGGTGCAAACTCGCTCCAAAGGCGTGCGCAAGGAAGAGAGAGCGCATGCGATAGAGAGAGCGTGTGCGAGAGAGAGAGAGAGACGAAGGGGACGGAGCAGAGATTTGGCCGGGAGAAGAAGCGAGGAGGGACATGAGAAAGGGAGAAAGAGGGGCGCAGACCAGTTTTGGGTTTTTTTGGTCCATGATCTGCACCCCCCCCCCTTCTTGGCTTGCGCCCCTAGGCCATGGTCTCGTTGGCCTTATGGGTAATCCAGGCATGCACTGAGGAGAGCATGCAAGCCAAGAATAGGGCTCCACAGTCACCTACAGACCCACCAACAGTACAACGAACCTGGAAGACAATCTTATCAATTAACTAGAGATTGCCTAAGTAAAGTAGGCAATCCAACTCCCACCATTCCTAACAGCCTCAGGCCCCTCAGGCGTGTTAGGAATTGTGGGAGTTGAAGCCCAAAACACCTAGAGAGCCCAAGTTTGCCCGGGACTGGTCTACGATATGCACGAGAACTTCCTGGCGATAAGAGTGCCTGTAAGTGTGGTGGATGGAGTCTCCTTCTTTGAAGGCTTTTAAGCAGAGGCGGGATGGCCATCTGCCAGGGGTGATTTGATGGTGAATTCCTGCCTGGCACAATGAGGTCGGACTGGATCAGGGGTCCTCAAACTTTTTAAACAGAGGGCTAGGTCATAGTCCCTCAAACTGTTGGAGAGCCGGATTATAATGTGAGAAAAACATGAATGAATTCCTATGCACACTGCACGTATCTTATTTGTAGTGCAAAAAAAATACAATAATTAAAACGAATAACATTTAAACAAATATAAACTTATTAGTATTTCTATGGGAAGTATGAACCTACTTTTGGCTGATGAGATAGGATTGTTGTTGTGTGTGTTCAAATTGTTTCAGATTTAGGGTGACCTTGAGCGAGGGCCAGGTAAATGACCTTGGAGGGCCGTGTCCAGTCCCCGGGCCTTAGTTTGAGGACCCCTGGGCTGGATGGTCTCCTCCAACTCAATGATTCTAATGCAGCCATGGGCCTTCCCTCCCTCCAGGTGTTTTGCACTCCAACCCCCACCAGTCCTAACAGCCTCAGATCCTCCCCCCCCCCTCTTAAGCTGAGTGGAAGGGGCCCAAAGTCTATTTTGCTTTTTTTTTTCAAGAGAACAAGAGGGCCACATGGCTAATAAATTCAAAAACAGCCAAATTAGTTTCAAATATCAGTATCTTGTAGCACTTTTGAGATTAACTGGGAATAAGAACTTGGTAGCATAAGATGACAAAGAGTTAAGTCTGCTTCATGGCCAGACTATGAAAACCTGTGCTACCAACTTCTTTCTCTCACTCTCCAAAGTGCTACGAAACACCCATCTCCCATACTTAGAGGGGGACGGTGGGCACTGTATCCCCAACATATTCTGACAGCATGAAGGAAGGGGAAACTGCCTTCAAACTTGCAGACGTCCTTCAGGTTGATATTGGATGTGACCACCCCCCTCCCAGGGTTCTGTAAAAGATCGTTCAGAACAAGGAATTCATAGTTTTTCCAAGAACACCAGGCTGGAGTGATCCCATAATCCCCTATCTCTCCCCCATGTGGGAACCCAAGGCTCTTCTCATGGCCCCACATGGCAATGCCCCTGTAACCCACACTTTATGGACTTTCTATGAACTTTCTTGTACTTTTATGGGACATTTGCCTACTTTTAAGGACTTTCAGGAACCTTTTGGAAACTTTCTTTCAAACCCCAAGGACTTTTCTTATGATTTATAAACTCCTATGGACCCTGGGAGGGTGGTACGAGCTGCTAGGAGATAGGGTTCTTACTTCTCCCCTACATGAATTTCCCTACATGCTTTCCTCCCTGTGCCCCTATATAAAAAATGAAAAATGAAATGCCACCTCTTCATGACCCCAGCACCCAGAACGGTCCCGAAGGCATCTTGGGCCGGTAATCCCTTAACACTGGACTTTATCAAAGACATTTGCATGAACAATAGGGCGAACACATTTCCTTCAAACTTCAGAGCAGGCCATTTGCAAGGAATTTGTGCCCCCAGGGTGTACCCTTCAGATCTCGGAGTTTTGACCATATCTAGAGTCACCAAATGGTAATCCCACAATTCATCGTAAGAAAAATGCCAAGCCTTCGAAAAACTTGCTTATTTCAAACTGCTTCATTCATTTGTTCCCTCCGGCCGAAACTCAAAAGCCAGATACTATCAATGACTCCATATCTCAGTCAAAGGATTATCAGACCTGTATGTTTATTTCTTCACCCAGGACAATACCAAGCCAGCTTGAAGACTTGTTTAAAGTAATCGCCGGCACTTATACAAATATTTGACTCATAATCTATTCACCTTTCCTTCCTGGTTCATTGTTTCCTGCTCGGCCTGCCTTCTCAGCCCTCATTGGCTGAGAGACCAAAGCGGCGCTGGCTCTTAACTGGCTGAGGCAGGGCCAAGCCGGCAGCACCTCCCAGCCAGCAGATGACTCCATCCGATCAGGCAGGGCCTGAGAAGCCGGGGGGGAGTTTGAACTTTGGCAGTTCTGGTTTTCTATAAAATGTATGTAATGCCTGTATGCAGCTTTGCAAGGTATTGCAGCTGTCATCCTTTCCACCTGGAACAAATAAACAACTCGTTTCTTCAACTTTGGTGAAATTTATTTGGGGAAAGGGAAATTGGGTGTTTTTAGCTCGCCAGAGTACCGAATCCTCTTTGATGGGTCTGTGGGGCTTTTGCCTTCTCAGATATGACTCCACCACTCTCTCTCTCCCAGGCAGTGTAGTCCACTCTTATCGTCAGGAAGTTCTTGTGCATATTGTAGTTCGGGCCCGGGCAAACTTGGGTTCACCGGGTTTTGTTTTTCCACTCCCACAATTCCTAATACACCTAAGGGGGTAAAGGAAGGGGTCTGAGGCTGTTAGGAATTGTGAGAGTTGAAGTCCAAAACACCAGGAGGGTTCAAGTTTGCCCAGCCCTGTTATAGACCAGTGGTTCCCAACCTTTTTTTGACCAGGGCCACTTGACCAGGGTCCACTCTCCAACATTAGTACCAAAAGGATTACGAATCAGTTTTTGGTCAACTTTAGATTCGGTTAGGTTGTTTGGGGTGCTGATTCAGAACATTGCATTGGATAGGCCACTTCAGCTCTATTTTCTGTTACAGAACATATGCCATCCAGTAGTCACCATCTGCAAACCCACAGAAAACTATATTTAATAATCTCCAGCTGATGTGGTAGTAGTAATATTTTGTGGGTAGAAAGCGTCTCCCCTCCCAATATCACTGTCGCTTGGCACTATAAGAGGGTATTGCAAAACCAGATGCTCTCATTGCAACAGTGTAGTAACAGTGAGGCTGCAGGCTATATTTTAGTTATTGCGGACCACTGGTGGCCAATGGACCACAGGTTGGGAACCACTGCTGTCGACACAAGGGAGTTTTATACACAAAATGTTAAATGTGGTGCACGGAACACAGTTTGTATACACTGAGAAAAAATGTCACTCTCTCATCCACCAATTCGGTGGTTATGAGTTTTAAATATTTCAGAATTCTGGAAAATGGATGTTCAGTTTCTACTCTTGTTTTTTTAATGTTAATTTAATACAGTGATACCTTAAGTTAAGAGATTAATCTGTATGGAGAACCACAAATTGTATATCCTTGCATCATGTATCTACCTGGAGCTTTGTCCATATGTAAGGTGTCATACTCAGTAAATTATTCCAAACCCTTGAAACACAATAAAAGGAAGGTTTGATAGGAATTCTATCAAGGGAATTGCTTCTATGCAACAGTATTTATTTATTTATTTACTGTATTTATATACCACCTTTCTCACCCCTAGGGGGACTCAAGGCGGTTTACAACATACTAATGGCAAAAATTCAATGCCAACATACTGTATACAAAGAAATCATAATAACGAAATCCTACATATAACTATGAACTTAAAGTCCTTTAAAACCATTAAACCTAAAACATACATAAAATTTTAACATTCAGAAAAGCATAAAATCATCCAAGAATAAACATTAAAATCCCATGATCCAGAATCGTATACCCTTTGGAAGTTTCGTTGTTTTAGAAATTTGAGATTTTTTTCGATTTTCCCTAGATCTAGAAATTCTTTTTGTTTTATTTTGGACTTTAACTCTCTTTTTAGCTATTGATTTTTCGGGTCTCTCTTCAGGTCCGCTTCCAAATTACTGATTGTTTCAATCAGCTCTGATTCCAATTTATTTATTCCCCTTTTTCTGATTCTATTCTGTTGAATGAAGTGGCCTCTAATGACTGCCTTACTGGCGTCCCAGACCACTTTGTCCGCTGTCTCCTTATTTGCATTTAGTTGAAAGAATTCTTTAAGAATTTTCTTATACCTGTCAGTCTGTTCTTTTTTCAGGAGATCATCCTGAAGTCTCCACTTCTTTAGCATTTTTTTCTTGCCTATTTGGAAAACCAGAGGGCAGTGGTCAGAGTGCAGTTTAGCAGTAATTTTTACATTTCTGAGGTTCATGATTACAGATGCGGATGCCAGGACCAAATCAATCCTAGACCAAGATTGGAATCTCCCTGAGTAATATGTATAGTCCCTCCCCCCCCCCCGGGTTTAACTCCCTCCACACGTTTTTCACCCCCAATTCCTCAAATATCCCTTTTACCTCTTTGGGGAGTTGTCCCTCTTTGATGTCCTTCTTTTTTTTCCTCGAGGATCTATCCAATGAGGCCATCACCCCATTGAAATCCCCAACCAGCATAATCTCGTCATAGTTACATTTTGATATATGTTTCCTCAGGGATCTAAAGAATTTTACCTCCGGACCATTGGGAGCATATATATCACACAACAGTACTCTACTCTGGTTCCATTCAAAATAGACTCCTATGAATCTCCCCTCTGTATCCCTAAAGGCAAGGGTCGGGTTTAGGAATTCTCTCACATAAGTGGCTACCCCTCTCTTTCCCCCCCCCCCCAAATGAAGAGGTAAACACTTTTCCCAGACTGCCGCGATCAAGTAGGGCTACATCTTTTCCCTAATATGGGTTTCCTGTAGATTTATCAAGTCAAAATTGTTTCTACATATATGGTTAAAGACTCGTTTCCTCTTATTGGGGCTGTTAAGTCCATTTACATTATTTGAATAGAACCTAATTTCCATAAGAAAAACCCCTTAACTCTTTTTCCTTCTGGTTCCGAGTTGTCATTGTCCACTCCATTTTTTCCTTTTGGCGTTGTGTCCTAATCCTCTTCCCTTTGGGACTTGAGTCGTCTAGCTCTCCTGTGGAGTAATCCTCGCTATCCGGTACCGGCTCGTCCTTCTTCCCCTCACCGTGGCGATTCTCCTCAGAGGAATCCTTTCCCTTCGTCAGTTTGTTAAAGAATGCCTCAGCTTTCTCTACCGTAGTAGAGAAACTCAAACAAGCCGGGAAAATGGCTCTCGGCAAAAATTAGGCAAAAAAAATGGAGGAATATGATAACCCAAATTACTGATGGGGACAGAGTATATAGCGAGGACAATCAGATTAGAGCGCAGTTCCATGGTTTTTACGAAAAGTTATATGCTGCTGATAACATTAAGAAGGAGGAAGTGCAAAAGTATCTAAATGCACAAGATATCCAAAAAAATTAACGAGGAACAAAGAGAGCCCTTAAATAAAGAGATTTCAAAGGATGAGATAAGGAAGTCAATTAAAAATCTAAAAAACAATAAAGCTCCGGGGCCGGACGGCCTAACGGCAAAGTACTACAAAGTATTCGCAGAAGAGCTTATCCCTCATCTGCAGGTGGTAATGAACAATGCACTAGCAAATCAAGAGATCCCTGATACATGGAGAGAGGCTAATATAACATTAATACATAAGGAAGGGCTTCCCTCATCCAACATGAAAAACTATAGGCCAATCTCGATCTTGAATTTAGATTATAAACTTTTTGCAGCATTCCTAGCTGAGAGGGCGAAACACTTCCTTAATATTTGGATAAAACACGATCAGACGGGCTTTCTCCCGGGGAGGAGCGCTAGGGACAATATTAGAGTAATACTGGACTCTCTTGAGTACTACAGGAAAAATGTACAAAAAAAGGTGGCTCTTCTCTTTATAGATGCGGAAAAAGCTTTTGACATGATAAATTGGGACTTCATAATTATGCTACTGAGGGAACTGGACATGGTTCCAATTTCCTCAACGCAATACAGGCTATTTACTCCAGTCAGTCGGCCAAAATCATAGTCAATGGAGAAAAATCAAAATCAATCAAGATTCGCAAAGGTACAAGACAGGGTTGTCCCCTCTCCCCTTTGTTGTTTATCCTCGCACTGGAAATTCTGTTGGAAAAAATCAGGACTAAAAAGGAGTTTAAAGGTTTAGAGGCGAAGAGCGGTTCTTTTAAGGTTCGTGCTTTTGCGGATGATTTAGTTTGCATTGTGGAGCACCCAGACGAAGATTTGGAAGGGTGGCTGGAGACGGTGAGGCAATATGGTAATGTATCGGGGTTCAAATTGAATAAGCAAAAAACCAAAATGCTTGCAAAAAATATGTCCCAAGGAGAGATGAAGGTCTTGCAGTCCAAAGTAGGCATTGAAATTGTAAACAAAATTGAGTACCTGGGGGTAACAATCACTCCGAACAATATCAACCTAATTAAAAATAATTACGAATCCCTTTGGAAAGATGTGAAGGGAAAGCTAGACAAATGGAAGTCGCTCAATCTATCTCTCTTAGGAAGAGTCTCCTTAATTAAGATGAGCATCCTGCCCAGGATGGTCTTCGTGTTCAGGAACTTACCCATTCTGAAAAATGACAAACTACTTCTAAGCTGGAAGAAGGACCTCGCCAAATTTATTTGGAGAGGCAAAAAAGCAAGGATTAAGTGGCTTAATATGATTGATGAAAGTTCCAGAGGAGGATTAAGCGTTCCAGATCCGAAAAGTTATTATGAAGCCTCGGCTCTTGACTGGGCATGCGAGTGGGCCACTTTGGAAGATGCAAGACTTCTATCCCTCGAGGGCTATGGGCTTCGGGTGGGTTGGCACGGTTACATGCAATACGATAAAGCAAGAGTAGAAAGGAATTTAAGGACCATGTAATCAGGGGGTCCTAAGGGTCTGGCATAAATATAAGGACATATTGTACAGGAAAACTCCGCTGTGGGTATCACCGATGGAAGCATTCCATCGGAGACAATATGGGAAGAAAGTATGGCTAAGATACTCTGCTCTCTTAAAGAGAAGTGGGGGGGAATGGGCGTTAAGAGAGCATACAGAAGTCCAGGAAATAGATAAAGACATAAATTGGTACCATTACACCCAAATTAAAAGTATTTTTCTAAAGGAGACAAAGCCAAATCTATGGGACCAAGTAATGGGGAAAAAACAGAAAAGAATTAGTACTCTGTACAAAAAAATTCTAGAATGGCAAACTGACGTGGAACAAATAAAAGAATGCATGGTGAAATGGGCGCAGAATATAGGTCGGCAGATCCCCCTAAAAAAGTGGGAAAGAGTTTGGAACGTCCATTTCAAGTTCACCTATGCATACGAACTCAAAGAAAATATAATAAAAATGGTGCACAGATGGTATTTGACGCCCAGGAAAATAGCCAGATACAACAAGAACTATTCCAACAAATGTTGGAAATGCAAAGCAGAGGAAGGTAACTTCTTTCATTTATGGTGGGGGTGTGAGAGAGTGAGTAAGTTTTGGAGGCTTGTACACAAGGAACTGCAGGGGGCATTGAAGACTAAATTCAAGTGCAAACCTGAGGCTTATTTACTGGGTATGGTGGACAGAGGGGTGGATATGGATTATAATAAAGAAAAGTTGTTTGTGTACTGCTCCACAGCGGCAAGACTCTGCATGGCAAAACTGTGGAAGAACGATGAAGTCCCGTCCCTAGATTATTGGAAAACAAAAATACACGAGATTATGAAGATGGACTGTTTAACACAGTCTATGGACTATGAGAACAAGATCAAGAAAACTGACTGGTCTATGATTACAGAATACCTAAAAGACTGTGAAAAAGAATGGACCCTGCCCTAGGGTATAACCAGAGCCGCCTGTGTCTATCTTACCCTTTCTTGGGGACCCCGGTCGGGTATTGAGGAACAGTCACATTGGGTTGATTTGATTTAGAAGAGGATGGGCTCCATCCTAGGAAGAAGAGTGAGGGGTTTGCCCCCCCCCCTGGATTCGGGGGTCAATGTTATGTTCGTTTTTAATGTGGGGGAGGGGGTCAAGGGTTGGTATTGTTTCATTCATGTCTGTCCAATGTGTGTCAATGTGTTTCATGTCTTTTTTTAACTGCAAAACCAAATAAAGATATGTTTAAAAAATCAGAATCGTATATCCTAGCCATTCCGAATTGTCATTGTCAATAGCAGCCTTCTGCAACTCCATCCCCTTCAAGTGTTGTAGACCAACATTATTCTCAGTGCACATCTGCTTTATAGGTTACAGATATTACAGAATACGCTCCAATCCAAAAGACCTATTTGCTCCCACTGTTGCAGCCTAGACCTGGAGGATCCCTCAGTAAACCACCACGAAGCAGCCGTGATTAAATGCTTTATTGGGAATAAGTAGGAAGAAGGAAAGAGTAAAAAATATAGTCCACTGATGCTCCCAGCGTCCGAGTATTGCAAGGCAATAGTTCTAAAAGAGTTCAAAGATCCAATAAATAAAGAAATAGTCTTGAAACCCCAATGGGCTTAAATCCGGGATAAGTTCTTGGCAAACGAGGGTTTGGCTGGATACTTGAGTACCGTGTCGTGGAGGCGCTGCGGCCTGGACCTGAACTTGAGTTCCATGGAGCTTGGCAATGGAAGCTTAACGTTGGCGCGAGATGCCGAGCACCAACGGGGACCAACTTAAATAGGCCCCCCAATGTTTTGGTCTTGAAGGCGCTGACTTCGGCGTAATACTTTATCAGGAACAATTTGGGGTGCTGACTTTCTCAGGCCTCCCTCGGCAGGCAAATATGTCAGCTCGTTAGCAGCTGCACATGGAGGAACGGGGGAAGGCAAGGCCTGGCTTTCCCAGCGTTTCTTATCAGTTTGGGAAGAAAGAAGGCTGGGTCTGGCCTTGACTGCTGGCTGACTCAGAGGCCTCTGCAAAGGTTTCTTTTCAGACTTGGTTGGTGACTGAGATTTAACATGGCTCCTGTCTGGTTTGGCTATGGAGTCAGGCTGGGGCATGACACCCCATCCCATTCAATTTTCTATAGGTTTTAGCACAGTTGAGATGTCCGCTGTAATTACATAATATGTGGACTTCCCCTTCTCCCCAAAGTTCCTTGAGGGAAGGCCAGAGGCTTACCTGAACCTCAAACAGCAACCCTGTGCATAATCATCCAAGCTGCAAATACTAAACCCTAAATACAGCTTTGGCCATTGAAAAGTCATGTCTGAAATACACCAAAATTGGCTACTTTCCTTTAAGCTAAGGCCAAAATTATTATTCCCAATAGAACACTGAATTCATCAATGTACAGTGCACATAGTTGAAATTGTGAACCTTGTGTTTTTATCAGTAGCTCTGCAAGAACATTTTATCCTGGTATGTTTCTGTAACCAACTTCCACGCATGTTCTTCTGCTACAGTCCTCCATTATCCCAAAGACCTACTGCAGAGGGTTTGCCAGCCTTCTGGAAAATATTGTAGGGTGTACAATGTGCTGAGGGAAGAAAAGATTGCTTGTTCTGTTGGGGGGGGGGGGGGACGGACACAGAATGGGAAAAGCCTGGCTCAACAGCAGTACATGTGAAAAAGATCTTGGCGTCTTCACGGAAAACAAGTTAAACATGAGCCAACAATGTCATGCGGCGGCAAAAAAAAGAAAGCCAATGGGATTTTGGCCTGCATAAATAGGAGTATAGTGTCTAGATCCAGAGAAGTCATGCTATCCTTCTATTCTGCTTTGGTCAAATCACACCTAAAATACTCTGTCCAATTCTGGGCATCACAATTGAAGGAAGATGTTGACAAGCTGGAATGTGTCCAGAGGAAGGTGTCTAAAATGATCAAGGGTCTGGAGAACATGCCCTGTGTGGAGCGGCTTAAAAAGCTGGGCATGTTTAGCCTCAAATTCTGTTGAACTGCGTTTTCCAAAAGACCTACCAGTTGCTATTGGCTAAGGCTGCTGGATGCTGCAACCAAACAACATCTGGAGGACACCATAATTCCCATTCTATGACTACAACTTTGTTTCATGTAAGAAATGTTGATCAATAGCAGCCTTCTGCAACTCCATCCCCTTCAAGTGTTGTAGACCACCATTGTTCTCAGTGCACATCTGCACTGTAGAATTAATGCAGTTTGACACCACTTTACCTGCCATATAATTCCTGGAGTTATAGTTTTACAGATTTTTTCACACTCTCTGTCAATGAGTGCTAGTGTTTCCCAAACTACAGACTCCAAGATTCAATAGCATTAAGCCATGTCAGTTAAAGTGATGTCGAACTATATTAATTCTACAGCGTAGATGCACCTTCAGACAACATTATGTGGAACCAGTGACCCAGCACTTCCAGAACGTATCATGTTGCGGGAAATAGGTGAATATTATCTTGTGTTAGCACAGGAGCTTCATCTTAGCTATTTGAGTGCAATGCCAGCCAACTACACTGAAAGGCACCTGGAGTTTCATGTGACTGTATTCCACACATTCATCAACTTTATCAGAAGATAGGAAAATGTAAATGTGATTCTTTGTTTGACTTTTCAAAGAGCTATTGTTCTGTAAGAATGGCAGGGGATAAATAATTAAAGGCATCAAGTAAAGAACCCTATGAATCAACAAAAGATGAATGGAAAATCTTTGCCCAGCTACTTTATATTCTGTTCTATTAATGTACACTGATATACAGAAGAATTTGTTTCTAAGAAATTTCAATGCTGAGAAAACATTACTTAAGAGAATGTAGTAAATTCAGCCAGTTGATATGAGTCATATGGTGCATGATGGGTAGCCACCTATTTTCTGTCTCAACAGGTAATTTTTGCCAACTCCTTACAGAGTGTCAGATGAAATTGATCAACATGGCATTGCAAATGACCTTGAAGTATCTGCTTTACCAAGAAAAATCAGTTCCTGTAATGTTATAATATAATCGGCCAACCATTCATTAAGTTGAATCTCAAAGCAAACGGCAAACTACAAGATATTTCTGGTGCTAGAATGAGGTGGAATTGTGCACTTTCCATCTGCAACTTTCCTACCATCTGGAAAACCTGTTTGAGAACTGGGGGATTTTCTAAAGCAATGTGGAAGCTGGTGATAGGGTGGTCAGAAATAACAGCTAATATCGTAATTCCCTTCTACCATGGGAAATTAAAGAGATTGGGAATCTCTTCCATTTACAGAAGAGGAATTTAAGATTCACTTCTGTAAATTATTTAAATAAATAATCCAAACCAATATTATGTTGACTTGATACCACAGTTATTATGGTCATACTCAAAAAGTTTTTATATCAAGATGTCATAATAAAGAAGTTATTAAATACAGTCAGTCCCCAAGTTATGAACAAATAGGTTCTGTAGGCTTGTTCTTAAGTTGAATTTGGATGTAAGTTGGAAGAAGTACATTTATACATTTTTTTTTAGCTATGATAGCAAAGGAAAGTTAACACTCCTATGGGGTTTATTTTCTGTCTGTGCCTTTGTTCAGAGGATTTCACCTCACGTTCTCTCCCTATGATAATTTGATTTTAAAACTTGGGCTTGTTATGGAAATAAGGATTAGTACGAAAGTTTCAGTGGAGACACTTTTTGCCCATCATAAGTCTTTCAAGAGTGAATTTCCCTTCCTAGGAGTAGATTTCATTTCCTGTTGTCACCCCCTTTTTTTAATTAGGAGTTGGATGTTTGCAACTAGGGGACTGCCTATAATGGTTATCTTTAAAAGTGGATAAATAGCTGGAACTTCTCAATAGTGTGTGAGTGAGACATAGTTTGGGAAATGTAGGAGTTTTATGAAGGATTAAATTTGAAGGTCAACTTGAAGAAGAGAACACATTTTGTTGCTGCTAAAATGGGCAAAAAGATGACCAAAGCATGAAGATTACAAGAAACACATCAAACTAAAAATGCTGATACAAAAAAAATGTCCTATAAATGGATTAAATCCAAATCATGAGGTTTCTTGGGAGGTCGTGTACAAGTTCTATGAACATGTTCCAATTTCAATAAGTCATCCTCAGCTGCAGAATTCTCTGATGTTTTTACATAGCAGCGTGTTAGGGTTTTCTTTGTAATGTCAAATTAGCAAAGAAAACCTAAGTGTGGGAAGTGCAAACATCAATTGCACAGCTGTGAGTATTCAAAGTTGAACATTCTTTTAAAGCAAGTCTAGAGAACGTGGGTCTACAGATGCTGTTGAATTCCAATTTCTAACCTTCACCTTAGCTGTGAAGCATAGTAATAGGCATTCATTTGTGTTTGAAGAGTTGGTGTTTCCACATGTGTTGTAAAGCTTCATTGCACACAGCCATCCAAGCCCTTATATTGCACACATAGTAGCCAGTGTCTACTCATGCTGGACACTAGTCAACATGTACTGAAATTTGAGATCATCTGCAGAAGTCCTATTTTGTGGTCCACCATACGAAGAGTCCAGGGATGGTGATATAGTCTAGAAGTAATGCAGTTTGATACTCATTTAACTGCAATGGCTCAATTCCATGGAATCTTGGAAGTGGTAATTCTACAAGGTCCTTGGCCTTCTCTTCCAAAGTGTGCTGGTACCTCACCAAACTACAACACCCAGGATTCCATAGCACAGAGACATGACAGGTAAAGGGGTGTTATATTGAATTACAGTGTAGATGCACCCTAGATTGGTAAATATATTATCTTTGTAGCAGCACTTCCATTGTAGAACTACCACCTTAGGAAACTCAGTGTAGCTTTAATCCAATTGAAGGGGTTTATATTGTACTAGCTGTACCCGGCACGCGTTGCTGTGCCCTATTTAGGAGATGCGAGAAAGTCTGAGTATGTAAGGGTTGGAATTGATGTTACTTATGTTCTTGGTGGGGTCATGGGTGTGTCGTTGTGGGTTGTTCTGGTGGGTGGGATGTTGAAGTCCTGTGGAGTTGTCGGTGTGTGGTGTTCCTGGCGTTCTGCAGAGCTTGTGGATATACAATGTTTTTTGTCTTTCCGTCTGCTGTGTTGATGTAGAGGTTCTGTGGTTTCCCAACTCTGGAGCACGCTACGTAGAGTTGTCCGTGGGAGAAGCATTCTGTGTCAAGATCTGTGCCACAGATTTGTAGTGTTTGTCCCTGAGCCTTGTTTATGGTGATGGCAAAAGCTAGTGTAGTGCAGTGTCTTTCTGTTCTGGCGTTTGTTCTGCCCTTTTGTGTTATGTATGTAGCGTTGCGAGTGTGTTGTCCGATGCTGTTCTTTTAGGAGGCATGGCTTGTCTTTTTGGGTCAGCTTAGGCCTGTGAGGAAGGAAGGAATGGCATACAAATGGGTTGAGCAGTAGACGCAAGGTTGTGTTATGTGCGTATTGTGTTGTGTGTAGGTATTACTTTTGTGTTATTCTGGGGGTATGTGTTTGTCAGTGGTGCCTGTGTCCCTAGTGCCCTATTTGTCTCCCTCCTAGATCTTGACCGTGGCAGTTTAACCCTCAACTGAAATCACTCAGCATTCTAAGTGGCTTTGCCCACCGTTACTATGGTAACTGATGTTGGCCAATGGGTTTGGCTGGCTGCCGCAGAGGATGCTGGGAAATGTAGGTTTTTTTGTATCGTTGTTTTGGGGGCCTTCTAGGTTTTGGGGGGGAAGTTTCTTTGCTAAAAACCTTCCTTGCCTGAGGCCTATTTGTGTTGGCAAGTTTGGTGTCTCTGCCTTGGAAGGTTTCTCTGTCTCTGTCAGTCGTTCGACGACGGGACCTCCTTTATATAATAGATTAATAGTTACGCTATCTGGCCATTGGTTTTTAATATAAGTTTTAACCTGCTTTAAAATGTTTTACTACATTTTATTGTTCAGAACTTTGGGTGCTCTAGTCTGCAAAATCGCAATCAGAATACTTTAAATAAATATTTAAGTCAATAGAAGTTTGCATGCATACATGTACAACATGACATACATTTTTAATCACTCTAGAAAGAGCTACAGTCACTATCCCTTGCAGATGTGAGAAGGAACTGACATTTGACCCTAGCCTTCCAAAGACAACCTCCTTTTAGTCAGTGACAACACAACATGGTAACTGGGAAAACGTGTACTACTGCTCTTTTGACAACTGAACAGCAGGAAGTGACTACTGTATACCAAGTGACAAGCTATTTCTTACCATAATTTTATCCTTTGAGATGGTTGAACTATGCAATTGGTTTGCAAATACATAGAATCATTATGAATTGCTGAAAAATAAGCTTTAACATAGTTATATTCAATTCAAATCTCTATTTAAATATGAATATTTTCCCTGTATTTAATATACAATGTATTAGTTTTTGCTGTCATAAGTGTTAACAATTACTGTCACCGTCTCCATTTCAAAATTGGATGAAGTCACTGAAGGCCTCTCCATTTGATATTGGAACAAATGATTAAATCAGAGACTGGACCAACCAACATAGCCAAGGATAAGAGCTGTACTCCAACATTCAGGAGGACAAAGGTTCCTTCCTCTGGGCCAACTCCATGAAAACTCTTGCAGGAGAAAAAGTCCCAAGGGTAAGATTATACAACTCTGAAGTATCAATACATAAATTGCTCTGTAACAATGTAGTTTCTAGAATTTTGTTCACAGTTCTAAGTACTGTATAGGCTCATGTATAAGTTTAAACATTTTAATTAAAAACCTGAGTCGACTTATCCACGGGTTATCAAAAAAGGAACCACTCCCTTCTTTAAATAGAACCAGGGTTTAGTCCATCCCTTTTGGAGAGAATAACTGACCCCCTCTTCACTACAGTGCTGCTTCTGATGTTTTTAAATGGTGCAGCTACCAGGAGTATCTGCCCCTACATGGCAACATTGGTGCTTTCCTCTCTCTGCAAAATTATTCCCGCCATGGGTCTTATCAAAATTTGTAATTTTGGCTACAAAACCAACCCTCGACATATACATGAAGTTGACTTATACATGAGTATATATGGTAATCATTTTCATAGATGCATCATTATACACCCAGAAAAACATACTGGACAGCAACCTTCCCATTCTGACAGAATCAACATGAAAAAGACAACATGCAGTTCCTCCTTCTTTTCGAAGCAACAACAGTTAGTTGGGATCCAACAATTATCTGCTGGAAAGTCCAGGTGATAGTAGTTATGTTTTCTTTTCTATTTAATCGACCTTTTAAAAAAACTGATCAGTTAAATTTTTACAAGGACAGGTGAAAGTGGAAGACAGCAACTGAGCTTTGTCACCTCCTTGGGTGCATATATATTTATTATTTATTTTTTATTCGAGTTTATATACCGCTACTCCCCAAAGGCTCGAAGCAGTTTACAACATAATAATACAGTTAACAGTAAACAACTCTACACATCACAAACAATAACAAAACAAAGTCATCTACTAGATACCAGGGTTCACCCGGTCCCTAGAGAGAGGGGCAGAATAAAACCTGATGGAGTGTGGTCATGGACAGGGCCAACTGGATGGTGCGGGTCGGCGTAAAAGCTGGCTCACAGGCTCAAAAATAGAGTCTCCAGTACAGTCTTTAGGAGAGTTCCTATCACCAGTAACTTGAGAGGGCACTCTTTTCTCCACCTTCACAGAGTCTCCAGTAGAGTCTGTAGTATGAGTGCAGTTTGACCACATTTTAATTTCCATGGCTGAACACTATGGAATCCTGGAAGCTGTAGTTTGGGTTCCTTCTACACTACCATTTAAAATCCATATTATCTGCTTTGAACTGGATCATATGGCAGTGTAGACTCATATAATCCAGTTCAAAGCAGATAATGTGGATTATTTGATTTGATAATCTGGATTATATGGCAGTGTAGAAAGGACCTAGGTGAGGCACCAGTACTCTTGCACAGAGAAGGATAAAGACTGTAAAATTGCATCTCCCATGATTCCACAGCATTGAGCCATGGCAGCTAAAGCGATGTCAAACTACATTATTTCTACAATGTGTAGATGCATCCTATGCTTCACCTTCCAGCACTCCAGCACTGCTGGCCCTTTCCCTTCCTGCTTGGCTTAACATCAAAGGAAAGAAGCCTGAGAAGACAAGGGAGGGGAAAGTTAAAACAAGGAAGATCAGCATTATAGGAATGCTGCCAGGAGCTCTATCTCTTCCCTATGGTGCTTATAAAGGTAAACCAACTTCCTTCAAGTTTGTTGATGGATTAAATCTAATCCTGATGCACGAGCTGGAGAAGACAAAACACATTTATTTCTTATCTATTTCATAAGTTATGTGGTCTGCCATTTTTAGTGAAACATTTGCTGCCTCAAGTCTGAGAGAAAGTCAAATGAATACATTCATACACACCCTAAACACCTTTCTCTATAACTACAGACATCACAACATGACAAAATGCAAGACAATGTTTTTGTTAATTTAATTTCTCAGCAATGTCATAACAATTTCTCAAGGGTCACCTGTGTTAGTCTATTACCTCCCGTGGATAGGAGGCCTAGACCAGCTTCCGGCCGAAGGGCCTCCGGAACCGGCCTCCTTTGTGACTTGACCAGGAAAGGACTATCAACGCCCGGCCCCGAAGGTGTTCCCCACTAGGACATTCTGGAGCTCCTGCTATAAGCAGTCGAAGCTCAAGGGGCCCACCGGACTTCCTCAAGAGTCTTAAGGGACAATTCGCGGCCGGACCAGGGCCCTTGGCGCAGGCCCCCATGTGGGCGCCCGCGGTCTCTGGTCCCCACGGATGCTTTTGCACCGGCCCTTCTTCTGGGACACCCCCCGCCTGCCTCCCTTTGCTGGCAGGGCGGGACCCTAGGGAGGCACCGTCGCTGACACTTCCCTCTATCCCCCCCCTCGTGTTCTTCCCTTGTCTACTTTTATATGTTGTCTCTATGTGCCACTGGGCACTCAAACTTCTGTAAACCGCTCCGAGCCTTCGGGGAGTGGCGGTATACAAGTTTGAAGTATAAATAAATAAATAAATAAATAAATAAATAAACATACATTATGCACTCGGTTGCAATAAAGTGTTTTGGTTTCTTAATGAAATGTTAATACATGAATATGAATACAAATTTTCTTCCTATTGTAGACTTTACTTAGGCAATCCCTCATTGTCCAAGGGTCTTGGTGGTGGAACGTGTGGCTCTATTCTTGACCCACATGTTTTTCCACAGTGAGAACATCAATTTCTAGGTGGAAGGCACTTCCGGTCAGGGTTGGCTTGATGCACCTTCCTCTTGGCACGTTTCTCTCTTTTGTCTCCATTCATGCCTCTTCAAATTCTACAGCACTGCTGGTCACAGTTGACCTCCACCTAGAACACTCAAGGGCCAGGGCTTCCCAGTTCTGTGATGATGCACAATTACATGTTTGTTTTGCCCTAATTTCAAAATATTACATCTACACTAGATAAAAATAATAGTTCATAGCTTAATGCTGCTTCAAACTTATAACAAATGTAAAATCTCTGATATTTGGAACAGTATAAACGAAAAAAAGAACTGACAGGTATAAGGTTTAATCTTAACCCGTTAAACTAAATAAAGAGAGTATGTTAATTATGTTCTTATAAGGCAATGACAGGGCTATTGCAAAAACCTAACTGTGAATTTTGTTTCACATTTGGTTTAGACCCTTTAGTACACAGCTTGTACATATTTGTGAGAGAGGTTCAAGACTGTTCATACCTATTTTTTGACTTGAATTCACAATTATTTTTAAAGTAGCATTTAAGGCGGTAAAGCTCTGCACATGCATGGGAAAATGCTTCTGATATAGCCTCATACACCACTTTCTGTGCCCAGTTCTGGGGCACATGTTGTTGTACATGTGGGGACAAATGGATCCAATGTGGTGTAGTGGTTTTAAGTATTGGACTATTGAGAGACCAAGGTTCAAATTCTCACTTGGCCATGGAAGCCTACTGGATGACATGGGACAAGCCATACTCTCAGGCCCCATTTTCATCCCCTTCCACATTGTCATATAATCCAGATTATAAAATCATATAATCCAGATTATCTGCTTTGAACTGGATAATATTAGTCTACACTGTCATATAATACAGTTCAAAGCAGATAATCTAGATTTTATATGGCAGTGTAGCCTCCCCGAGTCCCTGAGGGGAGATGGTGGCAGGGTATAAATAAAGTTTAATAATAATAATAATAACAATTATTAAAAAGGGGGGGGGGACTGAGAGAAAGAAGCTGGTAGCAACAGTCTATGAAGCAGATTTAAATCTATGGAAGTTTATACTACTAACATATTTATCTTGGTTAGTCTCAAAGGTGCTACCTGATCTTTTTTTATACTAATATTTTGGGCTAATTTGGCCGTTTTTAAATTTACTAGCCATGTGGTGCTCTCTCAAAAAAACAGATCAGACTGAAATGAAAATGCATAGGTAGACAAGTTAAACATGAATATCCATTTGGCCAGGAAACCCACTGGGTGATTGGGCAAGTCATTCTTACTCAGCCTCAAATGAGGCCTCCTTCTTAACAAACATGCCTAAGAAAAATCACCATAAATGACCTGAAGGGCTATTGCAAGTCTTGAAGGCTGTTTCCCCTTCCTTCATGCTGTCAGACAATGCCCACCGTCCCCCTCTGGGTATGGGAGAGGAGTGTTTTGGTATGCAAAGGGACCTCGTAGCACTTTTGAGAGAGAAAGAATTTGGTAGCATAGGTTTTCATAGGCTTCCTGACAATAAGAGTGGACTACACTCCCTGGGAGAGTGAGTGGTGGGGTCTCCTCTGAAGGGATGGCCATCTGCCAGGGTTGCTTTGTCTGTGAATTCCTGCCTGGCAGAATGGGGTCGGATGGTCTCCTCCAACTCGATTATTCTAAGGCAGCCATGGGCCAACTTTGGCCCTCCAGGTGTTTTGGACTCAAACTCCCACCATGCCTAACAGCTTCAGGCCCATTCCTTTTCCCCATCAGCAACTTAAGCTGTGTGGAAGGGTCCAAAGTCTATTCAGCATTTTTAGAGAGAGTGAGAGGGCCAGACAGCTAATAAATTCAAAAACAGCCAAATTAGTTTCAAATATCAATATCTTGTAGCACTTTTGAGATTAACCGGAAAAAAGAATTTGGTAGCATAAGATGACAAAGACTTAAGTCTGCTTCATAGACAGCTTCATAGACGTGCCTGAGAAAACCATATGATGGAATCAACATAAATCAGAAATGACCTGAAGGACGGCTGCAAGTTTGAAGACAGTTTCCCCTTCCTTCATGCTGTCAGAATATGTTGAGGCTACAGTGCCCACCGTCCCCCTCGAGGCATGGGAGATGGGTGTTTCATAGCACTTTAGAGAGGGAGAGAAAGAAGTTGGTAGCACAGGTTTTCATAGGCTGTCTATGAAGCAGATTTAAGTCTTTGTCATCTTATGCTACCAAATTCTTATTCCCAGTTAATCTCAAAAGTGCGACAAGATCCTACGACTCCTCGAACGCTTTCATCAGCGCTGTCTTCGCTCAATCATAAATGTACACTGGACCGACTATGTGACAAATGTTGCTGTCCTTGAGCAAGCAGGGATCACCAGCATTGAGGCCATGCTATTGAGAACACAGCTGCGCTGGGCAGGGCACGTCTCTAGGATGGAGGACCACCGCCTCCCAAAGATACTACTCTATGGTGAACTCGCCACAGGTCAGCGCAAGAGACGCGCCCCAAAAAAAGATATATAAGGACTCACAGGTCTCTGCGGTGGCCGGGAGAGGTTTTGCACAATTAAAACTTGTGCACCAGCTGCGCCCGTACCTTGGGAAGTCTGACTTGGCCACGGTGGTCCACGCTCTGGTTACATCCCAAATAGACTACTGCAATGTACTCTACGTGGGACTGCCTTTGAAAACGGTTCAGAAACTTCAGTTGATCCAACGGGACGCAGCCAGAATGCTAACTGGGGCGATGTACAAGGAGCATACCACCCCCTGATGTGTCAGCTCCACTGGTTGCCTGTCCATCTCCGAGCCCAATTCAAAGTGCTTGTATTGACCTATAAAGCTCTATACGGTTCTGTCCCAGCTTACTTGTCCAAACACATCTGCCTCTATGTCACATCTCGCAGTCTAAGATCATCTGGGGAGTCCCTGCTCTCGCTTCCGCCAGCATCACAAATGCGGTTGGTGGGGACGAGAGACAGGGCCTTCTCGGCGGTGGCCCCTCACCTATGAAACACACTCTCAAACGAAATAAGATTGATCACCAACAATGGTCCACCCTGGCCTCATGGAGACTCACTATCCACAATGATCCGGCCTCTTTCGAGAAGTCATGCCGAAAGAGAAACAACGCGGAAAGAACCGCAACTTGGAAACATCACCCGAGGAGACTTTCTGCTGTGTTTTCTGCAACCAGACTTGCCTATCTCAGATTGGCCTTTTTAGTCATTAACACACTTGTAGAAAGCGTGGGGCGAGTCCTTCCTAAGAATCTTCGCTCGCGAAGAAAAAGCCAAGAAGAAGAGTGCTACAAGATACTGATATTTGAAACTAATTTGGCTGTTTTTAAATGTATTAAAATAGACTCTGGGCCTTTCCACGCAGCTTAAGAGGCCGAAGGGGGGAAAGGAAAGGGCCTGAGGCTGCTGGGAACGGTGGGAGTTGGAGTCCAAAACACCTGGAAGGCCCAAGTTTGACCAGGCCTGTTTTGGAATATCTCTGGCCTTCTCAACAAACCCCGAGTGTTGAGAAAGACTGGAGAGGAAAGACTTCCGGTTCCCGCCTTGGCTGGGCACGAGGGACGCTTTTCTATGACGGACCCGGAAGTCCATGTCCGCCTCCTCACTCCCTCCCCCGCTGTTTTTGATTCGAAGCCTCGGCTCGGGCGACGGAGGCCTGCGTGGGCCAGATTCTCCAGGCTTCGCCCCCGGAGCTAGACGCTGAGCCAGGACCAGGCCTCTATGGTGAGCCCTCCCATGCTGAGCGGATGGAAGCCTGGAAGCGGCTTCAGGGGCGAGTGCAGAAGGAGGGACTGAATGGATGGGCTCGTGGGAGGTTGTAGATTCTCTCAGCCTTCCCGGCCAAGGAGTGCCAGCGCCTCACCAAACCCCCAGGACGCTGTAGCAGTTAAAGCGGTACCAAACTGCGTTAATTTGACAGTGTAGATGAGCTCTTAGTTCATAGTAATCACATCCAGGGTGTCGGCCCTACAGCATGGTAATATCCCAAACCCACCACTCTGGTGTGGTGTTTGGATATGTTATTGTATGTTGTCATATGTTTGACGGCTCTGGGGTATTATATCTACCCTTAAACAGGAGCTTCCAAAGCACGCCTGGGCAAACTTGGGCCTTCCAGGTGTTTTGGACCTCAACTCCCACAATTCCTCACAGCCTCAGGCCCCTTCCTTCCTTCAGGTGTTTTGGACCTCAACTCCCACAATTCCTCACAGCCTCAGGCCCCTTCCTTCCTTCGGGTGTTTTGGACTTCAACTCCCACAATTCCTCACAGCCTCAGGCCCCTTCCTTCCTTCAGGTGTTTTGGACTTCATCTCCCACAATTCCTCACAGCCTCAGGCCCTTCCTTCCTTCCTTCCTTCAGGTGTTTTGGACTTCAACTCCCACAATTCCTCACAGCCACAGGCCGCTTCCTTCCTTGAGGTGTTTTGGACTTCAACTCCCACAATTCCTCACAGCCTCAGGCCCCGTCCTTCCTTCAGGTGTTTTTGGACTTCAACTCCCAAGGCCCCTTCCTTCCTTCAGGTGTTTTGGACTCCCACAATTCCTCCCAGCCTCAGGCCTCAGGCCCTTCCTTCCGGTGTTTTGGACTTCAACTCCCACAATTCCTCACAGCCTCAGGCCCCTTCCTTCCTTCAGGTGTTTTGGACTTCAACTCCCACAATTCCTCACAGCCTCAGGCCCCTTCCTTCCTTCAGGTGTTTTGGACTTCAACTCCCACAATTCCTCACGGCCTCAGGCCCCTTCCTTCCTTCAGGTGTTTTGGACTTCAACTCCCACAATTCCTCACAGCCTCAGGCCCCTTCCTTCCTTCGGTGTTTTGGACTTCAACTCCCACAATTCCTCACAGCCTCAGGCCCCTTCCTTCCTTCAGGTGTTTTGGACTTCAACTCCCACAATTCCTCACAGCCTCAGGCCCCTTCCTTCCTTCAGGTGTTTTGGACTTCAACTCCCACAATTCCTCACAGCCTCAGGCCCCTTCCTTCCTTCAGGTGTTTTGGACTTCAACTCCCACAATTCCTCACAGCCTCAGGCCCCTTCCTTCCTTCCTTCGGTGTTTTGGACTTCAACTCCCACAATTCCTCACAGCCTCAGGCCCCTTCCTTCCTTCAGGTGTTTTGGACTTCAACTCCCACAATTCCTCACGGCCTCAGGCCCCTTCCTTCCTTCAGGTGTTTTGGACTTCAACTCCCACAATTCCTCACAGCCTCAGGCCCCTTCCTTCCTTCAGGTGTTTTGGACCTCAACTCCCACAATTCCTCACAGCCTCAGGCCCCTTCCTTCCTTCAGGTGTTTTGGACTCAGGCCGCGTCCTTCCATTCCTCACAGCCTCAGGCCCCTTCCTTCCTTCAGGTGTTTTGGACTTCAACTCCCACAATTCCTCACAGCCTCAGGCCCCGTCCTTCCTTCAGGTGTTTTGGACTTCAACTCCCACAATTCCTCACTGCCTCAGGCCCCTTCCTTCCTTCAGGTGTTTTGGACTTCAACTCCCACAATTCCTCACAGCCTCAGGCCCCGTCCTTCCTTCAGGTGTTTTGGACTTCAACTCCCACAATTCCTCACAGCCTCAGGCCCCTTCCTTCCTTCAGGTGTTTTGGACTTCAACTCCCACAATTCCTCACAGCCTCAGGCCCCGTCCTTCCTTCAGGTGTTTTGGACTTCAACTCCCACAATTCCTCACAGCCTCAGGCCTCAGGCCCCTTCCTTCCTTCAGGTGTTTTGGACTTCAACTCCCACAATTCCTCACGGCCTCAGGCCCCTTCCTTCCTTCAGGTGTTTTGGACTTCAACTCCCACAAGGCCCCTTCCTCCTTCAGCCTTTTGGCCCAACTCCCACACCTTCAGGCTTCCTTCCTTCCTTCAGGTGTTTTGGACTTCAACTCCCACAATTCCTCACAGCCTCAGGCCTCGTCCTTCCTTCAGGTGTTTTGGACTTCAACTCCCACAATTCCTCACGGCCTCAGGCCCCTTCCTTCCTTCAGGTGTTTTGGACTTCAACTCCCACAATTCCTCACGGCCTCAGCCTCAGGGCCCTTCCCTTCCTTCCTTCAGGTGTTTTGGACCTCAACTCCCACAATTCCTCACGGCCTCAGGCCCCTTCCTTCCTTCAGGTGTTTTGGACTTCAACTCCCACAATTCCTCACGGCCTCAGGCCCCTTCCTTCCTTCAGGTGTTTTGGACTTCAACTCCCACAATTCCTCACGGCCTCAGGCCCCTTCCTTCCTTCAGGTGTTTTGGACTTCAACTCCCACAATTCCTCACGGCCTCAGGCCCCTTCCTTCCTTCAGGTGTTTTGGACTTCAACTCCCACAATTCCTCACAGCCTCAGGCCCCTTCCTTCCTTCAGGTGTTTTGGACTTCAACTCCCACAATTCCTCACGGCCTCAGGCCCCTCCCTTCCTTCAGGTGTTTTGGACTTCAACTCCCACAATTCCTCACAGCCTCAGGCCCCTTCCTTCCTTCAGGTGTTTTGGACTTCAACTCCCACAATTCCTCACAGCCTCAGGCCCCTTCCTTCCTTCGGGTGTTTTGGACTTCAACTCCCACAATTCCTCACGGCCTCAGGCCCCTTCCTTCCTTCGGGTGTTTTGGACTTCAACTCCCACAATTCCTCACAGCCTCAGGCCCCTTCCTTCCTTCGGGTGTTTTGGACTTCAACTCCCACAATTCCTCACAGCCTCAGGCCCCTTCCTTCCTTCAGGTGTTTTGGACTTCAACTCCCACAATTCCTCACAGCCTCAGGCCCCTTCCTTCCTTCAGGTGTTTTGGACTTCAACTCCCACAATTCCTTTGGAAGGGGCCTGAGGCTGTGAGGAATTGTGGGAGTTAAAGTCCAAATCTCCTGAAAGGCCCAAGTTTGCCCAGGCCTGTTCCAAAGATTTGCATTTTGAGCATGTTTTGATTGGCCTGATAAGGGTATCACTCTTTTGTGGACTTGGGGTGGTATTTTATTAAGGTAATTAATGGTGATTTAAGAAGTTGAGCATTGAAGGATTATAGCTGTCGGGGCATTTTGATCTGCCACATAAAAAAAGGCCCAACATTAAATTAGACAGGTCTGTTATGGCCACATCTATTTATTAATTTACAGTCGATTTTTTTTGGGAAACGGGGAAAATATTTCCTTTTTAAAATGGGGTTAATAATAATAATAATAATAATAATATTGTTCAACATATACATGAAGCCATTGGGGGAGATCATCTGGAGTTTCGGGGTGCGGTGTCATCTGTACGCAGATGATGTCCAACTCTGTCACTCCTTTCCACCTGCTATTAAGGAGGCTGTTCAAGTCCTGAACTGGTGCTTGGCCGCTGTAACGGGCTGGATGAGGGCTAACAGATTGAAACTAAATCCAGACAAGACAGAGGTACTCCTGGTCAGTCGTGAGGCCGAACAGGGTATAGGGTTACAGCCTGTGCTTGACGGGGTTACACTCCCTCTGAAGGCGCAGGTTCGCAGTCTGGGAGTGATCCTGGACTCATCGCTGAGCCTGAAACCCCAGATCTCGGCGGTGGCCAGGGGAGCTTTTGCATAGCTCAGGCTTGTGCGCCAGCTGCGCCCGTATCTTGGGAAGTCAGACTTGGCCACGGTGGAAGTCAGACTTGGCCACTCTGGTTACATCCCGTATAGACTACTGCAACGCTCTCTACGTGGGGTTGCCTATGAAGACTGCCCAGAAGGTGCAGTTAGTCCTGCGCGCAGCAGCCAGACTACTAATGCGAGCGGGGTACAGGGAGCGCACGAATCCCCTGTTGCGCCAGCTCCACTGGGTGCCAATTCACTTCCAAGCACAATTCAAAGTGGTGGTTTTAACCTACAAAAACCTATATGGTCCAGGCCCAGTTTACCTGTCCGAACAAATTCCCCCCTATGAACCATCAAGAGTGCTAAGATCATCTGGAGAGGCCCTGCTCTCGGTCCCACCACCTACGCAGGCGCATCTAGTGGGGACGAGGGACAGGGCCTTTCTGTGGTGGCCCCCCGGCTGGGGAATTCCCTCCCAAATGAAATTAGATCCGCCCCCTCCCTCCTGACTTTTAGGAAGCGGGTGAAAACTTGGCTGTGCAATGAGGCCTTCGCAGAATGAAGGAGGAGATCATGAAGCGACTAAAGTCGCTAACCACTTGATACGGACCGAATATATGGATTAAGTTGGACTTGATTTTACTTTGGGGAAAGGCTTCTTAAATGTATTTATTGTATTGTATATGATAATGTTATTGTAAATGTTTTTAGATTTTAAATGTTAGCATTGAATACTTGCTGTTTGCCGGTCTGAGTCCCTCTTCGGAGGTGAGAAGGCCGGGGTATAAAAGTTTTAAATAAATAAATAAATAAATAATCCTAAACGCTTGGGAAGTTTTCAATTTGTGATTTTGTGATACAAAATCCAGTATATATATACCTCATTTGCTGTGGCAACTGTGTTTTTGTATCAGTAAAATAATAATATTTATTTATTTACTGCATTTCTAACCCGCCCTTCTCAACCCCAGAGGGGGGACTTACATTCACCTCATCAAGAGGCTATTTCAGCAATACAATAAAAACACAGCATAAACATTACATGGTAAAAACAACATAATTAAAACCATACAAATCATCATTAAAACATTAAAACCAGCTTCATCAGTCTTACCGCCAATCCAATTTGTCTCTAAGGTGCTGATTGCATTTATTGACCAAACGCCTGGTCCCACAGCCATGCCTTTACTTTCTTTCGGAAAGTTAGGAGGGAAAAGATCTTATCTCGGTTGGGAGTGTGTTCCATAAGCGGGGAGCCACCACCGATAAGGCCCTGTCCCTCATCCCCCACCAGGCGCATTTGAGCGAGAGCAGGGCCTCCCAGGAAGATCTTAATTTTCGAGGTGGGACATAGGGGCAGATGCGTTTGGACAAGTAAGCTGCGCCAGAACCGTTTAGAGCTTTATAGATTAGAACCAGCACTTTGAATAAGCTTTATTTGTATTCCACCCCCTCCCCCCGAAGGGACTCGTATGAAACTCCTGTATGTATAGTTCTGTAAATTCCTCTTTGATTTACAGGAATTTACAGGAGGGTAGATTTCAGTTGAATGTTACAAAAGGTGTTTTGACAGTTACGTGTAATTTGGCAATGAGCCAATTGCAGAGGTTCCCCAACTTTGGTAATCTTTTGGTTTTGGACTACAACTCCTGCAGTTGGGAATTCTAGAAGATGAAGTCCAAAACACTTACAGGATCAAAGATTGGGACCCAGTCGCCCAGAAAGATTGTGATGTCTCTGGATGTCTTCAAAAACGGTTTGGTTTAGGATGCTTTTGAACTCCAGATCTCGAATGTATGGCTCACTTTGACCTCTCTAAGGTTTTGCTACTCTGTACAGAATTGACACAGAAAATCTGTGGAGAAAAAATTATGAGGATTGGGTTGTTGTAGGTTTTTTGGGCTATATGGTTGTGTTCTAGAAGCTTTCTCTCCTGACGTTTTGCCTGCATCTATGGCAGGCATCCTCAGAGGCTGTGAGGTCTGACCTCACAACCTCTGAGGCTGCCTGCCATAGATGCAGGCAAAACGTCAGGAGAGAATGCTTCTAGAACATGGCCATATAGCCTGAAAAACCTACAACAACCCAGTGATTCCAGTCATGAAAGCCTTCGACAATACATTATGAGGGTTTTTAACACTTTGTGTTTGTTTATTTATTTGCCATATTTATATCCTGCCCTTCTAAGGGGGCTCAAGGTGGCTTTACACATAGGCAACTATTTGATGCCTTAAAACAATGTACTATCAAAATAAACATTTTAAGGTAGAATTTAAAACACATTAAAACATATACAAATATTACATTCATTCTTCTAAAGGGCTGATGCTCTAGCTCAGGCATAAGCCAACTTCAGCCCTCTTTCCAGGTGTTTTGGATTTCAACTCCCATAGAGGGCTGTTAGGAATTGTGGGAGTTGAAATCCAAAAAACCTGGAAAGAAGTTGGCCCATGATTACTCTATCTTCTAAAACACAGGCTTGTCAGAGTTGTCCATTGGCAATTATGTGGGGAAGATGATGACATGGGCAGTACATTAATATTGTCTCAATTCTCTTTTTGAACACTTCTCATGCATTGCCTGATGGTGGTGATTTGCTGCTGCTGTATATACCAACAGTGTCTTTAAAGAGTCTAAGAAGAAACTGTTGGCATATGCTTATACAATGTACACACAGCCCCTTCATAAGAGGGAGGATGTCTGAACACATTAAGATCTGTTCTTCTATTTTGCGATGCAAGAACCTTTTCTTTCTATATTTTTTTTCTGTCTCCGGTACCAATGTTTATGTTGAAGAAGTTTTGTTGAAGAAGTAATGTTCAGGAACACATCTATGCTCAGACTACGCCTCACATTATGTCTGTGATAATTTGATTTTGAAAAAAAATTAGCTTGTTGCGGAAACAAGGATTGGTGATAAAGCTTCAGTGGAGACCCCTTTTCCCCATAATAACTCTTTCAGGAGTGAATTTCCTTCCAAGGGGTCGATTTCTCTCACTTTGTTGTCTCAGCCATGTTCTTAACTATGAGTTGTTTGTAAGTTGGATGTTTGTAACTCAGGAACTGCCTGTATAATAGTATTTTATTTATATTAATTTCCCTATTCCAGAAAGCAGATAACTATCCTCTCCGATACTGTAGAAGAGCATTAGCATATTGCACAACAGTGATCTGTCAAAATGGAAGAAAGAAAATCCAAGAGGAGGAGTCCCAAGTCATCTACTTCTCATATTACTCAGGTTGTCAACAATAAGAAAAACTCAGTTCCTCCAAGTAAAAGTACAGCATTTTCAAATCCTGCACCCCAGCCACCTTTACAGAAACCAAAGTTGAAAAAGTAAGCACTCATATGTTACTTGCTGTTAGAAATCAAAGCTGACTAGATCTCACACAAACGCAGCAACCAAGGCCAAAGAAAAACAAATATTAACAAGTTTCTAAATAGTAGCAAAACAAACCAGACTTATTAAAACAAGCACAATACTTATTTGAAATGTCTTGCAGAAGAAATAAATCATAATCCTGCTCTTAATATCTATCTGCGAGGCAGTGCTTTCACCCCAAATTAATATTACATGTAGTATGACAAGAGAATATATTGTAGGTTGGTTATATTAATTGACACGACTTACATTTTGTTGGAAATTCAGGTATTTATATTTTCAGAATTCAGAGTCCTTTAGATTTGTTTCAGATCACAGTTGATCTGAAACAAATAGTGGCTTAAAGTAAAGAAGGTGATAAGCATATTGAATAATAACGCTTTAGCAAACTATATTCTCCTTTTATTATGAAGAACATTCTAGAGACATCAAGTTATACTGCGATGCCCGCATCTCACTCTTGAGTGTACAAGACAGGTGCTCTTTGCAGGTGTTCAGCCTGCTTTCATAAGAATGCAAAGTAAGAAGGGGTGCACACATTCAAGCCCTGCCTGTAAAGTACTCCACTGATTTCCAAACTTTTCTGTGAGCCCTTCCACACAGCTATATAACCTAGAATATCAAGACAGAAAATCCCACAATATCTGCTTTGAATTGAGCTTCTAAGTCCACACTGCCATGTATTCCAATTCAAAACAGAAGATTTGAGATTTTATTCATCTGTGTGGAAGAGAGCTGTGTTTAGGCAGGAAGTCTGAAATTGATTGTTACTCAGATTCAGGCAAACACAGATAAAAAACCATCATATGTCTTCCTACTTAACACGAGGAGATTGAAAGGACAAGGATATTACAAGAAAGTGTGTGTACATGTTTATGTTGCCCCGTCTTCATTTTTAGTGCCCCAGTGAGCATGTAGAACACCATCATGTGACTCTTTAGTTGAAGGTGCTCACTTTGTAAGCAGCTGGCATAGTAGGTGCACATATAAGAACAATTGGTTGTTACTCAGAGCCATAAGGTCTTTTAGTGCAAACTCATATTTTAGTCTGTACAGGTACTGTGTCACCAAGTCAGCAGTGAACCAATCATAGAGTTTTCTGCCTCCTTTGTAAGGATCTTCCCTAAGATTCTGGAATGCCTCCCATGAATCAAAGAGAACAGAAACATTGATTTTCCTCTTGATAAGGGAAGTTGTTTACACCGTCGTGTTACCATACCTTTAGTTTCAGATGCTGTTACTATAAATCATGAAATAGAACATTAATTTTGTCTATAACATGATGGAATTTTTAATATGTATGTATTATTTTGTCCCAGGATGGCTTTCTGTAGAGAAAATTTGCTGATGTGTTCATGAGAGCCTAATATAAATGTCTTCCCCTCAGAGGCATGAAAGAGAAAGCCAAAGCACCTGGAGGAGAGAGCAAAGGCGCACAATCGGCTCCAATCCAGCATTCATTTCTCACTGATGTGTCAGATGTTCAAGAGATGGAAAAAGGACTTCTGAGTCTTCTAAATGACTTCCATTCCGGCAAACTTCAAGCATTTGGTAAGCACATTACACCTTTCCCCAAAAAGAAAAAGTTATTTCAAATATAAACATTGATAAGTGTGAGTAGGGGAAGGTTTGCCTTAAAATGGAGTGTAAACATGGTTAGGAATGAATTCTGAAATTTGGAATATTGTTATTCAAATATAAAGGAGGACATTTTTAGAAAGAGACATTAGAACAGGGGTGGGCAATTATTTTTTCCAAGGGGCCACATGAGAGCCAAAAAATATTATGGAGGGCCGCACCTAAAGGCTGAACTACTGTACATTCTACATAATATCAATTGAATTTCCTGTAATAATAATAAAAAGGCACTACATTGCGTTTTTTATATATTAATAAGACTGATAAGAGTATATGTTATGAGCAATGAAAAAGAGAGGTTGTCATAGGAAAAATGACATTTAGCCTATTCACTAAAATTTTACAAAACAATGATTAACAAAATGTGAACATTTGTATCATTTGTGATTCATTATATTAATGATCATTTTCAGTCACATTCGCTTCAAAGCACATTTTGAGTTTCACTTATCAATTTTTCCTGCAACAAAGAGATACTTTTATTACAGGAAAAAACTGGATTATATTGCAATGTGGACTCAGGGCCCTTTCACACAGCCATATAACCCAGAATATCCAGGCAGGAAAACCCACAAAACCTGCTTTGAACTGGATTATATGGCAGTGTGGACTCAGGGCCTTTCCACACAGCCATATAACCCAGAATATCCAGGCAGGAAACCCCACAAGGCAGAAAATCTTATATATGAAAACCATCCCTCCAGTTCCCAGGATGAAAAAGCGTCTCCTCACAAGTCATCGGCTGGTGTGTGCTCCCACGGCACCCTCCGTGTATTACCCCTGGAGATAGAGGAGGGGGAGAGGAAAAAAGCCACCGGAGAAGAATTTGAGAGAGAAAGAGAGAGAGTGCGGTGTGAGAAAGCAAGAGAAAGGGGGAGAGTGGGTTTGTGTGTGTGTGTGAGTGAGAGAGGGGGAGTGAGAGAGTGCGGTGTGAGAAAGTGAGAGAAGGGGAGTGTGTCTGTGTGAGAGAGAGGGGGAGTGAGAGTGCAGTGTGAGAAAGCGAGAGAAAGGGCGTGTGTGTGTGAGTAAGAGGGAGGGGGGAGTGAGGGAGTGCGGTGTGAGAAAGCGAGAGAAAGGGAGAGAGTGCCTCATCCATACCCCATCCACACACCCCATCCACACAACACACACCCCATCCACACACCCGCCTTTACCTCTTCCTCTTCTTTCCTGCTCTTTCCCCTGAGTGAGGTCACATGCGTCCGCGACTAGGAGAGCCTCAGGGAGGTGGGGCTTGCTACGGAAGCAAGCCTCGCATCCCTGACAGTCTCCTGCGCGATGCCGCCTGTGACCTGATTGTGCAGAAGATTGTCAGGGAGGCAGAAGCCTGCGCGATGCCGCCTCTGACCTCCCTCTTTTCGGCAAGCAGGCCACGGGCCGAATGGCATCGCCCCGCAGGGCCGGATCTGGCCCGTGGGCCGCAGGATGCCCACCCCTGCATTAGAATGACCTTAGTTTTGATTGCAAAGTAAAAACAAACACAAATTTTGCATAGATGAGATAACTTTTATATCTTCATCATGAATATTATGCAAAGAGGTTCCCAGTAATTCTGTAAACATGTGTCGTGTGCAGTCTAGGATCTGTCTTGAGCAAAGGCGTTTTTTATTTTCATAGACACAATAGAAAATGTAGTTTCTTCTTTTAATACTGTTAGCTTTCTGACTTCATCTTGCATTGTTATGATTACTTCAGGAAATGAATGCTCCATAGAGCAAATGGAACATGTCAGAGGAATGCAGGAAAAGTTGGCTCGCTTGAATCTGGAGCTTTATGGAGAGCTGGAGGAACTCCCTGAAGATAAGAGAAAAGTAGCTAGTGATTCCAATTTGGATAGACTGTTGTCAGATGTAAGTATAAACAGAAAGCATCTGTCACACATAACTATATCTGCATTTTTAAATTTCAGCCAGGAATATGTAGGACTGAGTGAAAGTTGTACTAATGTACTTCTCCAACTGCTGCCTAAGCAACACTAAGAATATGGCTAGATTCACTTTGTTCTGAATTGAATGAGTAATCCATTTGCTAGCTTGACCAGAAGAATTCTGAAAACAGTAACACTGATCTGTGCTTTCCTTTTTGTGAGCTTGAGTTTAGTTCTGCACTAATTCTCATGTATCATTATCAGGTTTGATCAAAGTTTCCATAAGTGGAACCTTGCTCATGGGATGCTCTTCTAGAGCAAGGCTTCTTAAATCCCCCCCCCCACACACACACACACCTTCATGGAGAAATGTTTGCATGACCCCCCAAGTATAGAGTCATATAAAATAGTTATACAAATCAAGCATTTACTCGTAATAAAACATAAATTTATTTTTGAAGTTATTTGTTAGACATATAATTTTACCGTTTATTAAAGATGAAAACCAATTTGCATACTAATGCGGAATGTAGAGCAAAACTTCAAGCAGTGATGGAATGCTTGATTGACAGCCTCAAGTAGCAGGAAATGCTCTGTTGATTCTTCTTATTTTCTCCTGAATTGGGTGCCCATAATGGGGTGTTTTGAGGGCCCATATCTCCAAGTTAAAAGATCCCAAGTTGCAGAGTGGACCATGTGCCTGAAATTGGCCCATATCCACCTCCCTCTTGCTCCCACCATAAGAGTAATAGAATCCTAGAATTGGAAGAGACCCCAAAAACCATCAAGTCCAACCCTGTTTCTGCCATGCAGGAACACCCAGTCAAAGCCTGGGAATTATAGAATCCTTTAATTGGAAGAAGTTCCCAAAAACCATCGTCTTCTGCCATGCAGGAATACCCAGTCAAAGCCGTCCTGACCTGTGGCCATCTAGCCTCTGCCTAAAAAGCTCCAGAGAATGAGATACCTAAGGGCCATATCCCCCTGCAAAACAGCTTTAATCATTAAAGTTTAGTTGAATACATGGGTTAGTTGTGTCCTAGTCCCTGGAGCAACAGAAAACAAGCTATTGTCTTTGAAGACAGACTGATTTTCCAGCTTCCCTACCAGCCCAAAATAAACCTGTTGAGGAGCAACATACTTTTGTCATGGACGAAGGGAGGCTGGGACCCAGCTGAAACCGTACACTTATGGAGATCTGGGCTCTTAACTTCTAGACACATCTGGTCCACCTCTCGGCTCCCTTTCCTTCCTCCACCCCAGGCATCTGTCCTGCCTCCAATTAGCTTCTTGTCCCTTCTTGCCCCCTCTCCTTATTATGAATGTGCATATAGAGTGTGTTTTGGATGCCAGCTTCCACAATTTCTAATAGCAGATAAACTGGCTGGGATTTCTGAGAGTTGGAAAGTTGGAGGCCCAAATACCTTGACTGTCACAAATTGGCTAGGCCTACTCTGTACATACTGATAAGATCCCTAGTCTTCTTTATAGAAGAATAAAAGGCCAGGGGCAGGGAAGGGCAACACCTGTCACAACCCCAAATAGGGTTAGGACCTCAAGTTTAAGAAGCTCTGTTCTAGAGGAAATGCAGAAAGGTTGTGAATACCTGTCATTGGAAATTGGGGAACTCCCTAGTACAATGCAAGCAAATAATCATATTAGGGGCTCTGGTCCCCCCCCCCCCCCTTACCAGGTTCCTTCTGTGAATGAAATTAAAGGAGCCCTTTACTTCATAGAAGGAACAATCTAGGTATAATAGACTAATATAACACCAAATTCAACTCTTTTTGTTTTCTTGTGTTGCAGCTGGAAGAGCTGAATTCTTCTATGTATCCTTTTGGTGAAATTCACTGTCCTGACAAGAATAGATGTTTTGGTGAGCCAAATTGCCACAAGAGGCTTTCTTCCTGAGAGGGCAGGATTGAAAAGTGGCTCTGTAGGGTTTCCTTTGCCTGTCTTTCATATGGAGATTCCCAAACTTTCCAGTAATTTTACAGAAGTATAAAATATTTATATACTTATTTAAATCATTTAAATAATGTAGCTAAATATATGCAAAAGGGTTTTTTAAAAGGAGAAAGAGAATCATGAAAATTTGCTTTGAATGAAGCAAGGAATTCCACACGGAAATATGTTTTCCCAGTGGTTCTGTGTTGTATTCTTTGTTTGTTCTAATTCTACAGTAATAATTTGAGGAATAATGGTGTAATCTCATGATTAGAGTGTTGACTCAAAATTGAAAGGGCCAGATACACATGTGTGATACACATATGCACATGCAGCAACCACACAGCTGACTTATATGCATAATTTGGCAATTACAGTTTTATTTTAAATACAAAAAGCTTTAAATAGCTGTGGGGTATACAGAGAGAATTAGGTCTTAATTTTAAGAAGTAAAGAAATGAGATTAAATTCACCCCTTCCCCCCAAATTTCCAGTTTGGCACTGGGTAAAAGCAGAGTCTTGTGTGAGCCAAATATTAGCTGAGATGGTCTTGTTGGGCTTATTTCCCAGAAGCTGTAAGGGAAGGTTTTTCTTAAATGTCATGGCCCTAATTCTCCTTGTGGCTGTCATTAGATATTTCAAAGAATCATGCAGTGTCAAACTCTTGGTTTAACACTATGTGTATGTTTTCTGAGTTTCACCTATATCACAGGTAGTTTTTGTAAGGAACTATTGTGGGCCCTCAGTATCCACTAGGGTTTCATTGCAGGATCCCTGTGGATCCTGAAATCTCTGGTAAGTCAAGTCCCATTCTATATAGGGGTGTAGTAAAATAAAATTATATATAAAACGGCAAACAAATGAAACATGTGCCTGAGAACCTGAGGATCTTTTAAAAAATATTTTGGACCCATGGTTGGTTGAATCCATGGATGCAGAGTCTGTGGTTATGGAAGTCCAGTTGTATATCCCATTCTGAGATCCTTGGAGGAAGAGTGGGAAAAGGTGTCCTATATATATAATATTGAAGCAAACAGGAAGCTTATTTCCTTGTGTCCCTGCTTCAATTTCAAGGCGGTTGATTCTTCAGCCATTTTTAGATTGTTTTTCCCCAAAGTAAATAATATCAGAAAAACACAACTCCTTGACTGCTTGTTTCAGACAAAAACTTCATTTGGCAGATGTTCAAGATGTTCCGAATGCCAGCACAACCTAAAAATTCAGCTTTCTTTTGTTTGTTTTTGGAATGCCAGGGTGTCTTATTTGATTTGCAGTGGACTCCTTCTTGCTTTTGCAACAAAACATCAAAGTACAAGTGAATATGTTCACACATTCCTCTTAGCAGATGTGAGTGCTGCAACTTTGTCAGGGTTGACGTTTAAGGTACAATATGCCTGTCTCTTGCTGCTATGCTTTGTATTATGGCCTTATCCACCATGAAATGTTGGAATAACCTGAAAGTGCATTTTTATAATATACTCAGTTTTGGTTAAGCCAGTAATAAATTGTAGTGTATCTACTGCCTTTTCCACAGTGTAGACAATCAGCAGGCAAGTTGATGTCGTGAAGCTGTTAAATAAGTGTGTAATTTATTTTAGCAATAAAATAATTTCAAACAGCCCCCTTTTCTCTTGAAATTATTCATATAAGGTGTTGTTCTTTCTTACGGCATGCATTTCAAACAAAACTGGGAAGGATTTTGCTATATAGTTTCCTTTGCAAGTCTTATTTTACTAAAGATTTTTGAAATAATTGTAAGGTCATTAAAAAGTAAAGGTAAAGGTTTCCCCTTGACATGAAGTCTAGTTGTGTCTGACTCTGGGGGGTGGTGCTTATCTCGATTTCTAAGCCAAAGAGCCGGTGTTGTCCATAGATGCCTCCTAGGTCATGTGGCTGACATGACTGCATGGAGCGCTGTTGCCTTCTCACCGGAGCAGTATCTATTGATTTACTCACATTTGCATGTTTTCAAACTGCTAGGTTGGCTGAAGTTCCCCGGATTCGAACATGTGGCCAGATGTTCCTCACCCCTGCTACAGCAACTACATAAGAGACAAAAATCAATGGGTGGAACATTTCCCATTTCTGGATCTCTATTCCAGGACAAACTTTATCTGCTGGTTTACATAAAATGCAGAGAGGTCCAACAAAAGGAAATGCTGCAGCTTAATTAAATTTAAATGTGTGATAGTCATACATTTCATGGCACTAAAAGTTCAATGCAGTTTGGTTCAGAATTAGTACAGAATGACAAAAGAATCCCTTTTCTTCAGTCCTGCCTCAGCCAATCTTGGCAGGAAGCCTAGAGTGTGTTGTGTTGTGCACTTTGGTTCCTATGGAGATGGAGAGAGGTACTGACCTTCAGACTGTCCTACAGCAATTCTGCTTTCATACAGCAGATCTCCAGTGCCCTCCTGTCATGGAGAGGAGCATCATTTTTTCAGGTAAGGTACTACTGTTCTGATTGCCTCTTCACATGGGGTACAGCATCTGGAATATACATTATTTTGCTTTGTTATTCCATATTTCAGAAATGGCTGGAGGTCATGATTTTACTCTTTCTTAGATGAAATGAACAAAAAGTGTAGTTTCATCTTTTCACAAAGAAGCATTAAAATCAAGAATGTATCACATAATAATTTAAATTTGATACACAAGGATTAATAGTAATAACACCATATGCTCCATAGCCAATATTGAGTATATCTACTGCCTGCTAATAAACTGTCCCCTTTGTCTCACTAGTGCCATGATCAGGCCATGGCACCCATCCACTGTCCCCACCACCTGGGGGGATCCCAGCTCTTGAATTTTATATAAAACGGCATGTTATCTCCTGGCAGCAAAGGGGGAGGAAGGAGAGAGATGGTATCTCCATACATACAAGGAAATCTACGGACTACATAGTAGCTGCTGTGAATGAGGTTGACAACTGATGCCATTATCCAATTAACCAGCATAGCATTGGGAAGAAATGGCTTGACTGACAATACATATGTCTAGATGTCAGACTGCTACCAATGAACTGAATGGTAGTAAGTTTGACAGTGAGGGACCAGCAATTGCATCTCATGAGCATCCCCAGGTAAATGGTACGATGCAGAAGGAGCATTTCTATGGCCAGGGTGATTTCTAGGAAAATGTCTCATACAGTGGATTGACCAACCCAAAGAAAGACAGCTTTCTGTACTTTAGCACTTAACCAAAAATTAAAGGATTTTTTTAAAAAAAGAATTTGCACAACAACATGCAAATAAAACAGATATTTGTAAAATCTGTCAACTTTTGTAATTCATCGTCTTGTTATAAATTTACTCAATTTTAATGAAAAACTAGTTTACTGCTTTGGCACTGTTGCTCAAAAGTGTGTTAGGGTAGAATTAATTTTAATTACAATCCCACCAGTGCAGGTTAAGTGGACTCTTTTATACTGTTAATATAAACAGGAAAGCAAGACAATCTTGGAGATAAATGAAATGCACATTCAGAATGTTCCAAGATAATCATTTTTATTTTTACCCCACTACCATCTCCCCAAAGGGACTCGGGGCAGCTAACATGAGGCCAAGCCCAAGAATTACAATAAAATAATAAATAATAACATAATGGCACAAAATGTAAAGTGATAAAAGAATTAAAACACAGTGGGCTGGGCCAATGCAAAGGATAAAATTATAAAACCCCTGGGTAAGATAGATAGAGCGGTAAATCTAGTGGGAGACTCAGGTGGGGAAAACAATGAGGTCAATCTTCACTGAGGGATGAGATAAAGTGCATCAGAAGGACAAGTTTGTACAGGGATGGACATGGTATGGGAATTTGGGGATGTATTGTTCATTCCTCAAAAGCACACCGGAAAAGCCAATTTTTTTTAGAGTTTTCCTCAAGGTTGTCAGAGTGGGTGCTTGCCTGATCTCCCTCAGTAGCGAGTTCCAGAGTCGGGGGGCCACCATGGAGAAGGCCCTCTCCCTCGTCCCCAACAACCATGCTTGTGACAGAGGTGGAAGCAAGAGGAGGGCCTCCCTCGAAGATCGAAGAGATGTTATCAATGAGTTACATTGCGTATTAAGATTACAATCTACACAAAATTTATACTCCAGGAAGAAGTCACACCCTTCTTCTATTTCCAGGACACACCTAGCCTACCTGAAGTATGTAACAACTATTATCTGTGGAATCTGTGTAACTGATTTTACAATGGCCACAACGCATACATCATCTACACCACCTCACAGTATTAAGCAATGGCATTTGGAAAGTTTAGGGCTTCTTGCTGGAGGTCCAAAGTGCCCAGACCAAATCCAGAAAATGGAACTTCTACATACACGATTCAGCACATGGACACCTATTGAAAACAAATCTCTTAATAATCAGGTAAGTTACAATTTACTGAACTCACACAAATGGCTTGAACAAGTGGTTAGGGACTTTCCGTATTCTATCCTATCAAAAGTGAATGCAAACGACTGGACAAAGTACTGTGAAGACGTTGCACAATGTTTTGCAGACAAAATTGCTCATAATTACCATTGTTGATGTAGGTCCAGAAGATGCAAATTGGCTCTTGCTTCTGTTGTGTTATTGGGGGTGTTTCGGTTTGTGCATCCTGAGGATGTGGACAGGACCTTTGGAGAGATGAGATCCACAATGTGTATATTGGATTTGTGCCCTTTCTTTTAAAAGCAGCCAGAGGAGAAATGGGCTGTGAGTGAGGGAGTAGTGAATGCCTTACTGTGGCTTCCCAACTTGTCTTTAAAAAAAAGAGAAAGAAAACACTTGCAATGAGGCTGTGACTGAAAAAAAAACCCCATCTACTGATTCCCACCACACTAGAGTCTCACCTATCCGTCTGCTCCAATATCTTTTTTGGACAAGGTTCTAGTACAGGAGTGGGCAAAGTGCAGCCTGTGGTTTGCATGCAAACCCTTGGGACTGTTTTTGGAGCTTCCCAGGAGTAAAATAAAATCCGAAACTCCTGAGGGAACAATGCATTCCATAGTCGCCTACCTCTGTTCTACAGCACGTAGTAGCCTCCTATCACCAGTGGTATCTGTATATAATGAATTATCTAGATCCATTTCAGTCTTTCATTAAGACTAGCTTTGGGACAAAGACAACTTTGGCCATTCTGGTGAACAAGTTTTTCCTTATTGATTCTGCTGGACCATGATATCCCTCTGAATGATATCCTTCTGGAATGGGACTTGGTTGTACTATTTGACATAATCTCAGTCCTGCTTTGAGAAGAGATGTTAAAGGGGCTGCCACAGATTTCTTGCCCAATATATTATCATTGGTTTCAGGGATCCTTTGGGACTTGGGTTTGTGCCCCTACAACATGAGAGTGGAAAGATTAGCTGCAGCTTGGGAGTTTAATGTCAACAACGTTCTGATGATACCAAACTCTATCCCTCTATCTCTACTTCCCATGTAATTTCAAGGAAGCTGTTCTGCTACTAAACCAATGTTTGCCATTGGTAATGGACTGGATGAGGTTGAACAAACTGAAGCCAAATCTAGACAAGACAGAGGTGCTCCCGGTCAGTCATTAAACAGGCTGGGGGGGATTAAATGGCTTCTGAAATCTCAGACTCACATTTTGGGTGTTCTTCTGGACTTGGTTTTCAGTGATGATCACAAGTACATTAGAGCTTCTGTGCCAACCATGTCAATTCACACTGACACAAGTCTTTATTATATCCCATTTGAACTAATCTAACAGACCTTACATGAGGCTATCTTTAGAAACTAGAAATTTCACAGGAGTCCCAAACTTGGGTTAGTTACAGGAACATATAAAACCCTTGTTGAAACAACTTCACTTCTGAGCATGATTCAAAGTCCCCTATTACATTTTTGGTAAACAACTTAGTTGCTCCTTCTATAGATTACATGACTCTCTTTCCCTCTGTTTCCATATATATCCATTCACACTGTCTTAATTCAAATAAGAACATAAGTGTTTTCTGATAACTGTGTCATTGCAGACAAGTAGCTGCCTTTAGAATCCAGTGTAACACGATTTGAGTCCATTCACCTCACTGCTTGACTCCATCCAAACATCTCCTTGGGAATAACAACTATTCAGTCTCAGACATTAGCGGCACAGTTACTATTGTCAGGCCTAGTAACTTAGCGTATGCCTGCAATAAATCTTGACAATTAACTGAAGACATTTTTTGCATGATTTATACTCTCAACTACCTAATACCATTGTCCCTGAGGTAAACAGTTAGGCTAGACTCCTGGTACAATTGAGTACGTTTAACTATATAATAGTGTAACATCCTACTTCAGTTTTTTTTACTGCAAAAATGTAGTTTAAAGGAAACAGCTATAAGCTTTTTTTTTAATATTCAGAAGGCATTTTTCCTGTACAAAATTATACAATGGCTCCTAGTAGCTGCTGTCTCTATTGTTTAACTGAAAAAAGACACTAAAGAACAGCGATGCTAGAAACCTTTTTGAGGCATTCTGGATAATTTCTTTGTTCCACCAGCTCAATGTGCCTTCTGTTAACATATGGTATCATTCCAATTCTGGAAAAGACCTTAACATTACCGGCAAGGTATATTCTGAACACTTGCAATGTAGACAGGACTAGGATATGTGTTGTTTTGCCAATACTTTCCCATGTGCTCCAACTTTTCCCATCTGTTCACTGAGTAGGATTTTCTGTTGTAGAAACATCAGATTATCATATTTTCCTTATTGCCCCCAACTCTGTTCTGAAAAAAGAACATTTTCTTTTACATACCTAATAGTGAACAGAAACAAATAATAATAATAATAGTGTGGTTTTCTGGCATTGTATATTTCTGTCGCTTCTGTGACTGTTCATTTGTATTTTGATTATGTAGCCCACTTGTCGATGGATGTCCAGAATCAGCAGCATCCATTGTCCTTTTTATCCTGGGCGTCAACTGAGCCAGTAGTATAGACTTTGTTTTGGTTTGTTTCTCCACGGTGCTAATGGGTTAGGTGCTATTAGTTCCACTCCTCAGCTGAGACCTCTCTGACTTGGTTGGACATGCTGGTAGTTACACTACCGCCAGCTCAGCTCTCAGCATCCTTGGAGCAGTTAAGCCCCACACCACAACAAGGTGGCACACTGGGTGCCGTGCCGAAAGATCTCAGTCGGCATTTGGAAACAATAAACATTGACAAAATCACAATCTGTCAACTGCAAAAGGCCACCTTACTTGGATCTGCATGCATCATTCAAAAATGTATCACACAATCCTAAACGCTTGGGAAGTGTTCGACTTGTGATTTTGTGATACGAAATCCAGCATATATATCTTGTTTGCTGTGTCATACTGTGTTTTTGTGTCAGTAAAATAATAATAATAATAATTTATATCCCGCCACCATCTCCCATAGGAACTTAAGACGGCTTACAAAATAGCACACAAAGATGCCATACATAAAATATGTAATACATAAAATAAAATACATCAACATGAAAACAATAATAACACTACATAAACCTGATCTATAAATTGAATATAACAACCTCTATTAAAATAGAATCAGTTAAAAGATCCATGTAATCAATATAGGGAATATCTTAATTCAAAAGAAGAGTGGGACTTTAAAAAAGCAACCAATAATCTCTTACAATATGGATACCTGTCAGCACTTACAAAACACAGCATGAAACTGAGCTAGAAGTCAAAAGGATGCATCATTGCCATAGCTTTCAGTTACAATAGTAAAGGGGGCTTTTTTTCTTTTTCTTTTTGGCCTCACAATAGTGAGAGGATGTGCATGGATCATTTCCCATCCTTCTGCAGTGACGAATTCAAGTCTCTGGAGCTATTAGAACTTGCATCCTTACAGAGAAACAAAGCAACTTGCGTCTTCACAAACATAGTTGATTTCCTTTTGGTGGGAGTGAGATTGGAGGTATAATTAAAGGAAGTGTTTTCAGGGTCCAAATGATGTGTTTTTCATCCTTCTCTCAGGAAAAAAGGCTGGCCACTGCTTGGAACAATGACAGCAATAACACTGAGGCAGCTTCCTGCCATGGGAGCCACTGTTTCTTGAGATTCCCGAAGAAAGATGAGTGTCAGGGGAAGTTTAGGAATGCTGACTTTGCCTTTCTAGAAGAGCCATAGATGGGCCAAGACTGAGTCTGATGTTCTAAAGAGAGAGGGGATTAAAAAGGTTCTATTTTCAGGGAATTCAGGCAGCAAATGGAAAGATGTAGTGCTGTGTACTAACTGAACTATTCTTCATAAGAACTATATGGTTTTGTTTAGCTCTTTCAGGAAAGAATCAGACTTATAAGTCATTGGTTTGATCTGTGGACAGACAAACAGCGCAAGGAGTTTCTCCATGAGATATTAATCAAATGCAACAAATCACAAGTAAAGTAAGTGAGCAGCAAGTGCTGTTGGAAAAGGCCACAAGGGCTATCCAATTCAAACCAACTTTTTTTAAAAAAGTTTTTTTTCCCCGTTTCAGGAACAATTTGAGAAACTGCAAGTCACTTGTGGTGTGAGAGAATTGTCTCTAAGGACATTGTCCAGGGGACGCCCAGATGTTTTACCATCCTGTGGGAGGCTTGTCTCATGTCCCCGCATGAGAAGCTGGAGCTGACAGATGGGAGCTCACCCCGCTCCCTGGATTTGAACCGATGACCTTTTGGTCAGCGGTTCTGCCAGCGCAAGAGTTTGACCCATTGCACCACCAGGGGCCCACTACAGAATTGATCTCTTCCTATCAAATGGTTATTTTATCCAAGCCAATGTTTACGAGTTTGTAGACTACCATCAATTGGTGCAGGTTGAAATCATGTGATTTTAGGAACACAAGAAACTTCCTTATACTGAACCGCTGAGTTTTCTAGCTCAGTATTGTTCACCCTGACGCACAGTAGTTCTCCAAGATTTCAGGAAGGAAATTTCAAATTCTTTAAAAACTGTAGCAGGATATTTCTGCAATTCCCTGGTGACCTTCCATCTGAAAGCTACCCAGACCCAACCCTCCTTAGTTTGTGAAACTTGATTGAATTGGATATGGTAAGTTCAGAATAGTGATAGTGTTCTTCTCAGGCAGATATTTAAATAATTTGATGTATCCCTAGGACACAATAGACTAAATTAGTCTTTGAGCAAGGAGCATCATATTGCCTAGTATCTTTCACAAGCACTTCTCTGCCAATTTGTAACTTGTAAAATAGTGTTGAGTTTTCAACAGCCATAAAGATCCAGAGAAATTGCACTGAGCTTCCTGAGGGAATAGTGGGATGCATGAACCGTACTCCAGTGAACTAGCATCTGAAACTATTCTCAGAAGCTAGTTTTTAATCGAAATGGAAATTTAAAAGCAGAATGCTGTTCAGACAAAATACAAACATAGAAAAGTAGCTTAAAATATGATTGCCAATGTTCTGGAAGTCATATCTTCCTTATTTTTGGAAATCAAAACAATGGTAGGGATCTTAACTATGGTTAGAACAAACCATGGGTTATTCAAAATTTGAAACAAGCCAATATTGTATTCTCATATTTTTGTGTTCTCTAATGATAACCCACCGGATATTCAATGACTTCCTAAACAAAGATAGTGAAAACATCAGTGTTTTCGTAGTCTCTTTACCCAAAGAGTGGAGTCCCTGGTGGCACAATGGATTACACCTTTGTGGAGGTTCAAATCCGGGGAGTGGGGTGAGCTCCTGTCTGACAACTCCAGCTTCTCATGCAAGGGCACAGGAGAAGCCTCCCACAGGATGGTAAAACATCCAGGCGTCCCCTGGGCAACGTCCTTGAACACGGCCAATTCTCTCACACCAGAAGCAACGTGTAGTTTCTGAAGTCACTCCTGACTTGAAAAAAAAAACCCAGAAGAGTTAACAGCTAGAATATCCCTTTTTCTCCTGCTTTTACAGATTTGCTGAAAAATGGCTTTTGGAAAATATTCCAGTGATCAAAGTGGACTTCACCACTTTACTGCCACGATTCATATCTTTGTACATCTTCTCCTTTCTCAAGCCAAAGGATCTTTGTGCAGCAGCCCAGGTCAACTGGCATTGGAAGTTTTTAACTGAACAGGTAAGCTCAGATTGCCTGTGATCCTTATTAGAACTAATTGTAGATATTCACTCAGCACAAAACAGGACATTGCTGCTGTGCTTTCAATTCAGGCTTTAACCCTATTCAAGCAGCATTGCTGTAGTTCTGCTTCTGACATTATGTATGCTGAAGAGCCTTTCCATCCCCCTACTTCTGCTATGGATCATGGAAGGTTACCTTTGTGGACAACACATCCAGCATCTCCTAGATGGGATAATTTTTCAGTTCTTGTTCATGAAATAATATTATCAAACTCTGGTACACAGCAAAAATCGCTAGGGAAGAGCATTCAGATGTTGTGCCACTTAGTCTTTCTTCTGTATTATTCTATGAAAGCTATAATTTCCAAATAGGAGTTATGCTTGCTAATGAACCCAGGCTGCTTTATTATTAGTTTTTCCTAATGTTTAAGTGGAATCTCTTTTCCTGTACCCATGGATTCAAATTATAAGAGATTATTCCTGAATATTAGGAAGAGTTTCCTGGCCAGATGAGCTGTTTGATTTTGCTGCCTCAGAGTGTGGTGGAGTCTTCTTCTTTGGAGTGCTTTGATTCGTTGTTTCTGAATGGCAAAGGTTTGGACTGGATGGCACTTGTGGTCCCTTCCAACTCTATGATTTATTAGTTTATGTTACATTTATGCTGTACTCCACCTTTCCCCGCAGTGTTCAAGAAAATATATTGGTTCTTCCTATTTTCTTGTCACAACTACCCTGTGAGATAGATCAAACTGAGACAGAATGACTAGTTATTTGCTACCGTAGTTGTGGCTGGTTGTTTCCATGTCAGGGAGGTGGTAAATCCAGACATTACTCTGAACTTTGACAAAACTGTCCTAGGTGCTGCATACCACAATGGGCATGGCCGACTTACCGGCCAACCCCTTTTGCGGGGTAGGGCTGTCCTTGTCGCCATCTTGGGGAGGTCAGGGTCTTCTCCTTCCCAGAGACCCCTGGGGCGGCACCCAGTTTCCCGCCGCCAGGGCCAGCTAGCCAATGAGGGGGGCTGGCCACGCCTCTCCCCTCCAGGTGGCTAGCTGGCCCTTCTCTTCGCCCAGGCAGCATATTTAAGGCTGCCTGGGACTGCCCCCAGCACTTGCAGGGGCCAATTCGGTTGGAAGGAGGCGCAGCAGCAGAAGCAGCAGACCCAGGGGAACCATTTCGCACCATGGACCAGCTACAGGAGCAACAATTGGAGCAGCAGCCGAAGGACACTGCAGCTGGTCTGTATGGGGTTCCCTGGGCCTGCTGCCCGCTTCCACCTCCCAAGGGGGCTGGATGTGTCCCCATGGGGCCCTGGGGGGTTGGGGCTGGGCCCCAGGGGTCCCCCGGTCGCTCCTTCGCCCTGGACCTCCCCTCGCCTCCGGTGCCCCGTTCGTCCCGGGATGCACTGTGCCGCGCGCTGTTCCCGCACGCGCTGCAGCCTCCCTGGTCGCCCTTTCCCGCGCTTTCCAGCCGGCCGGCCTCACCTTCCCCGGCGGCTCTGGGCCGCCAGGGGAGGAGGATGTGCCTCCCCCCGCGCCCCCGCTGGCCATCCCTCCGGTGCCCCCGCCTGCTTCCGCCCGGGCCGGCGGGGGAAAGGCCCACCCTGCGCCGCTGCCCCCCCCGCCGGGCGTCGCTGGGGGGGGAGCCACGAGCTCCCGCGCACGTGGCGGCTCGCCCCCCACCGCTGGTACCCTCACCCGCCGCCTTCCCCGGCGGGGGAACAGGCCCGCCGCCGCTCCTCGCCCTCTGGGGCCCCGCCCACGGGCGGGGGAGAGCCTCGCGTCCCGCCCAGGCGGTGGCGCCCCCTGCTGGGTTGGCCGGGAGGAGGGCCCGCGCCGCCGCTTCCCGCCCCCTGCACCCGGGCTCGCCCCGCGCCCGGGGGCCGCCCGCTGCTCCGCCGCCGGGGGATCTCTGCCGGGCGCGGGGCGCCGGGGGCGGCGCCGCCCCCACGGCTGCTGCCCAGGCCGGCCGCCCTGCCCCGCAGGCGGGTGGTGGGGAGCTGCGGTGCGTTCCCGTGCACGTGGCTCCCCCGCCAGCGCCCCTGCCGCCGCCATTGCTCCTCTCCCATCCGGGGCCCTGCCGCGGGCCGGGGAGTCGCGCGCGTCCCGCGCAGCGGCGCTCCCCCTCCGCCTGCGGCCGCCCAGCACCAGGGGCCCGTGCCGCCGCCCCCCCCCACTGCCGGGGCACTGCCGCGGCACGTCCCCCACCGGGGGCCGTGCCGCCGCTCCCCACCTTGCCGGGGTCCCGCCGTGGGGGGTGAGGCCAGCGCCCATGGCGGCCATCCCTCTCCGCCCAGGCCACTGGGGGGGGGCGCCACCCCCCCTTTGCCCCCACCAGGGGCTCCTCTGTGCTGGGGGGGAGAGCGCGCCCGCGCCGGCTGCCTCCCTCCCCCTGCGCCCCGGCTCCTGTGCCGGCCTCATGGCACTTGCAACGCGGCCCGCTGGCCGTGCCAGCCACCCTCCACCTTTCATGACCCCAGGTCAGGAGTTCGAGGCCTGCCTGGGTCGGGGTGAGCTCTCCATCTTTGGCGCTGCGCATTGTCCACGTGCTTGTCCCCGCCGTGGCTCCCGATCTTCCTGGCTGCTCCCCCCCCAGGGGGGGAGTGGGGGCCTGCCCCGCGCCACTTGCCTGCCCCGTGTCCTGCCCCCGCCCCCGCCGTGTCCCGCCTCGCACAAGGCGCTCACGGGGCGCTGCGGCTCCTCGCTCCTCTTGGAGTCCAGGCCTGCTGTGTGCGGGGGGGGGGAGCACCAGCCCGTCTTGGCCTGGCCTGTCCCCTTCCCTCTTTCAGCCTCTGAGTGTCTGCATATACATGTTGTGGGTCTGGCAGTGAGTGTTTCTACTGTTCTTGCCCCCCCCCCCTCGGTGGGGGCACCCCCTGCCGGTGCAGGCTGCCATTGCGGCTAGTGAACAGCCTCTGAGTGTCAGTATATACATGTTGTGTGTCTTTGGCATTGAGGGTTTCCACCATTCATGCCACCCCTCTTTAGGGTGGGGCACCCCTTGCGGGTGCAGGCTGCCATTGCGGCTAGTTTATAGCCTCTGAGTGTATGTATTTTCATGAGGTGTGCACATGGCATTGTGTGTTGCTACTGTTCTTGCCACCGCTCCTTTGTGTGGGCACTCCCCAGACAGGTGCCCATTGGGCCATGTGTGAGGCCTCCCGGGGAGGGTACATCCACCGTGTATATATACATGTACATTTGTGAGCAGATCTAGGGGTGCGCCCCCCCCCCCCCGGGCAGGAAGGCAACGGTGCTCCATGCATTCACAACTGTAATTTATTTACTCTCCTATCACCGGAGCCCCCAGGGGCACTCCTGGTGTGAGAGATCTGGCCATCACATGGTCAGGCTGGTCCTCCCGTATCCTTCTGGTGTCTCTTGCCCTCCTGGGTGCCCTCTTCGCTTGCTCTGTGGTGCTAACTGTTCTTGTCCAGTTGCAGTTCTGGGTTACAGGTTTCTACAGTCATGGCTCCACGCTAAAGCGCTACCCAGAGTTCGGCCGGGCAGGAACCTGAGAAAAGAGCTACGGCCTGCTGGAAGGAGCTTCCATCGATCTACAGGGCGGTGAGTTCCACTGTGGAACAGCTTTCACAATCAAGCACCCCTTCTTATGCCCAGGTGGTATCTCCTTTCCTGCAATCCGATACCCCGGCTGGGGGAGGCAGCACATTTCTATTAGCACCCCATATGGTTCCACCGGGAATGCGGCTCAGCTGGCTGGGTGGCAGCTGCATCAGATCTCTACTGACCAGGTCATGAGTTCGAGGCCTGCCTGGGTCGAGGTGGGCTCTCGTCCTATTGTGTAGCCTGTTGTTGACCTTTATTTACCAATTACGTTCCTCTCAGGAGGCAGTCGCCATTGAGCAGTGCCTGCCCCCATGGCAGATTACAGGGTCCTTTCCTGTTAGGTGTCCTGAGGACCCCGTTTGATGTCCTATAGATTGTCATTACTGACCTTCTCGTGGCACTGAATCGGGCAGCTCAAACTTGCCCCCGATACAGTCCCCCTTCATTCTACCGGACAGTCTCCTAGGAAGTCAACAGGAGAGCCAGCCAGAGAGCGAGTCCGTCTCATGGCCAGCACAGGCCACCCCTATATATGAGGTAATACGTTGCCTACAGTGATCTCGTTCCTGGGTCTACGACGTAGGGAAGAGACTGTGGCACGCATAGAAGCATATGACCACACACACCCCTTTTGTGGGGGGGGGGGCATGGATGCCTCCGTCTGGGTCAGCTAATCACAAGAGTGGGAGGCTTGTGCAGTCAGCATGAGCTCGTCTGGTTCACGGCTTTGTCAGGATATCTGCAACCATACCTCCTGATTTCCAATTTTCCAGCCCAAATTAAACCAAATACCCTTCTACATAAGCATCCCCACAATAGATAATTGGCATCCGCATGTGCTAGCAGCGGGTCGTTTCCAGCTGTTTGGTTCATGTTAGACACCTCAGTGTCTCCTAGACTCCTATTGGTCGTCTCCGGTATGCATACAGCAAGCAGGACCATGTGAAGCCATTGCTGGGGGTTTGCTTCAACATTAACGGATTATTTCCGGCCTGGGGGGCAGGCAAGGCAGTGTTGGGTGCACACAGATGCTCAATATGCCAGACCATGGCCAGTATTTTGTCATCCATCTAGTGCAGGAGAAGACGTGGACCCCCCCCCCTTCCATTGTCAGGGTTTTGCCCTCCCTTCTGCTCGATATCCCCGAGTACAACTGGTGGGCCACTGTGTTATACAGAATGCTGGACCAGACGGGCTGAGGTCCGATTCAGCATGGCTCTTCTTATGTTCTTATTGTTGTTGGGGAATTCAATCGGTTCCTGTACGGTGAGTGCCCCGGTACCGGCAGCCAGGTCAGCTGACCTACAGGCACACCTTGGGCCGGCTGCGGCCAGGAGGTAGGTCACTTTCAGGGAACTCCCAGTACTCCCACCCAGTTTGCCTGCTAAGTATTGCTGCAGATCGGAAGGCCAGCATTCAAGTTTGCCAGGGCCTCGGGGTTCACGAGGCGACTTGCCTTGGTATTGTGTGCAGGCTAACATCTCTTTCTCAGCGCATGATGTTCCAGGTGTAAACAATGAAATGGTAGACGCATTGCCTCGCTTACAAGGAAGGTAGGTTTTCGGTTCCTAGCTCCAGACGCAGACGTCCTGGCCGCAAAGTGCCCGCTGGAACTTGGACCACTGGAAACGGGAGGCCTGAATAGAACGGATGCAATCCATCGCGGCAGCTACCTTCAAAGCCTACTGGACAGCAAGGCGGCAGCCCGTGAGGATCCTTACCAGTTGCATAGGAGCACGAAGTTCGTGAAGAGTTGGAAGAAGCAGTCTCCCAGGCAGCAGGACAGCACCCCCCAGCAGCTTACAGCAACTCTCTAAGAGAATATGCATATCCCATTACAAGGTAGAGTTTTCTCTCCGGCCTTCTCTAATGTTTCTTTGGGGCCCATACGTCCAGGGGAGGTTGTGGCCAACCCCAGTCGGATTCCACTGGTAGAGCCCGGCAGCTCAATTATGCGATTTCCATGGGAACTCCAGGTCTTACAGGCTCCATAAGTCCAAGGTAGCATATGGGGGTAGGTTGCCTCCCTGCCCATGCAGGGCCTCGAGCGAGTTCAATTGTGCCCATTTGATACTGGCACGGTTCCTCAGCTCCAGGGACACCTCCCCAAGCTGCTTATTTGTGCATCTTGATGGAACCTCTCCCCCTCACCAGATACCAGTTAATGGCAGTTCCGCAGAGCCTTCATTCAAGTGCTGGGCCTACTGCATAATCATATGGAGGGCACTCCTTCAGGATTGGGGCAGCGTCTTTGGCTGCTGCTGGTGGTGTCCCCGCAGGCGTATTCCAAGCCTCGGGCCATTTGAATCATCAGTGTTTACCTGTAAATCAGACCGGGCCTCCTCGAGGTGTACAGGCTGCCGTTGGTTCTTTTTCTTTCTCTCGCAGGGCCATGGGCAGGACGTAAAGTGGTACCGGGACCCACGTGCTTGGAGTGGGCGTGGCTCAGCTGCAGGGAGAAGCCAGGCTGCCAGGACCTGAGTGGAAGGCAGGACAAGCAGGCCCATGGCGCCAGGAGGTTGGAGCCTCTTGGGCGAGGTTCGGCCTGGCTTCATGCAGCAGTGGCTCACTGGAGGGAGCATCCAGGCTGTTGCCGTTGCCCCTGTGGACGGGAACCAGTGGCTGCCTGTCACTTTGGCCCGGCTTCAGGCAGCAGTAGCTCACCGGAAGGAGCATCCAGGCTGTTGCCGTTGCCCCTGTGGAAGGGAACCAGTGGCTGCTTGTCACTTTGGCCCGGCTTCATGCAGCAGTGGCTCACCGGAGGGAGCATCCAGGCTGTTGCCGTTGCCCCTGTGGGCAGGGACCAGTGGCTGCGTGTCACGTTCGCCCAGCTTCAGGCAGCAGTGGCTCACTGGAAGGAGCATCCAGGCTGTTGCCGTTGCCCCTGCGGGCGGGGACCAGTGGCTGCTTGTCACTTTGGCCCGGCTTCAGGCAGCAGTGGCACACCGGAAGGAGCATCCAGGCTGTTGCCGTTGCCCCTGTGGACGGGGACCAGTGGCTGCTTGTCACTCTGGCCCGGCTTCATGCAGCAGTGGCTCACTGGAAGGAGCATCCAGGCTGTTGCCGTTCCCCCTGTGGACGGGGACCAGTGGCTGCTTGTCACTCTGGCCTGGCTTCATGCAACAATGGCTCACTGGAGGGAGCATCCAGGCCGTTGCCGTGGCCCCTGCGGGCGGGAATTGGTGGCTGCATGTCACCAGCGTAAGCTGCTGCCGTGGCCCCTGTGGACGGGGTGAAGTTTACGGGTGTCACGTAACTGCAATTTGAGCGGTGGACTTGGCTACGCCTCCCACGGGGATGGCCGGCACGCATTGCAAGCACCCGGGATTGAGACTGGTCGGAGCCATGGAGCAGCGGCTCAGTAGCGGCGGATATCTCACAGAGATCTGCAGGTGGCACCGGGGTGGCCCCAGGCAACAGTTCTGGTTATGGAGGATAGGAGTTTGGGTTGGCGGAAAAGGGAGGGTGTAAGGCTGCCTCCTTACCTCCCCCCCTTTTTGTGGCAGGTGGCAGGGCCCTGGATCAGGATGGCTTATCGCCCCTTGGTTGGTAGGGGGATAACGCCCTGGCCCCCCTGGGGTGCCGAGTTCCGTGGAGAGGCATTGGGCCGCTCGCACCCAGGCTTGCAAGTGCCTTTGGACATTCGCGGGGGGCCTGTACTACCCTGATCCTGGACCCTTGCGTGGCCGCCAACCCTTTGTTCTGTTTAATAAATGAGTTGTGGCCATTTTCCTCCAACCTTTGTGTCAGTGTATTATTGGGCGCGAGGTGTATCACCCTTGCACACGCAATGGGCATGGCCGACTTACCGGCCAACCCCTTTTGCGGGGTAGGGCTGTCCTTGTCGCCATCTTGGGGAGGTCAGGGGTCTTCTCCTTCCCAGAGACCCCTGGGGCGGCACCCAGTTTCCCGCCGCCAGGGCCAGCTAGCCAATGAGGGGGGCTGGCCACGCCTCTCCCCTCCCGGTGGCTAGCTGGCCCTTCTCTTCGCCCAGGCAGCATATTTAAGGCTGCCTGGGACTGCCCCCAGCACTTGCAGGGGCCAATTCGGTTTTTCCTCCCGCCCTCCCTACATGGTACATGGCTTATTATGTTCATAATGTGCATTTACTCAAGTTGTTTGTTACTTGGTTAAAGTATGTGTTACCATATTCTTTGTTGCAACTCCGTGTTGGCAGGTGGCAGGGCCCTGGATCAGGATGGCTTATCGCCCCTTGGTTGGTAGGGGGATAACGCCCTGGCCCCCCTGGGGTGCCGAGTTCCGTGGAGAGGCATTGGGCCGCTCGCACCCAGGCTTGCAAGTGCCTTTGGACATTCGCGGGGGGCCTGTACTACCCTGATCCTGGACCCTTGCGTGGCCGCCAACCCTTTGTTCTGTTTAATAAATGAGTTGTGGCCATTTTCCTCCAACCTTTGTGTCAGTGTATTATTGGGCGCGAGGTGTATCACCCTTGCACACGCAAAGGAGCCACCAATCAATCCTGGTGGAAATCACAGTTGAATAATAGAAAAAGAGAGCATGTGGTTCCAGGGAGCCTGACTCCTGATCCCAATTCTTTATTGACTTGTAGTATTACACATGTACTCAGATGCAAGCTCTGTGGCATAATGTAAAATAAATCACATGTAGTTCATGTTTGATCAGCCCCACACACTGTCTTGCCAGAGGAAGAAAATATGCCACACAGATGATCAATAAAGAACAAATAGTTTACTCTTTGTAGTTCAGAACAACATATGTACAATCATGTGATCTGTTGCATCAACTCACATAATGTCCTTTTAGAGAGATTTAAAATGGTCTTTCTTTGTCCATGTGGAAAATCTTCCTTCAGCTCATGAAGCAAGAGCACACTAGAAAGTGTCACCCTGTCTGCTTCTCTCTGCTTCTTTACAAGCACCTGCACAGCTCAAGTCTGAAAAATGTAACAGTATCCAAAGGTCCCAGGCTCAGCCAGCTCCCTGGGTGAAGCCCGACCAATCAGCTTCATGCATTTTATTTTACAGTACACACACACACAAAAACTGTTTTCTTACATGTTCCAACAAGCTCCTGTGTAATCGAGAAAGGATCTTCAGGAGATAATCTGACAAGCATCTCATAAGTACAAATAATACAGAAATATAAGATTTTCAATTAATTCAATCTTGCTTTCCTGTTTCTCTATCTCACACCCTCACCCAAAGATTTTTAAAAAGAGTTACACTCTTAAACTCAGATTCCCCACGTTTATGGTTCATTTCAATTCAAGATTCAGTTTCATACCAGGTACAAGGGAGTGACATTCATTTCTGTGCTTGAATCCATGCTCAAATCTTGATTCTTAATCCCTAGTTGTCTTATAAACTTGATCCAAGCCAATTCATGATGCTTTAATTAAAAGATGAAGTCATGCTTTCCTTTCCTTTCTGTTTTTTAAAAACCTTTTAATAGGAGCTTGTCTTTCAAAGCAAGTCTTTATTTTTGACTTTCTTCCCCACAGGATTGTCTGTGGATGCCAAAATGTATTACATTAGGATGGTTTCTTCCCTACACTCCAGAGAAAAATGAACACGGGATTTGGAAGCAACATTACATGGTTTGTGAAACTGATGTTGATCACTTAACTCCGAGAGTGAATCCAGAAACCTTTGAAGAACATAAAACAGAGTATGAAAAGCAAAAAGAGAGAATGCATGCAGAACGTCAACGCAAAATTATTAGAGCGCAAATGGCACTACGCAAGAGTAAGTTGGGGAAATCCATTGCTTTGTTCAGTTATTAATAAAGGACTTATCTAAAACTCAAATGTTTTTGAACTCAATGGTGCTTGCCTCTGGTAGTAGACATGTGAAATGCATATGTTACTGAGCTGAACCTCCTATCAGCACTGAAGATTATTTGGTGTAGCATTGCTCATTTGTCTTCACACGTGCATCAGAATTATAAGTGCATTGTGGTTCCAAGAGAATTAGCTCTGCATATGCTACAGAATACTGAGAGGGGCTTGGGGAAGACCTTCATCTTGAGCAGCTGCCATTCTTTGTACAGAAGAAGGTACAAAGGGACTTTGAACAGGCACTTGGTTGCTCAAATATATTATACCTTAGATATGTACATCTCAAGCTATCTGATGCAAGGGACTGAGAATGGTTTTTGTTAATGTGTTGCTGAGTATTAACATACATTTTTCTTCTCCTGGAAGTTCACCAGGATCTGGCAGCTGGTGACTCATGGACCAACATTGGTCCAGAGACCACCAGTTTGAGAAGCACTGTGTCTAATGGTAGTGCAAGCAGAAGATGAGTTTTGAGTCTAATCTTTATTTCCCATTCCCCAAAACCCTATTTACCTTCTCCCCAAGAGGATGAATAATAATAGTTTAGTTTTAACCTGCCTTCCCTCCCCGAAGGAACTCAGAGTGGCTTCCAAATGCAAGCTTCCTTTGTCTAAATTTGGACAGTTATCACTGCAGCCTTATATGTTTCTGTCCAAAATGTAGCCCTGCCATCTAGAGAGGCTTTTCATTGTGAGATTTGGGGGGTGGGGGGTGAAAAATGTTTTGTGTACAGTGTCTTTGGCTTCCATAACAATATGGTAGTTCGCAGCCTGTGGGTCTCCAGGTGTTTTGGTCTACAACTCCCAGAAATCCCAGCCAGTTTTCCAGCTGTTAGGATTTCTGGGAGTTGAAGGCCCAAACATCTGGGGACCCACAGGTTGAGATCTACTGCTCTATTACAACCTTCAGTTCAGATTGCCAATAAAAAGAGATCCAGTTCCATGTTGTGACAGCTCCACTGGCTGCCGGTCTGCTTTCGGGCTAAATACAAAGTGATGGTCATTACCTTTAAAGCCCTAAATGGCTCAGGTCCAGGCTATTTGATAGATCACATCTCCTCTTACAAACCAGCCCAGGCACTGAGGTCATTGGAGGTGGCCCTACTCTCAGTCCCACCCCCATCTCAAGCACGGCTTGTGGAAACAAGAGAGAGGGCCTTCACTGTAGTCGCCCTCCACCTCTGGAACTCCCTCCCTAAAGAAATAAAGCTGCCACCTCCCTCCTCTCCTTTAAAAAAACAACTGAAGACCTATTTCTGCTCACTTGCATATGGAGAGGAGGAGGAATAGATGGTTGAGAGATCACTGCCAGGCCTCTGGTTGAGAACTTTTTGTATTTGGGCTTTCCTGGTCCACGCCAGCCCAATGACCCCATTTGACCACATAACCAACCCATACCATTTTGTGAACCCTTGCTGGCTGTTGGACACTAATGTGGATGTTTTGTTTAGATTTATGTTATTACATAATTTTGTCCGATTACCTGTAGTTTAATTTATTGATGACAGGTTTAATTTACTGATGTTAGGTCTTAATTTGATGTTAGGCTTTAATGTTACTTTATATGTGGGGTTTTTCCTGGGATTTTATGTTAGTATCATATGTTTTATGTAGGCATTGAATGTTTACCATTGTTATGTTTGAATCTGCCCTGAGTCCCCTCGGGGAGGTAGGGCAGAATACAAATAAAGTTTTATTATTTTATTATTATCATCAATGTTCAAGTTCAAGTTCACTTTATTACGGTCAACGACCAGCTCATGGGAAGAGGGGCACAGTCCCACACAAACATGTCAGGTCTAAGGGTCAAAACTTTAAAACCTTAAAACTCTAAAATCTTAAAACAAGTGCATCATTTCCAGAACATCAAGACAAGAGTATATCAAAATTAATGGATTTAAAAGGGAGTCTGAAGGGAGGGGGATTGGGGTGCTCATATAGCACATGGAAGGGAAGTCCAGTCAGACAGAGGAGGGAGCAATATTTATTTATTTATTTATTTATTTATTATTTCACTTTTGTATTCCGCTCCTCCCAGCAGGCTCGGGGCGGATCACAACAAGAAAATACATGGGCGGCATGTTGCTACATGTCAGCATGCGGCCCTACAATCAATAAAAACATACAACATAAAACCACATTTAAAACCAGGTACATTGTCAGGGCACAGATTCAGAGGACATAATCAAAGTTTTTGGTCCAGTATGCCTAATTAAAGGCCAGCCCGAAAAGGGCCGTCTTACACGCCCTCCGGAACGGGCCCAACTCCGAGATGGCTCGGGTACTGACCGGGAGGGCGTTCCAGAGTACTGGTGCTGCCACGGAGAAAGACCTTTGTCGAGTATATCCATTAATATAATAAAATGACTAGAATTAAAAGACTATAATCGATTTTCTGCTAATATGAAATCTTGACTTGTACTAGCTGGTGCTATTTGTCATTGACTGCCAGATTTTAATAGCTGCTGTGCAGAACTTGGCAACATTATAGCTTATAGCCGAGTTCGTATCTGAAAGCAGCAGGGAGATGTAAAATTGTCCAGAGCGTCCTGGGTGTTTGAGTAGCCATGGCGTAATGAGACTGGATTGAATATCTCTATAGAACAAGCACTGGAGAAGCACATATTCTGTAGTCTCTATGTGACCTGAGTCACAAGGGCACCGTCTCTCAGTGAATGGGGTCTTCCAGTATCGACCTTCCGATACGGCAGATAGGAAAGCATGGCAACGTGCCAGAGTGAAGGCCCTCCGATGGCTGGAAACCTCTAGATATTATTAGATATTTCATAGGGGAGGTGCAAAACCTACTGAGTCCATCAAAATTATAATCAATGGACTATCAATGTTTCTTGCTTTCTTCACTATAGAGGTGTGGCAAGTACCTCAAGAAAGCCTTTGATCATAAACTGGAACCTGTCACTGAGACTTATCCAATACTAAAAAGTGATAGTGGGAGTTGATAGTAATCTAATGGTCATGGCTCCATCCTATAGAATTTTGGGATTTGTAATTTGATGGGTACCCAGAACTTTCTTTGGTTTTGTAGTTCAGGGGAGACTGCTAGAGCTTTTTAGTAGAGAATTCAAACTGCTTCTCCAGACTACAAATCCCAGGTTCTATATGATGGAACCAAAACAGAGCTACAAGAATGCTATAATGTGAATGTGGTGATACCTAATGTTGCAGCGGTTCCCAACCTTTGGTCCTTCAGATGTTTTGGTCTCCAGCTCCCACAATTTCTAACAACTGGTAAGATGGCTGAGATCTCTGGGAGTTGAAGTCCAAAACACCTGGAGGACCAAAGGTTAGGAACCACTGTATATTGAAAATAAGGCAGAATAAGGGGTATGGGTGAAATTAAAATGTGATCTGAACATTTTAGGTTAAGGAAATATTCTATTGTCACCTTTATTATTTTTTTTTTAAAAAAATGGCAACCAGTTCAGTCTATTCAGCGAAGGCGATGCTGCAGAGTCTCTGGTTCTCAAGCGGGTATTAAAGAGAGAAGACTTCCTTTAAAAAATGTTTTCCCATAAAAGGAAGCACCATCATAATTAACAGTATTGAAGGTATAATTTAAAGTAAGCGCAAATCTTTTGTGGCAGTTAATGGAATCATAAATACAGTTAGAACACTTAAATTCGATTTTAATGAGGTATGTTTTTATAATGTAATGGTATAATATGTATGTGCTTGGCATATTGTTTCCTTTATATGTGCTGCATCATTGTCAGCATTCTACGTGTGGCCGTTTCACTTAGCTTAGTTGAATGTATAACTGTGCAGAAAAATGGTTTTGCAACTAGTTGCATAATGTAGTAATCCTAGAGAGAGATGCAGGATTAATGGCATTGTCTGATGTTTCCTATTTTTTCAGAGGAATTGTTGAAAGCTCGCCCCCCTTGGTTAAGTGGAACATGGCGCTCAGGATTTTACAGACATGGATGCCAATTGAGTTTGTCTCAGACTATCCATGACCAATCTAGATTGCCTGCAGCAGTGTTACTGGCAAAGGTATTGTGCTCATTATAGTGACTATATAGCTTGCTTTTGAGCATGCTTACAGAGAGCTTAATTTGAGTCTAATCTCTTTCCAAGAGAAGCTATTTTCAGTAAAAGAGCTTAGCACTTGAAGACATGAAGAGTGCCTTTGACTGTCAGCCCCTCTATCTACAAGAGCTCTTTCCTGCTGCCTTTGATAAGGATGCCATTTGGCTGGAATCCTACCTGTCTGGCAGGAGTTTCTTAAACATAGTCACACCCCTCCACACACACAAATATAATCTGATTTGAGAGGCTGAGTGGGATTGGTCCCATTCTTAGATGGGAAAACATGAAAAATTATTTCACTCTATATAAATATGATCCCACTTGATTGTCATGTACAAAACCTATGGATCACAGGATTCCATAGGATTTAGCCATAATGTTTAGAATGGAATAATTGCACTACAACTGCATGGTATGAAATGGATTCCAGTCTAATTGCATTGGTAGGGAGTAAATTATCTCTTTAACTAGTCTGGTAGCCAAAGGGGAAACAGTGCACATATATACATGCTGGGAAAATTGACCCTCTGTTAGTGTGACTTTGGAAAGGACCACTTGTTGCTGCTACCGTGTTTCCCCGAAAGTAAGACAGCGTCTTACTTTCTTTTCCCCCCAAAAAGTCCCCCTACGGCTTACTTTCGGGGTACGTCTTATATAACCCAAGACGTACCCCGTTGCCATGTCCACGCTGCCGCCAGGCCGCCGCCACCGGCCCCATCGGCCGTGGCACACCTCCGCGGCACACCTTTCCGCCAGGCCTCCAAGCAAGGGAGGGGAAAGAGAGCCAGAGGTGTGGCGAGGAAGCGCCGCGTCAGAGTGACGCGCCGCCGCTTCGTCCCGCCCCTGGCTCCTTCCCCCTCCCTTTCGTCCAAGCAAGGGAGGGGAAAGGAGCCAGGGGCGGGACGAGGCAGCGCCGCGTCAGAGTGACACGCGCTGCCTTGTCCCGCCCCTGGCTCCTTCCCCCTCCCTTTCGTCCGAGCAAGGGAGGGGAATGGAGCCAGGGGCGGGACGAGGCAGCGCCGCGTCAGAGTGACGCGCGCTGCCTTGTCCCGCCCCCTGGCTCCTTCCGCCTCCCTTTCGTCCAAGCAAGGGAGGGGAATGGAGCCAGGGGCGGACGAGGCAGCGCCGCGTCAGAGTGACGCGCTGCCTTGTCCCGCCCTGGCTCCTTCCCCTCCCTTTCGTCCAAGCAAGGGAGGGGAATGGAGCCAGGGCGGGACGAGGCAGCGCCGCGTCAGAGTGACGCGCGCTGCCTTGTCCCGCCCCTGGCTCCTTCCCCCCCTTTCGTCCAAGCAAGGGAGGGAAAGGGCCAGGGCGGGACGAGGCAGCGCCGTGTCAGAGTGACGCGCGCTGCCTTGTCCCGCCCCTGGCTCCTTCCCCTCCCTTCGTCAAGCAAGGGAGGGGAAAGAGAGCCAGGGGCGGGACGAGGCAGCGCCGTGTCAGAGTGACGCGCGCTGCCTTGTCCCGCCCTGGCTCCTTCCCCTCCCTTTCGTCCAAGCAAGGGAGGAGATAGGAGCCAGGGGCGGGACTAGGCAGCGCCGCGTCAGAGTGACGCGCGCTGCCTGGTCCCGCCCCTGGCTCCTTCCCCCTCCCTTTAGTCCAAGCAAGGGAGGGGGAAGGAGCCAGGGGCGGGACGAGGCAGCGCCGCGTGAGTGTTACGCGCGCTCCCTCGTCCCGCCCCTGGCTCCTTCCCCCTCCCTTTCGTCCAAGCAAGGGAGGGGAAAGGAGCCAGGGGCGGGACGAGGCAGCGCCGCGTCAGAGTGACGCGCTGCCGCTTCGTCCCGCCCCTGGCTCCTTCCCCCTCCCTTCGTCCAAGCACGGGAGGGGGAAGGAGCCAGGCGCGGGACGAGGCAGCGCCGCGTCAGAGTGACGCGCGCTGCCTTGTCCCGCCCCTGGCTCCTTCCCCTCCCTTTCGTCCAAGCAAGGGAGGGGAAAGGAGCCAGGGCGGGGACGAGGCAGCGCGTGTCAGAGTGACGCGCGCTGCCTTGTCCCGCCCCTGGCTCCTTCCCCCCTTGTCCAAGCAAGGGAGGGGGGAAGGAGCCAGGGGCGGGACGAGGCAGCACCGCGTCAGAGTTACGCGCGCTCCCTCGCCACGCCTCTGGCTCTCTTTCCCCTCCCTTGCTTGGACGAAAGGGAGGGGGAAGGAGCCAGGGGCGTGGCGAGCGCGCGCGTCACTCTGACGCGGCGCTTCCTCATGCCTCTGGCTCTCTTCCCCCTCCCTTCCTTGGAGGCCTGGCGGAAAGGTGTGCCGCGGAGGTGTGCAGCGGCCAATGGGCCGGTTGCGGCGGCGGTGCAGCGGCGGGACGAGGTACGGCTTACTTTCGGGGTACGGCTTATATTAGCCGACACCCCCGACACCCCCGATACGTCTTACAATCGGGGGTGTCTTACTTTCGGGGAAACACGGTATCCCGAACAATTACGACAATGCAGGATAGCAGCAACTTACCACAATGGAGATCCACAAATACAACTTCTCATATCCACAAATACAGGAAACAGGACTGATGCTTGTAGATTGTGTGCAACCTTTGTTCAGTCTCTTCTGTTTTGAAGATCAAATCACTAACTGAGGGGGTCTTCAAGCTTTTTAAACAGAGGGCCAGGTCACAGTCCCTCAAACTGTTGAAGGGCCGGATTATAATTTGGAAAAAAAATCCAAAACACCTGAATGAATTCCTATGCACACTACACATATCTTATTTGTTGTGCAAAAAAAACCCCAGCAACTTAAAAACAATACAATGAGTAAAATGAAGAACAGTTTTAACAAATATAAACTTATTAGCATTTCAATGGGAAGTGTGGGTCTGCTTTTGGCTGATAAGATAGGATTGTTGTTGTTGTTGTTGTTGTTGTCGTGTGCTTTCAAGTCATTTCAGATTTAGGTTGACCCTGAGCGAGGGCCAGGCAAATAACCTTGAAGGGCTGTATCTAGGCCCCGGGGCTTAGTTTGAAGACCCTGCACTAACTATTCAAACATTTTCTAAATACAACATATGACAAAAATAGGAATGCATACAGATTTACAAATAAAGGAACATATCATGTGTAAGTCAAGGCACACAGTCTCTCCTGCTATGGGATTGCGATGTCGAACTGCATGAAATCTCACTTATGGATGGGTAGCATAATTCTCTCACATTGTGTTGCTTTCTCTCCTTTTTTTTATGGTTTGGGGGGGGGGTTGCATGTATGCTGCAAAGTTCCTCTTGAAAAAGAATGAAATGCTGCAGTGAATCAGCTCAGTAGCTTTGGTGATGGTCCCTATCGCATGGCATTGTTTGATACCCATTGCAGATCTGCTACTTTACCACAATGAAGTTCCTGCCGCATCATAATCCTGTGACTTATCATCTGCGTCTGTGTGTTTCTGTGGCAGCATCAACTGCAGTTCCCTTGCTCTAAATTTTTTTTCCCACCAGGCACTATGCATTTGCAATTGCAAAGTGCCTGTAAAAATAAATTTAAAGAAAACAAGGAAGGAAAGCAGCACAGCAGGAGGATGGAGTTACGCTGCTCACCCAGAAATGTTACTTCACGTAGCTGCAGTGTTGCAATTACATGACAGCAATGGTTGTGTGAAGTTCTACATCACCATGACAGTAAGTTCCTTCTATCCCATGTTGTGGCAATGGCATGGGAAAATGGAAAGCATACAGTCATTTGTAGATCATGAATTGTACAACAGACACAACAGAAGTGCCCAGGTGCATCACACAAGTCCTGGGATCATGGCAGAATTAGGAGTTGTTGACAAGTTAATCATGAGGAGGTGGGGAGGTGGCAGACTGGCAACAAGTACCTATCGCACAATGTCATGCATTACAGACTGTCCCCAAAGGTTATTATGCCAGTTCGCCATCTCCGTGTCCTTTTATTGGTGGCGTATACGGCTGTTTTGTCTGATATGGTTTCTTCTTACTATGCTCCCAGCCACTACAAACTCAATGCTTCCTGAAAGCCCAGATATAAATACTCTATATTTTCCCCCAAGTATACATATATCTGGTTCCTCTCAGGCAGCTCATGTATTATTTGCCTTTAAATGCTTTTAGAAAAGAATAGCTTCTCCAAATAATGTGCCCACAAAACATTTTTCTGAAGAAATGAAATCTGAGCTGAAATTCAGTCGAGAAGCAGAGAAGCAGCATCTGTAAGTCTTGTCTTGTTTAAATTCCTTACTAAAAATTAAGCAACTGGATAAGATGTGTAAAGTACCATATTTGGTGCATACAAATTATATAACAATAGTTTTTAAACTGTTTTTAATTTTTTAATTGATTAGTTTTGTAGGTTTAACAGATATATATGTTTTATTTAATTATTTAAACTATGTGAGTAGTTGTTTATAATTTGTTTTAGATGTTTTATTTATGGGGCTATTTTGTCCATTTAATGTTTGCCATCCTTTGTTGGACACCGCCCTGAGTACCCTCAGAGAGAGGGGGTGGGTTATAAATAAAGTTATTATTATTAGTAGTATTACTATATAATTCTCTGAATGCCCTTGCTTTCATACATTTTCTTAAAATACTATATTTTATTGTATAATAGTCATACTTCCCCCATTTTTCCATCAAAAAGGGGTGTGACTATTACGCGAGGAAAAAATCCTGGTTTTTTTTTAATGCCTTATCTCCAAAATGGGGAGGGGGAAGAGGGATGATCCAGCCTCAAACAAACAGCTGTGTTTCTGTTTGTTGGGGTTTTTTTTTAAAAAAAACAAAACCCCAAAACTGTAGAGCCATTTGGGGCTGATCCTTCCTTCATTTTCCAAAGGCAAAGCAGTTTAAAAACTGTACAATAGAGGTCTCTGGAACTGCAGTCTTCCCTCCTTCTTCCAAAGCAGGGCAGTTTACAAACCTGTAATAGAATTATTTGGAGAAAGGAGGAAAGATTGAAGATCAGAGTTCCAGAGACTTCCATTTCAGGTTTTTAAAACTGCCTTGTCTCGAAGGAAGGAATAAGGAGAAAAGAGTAGAGCTCCAGAGACCTCCATTTTGTATTTTTTTTAAACTGTCTTGCCTTCAGAGAATGAAGGAAGGAAGAATCAACCTCAAATACATTTATGAAGAAAACAAAAATACAATTTTAGGCACCCCAAAAATGGGGTTTCACCTATCAGCGGTGGCCACTATTATGCAATGAAATATGGGTATTCCCAATAACTAAAGTATGGTTGATAAATGTGTATTTTGCCTCTAAGGTTGGGAAACTGAAAAATATTGTTTTAATAGGCTAACAGAATGAAAACTGGATAATTGTTAATTCTCCTGATTGAGTCTAAATGTTGCATTTACCTTTGAGAAATGTAAACAGAAAATATGCCTGTCTCCCCAAATAGGCTGATATGGAGAAATGACTTTTCAACAAACTTTTTATGTGTGATTGGGAAAGCATCAGGTGCATGTTGTATATGTTTGCCGTAACTATCAGCCTTATCACACCAGAGCATGGATCCACTTTAAATTCGGTTTCTGCCTCCTGCAGAATTCTGGGGTTTGTAGTTTAGTGAGGCCCAGGACCTGCCCCTCTTTAAACTACAAACCCTAAAATTTTGCAGGAAGCAGAAACCAGTTTTAAAATGGATCCATGCTCTGGTGGGATGAGGTCCTTTTTCATCAAGTGTCAATGTCAGTTGCAGCTCTCCAGTTTCCTTTCTAAGACTGAGTAAACACTGTTTTATGTCACTCTAACCCTAACTTTTCAATTGCATTGTTTTAGGAAAAATGTGGCTAGTAGCAGCTCTTATCTTACAATGCCTCACAAACATTGTTGGACTGTTTCCCAAAGCTACCCTTATGGGGATCATATTCTTCAGCCACATCTGATACTCATATCATCCCATCTTCCTGCTTATGAGGTATAATTGTTTCCTTCTTTCCTTCCTTCCTTCCTTCCTTCAAATGATTTGATCCCATCACCCATTTCTCTCCAAAACCATAGGAGGGAATTGAGGGGAAATGAATCAAACTTAACATTGGACTCTCCAGTCCAACAAACTCACAACACTGGTTGAGACAGTTAGGGCTTATTTCAAGCATTAATATTTTCTAGATCAGTGTTTCTCAACTTGGGGATCAGGACCCCTGGGGGGGGGGGTCTTGAGGGGGTGTCAGAGGGGTCATCAAAACACAGTATTTTCTGTTGGTCATGGGGGTTCTGTGTGAGAAATTTGGCCCAATTCTATCGTTGGTGGGGTTCAGAATGCTCTGTGATTGTAAGTGAACTATAAATCCCAGCAACTACAACTCCCTAATGTCAATGTCTACTTCCCCAAAAATCTACCAGTATTCACATTTGGATATATTGAGTATTTGTGCCAAGTTTGGTCCAGATCCATAATTGTTTGAGTCCAAAATGCTATCTGAATGTAGGTGAAGTACAACTTCAAAACTCAAAGTAAGGTCAATGCCCACCAAACCCTTCCGGTATTTTCTGCTGGTCATGGGAGTTCTGTGTGCCAAGTTTGGTTCAATTCCATCGTTGGTGCAGTTTGATTGTAGGTGAACTATAAATCCCAGCAACTACAACTCTCAAATTACAAAATCCCCCCAATCCCACCAGCATTCAAATGTTAATGTATCAAGTATTTGTGCCAAATTTGTTTCAGTGAATGAAAATACATCCTGCATGTCAGATATTTACATGACAATTCATAACAGTAGCAAAATTACAGTTATGAAGTAGCAATGAAAATAGTTGTATGGTTGGGAGTCACCACAACATGAGGAACTGTATTAAGGGGTTGCAGCATTAGGAAGGTTGAGAACCACTGATCTAGAACTTCAGAGTTATACAGGCAATGATAAAGTATGCATGAGAAAAAAAATGTTTTTCTGTATTTAATATATATGTGGTAATCCTCATGCATGTTCTATGTGAATGACACAGAGTGTAGAGAGCTTGTTTGCTGCTTAAGATAATATTTAACAGCACTATATGTAGCCATAACTTTTTGTTGTTGGCCCTAGGCACATAATATTGCAGCTACAGCATTTCTAGTACAGCTCAAATGAACAGAACTCAGCAAACAATACAGGCCATAGGAAGATGTCAACTACTGTCAAGATGGAGTTTATCAGGCTCGCTAGAATAGATCAGCATACAGCTGATTATTTAATCGTTATTTTATGCCAACAATAGTTTCATTATATTTTAATGATTTATCTGTTTTACTAATAATAAGTGAGCTCTTCCCTGGATCTTCGTAAATGTTTTAAGATCTATTTTGAATCACAAGGCAGGGGAAACAAATAAGTAAATAAAAGATGTTGTGTCAAGAAAACTCTCTTCTTGCTATATGTCAAAGATGACTTTAAGGCACACAGCAACAACTCAGTCATGCAAACCCACTGGATGACCTTAGACAAGTTATACTCCGTCTAAGTAGAAAGGAATGGCAAATTTCCTCTGAATAAATCTTCCAAAGATAAAGCCTTTAGTAAGATCAGAGCTGACTAGAAGGTGCATAACAATAAACTATTATTTTTCTTTGATTTACGCTTTCAGCTGATTGTGGACAGTGTTAAGCCTGGAGTCATCGCTGTAGTGTACGAGCCGAGCAGCAGCACCTTGGAAAGCCTTCTTTTCTATGTGCAAAAAGCCCTGGGTGGCCAAACATCAAAGAGTATTGGGATTTTTAGCCATGGAAATTCCAGGGGGATTGACCTGCTTCAAGGTGGGATTCATTTAAAATAGTAATCCAAACTGATCACACATTATTTGGCCTTACAGAGCAATGCTCAATGGAGAAGATACGTATATTTGGCAAGCTTGTTTCTTCTGATAATACACTTTTTAGTCGATGGGCAAACATTGTTCTGATTCATCACTTTCGTAGTGCAAAAACATTAGAGAAAATTATATGACATGCTGTTGTTAAAATAAAACAACAAAGTTTGTTATTAATAAGACTAAATCCTGACAGGCTGTCTTGAATTCAAAAGAATTCCCTTAGCAATCTTCTGCTCTCGTAGCTATTTCAAAAGCAGCAACACTTATCTTTTATTCCCATTTAATTCCACATGTTTCATAGGATCTGCTAGTCAAATATGCAGGGCTTGGCAATAACTAGTGACAAACAACTAGTTATTTTTAATTACTCCCCTAAACAAAGGTATAACTATGTAACATGTGCAATCAGGCCAAGATTTGTGGGCTTCTACAAAAATTTATCAAATGTGCCAGGTTTAACCAGTTTACATTTAATAGCAGAGGCAGTCTTTATGACGACAACCTTCATGTCTTTGCAAAGAGAGAATGGGCACCGGAGTTTCCTAGCTAAGCTTTTACAATCTAAAAAAACAGAAATAGGGACATAGGAAAAGTGTTAGGAAGTAGATATTAGAATATAGGAAAAGAATTTACACGAACCCTTAAAGTTGCTATGTAGCCCCAAAATGGTTCTAGTTCGTGTGATTCTCTGGGATTCTTCATTTAATAGGCCAGCATTTATGTCATGAGACAGTTCCCAGTGACCCCATGTTTTCCTTGCTGTCTGACATCATTTTGTTCAGGCTACAGAATCAACATCAAGAACCTGCTTAAACCTGAAGTGAGAGACTTTTGGGAGAAGTTAAAAAGCTGTGTCACTTCTGCAGAAGAGGGTGGCAGGATAGACATCTTTGTTCCTTTGGCAGCCTCAGGTCAGTTCTGTTTGCCAAAATGCCTAACTTCTTCTGTTTGCTTGCAAAACTCTTTAAAAAAACACACCAAACTCACACAGGTTTCAATATGCTTTAAACATCAAACACTTGAAGAAGCTGAAATACATTATATATTCTGCCATCTGAGATAACTATGATTGACATTAGAAATGTCTGGCACTGTTTGTCAGTTACTTACTTATCCTTTCTGTTTACGTTGTCAGGAAATCCTCACAGTTTAACGCACTCAGCGTTGTACTCCTTTAAGCCACTCATTTTAGCCTCGTCAATGCTGGCAATGCTTCTTTCAGAATTGACCTGAGATCCAATGTTGACACTGCTTTTACCAGCTACTTTTCAGTTCCGCTCGAAGTTTTATTTGTTTCATCTCATTATAAGGAATTCTGGTGGCGCAATGGGTTAAACCCTTGTGCCAACAGGACTCCTGACCTAAAACTTGGCAGTTTGTATCTGGGGAGCGGGGTGAGCTCCCATCTGTCAGCTCTAGCTTCTCATGTGGGGACATGAGAGACGCCCCCCACAGTATGGTAAAACATCCGGGCAATGTCCTTATAGACTTCAAATTCTCTCACACCAAAACAACTTGCAGTTTCTCCAAAAATAAATAAATAATCTCATAGAATATCTGTATTAAGATTTGGATATGAGGTTTCTGTCAATCGATCAGAACACGGCAAAACAGGCTTTTTCGTTAACACTATACAATTACTTCATCCTCTAATGTCTAACTGAATGCATTTACTTATTTTTCCCATTGATCAGCTGAAAAGACTCCCAAAATAGCTCAACATTTTGCAAACTTACAATTCAAAGGTATAGCACAAAGGGGTGTGGAGAGGAGGGAAGGATGTGAAGGAAAGAGAGAGAAATTCATTGATGTAATGGTCAGAGAAGTCACACCAAAATCCTTTCTCCATTAAGGTTGTGGAAAACAATTCTATGAACATAATGTTAATGTAGGCACATGCAGATGAGAAGATGGAATGAGATCTCACTAAAAGGTCACTGGCTCTTCTCTATTTCTATGACTTCTTAAAATATTAGTAAGAAAAATCTGTAACAAAAACATGTACTGAACTATGCATAGATAAATACAAGTGTACCCCCGTTAATAAAGCTATTTTTTTCTCGTGTCAAGAGCGACTTGAGAAATTGCAAGTTGCTTCTGGTGTGAGAGAATTGGCTGTCTGCAAGGATGTTGCCCAGGGGATATCTAGATTGTTTATTGCCAGTTTGCTACTGGGCACAATTCAAAGTCCAGGCTTTAGCCTATAAAGATCTAAATGGTTCTGGCCCAGCTTACCTTTCCAAAAGTATTTCCCCTTATGAACCATCTAGGAACTTAAGATCAATCCCACCTTCCTCGCAGGCGTGTTTGGCGGGTACGAGAGAGAGGGCCTTCTCAGAGGTGGCCCCTCGGCTGTGGAACTCTTTCTCTAGGGGTTTTAGATTGGCCCCTCCTGACTTGCCAAAAAAAGTTAAAACTTGGCTCTTCGAACAAGCTTTTGGAAATGTAGTGTAATAGATAAACATGGAACTATGAAAGAGTGCACATGGAATGGCTAGACGAGGCTACTGGAAAAATGACTTTAACAGGAAGACACTGGTGATTATGTGTTTTTAATGGTTTTTCTGTATGGATTTTTATAATGTTGTGCTAAACGTTTTAAAATTGTATTTTATGACTGTTGTGGCATCAAATTGCTGCCAATTTGTAAACCGCCTTGAGTCGTCTTTAGGTTGAGAAAGGCGGGATAGAAATAAATATTTTTTTTACCATCATTGTGGGAGGCTTCTCTCATGTTTCCGCATAGGAAACTGGAGCTGACAGAGGGAGCTCAACCTGCTCTCCTCGGATTCGAAACACTGACTTGTTTGTCAGCAGTCCTGCCAGCACAAGGGTTTAATTCATTGCACCACCGGGGGCTCCAATAAAGTTGGTGTGTTTCTAGCATTACTTCTTTAACAGAAACTTCAGTCCCAGGGGTCGAAATAACATGGAAAGAATAGAGATAGGTCTCTAAATCACAAAAAAGCAGTTCAGTGTGATTCAGTAAACATTTTTATTCAAAACTAAGAAGATCTCACAACATCTGAGGATGCCTGCCATAGATGCAGGCGAAACGTCAAGAGAGAATGTTTCTAGAACATGACCATACAGCCCAAAACACCTACAACAACCTAAGAATACCGAATATATGTGTGAAATGAAACAATGTAGCCAGTTACATCTTGCATAATTAAATGAAAACATTTCAAAGCTCCTAGATAGCACTTGAAAGCTTCTTCCAAAATGAATCCAATGCTGACTTTTTTTCTTTCAACAGCTTCTACTTTTTTATAATTTTCATTTTTGTGACCATATATAAACATAAGAACATAAGAAGAGCCATGCTGAATCGGGCCTCAGCCCATCTAGTCCAGCATTCTGTGTCACACAGTGGCCCACTAGTTGTACACAGGGATCTCTAGCAGAAAGGAGGGCAAACCCTCACCTGCTCCCAACCCCCACAACCAGTACCCGGGGAAATCCTGCCTGCCTCCATCAACACAGAGGTGGCACTTGGATGTCCATTTCAGTAGCTACTGATTCCCTTGGTATCCATGAATCTGTCTAATCCTGCCTTGAAGCTGTCCAGGCTGACCGCTGTCACAACCTCCTCTGGAAGTGAGTTCCATAACCCAATGACCCTCTGGGTGAAGAAATATTTCCCTTTATTAGTCCTAACTTTCCTACCTTGGAGCTTTAGGGAGTGTCCCCTAGTCCTAGTGTTGTGTGACAGAGAAAATATTTTTCTCTATTCACCTTTTCTATCCCATGCATGATTTTATACACTTCGATCAAGTCACCTCTTAAACGCCGTCTTTCAAGGCTGAAAAGACCAAGATTTCTCATGAATATTCAGTAAGGGTTTTTCTGTTTCTTTTGTCTGTAGTCACACACAGCAACCATTTTAAGAGGAGAAGCTGCTTTTTCCTAGCTCAAATATCTTGCATTTTAGTGGCAGACATGCTGCTGAGTCCCATCACCAAGAGCCTGTGCTTCTCCAGTCCTCCTTCACCATCCTCTTATGCTGTTAATAACGTTCAGACAGCCAGAGGATGAGGAGGAAAGGTGGCATAGATGAGTTTGCAAAAAGGTGTTTCTTTGTTCGAGGCTTTGTTAAGAGAGGTATGCATGTATAAGAAAAGTTTTTTCCTCTCCAATATTTAACAAAGTTTAGGCTTACATGGCCTTGTATATTATATAAGCTATAAATAAGAATCTATGCTGCTTTCTACTTTGTTGATATACAATTATTATATTAATAATGATTTTGATTTTCCAGAGGCAGGGCTGGAAGTTCTTTCTCAGCTCTCGCGTTTAACTGGCATGCCCATAAGGACCCCCACAGGAATAGCAACGGGATCATATCAGCACAGTAAGTAAAAGTATATTCTGTGTTCTTCCAGCATGGCACCCAAGGAGGCTTACAACAAAGTCAAAACAAGATGGAGATAAACCAAACCCTGGCGTCAAAAATAATTAATATACAATTTAATGAGCTGTCATAATAAATCACATTTTCAAAGTATGAAATAATTTTAAAACATTGTAATAAAGTTTTAAAATACAGAACATGCACACACTGAAACACACAGACACACAAATATCTTGCTGCATAATCATTAATCTTAAAATGTCTTAAGGTAAAGGCAAAGATTTCCCCTGACATTAAGTTTAGTCATGTCCAATTCTGGCGGTTGGTGCTCATCTCCATTTCTAAGCCAAAGAACCGGCATTGTCCATAAACACCTCCAAGGTCATTTGGCCAGCATGACTGCATAGAGCGATGTTACCTTCCCACAGAAACAGTACCTATGTATCTACTCACATTTGCATGTTTTCAAATTGCTACCAGTAGGTTGGTAGAAGCTGGGCCTAACAGAAGGAGCTCACCCTGCTCCCCGGATTTGAACCGCCAACTGTCAGCAAGTTCAGCAGCACAGTGGGTTAACCAACGATGCCACCAGGGCCCCCTATTAAACTGTATTAAACTGCTGCCAAAATGAGTTTAGAGCGCTTTCTATGTAGTTGTGACCCTATAGTTAAATACATTTGGCCATCATAACAGGAATTTGGGGGGGGGGGGAGCATACAAAATTGGGACTCAAGGACTGCATGAGGACAATGGATCACAATTTGCCCACCTCGCCTTTAGCATTTGTAATTGAGGGGAATTATGGACATCAGTTGCAACAGAGCAAGTGTCAGGTTCCATAATCCCTTATTCATTTGTCAGAGTTTTAGTATTTGGAGTGAATCAGTTTAAGGAATTCTGCATTATGGTCACAAATATATATATATGGTATTTTTGCTTTGAGTCCCACACATAGGAGAAAAGCAGGATAAAAATAAATTAATAGTAATTTATTGGTTGTTCTGCCTTTCATAAATTTGTTCTTGAGATTGAATGCCTGCTAGGACAACATACGTGTAGCCAGTCTCCCCTGGAGGGACCAAGGACAATTCTGTTTCTTAAAAGGAGTTATCTTGAATGTATGCAGAATAATTCAAAGGGAAGAATATCTTGCTGTCATTACAGTCCACAGTGAATGGCGGGGAAATCAGAAGGATGCATCTCCTCCATCTCTCTACTTCACTGACGTTAAGCTGCAGGTGTGGCTTAGATTCACAGAACTTCTGGAAGATGCACTGAAAGCTGTCAGAAAACACTTAAGACCACATTTCTCAGATTTGAGGAAGAGTATTATTGGCAAGATTCTTGGTAAGCCCTCCCTCCTTTTTTTAATTCACCTGAAATTAAAACCCTTTTGAACAAGGTTGTACCATAGAGTTTTCATAAAGTGATTGAAGGGTCATTGATGGAGATGCCATTTCCTAATACGCTCAACTGCAACACCTCACAAACCCTTCAACTGAGGACCCTCCCACACAACAATATAACCCAGAATATCAAGGCAGAAAATCCCACAGTATCTGCTTTGAACTGGATTATCTGAGTCCACCCTGCCATATATTCCAGTTCAAAGCAGAAAATGTGGGGTTTTATTCAGCTGTGTGGAAGGCGCCTGGGACACTGCTTAGCTAAAAATGTTAGTTTTGGGATTCACATAATAACTATAAACCATGAATCCCTCAAAATAAGAGATTGTAATTCTGGTTTATGATCTCATAAATACTAAGTACAATGCCAGCTATTGTCTGTCGTTGCTTGTGATTGCCCTGCAACCCTGGAAAAAGTGTGCCTGCAAGCTTTATGTGTCAATAAGATTGCTGCCTAAATCTTTTGTGTTCTTGATCTGACTCACCACTCTGGACTCCCTGGTTCACTAGAGAGGCCATTTACAGGAAACTTAAATGACAGCCATTTCAGAAATTGTATCCAGTGCATTCATTGGACAAATCCTTTTAATATTCATTCTTTGGGTAGCAAGACTCACAAATCATGTATTTTACATAGTAGGATCTACCAGCATTAGGTCACACACCGTCAACACTTCGATGAAATGTGTTTGAAGAGTTAGTTGAAGTCCTTTGTGCCTGAGAATTTGCTATTGTAACTGTGATGCTTTTTCAGTTAGGTCTCACCATACAAGTTGATTTTCTGCAGATTGTATGAAGTGGCAAACTTGTACCATCAGAAATTGTCTAACACTTTTTTCATGAACTCATATATACAGGTCAAATTATGTTTGAAGCACTCAGCTGGTATGAAGTTCAAGACAACCAAAGAGTAGCCCAAGTTTTGGCTGACGGATTAGCTGAACTTTCAAGAAGAAACCATGTAAGCTAGGTTTGTTGTTTTCAAGCCTATCACAAGTCCCAATGTTTTATTTGTTGTTTAAGACAGCGCTGCTCAAAGTGGACTGGTGCCCGTCCATTACCCACCAGTCACTGGTTTGTTTCAAAGACATAAATAGTCAATGGAGACAAATATGGTACTAGACCTTGGCTAATAGTAGAAAGGTGGTACCAGTTCCTAACATTAAATAGTATTAGAAGCACTGGTTTAAAATTGCTTGTTACCGAAGGAAGAATATGAGACTCCAAAGGCCACTGCTATGAGAAAAACTTATTGTGTAACTATGTTATCACAAAGGATTGGGAGTCTGATTCAGGGGCACTTTTCACACTGCACAATGATAGCATTATGATTATACTTTAACTGCCATGGCTCTATCCTATGTAATCCAGGGATTAGCAGTTTACAGAGGGGCATTTAAAATTCTCAGCCAGAGACCTCTGGCGCCTCTACAGATTTCCTGCCTTTCTCCCGGCACATAGATAGGGTGAGCAGCCGCATCCTTATGCTTGGTAGGACAACCTGAGGATTACCCAGGGCCTGCCCTGCGCCCTTCTGGCCCCACTCCCTTCCAGGCCCATGCCACCCAGCATGTGCCTGGCCCCCTCCTTAATGGGCCAGTCCCAAGTTTGCCCATGCCTGTATTGGACAGAGCCATCTGCGGTCTCCTTTGCGTATGTTCCAGCATAGAATCATAGAGCTGGAAGAGACCTCGTGGGCCATCCAGTCCAACCCGCAGCCAAGAAGCAAGAAAATTGCTTTCAAAGTACCCCCAACAGATGGCCATCCAGCTTCTGTTTAAAAGCCTCCATAGAAGGAGCCTCCACCCCACTCTGGGGTAGAGAGTTCCACTGCTGAACAGCTCTCCTTACAGTCAGGAAGTTCTTCCTAATGTTCAGGTGGAATTTCCTTTCCTATAGTTTGAAGCCATTGCTCTGTATCCTAGTCTCCAGGGCAGCAGAAAACAAGCTTGCCCCTTCCTCCCTGTGACTTCCTCTTACATATTTATACATGGCTAATGTTTCCTCTCAGCCTTCTCTTCTGCATGCTAAACATGCCCAGCTCTTTAAGCCACTCCTCATAGGGCTTGTTTTCCAGACCCTTGACCATTTTAGTCACCCTGCTCTGGATACATTCCAGCTTGTCAATATCCTTCTTCAATTGTGGTGCCCAGAATTTGAGATATTCCAGGTGTTGCCTAACCAAGGCAGAACAGAGGGGTAGCATGACTTCCCTAGATCTAGACACTTTATTCCTAATGATGCAGGTCTTCTATACGTCTTTTATCTGTTTATTGATGTTTTATTGATTTTATGCTGTAAACCGCTCTGGGCTCCAGAGAGAGCGGTCTACCAAATCGAATTTATAAATAAATAAATAAATAAATAAATCCCATTGGCTTTTTAAACTGCAGCATCACATTGTTGGCTCATGTTTAACTTGTTGTCCACTTGTTGTCGAAGGCCTTACTGAAATCCAGGTACGCTACATCCTCAGATTCCATAGGATCCAGCTATGGCAGTTAAAGTGGAGTCATGGCACTATAATTGTACAGTATGAAAGGGCTCCAGGTGGTGAATATGTTCGAACTTTGTACTGCTGTAACTGGAGCTGCCATTGGACAGAAGGCTTTTAAATCTACTGGATTAGATAGTCAAATCCTGCTATTGTGCAAACTACATTTATATCCATGAACTGGACTTGTCTTGACTGGGCAATAGCCATGTTTGCTTGGAGAAAGGATGATATACGTACTGTCTTGAATACTTACCTTTACGTTTTCTTAGGAAAATCCTTTGGAATTTCTATCATTTTTCCTGATGAAGAAACATACAAAAAATGAAGAACTTAGAAGAGAGGTTTTCTTGACTGAAAACAACTCAGAATCAAGCTTTGAAGAATCAGTTAAGGTACAAAAGAACTATTTTCAGACATCTTCTGGATCTATTATTATTATTGGCATCATAAACCACACAAAAATGACAGAGTATAGTAGAATGTCTGTTATAAAGAGTATTCAACACAAAAAGATAAAAACATGTTCAAATAAAAGAACGAGGATCCATCTGGTTACAAGGACATAGCCAGATCCTTCTGTGATCCTCCTCACTCCCCATGAAGCAATAAATGGCTGTGCACTTCAGAGGCCTTCAGAGGCTGCTCAATAAGTGAGAAGGAGGGAGGAAATACCACCCACACAGTCCTAAAAAGGCATGTGCACACATCAGAATAATGTATACAATTATACATCCCTAGCATGATCCCAGCTGTTAAATAGAGATTACTTATTCCTTTTCTTAACATTCAAGTTGACACTTGCTGAATAAATTAATTATTCCAAATATCTAACTTTTGCTTACAATCTGTTGCCATATAATCCAGAAATCCTGCAATCACATACAATTCAATGTGATAAAATGTGTGTTCGTTCTTTTCTGATAGTAGGTGAATTACTATACCGTGTAATTTCCACTGACTTACATTCAGATTCACTCACTACACTCAAACACAAAATGAGACTGGGAACACTCTTTGGGACAAGCATACACTGGACAGCAGAATAAGGCACTGGATCCTCCACACTAGTGTTTCTCAACCTGGGAGTCGGGACTCCTGGAGGGGTCATAAGGGGGTGTCAGAGGGGTCACTAAAGATCATCAGAAAACGCAGTATTTTTGTTGGCCATGGGGGTTCTGTGTGGGAAGTTTGGCCCAATTCTATCATTGGTGGGGTTCAGAATACTCTTTGATTGTAGGTGAACTATAAATCCCAGCAACTATAACTTCCAAATGTCAATGTCTACTTTCCCCCAAATCCACCAGTGTTCACATTTGGGCATATTGAGCATTTGTGCCAAGTTTGGTCCAGATCCATCACTGTTTGAGTCCATAGTGCTCTCTGGATGTAGGTGAACTACAACTCCAAAATTCAAGGTAAATGCCCACCACACATTTCCAGTATTTTCTGTTGGTCATGGGAGTCCTGTTTGCCAAGTTTGGTTCAATTCCATCATAGATGGAGTTCATAATGCTCTTTGGTTGTAGGTTAATTATATATTCCAGCAACTACAACTCCCAGATGACACCCCCCCCCAACCCCACCAGTATTCAAATTTGGGCAAATTTGGCAAATTTGTTTGTGCCAAATTTGGTCCAGTGAATGAAAATACATCCTGCATATCAGATATTTACATTACGATTCAGAATAGTAGCAATGTTATGAAGTAGCAATGAAAATAATTTTATAGTTGGGGGTCACTATAATATGCACTGTGTTCAGGGGCCATGGCATTAGGAAGGTTGAGAACCACTGCTCCACACAATCATTTCCACAAATATAAAGTCTGGTACTTACAGGAATACTATATCATGACCACCACCATGTAAAAAATGATATATACTTTGGAACCTGATTATCTTTTTAATGACAGCAAACCTTTGGAAAAGAGGGTATTATTTATTATCTCTCTGTCCAGAGATGAATTAAATTTCTCACTTTGTTGTTAAAGCTGGGATAAAGCCCAAGCACATCTGCCTGCTTGATAGAGAATGAATGTAATTTCATCTCTTGCAGTTTTCTGTATCTCCATATTTTACCTGGAACATTGTTCTATGACAAATTTGGAGAGTTTGAGTAAAGAGAAATAAAACACTGTTTATATTTAATTGTAGATTTTTTAAAAAATATATATGCAAAATCCTTGTCATTGATTTAATGTAGTATTTTTTATAATACGCGTGCGCGCGCACACACACTCATTATATACAGTATGTGACTGATCTATTGGCAGACCAGTAATGAACTGCTACTAGATTGAAAGACATATCCACTGAATCAATGGGATCTTTACAAGTTTTTACATATCCTTTGAATCAGTTGATCTACTTCAGTAGTGACAAAGTAAGTGCATACAAAATAGCAATTCAAAAGGCTTTTGAGATAATAGTGTTGAGATTTTAGCTAGGGCTGCAGGTAGAAATGTTCATGCCTGATGAGCTTCCTCTGAACCCGACCAGACAGGACAGAGAACAAGCATTCCAGGATGAAGCCAAAGTTACAGAGGTCTATTCAGTTTGGCCAGAAGGAATATAAGTACCAGCGAGCACTTCAAAATGTACAAGTCCATTGCAGAGACACGCCCTGGGAGGGCACAAAATTGGGGGACACGTTGACTTGGGTATGCAGATGATTTCTTGATTTTCTTACGTGTCCAGTTCTGTAGAGACAAAGGGGCAAGATCCACAGGACAAAAGGTGACAATCCCAAATAACCAGGGACTAGGCTGCCTATTCAGGAGGCTAATGTATTCATATTGATTTAGCCTCTTCTTCCATGAGAATGGCAGCCTCCTGCCTTAGTTGAACAGGAAAACATCTTAAGCTCATCTTGGTGACAAAAGGATCATCTGTTTCATATACACACACAAAGGGTTTTATATTATTTGGCTTTGGATATTGCTAGAAAGACCTTTTTGTTAATGATCTCTGTTCCCAGGAGCTTATGCAAACAGGGGGCATGGGGACAGCAGATGTCTTCAGGATACATCTGATACAAGTTTGTACACTTAGAAATTGATACAGTACAGAAGCAATACAAGTTATACAAAAAGTATCACTTGTATACATTTATTTAAGGGTTTAGCCTAGCCTTTTAAAGAAAATATAGCTGATGCTGAGGAAAGCTGGGATTCTTATCTCAACCACATCTGGAGGACCTTATATTTTTACTCCTAGTTTTCATGTTGCTGCTCTCCTCCTTCCCTAAAGTTTTAAGAACTATTGATATGTGTTGTGAGCAGCAACAAGGACACTTGAAAGTCAAGTGTGTGAGATTTGCAAGAATTCATAATTTAGAGAAATATCCCAATCCATATTGTTGGATGAAATAAACAGAAATACAGCCAACATATATCTCTATGCTTTTATTTTCAGAATGGCCAGTTTTATGAGGACATAGCAGACAAGCGCAAAAGCTTTGCTAACGAGCTTCTGCTCAGTGAGAAGAACTATGTGCACATTCTGGAAATTGTAAGAGATGTTTATGTCAAGCCATTGAATGCAGCCTTAGCCTCAAATCGAGCCATCCTAAGCTACGTCAGCATTCAGCTCATCTTTGCAGATATTTTGGGCATCTTGCAACTGAACAAGTAAGTTACCCTACCTCTGAAGCATGTTTAAAGTCATTTTAGAAATAACGTTCCCATCCCAAACAAAGCAAATGGCTTAAATGCGGTGTTAGGTATTGTCAGAACTTCACATTTACTGAGGTTCGGGGCACAGGACCCCTGTGAAAGTAGTACATTAAAGACAGCTAATTTTTTACCTTAGCAAATATCTCAAATAATCTCTAGGTCCTCCAATGTGATTATGCGGTCAAATTACAGTGAAAGGACTTAGATATTCCTAGGTAGGTGTTCTCTTAAACCCTTTTTAAAAGTTAAATTCGTGTTTTTTCATTTTCGCAGGGGTCTTGTGTCTCCAGGCCCAGTGAAAGTGGAGGGATTACTGTATTTCCTTGCAAAGCAGAGGTTCTAAGAAACCCTGTTTGCAATTTGTGACGACGTGAAACTGCACATTAGCAAAAGTGTTTCAATACACACTGAGCCCCACATCAGCACTGCACAGTTGGCATCCCAATGTACATCAGTACTAATGTGCATTGAACACTTTGTCAACATCCCTATGTAGTAACACAACAGCAATCCCTTACGAGGTATAGTTGATATGAAACTGTTTAGTTCTAAATTCCACAGATATAAGAGTGTATCCACACTGTAGAATTAATTCAGCTTGATGCCGCTCTGAGTCCCCCCTCGGGGGTTGAGAAGAGCGGGGTAGAAGTGGTGGAAATAAATAAATAAACGGCCAAGGCTCAGTGCTATTGAATAATGGGAGTTGCAGTTCTTCAAGTTCTTTTGCCTTCGCTGTCAAAGGACCTCATCACATGGGGCTTTTGCCCTGTCAATGCTGTCAGGACGTAGCCTTCTGGATCCCATCACATAATGCCGGACTACTTCCACCAGGGCTCCATCCTAGCTCTGTTCTGGCAATGTTGTAGGATGGAGCTCTGAGAACACAAGTGACTACCCATGTTCTTATTAACTAAGCCAGGGACAGCATGGGGAAGCCAGGCAGTGATGGTTTCTGTGTGATGGGGAAGGGGCGTTTCAGGAGATCTGGGTGATGCAGGGCACTTAGCAATGGATTCCCCGACTGTCCTCGGGCATAAACAACTTCATGTTAGGAGGTTCAAAGTGCCCCAATAAACTACAATTTCCATGATTACATAGCACTGAGATTCAGTAAAGTTAGTTAATTCTACAGCAGGGGTGCTCACACTTTTTCAGCATGCGAGCTACTCTTAAAGCAACCAAGTCCAAAAGATCTACCTGCCCCTGCCGCTGCACGCTCTTGCCACCGCGTGTGCTCCTGCTGCTGTTTTCCGCCCGCGCAGCGTTTCTTTTGCCTGTGGGGCATTGCAGGAAGGAGAAAGCACGAGGCGGGGCATCCAGAGGGAGCGGTCCACCCTGCTTGTCTCTCCGGCAACGGATGCTGCACAGCTGCTTCTGGACGAGAGAGAGGCAGGGTCGTGCCTCGTGCTTCCTTCTTCCTGCAATGCCCCGCAGGTGAAAGAAGCACCGCGAGAGCGGAAGCCAGCAGCAGGAGCGCGCGTGCGCGCAGGGTGTGCGTGCGCATGGCAGGAGCACCCCATCTGGCTGGTGATGCCATAAGATCACCTGGAAGAGGGCCGAAGATCTACTAGTAACTCCCGAGCTACCTAATGAGCACCCCTGTTCTACAGTGTAGAAACTACAGATAAGTCCATTTACAAAGATGTAAATATCCAACAGTATTCCAGCTGTAGTTTTCAATATTTGGTCATTTGAACGCTTAAGAATTCTTGCATGCTCAGTTAATGACAGAAGTCATCTATGGTATGTTATTACAGACAGTACCCATGTTACGAACAAGATAGGATCTGTAGGTTTGTTCTTAAGTTGAATTTGTGTGTAAGTTTGAACAGGTACATTTTAAAGTGTAACTATCTATCTTTGGATAGCAGAGGGAAGTGTTCACACCTCTGTGGTGTTTGTTTTGCTGTCTGTGCCTCTGTTCAGAAGATTTCGCCTCCCTTTCTGTCCTTGTGATCATTAGATTAAAAAAAATGATTTGTTGTGGAAACAAATATTGGTGATAAAGCTTCAGTGGAGACACCATTTCCCCATGATAATTCTTTCAGGACTGAATGTCCTTTCCAAGGGGTAGAGTTCTCTAATTTCCTGTTGTCTCGCCTCCATTCTTAACTAGAGGCCATTTGTAAATCAGATGTCTCTAACTCAGTGATTACCTGTATATGGTAAGAATCTTTTGTCCTCACAGTGAGTTCTTGTTCAGTTAGTTCATACAGCCAGCTAAGAGCTTCACAATGCATAGCCAAGGTAACGTTTCTGAGACAAATGCTCGTGTCACTCAGACTAGAAGAGAAGTTTCTCCTGAAACCTGTAAACATGTTGTCGTCATTGTCATCTGTCTGAACATGCCTGCAACCAGATGGGAAGAAAGGAACACCCTTCTGTCTGTTTTAAACACAGGTGGTTCTTAGAAGTGTTAATACAAAGACTTAATGAATGGAGCCCAGCCCAAAATTTAGGAGATCTATTCATTGCATTTGGCCGCCAGCTTCAAACATACATAAACTTCTACAACAACTACACAGTAATTCTGAAAACCATAGACAAGGTAAAGATGCACCATGTTCATCGATGAGGGGCGTTTCGTCCAATATTCCATTTTGTTCCATTTTTAGATATGTGCTGAACCTCAAGCTACTCCTAGAAACCAATCAACAATAAAACTGGTTTTGTTTGTTCTTATAGATTGCCAGTTGGGGGGTTTATTGTTTACAATTCATTTATTTGGGATCCTTTCTCCTAGTCTCTTAAAGTTGCCTAAAATCTATTTTTGGAGCAAAGAAATTGATGTGAGGTAACTTTTGGTGTCATGTGGATTTTCAATGTCTTCCTTCTAGATAAGGTGTGGCCTTCTAGTTGCTGGACTACAACTACAGCCTCCCTAGCCAGCAGAGGCTATGATGTATAGGACTGGGAGATGTAGTCCAATTATATCTGGAAGACTACGGGATACCCATTTCTGTTGTAGATGCTGGTGTATGTTATTTTTGAATCCTTTCTAAGTTGAGAGTATCACCAGTTTCCTCCTTCTGAAAAGCTCTTTGGTCTGTAGCAACACTCCCTCCTCCCCCTCATTACCTGCCCTGCCCTGCTGAGTCCTCTATTGATTTGGCGGTCTGCACCTGCTTTCTGCCCATAATTTGAGCATGTACAGGACATGTATGGCATGTGATCTCCTAAACCAGGTGTAGCTCATGAGCCACGGAGCATGACTGCTCACTCCCTTTTTTTTCTAGTTTACAGTTCCAGGCAACAAGAACCAAACCCTGGTGTCCACATTCAGTTTGCAAGGTTTGCAGGCCAGCTTTAGAACTACTTCTACAACTGGGGGATAGTTTACATTATCTATGGGGCACATCAGGAGATGCAATGTTTTATAATAGAAACATGGGAGTCTCAGTAAATGAGAATGTGTCCAGAGGAGGACAACTGAAATGATCAAGAGTCTGGAGAACAAGCCTTATGAGGAGCTGCTTAAAGAGCTGGGCATGTTTAGCCTGCAGAAGAGATGGCTGAGAGGAGACATGATGTGGGGGGAAGTCATAGGGCAAGCTTGTTTTCTGCTTCTCTGAAGACTAGAATGGGGAACAATGGCTTCAAACTACAAGAAAGGAGATTCTACCTGAACATTAGGAAGAACTTCCTTTGAGAGCTGTTCAGCAGTGGAACTCTCTGCCCCAGAGTGTGGTGGAGGCTCATTCTTTGGAAGCTTTTAAACAGAGGCTAGATGGCCATCTGTCAGAGTTGCTTTGAAGGTGATTTTCTTGCTTCTTGGCAGGGGGTTTGTCAGGGGAAAACCTTTACCTTTTACCTGGACTGGATGGCCGACGAGATCTCTTCCAACTCGATGATTCTATGAATGAGCAACATGCTAATCAGGTCTATGTTTACCAGTTTCACTGGTTTGTTTCTTACATGTCACAAATGTTTTCTCTTATTATTTTTTAAGAAGATAGAGTTTTTGAACTCGCTCTTCATCTCTTCCCCCCTCTGGGGTGCAGTCCTCCAAAATTTCATTGAGTTCAAGGCGGTTCCGTTTGGCTGTGTAGACTACTATTAAGGAGAGGAAGGCCTTCTTTGACAAAAGCAAACAGCATACATAGGTTCTCAGAATTTTTATTATGGAAATTATTTAGTGCTTCATTAAGCATACATTATTTATTGTAGCTCACCTCAGCAGACCCCTACTGGATTTGTTTCCCACTCTTAAGGCAGTGCTTTCTTCTTGCTTGTTTTAATCATTTTTATTTCAATGGAAACAACCCATTAAAAAGCAGACTTCTAATTAACACTGACGGCAGCATGATACCCTTAGGGTGGAAACGACTATCAGGTTAACTCCTACATTTTTGGCATTTAATTTTAAAAAATTAAGTGCCTGGCCTAAGGAATAAATTTTTGTATTGTGGTGGACTGCTGAGAAACTGGGCTGCTTGGGAAAAATATTCTGCTTTCATAAAATTGAAATACTGCTAATTTCTTGTGCCTTAAGCAGTCGGAAAATACTTAAGATCAAAACTGGGTGAACACAGAACAGAACAATGGTTGCTTTGGCAAAATCATGAATTTTCTGGTAGGTTGCATGATATCAAAACAAAAAATTCTAGGGCTCTTTCAACCACTACAGTATAATAATATTGTAATTCCATGTTTCTGGCCCCAAGGAATCTTGAGATTTGAAGTTTAAGAAGGGATATTTAGAGTTCTCAGCCAGAATGATTGAGTATCAAGGCAAACTAAGGACCTTATCATAAAGACCCAAGGATTCGCTCTGCATCGGAGTACATCCATGGGCTCCTGGTGGGGGGCATGGTGAAGCCACTGCTCCATGCTCCACTTTGCCCACCTTACCTTCTTCCTCATCCCAAGGGGGAAAGCGTTGCCGCCTGGCTTCCCCCTATTGAAGGGAAAGCAACATGGGAAGGTTCCCATGTTGCCATGGTGGCGGTGGGTACTGCTTCACCTCCCTTTTTGGCATGGAGCCCAGCTGGAAGTCCCTTTATGTTGTGAGATGGGCTCTGTGCCATAAAGAGAGGTGAAGCAGCATACGATGGGCAAATTAGCCCATCTGATGAGGTTGTAAAAATCCCAGGATATTATAGAATGGAATCATAGCAGTATCCAGTTGGTTCTCCATATCCACAGGCTCTACACCCAAGAATTCAATTAACCACAGTTTGATTTTTTTTATTGTACCACATGCTGAGCACCATACTGATGTGTAGGCAAACCCTGCTGTAGCCCCTCAACATTTGACAGATCCTATGCTCTCACTGGCACTGGTTTCAATTGTTTGCCATTTTATATAAGTGACACAAGTTTGGCATGCCATTATATATAATGGGATTTGAGAATCTTTAGATTTAGTATCCAGGGCTGGGTGGGTGGGAGTCTTGGAATTAAACTTCAGTGGATCCCGAGAGGTCTCTGAAGCTACGGAGTATAAAGCGGAACCCTTTCTCTAGTTTGAGTTCCTGAAAATTCTGTTCACAAAGTAGGTTACAACAAGCATGTCTTTATATATGTTTTTTGTACTTTCATTGCTATATAAATAAGGGCCTGCTGGTGACGCAGTGGGTTAAACCGCTGAACTTGGTGATTGAAAGGCTGGTGGTTCAAATCCAGGGAGTGGGGTCAGCTCCTGCTGTTAGACCCAGCTTCTGCCAGCCTAGCAGTTCAAAAACATGCAAATGTGAGTAGATCAAAAGGTACGACCTCCAAGGGAAAATAACAGCACTTCATGCAGTCATGCCGGCCACATGACCTTGGAAGCATCTATAGACAATGCTGGCTCTTCAGCTTAGAAATGGAGATGAGCACCACCCCCAGAGTCGAGCACGACTAGACTTAATGTGAGGAGAAACCTTTACCTTTACTTATAAATAAGTACCTGCAAGTGGGCAAACTTAATTACCTTTGTGCCAATGTTGAGCCCTCCTCAAAATAGTTATGCCCTATGTATTCCTAAATGCTCAACTGAAGTTTCAAGTTATTGCAGTGCTAGACATTTGGGGATTGAAGGAAGATCTCATCAGAGAGGCAGGACTGTTATTCTACCGGCCACCTTCACTACACCCTTTATAGTGGGTTACAGACATTCTGTAGCCTGCTCTTCATTTGGTCTGTGCTTCTGTGATTGGAATCACATAGATATGCTTTTCAAAATGTCTTTCTTCCACAGTGCAGGGAGACCATTCCAGTATTCCGTGCTTTCTTAAAGAGACATGATAGGACTGCCATTACGACCATGAGGAGGTAATCCTTGGCATTTAAAAAGACATTACGGATGGGCAAAGAATGCAAGTACAAATATTATGTTATGTTAGGCTTCTTACACATTACGTTTAATTTTTTCCCCTGACTGTGTCTTCAAACTGAACAGGTAAGCCTAAAATGTGCCGTGTTGATGGGAAAACCTCATGAGATGAACATTTTTTTAAAACTGCAGCTGACAGGGCCTTGGTTATGTATCTTCTTGTTACTGACTCAAACTGACTAAGAATGCCACAAAATCCTGGTTTCCATCTACAACAATTTGCAGTGCTCTATAAACATTAATTAGGTCTTTGTGCAAGATTTGCCTTTTGTGCAGATTTTCCAAATTTTTACCCAGAATTCTATGTGTAGATTTTGATACTCCGCCAACTGAAAAATGAGCTCCATTAGTGTCTCTTTGACATTGTAACGAAACTTGTTACAACCTTTTCACATCTGACCGCCCCCAATGCCATTTTGCCAGCAAGAGCAGTGGCGCTTCCCCCATCACATGGGGGAAGCGTCGCCCAACCGGGGCAGAAGTGTTTAGGCTTCATTGGAGCCAGCACAACACAGGAGCCTTCCCATGGTGACGAGGAAGTGTCCCAGGATGTCATGTAATGGGCTGCATGCCAATCCACCCCTCAATTGGCTAGCAAGCATCCTAGGACGATTAAATTGGTAAGTGTAATGAGGTTCTTAGAAGGTGTGTTCTACAGAATCCTGAAGTAAAAAGATGGCAGAAATGAGGCCAAACTGTTATTTATGTTAATTTTCTATATTTTATGTGTTTCTTTCAATCTATGTATTGGTAGCAGTTCTTCCTACTCTAAACACATAAAATACAAGAAGGGAGGGGCAGATCTGATCCTGACCAATGGTAGTCAATGATACTCTAAGTTCCATCTCTGCCATGGACTTAATACTGCCAAGGGGCATAGTCTCATCCCTGACACCCTCAGGTTCTTGTGATGATGAAAAGTTAGACCAACCATGCACCCAACCTAAAAATGTTGTCTCTAGTTCTACAGTTAAGTTTGCTATGCTGTGATTCCTTATAGTTCACAACGACAATGTTACAATGATCAGTTTGTTAGTTGGGAGGAAGCATAAAACATGTGACCAAACTTGAGGAAGCACGGTGATTTCCATAGTGGCAGAATTCACTTTAGTGATGCCAGATTAAAAAAAATTGTGGCTGGCATCCTGTTAATTAACAATATATGCATAACATGTGCTAAACCTATAGAGCGAATTGTTAATTATAATTCATCATCAAGAGTCATATTCTATTGACAGTGTTGGAGACAGAGTGTTGCATACAGAATACTGAGCATTACTGTTGCACGTGGCATATTGAGATTATGCAGTACACATGGCTAAACATCAACTAGACATTGGCATATTTTGCACAGTGCTGCTGTTCTTCATAGCACTTGCACAGTGTATCTCCACCTGAGAATAGTTATGCCATGCTGAGGGAGTGTTGGATTGCAGCTGATATATTGCTAAGTAGAATCTGGAGTATAGCTTGGTATATCTTTTAACATAAGCTTCTGACCATGTTTGCTTTGATCAGTCTTAACATAAAACATAGAATATACCTAGCTGCTTGTCTAATTAAAACATGTTTGTATATAATATCTAGTCTACAAGAACTCCTCTTGTGTCCTTCTAAGAGGATTGAAGAATACATCACTCTCCTGTATGCGCTGAGGGTTCACACTCCTGAAGGACACACTGATCGGGAAGACTTGACCGCTGCAATTAGTCAAATGAAAAGATCCAAGGATTATGTAGATCAGGTCAGTCCATTGCTTTTAAATATGAAAACCTTACAAGATTCATTAAAACAAACTGTACTCAGCATAGGATGTGTATTAGCTTTCTTCTTTTAAAACCAATTGTTCGTTCTCAACAAGTTTTAATTAGAGCCACTATGTGACTATCCAGCCTCTGCTTAAAGACACCCAGAGGTGGCAGCATACTCCATTGCCAAATATGTATCTTCCACATTGTTATCTCCACCCCTCCAATGCTTTCCTTAATATATTAGGCTAAACTTTATTACTTGAAATCCATACTCAGCTTGCCAATATTTTTCATTATGCCAACAAAAATTGATATTTCATAATTTAATGTTTTAATTAATGCTTAACTTGTGTTATATTGTTATGATATATGTGTTGGCATAGAACTGTTGCCGGTTGCAAGCTGCCCTGAGTTCCCCCTCAGGGGTTGAGAAGGACGGGGTACAAATGTTTGAAATAAATATTTTATATTTTATCTCTCTTCACATGCCAGAGCAAAGCTAAAATAAATTATTTATATTTATTTATTTCCTATACTTTTACCCTGCCCTTCTCACCCCCAAGGGGGGGACTCAGGGCGGCCTCAGAAAAGCATCATTGGATGCTGGCATCATAAAAACAATCAGCAATACATTAAAAATATTAAAAACAGTAATTAAACAGTTAATTAAAACACACCTGTTAAAATCAGAATCCAAAATCCAGAGTCCAGTCCGGGTCAATTCATTGTCTTAAATCTTTCATTTGCTGTTATTATTGGTCGAAGGCTTGGTCCCATAGACTGGTCTTAAGTTTCCTTCTGAAAGACAGGAGAGGTGGCCAATCTGATGACCCTGGAGAGGGAGTTCCACAGACATGGGGCCACTGCAGAGAAGGCCCTGTCCCTCGTCCCCGCCAGTCACGTTTGCGATGGCGGTGGGATCGAGAGCAGGGCCTCTCCAGTTGATCTTAAATTTTGTGATGGTTTGTAACAGGAGTTACATTCAGAAAGGTAGTAAGGGCCAGAGCCATTTAGGGCTTTAAAGGTTAAAACCAGCACTTTGAATTGTGCTTGGAAGCTGATTGGTAGTGAGCCGAGCTGGCGTGACAGAGTTGTATGCTCCCTGTACGCCGCTCTGGTGAGCAACCTGGATGCCGACTGTTGGACTAATTGAAGCTTCTGGGCAGTCTTCAGGGGCAATTAAGTGCTGAACACTTTATAATTACTTTTAGGAAAATTCTCAATTTATTTTGATATTATATACCCTCAAATTGACTCCTATCACAGTCTTAAATCCTACTGCTAATCCCAACAAGTGTAGATTTAATGAATCAACAGAGTTTTCATTGACTTCTCACATTCACATTGGTAAATTTACTCTGGTTGGGAATAACAATTGGATCTAGACTCCAGTCCTTCATTTGATATATTTTTTTCCAAATGGTTATCAGTTTTTGCATAGTTCACCAACTAAAAATGCCCTTCTTTTAAAACATTGACCAACAGAGCTTAATAATTTAGGCATGGATTTCATGTTGGTGTGCGTTTTCAGACTAATTTAACTCTGCACATGTATCCCGAGATTTGAGTATTTTGGGGGATAGAAAGCAGATCCAGATCCCAAAGTAGAGCAAAGATACACCACTGACACAATGGCCTCAATTCAATATTCCCTCAGTGTAGTATAAAGAGCTCCATGTGGGCCTTAAGTGATGATGAACCTTATACAGCCCCCATTGAAATCAACTCATACAGGCATTCAGGACTCCCATGAATCTCAGTATTGATGTCATTAGTGTACATTTGGCTGTGAGGATGGTTGCCACGTCTTTTCTGATCTTGCCTCCTCACATTGAAAGCCTGTGTAATGTGACTTTGGGATTTTAAAGTAATTCAGGAGAGAGCGCCTGAAAAACCAATCTTTAAGGAACAAATATGTCCGTGGAGGTTCCAACCTAAATTCTAATCCTTGTATATTACAATAAAGTAAAATCTATCTCTACTATTATGTAAACTTTCCCATTTTGTTTAGCAGGTAATCTCTCAAATAATGCATTTTCTTTTACAACTCCTGAAAACAATTAATGTACTTACCTAGATGATCTTTGGATAAAAGAATTAGATCCTTTCTTAATTCAAGGAAAATTTGCAATCTCTTACATTGTTTAAATTTTTAGCTAAAGCTAAACGTGGGCAGAGATGACCAACTATTAAGTACACAAAGACTCATCCAAGGATGTCCAGTAAGTAGAAAATTCTCTGTATCCAGGATGGCCCTATGGGTTTTTTTTTTTCTACTGGAGCTCTTGTGATCTTTCGTCACTGGCCATGATGGTTGGGGGATTGTTGGGAGTTGAAGTCCAACAACATTTGAAGGGCTTCAGTTGTCCATTAATGGGTCATAATAACTGTAGCATGGAAGAAATTTGTGGTGTCTGTATAACCAAGACAGAAGAAGTTGCCCAAAATGATTTATATTTATTTGTAAATAAATGGGAAAAATAAATTAATGAATTCAGAAAAATGCAACACATACGATTAACACACTTATGAGATATATAAAAACACACACATCTGTGTTAAAGGCAGATACTCACCTGACAAAATATGATAGGCAAGTCTGAGTGTAAAAGTAAAAATGGAAGAGTGTGTGTTTTGGATCATTTTAGTGGTCTAAACAAAGGCACTTATCATTCCACAAAAATATCAGAAGTCCTTGCAACCAGTCAATGGACTTAATTTATGACCTAAAAATGTGCAAAAATATTAATATAAATGATTTTTAAAATGTAAACAATGTATGATACAGTTATGCCTCTGTTAACAAAGTAGATATGCTTTACTTCTTTGGTAAAACAGTTGGTACCAGAGGTACAAATAACATGGAAAGAATCAAAACAAAAACGATCAGTCCAACGTATTTCCACAACGTAGTTCCACAAACTTTTAATCAAAACTAGTAGTACACACATATGAAAAGAAACATCTTTTTCAGGCAAGCCTTGAATATTTATTCAAAGATCTGTATTGCATCCAGGGCTGACTTTTTCTTTTACCGGTTTCCATTTTTCTTATATTTTGTTTTAGTGACCAAATAATATAGATCTACCCTTCTTGAATGGGATGGGGCAGGGGAATAGCTGATGAGACAGGCTTATATACTTTTGTACTTTCTCTTTCACTGTTTACATATGCTAAGAAAGGAATTGTAGAGAAAGCTTGCTTGTTGAAGGCAGGCTACAGTAAGATTGGCTAGTGCAGAATCCATTATTTGGGTTGATGTGAGTGTTCCGGGCTGTATGGCCATGTTCCAGAAGCATTCTCTCCTGACATTTCACCCACATCTATGGCAGGCATCCTCAGAGGTTGTGAGGTTGGTTGTAAACAAGGCAGATGAGGTTTATGTATCTGTGGAATGTCCAGGGTGGTTTTCTCCCATAGATGTGGGTGAAATGTCAGGAGAGAATGCTTCTGAAAAATGGTCTTACAGCCTGGAAAGCTCACAGCAACCCAGTCATTCTGGCCATGTAAGCCTTCGACAACACAAATCCATTCTTTCCCAGGTCAAGCTTTTATTGGATTGATTTCTGTAGGCACACATTGCTGCAACCTGATTAATTTCTTGTTCAAAATATAGGTTGCTTACCTGTAACCGTAGTTCCCCGAGTGGTCACCTGTGAATTCGCACATTTGGTATTTCCTGCGCCTGCGCAGACAGTTCGGAATCTATTAAAAAGATATTATCACTTTAAATGGTAGCCCCTCCCACACTTCCCTTGAGAATATATATAGCCAGTGGGAGGGGCTGCCACCTCCGCCGCGAGAAGCAGCTTGGCATGACAATAGCGGGGAGGATGGGTGGGGATGTGCAAATTCACAGGTGACCACTCGGGGAACTACGGTTACAGGTAAGCAACCTATATTTCCCCATCGTGGTCCCTGTGAATCGCACATTTGGTAGTAGACTAGCAAGCTAATAATGCGGCTGGTGGGCGTCATGCCATCACCAAGAAAAGGACTGCACTGTTACAGGCTACACCTTACCGACAAGAAGTATCAAGCCTGCTATGTATGATGATGGTGAATAGAGTAGACCAAGCATCTATCACACAGCGATCTTGGCCAAAAAGCCCCTCAGAAAGACAGTGGAGGCTACCGCAGGTTTAGTGGAGTCATCCTTAACCTGCTCAGGTAAAGTGCACCCAGTCACATGGTAAATCAGACAGGCCGTTGAGATGATTGAACAAGTCAATCGGTGTGGAAAAACTGGGAGGCCACTGGCATCCTCCCGGTACTTGAGAAATAGTGTAGGGGACTTATTGAGTCCCCTTCGCCCCACAAACATCAAAGCCAGAGCCCTCTTGACATCCAATACAAGGAGGGGGTTAACAAGGCAACCTACTACGATATGGGAGCGTGGGGTCAGCACGCGCTACCACCTTGTCCCAGTAAATTATCAAGTGCCCAGAAAAGAGTGAAGATCATACACACGACTCCGCAAAGTCATGCAGCTAAGAAGATGTTTCACTAATAAAACACATTCACAGAAGCCAAGAGCCAAAGCGTCATTCAGGAGGACGCACTATCCCCAAGCGTGAAGACGAGGCAAAGAAGATGCGCTGACGAGGGGCACACCTCCCAAAGGCTACAGAAAGTGGAGCTGGGTCCGTCGCAAGCACGAGGGCACTTAGAAAAAGCTCTCTAAGCCGGCTCTATAACAGCTGTCAGTTGTGACAGAGGTGGAATAGGTGTTAACACCCATCCAACATATACCCAAATGCTAGTTGGGTGAGGGAATCGGTGCTCTTGAGATGTGAGAAGTTTAAAATAATTCAAGGTGTGCCCCTGGTCATCCCAGGACATCTCGAGGATGGAAGAGAAGCATGGCTGGTACAGCAACCATGGGACAATGGGGATACAAACCATATCGCTCACTGGTAGACTAGACACCATTCGAGTGCAAAGAGAATCAGTAAAGGAATGCCGAGAGGAAGCGCCTCACTAGGCCTGTGCTTGGTTTAAGTGCTGACATGATAGAGCAAACAGAGAATGTCATGACCAGATCTATCTCCAAGTTGCAGAGCAATATGAAGTTATGTGCACTGAGTACAGAACTAAGTGGACACAATGTAATAGTATGACTAATATACCAAGTAACGAACCTAAATGTCATTATGGTTAAATTTCTAATTGACGAACTTTCTTAAATGTCAGTCAACGAATAAACGACACTTAAGACGTAAGGAGGATTGAGCAATTCAAGATGTTTGGCTGGTGCAACGTCCAGACGCTAGCCACTATTTCTCCCAGGTACTCAGTAGCAGCAGGAGAAAAGCAAGGGAAGAAGACTGAAGGATGCAATTGGCCGCCTCCTCTTGTCATAAGGTCTGGACCTCCCACACAGGGAGGGGAGGCAGATGTCAAGTGCTAATAGCACACTGCTGGTCGACTATAACACATCATAAGGTACCCACTTGGGGCTATCCCATAGCCTACTGAGGCTAAGGCCAGTAGCGTAAACACCAATACAAGTCACTTAACAATAAGCTCCACACAGAAGATCATTAAGGAGACACTCAAAGCGCAACATAAATGTTGCGAGTGAAAGAGTACAAGAAGAGTTGAAAGCATCATCATGGACATTTCAGGGATGAGATACAAGAAGAGTTGAAAGCATCATCATGGACATTTCAGGGTTGATCAGGAAAGCAACGTTTGTGGGCTGTCTGATGCCTTCTCTGCTTATGTTTCAGCATCTTTCCTGTTCCAAGGAAGGTAACCCTTGATCACATCAACATCTGATAGGACCATATAAGCATCATATTGGGCCAGGCTAGTAAGCAAGCCTGGTGACACATGCACCTCTCCTCCCATAGGGTCAGTTTTCTTGCTCCCATTGTCCAATGGAGTTGTCTTAGATTTACAGGGTTGTCATGTCCACTATTACTGAATTTAGTTTCAATGAGCGAGCCACGTATTGCGGGGGTGAGAATGACCCACTAGAGAGAATCTATTTACCTTGCGATAGGAAGGACAAACACCAGCACAATGCCTGGTAATCCCGCTAGTCACCCAAAGAAGGGTAACAAAGGTAATATTGCATGAGCCAGCAAGTGGTGCTGCTCCAAAGGAAAGAGTGATCACCCCCTGGGGTAGATGTTTCCCACATGGGTTAGCTCAATGCCCTTGCCATATACACCCTATGGGCCGGAAAACGTCAGCCTCATCAGAGGTGGGTAGCTTTGGCTCCTGTGGAGTGTCCCCAGTCTGTGAGGTGTTTTTCAAAGGGCCAGAAATAATACCTACGAGGGAAAGGAGGTACAAAGTGGGGTCCAAAACATGCAATTGTGGAGAAGAGCAAACCACAGACCAACCAATTCAATGCAGCCTGAGTCTTGTAATGTACAGTGGGAGACTTCCTTTTAGCGACAGCAGAGGCACTCCAAGTTTCAAGTTACTGGTCAAAGGATATTTACTAGAATGCCAAGTTTGTACTTGTGTTACCTCAAATACATTGATTTGCTCTTTATACAATAAATAAATACTCAGCAATCAAGAGTCCAAAAGTGGCAGGCTGAAAACCTCAAACCCTAGCTGATACCAACTATATTAATGCACACCATGATTCTAGTACTAATTCGAAGAAGTAAACACCTCATTATTATTATATGAGTAAAAGGTAAAGATTTCTCCTGACATTAGGTCCAGTTGTGTCTTGGACTCTGGTGCTCATCTCAATTTCAAGCCAAGAGCCCGCGATGTCCATAGACACCTCCAAGGTCATGCGGCCGGCAAGACTGCATGGAGCACTGTTATCCGCTGGGAGGGGTATGCCGATATCGAGGGACCAACCAATTGAAGGTGAGGGAACAGCTCCAACCCGACGTTGAGGAGGGCCGAATGGAATAGCCCTCGTTGCCCCAGAGTCATTAACCCTTCATTGTGGTTCCCCTTTAGGGTGTCCCGTTTGCAGCCTCAGTAACAACAATATTTGACTTCTGAGGGTGTAAAAACCTTCAATAGAGGGAAGTCAATTTTAGAAGCATGGTAGAGCTTGAAAGGCCGTGGAGGCCGATGGATTCTGTTCATTAGGGGATCTTGTCCAACCTATGTGGTTTTTTGTTTTATTTTTGGGCTGGATACCCTCTGGGATATCTTCCTACCTTTGGACTCTACTTTAAGTGGAATCATTATTAGTATCATTAATATTAAGGAAAGACTGGATGGCTCTCTGTTGGAGATGCTTTAATTGGGTTCCCTCCCAAGTGCAGGATGCTGGCTCCTGAGAGTTTTGAATGTGCCCAATATTGCCTGGCAGAAGAGGGTTGGTGGATGGTTCTTAGGGTCCTATCCAACTCAGGGATTTGATGTTGCTGCTGTTATTATTAAGCCAGGGATAGCTGGCCCTCTGTCAGGAGGGCTTAAATTGTGCCTTCCTTGCAAAATCATATCATCTCAATGAGAATAACACAATTAGTGCGCACCTGCACCAGCTCTCCTTCGTGTCGATATCGACACCAGTGCTGAGACCCCTGTGCATGCACCGTTTGCACAACAATAGCAGAGTAAGGCGCTGGTATTCAGCCGCAAACCCAATTGCAGGGCCTCTGGTATGACAAGCATGCTCTTGATGCCGCCCAGCACCAATCGCATGGCGCCGATGGTGGAGCAGAGGCGCTGTGGCCTTGCGCTTCCCAGACGCCAGAAGACGGGGCAGAGGCGCTGTGGCCTTGCGCTTGCCGGACGCCCGAAGGCAGGACAGAGGTGCTGTGGCCTTGCGCTTGCTGGACGCCAGAAGGCGGGGCAGAGGCGCTGTGGCCTTGCGCATGCCGGACGCCAGAAGGCGGGGCAGAGGCGGTGTGGCCTTGCGCTTGCCGGAAGCCTGAAGGCGGGCAGAGCGCTGTGGCTTTGCGCTTGCCGACGCCAGAAGGCGGGGCAGAGGCGCTGTGGCCTTGCGCTTGCCGGACGCCAGAAAAGCGGGGCAGAGGCGCTGTGGCCTTGCGCTTGCCGGACCGCAGAAGGCGTGGCAGAGGCGCTGTGTCCTTGCGCTTGCCGGACGCCAGAAGGCGGGGCAGAGGCGCTGTGGCCTTGCGCTTGCCGGACGCCAGAAGGCAGGGCAGAGGCGCTGTGGCCTTGCGCTTGCCGGACACCCAAAGGCGGGGCAGAGGCGCTGTGGCCTTGTGCTTGCCGGACACCCAAAGGCGGGGCAGAGGCACTGTGGCCTTGTGCTAGCCAGAAAGCCAGAAGGCGCGGCAGAGGCGCTGTGTCCTTGCGCTTGCCAGACGCCAGAAGGCGGGGCAGAGGCGCTGTATCCTTGCGCTTGCTGGACGCCTGGAGGCGGGGCAGAGGCACTGTGGTCTAGTACTTGCCAAACGACCATAGGTGAGGGTTGCCGAGACGGCTAAGGCTGCGCCCTACAGGATGGCTGCAATACTGCCTGTGAAGGGGAAATTGATGCTTTAACAGAAGTAATGTCAGGAGAAAGTGCTGCTCAGCAAAGGCTTAGAGTAGTGGGGTAGCTTGCCAGCAACAATGACGAGAATTGGTACACAAGCACAGGCTGTGATTAGTCAGGGAACATTGTGCTTCTGGAAAGATAAGCAGCCGTGATTGGCTTAGCACATACCATGCAGGTTTGTTTACAAAGTTACGCGCATGGCAAATGAGGTTTCTTCCTTGGCAGGCACTAGGGAGAAGCTTGGTAGAAAATGTAACAATTCAGGTACATTCTGCACTTAGAGCAGATAACATTGAAAGGAGATGGGAATTAACGCTGCGCAACGTCTTTTTTAGCAAATAGGAGCGTGATGCTACAGAATGCTTTGTTTAATTGGGTAGTGTAGTGTGAGTTCATGAATGCTAGCCAATGCCAATGCATGAAGAAGGGTGGGACTGAAATATTGCCACAAGAATACAAGTATCTCCTTGGTATAAACGTGAAAAACACAAGGTAAAGCAGTAGAGAAACACTATTGCAAAAGTGCCACAATTCAAAGGGACCCAAGGTAAGGCTAAACGTGGCTACCTCACAGAATATCCACAGGGTCAGTAAGCAGCAATAGGGACAGTATGTGTTGTGGGGCAACCTGGTACACAATAATAGGAAAAGGCCCGTAAGTTTGTTAAAATCAAAAAACCCCGGTGGGAAAAAGGATTTCCCGAAGGGAAAAAGGGTTCCCCGGGGAAAATCGTACAAAAAACAGTTTGAGAAAAAAATTTTTAAAGAAAAAAGCCGTAATTCAAAAAATTTCTTTAAAAGCCCCTTCATAAGATGGGTTAGGGATGGCAAAGTCCTGCCCCCCTTTTCCAGGCAATGTTACCCACCCCTTTCCAGGACCAAAAAAGGAAAACCCAAAGGATTTGCATTCAGGCCCAACTCTAAAAACGGTCCACAACTGCTTTCCCCCGACCAGGGGGAAAAATCAACTAATCAAATAAATTACACAATTGCCAAACATTTTAAAAATGTTGAAAAGGGGGGAAAAAAGAACCCCAAGGGGGGTAAAACAGTTACGGGAAATTTTTAAAAAAAAATTTGGTAATTGGGCAGGGTCTTTTTTTTTTTGGGCCCTTGGAGCCAAAACCCACTAAGACCAAATTTCGCCCTTATAAGGGTTTTGTTTACAGGGAAGATTTTTAAATTTGCTCCCCTTTTATAACAGGAAGCCCTTTAAAGGGGGAAATTCCCGGATACAATTTTAAATTCTGGGATTAAGGGGTACCGAATTTTCCCCGCCCCTTTTCCTTTATTTCTGATTATTTAAAAATTACCTGTAATTTTATTTCCCCCCCCTTTCGGGAAAAAAGGTTTTTTGGGTTTTTCGCCCCCAATTTTTTTAAAATTTTTTTTTTATCAACATTTCCCTTAAAATTTTTTTGGGGCCCCCCCCGGCCCCGGGGATTTTTTTTGGAAACCCCTTTTTAGAGATGTGTGACGTTAAAAATGAAAAATTTAAAATTTTCCCCTTTTTTGGAAGGGGGGGGGTTTTTAATCCTTTGGCCCCCACGGCCCTGCCCCCCGCATTTGGGGCTTTTAAAATTATTTTTGGTTTAATTTAAATAATTTTTTCGGGGGCGATGGGGTTTTTACGGGCCCCCCCCCCAAATCCTTTCCCCTTTTTGTTTCCACCCCCCCCCCCCCTTTTTTGTTTCCTTTTTTGAAAGCCCTAAGGGCCCCCGGGTTTTAAAAAGTTTTTTTTTGCCCCAAATTTTTTCTGGGTCCTTAGCATTTAAAAATTGGGTTTAAAGGATCCCCAGTTTTCCCGAACCCCAGGAAATGGGTCCGTTTTCCCCCCCCCGGGGCAACCTTTCTGGCTGGGGGCCTTCCCCCCCAAAACCCCCCGGCCCCTGCGAAACCGCCCAAAAAGGGGGTTTTTTTTTTCCCCCTTTTTTATTTTTTCTGGGGGTTTTCCCCCCTTTTAATATTCCGGGCCCCCAAACCCTTCTTTTTTTTCCCCGGGTTTTTTTAGGTAAAATTTTCCCCTTTGGGGAAAGGGGCCCTTTTTTTTAAATTTTTCTCTGTTTTTCCCCTTTTTTTCCTTTACCAGCTTGATAAAAAATGTTCTTTGGGGAAAAAGGGTTTGCCCCCCGGGGTTTGCAGGGGGGAAATATTTCTTCACCCAGAGGGTCATTGGGTTATGGAACTCACTTCCAGAGGAGGTTGTGACAGCTGTTAGCCTGGACAGCTTCAAGGCAGGATTAGACAGATTCATGGATACCAAGGGAATCAGTAGCTACTGAAATGGACATCCAAGTGCCACCTCTGTGCTGATGGAGGCAGGCAGGATTTCCCGGGTACTGGTTGTGGGGTCGGGAGCAGGTGAGGGTTTTGCCCTCCTTTCTGCTAGAGATCCCTGTGTACAACTGGTGGGCCACTGTGTGACACAGAATGCTGGACTAGATGGGCTGAGGCCCGATTCAGCATGGCTCTTCTTATGTTCTTATCATTATTATTATTCTCATTATTAAACAGAGGTTGGATGGCCATCTGTTGATAAGGCTTAGATTGTGTGGGAAGAACCCTTTTTACAAAAAGCAGCTTAAGGCTTTCCCTCAATATCAGGCTGACAGAAACTCTGCAGGAGAGTGCACCACCTATAGGTGGCCAAGTAATTCCAGTCAGGGCTGAAAATAATTACCTCAGAGATGGCGCCCTCTGACCAAACCCTGCCAGCTTTGAGGAGACTAAGAGAAGCTGTATTTATGTGGGAAATTAGGGTATCTGAGATCCCACTACCCTCTTTTGAGGAAGGAGAAATCTTCCTTGTGTATTACACAAGCATCAGAGAAAGCCTCTGAAAAGGCAAGTGGGTCCAAAATGGGAAAGAGTGGCCCCTGATGCTTATCCCGCAGCATTTACACGCCTGAGGTAATCTCGAAGGCAGTCAGACTGAAGAGAAATAAAAGCCAACGAAGGCTCCCAAGTCGCAATGGAGGCAAGTGGTGATAAATCTACCACAACCGGGACAAAATAAAAAAGTAAAAATACAATAATATAAATTAAAAATATATCTACCAACAAAGCAAATAAAGTAAAATTTTACGCAGTCCATAAAGCTAGTCAAAGAGAGAGAGAGACTCCTAGCTGTCGCAACACGGCGGATAAAAGGATCTGAGGTGGCAGCCCTCCACTGGCTATATATGCTCGAGGGGAGTGTGGGCGGCTACCATTTAAAGTGATAATATCTTTTCAATAGATTCCGAACTGTCTGCGCAGGAAATACCAAATGTGCGATTCACAGGGACCACGATGGGGAATATTTATTTCATTGTTTGCTATATACATTCTTCTGTAACTCAATATTTTGTGATTCTCCGGCTCCCTTTTACTATCCAATCAACATTGATCCTGCTATTAAAAATACCTTCCATGTATATAGAGATTAAGGAAGAAAAGAGAAGATGCTGGGTAGACATTTAAAGGGGTTTGTCAGAATCTTTGTTAATGGAGGTATGCCTATATAGCACCACTTTAGAACATGTTAAAATGCATCACATTCTTATGGTATTTAAATACTTTAGAAATATAATTAACAGTCAGCAATTAAATGCAAGATACATGAGAAAGAACTGAACTTGGAATAAAGTTTAATAACTCACTATTTAATTCACAGAAGTTACTGAAAGCCAGTAGGTTACTAATCAGAACCCAAGATGTAGCCCTGCTAAAGTGCTGTTCTGAGAGAGTTGCTGTGCCATACAGGTAAATAAATAGCTTTGTATAAAGCACTGTGAGGGAATGGACACTCATTTACTTTTTGGGGTTTGGTCTAACACTGTAGCAGGATAGTGTATGTACATAATGAGATAGTTGTCTTGGACCTAGGACCAAGACTACACATAAAATTCAATTATGTTTCATAAACACCTTATACATATAGCCAGATATATATATATGTGTGTGTGTGTGTGTGTGTGTTTATTTAACAGATTAACAATCTATTCTATAGGTTCTCAGACATCAATACAAAAACTGCCTTAGGTTCTGTCATTGAGAGAAAGGCAGGATTGTCTGTCTGTCTATCTATTTTCTGTATAATTGGAAAGACTGATCTTTTGCTTTTATTGCTTGCAGGCTCTATGAACACACACATGATCTTAGCCTTTTCCTTTTCAATGACATTCTTGTTATCACACAACGCAGCATCACACACAAACCTTTTGAAAGGATCTCAACAACAACTCATCAGTTCTTGACAGCGGTAACACTTCATCAGCTTCTTGTTGACGATATTCCAGACTCTAAATGTACGTCATTATTGTTCTAAATTTATGTAAATGTTGAATACTCTTTCCAATGATTTTCTTAAGAAAAGCTGTTTGGTTAAATTATTAATAATGCAGCCTGGAAATAGCATACATTTCCTTTGACATCTAACTAGCTAAAATCCATCTATTGCGGACAAAAGAGTTTTTTCAAAAATTATCAGGGCTGTAAAAAGGAACAGATGGTTACAATAAACACCTCATTAATATGAAATCCAGAATGAGTTTGAACCAAAGCTCACCTATTTTGGGTTCTCAGGTGTCATTTTAATCTAACTTCTAGAACTTCTAGCCACTAGCTATTCTGGTCGAAGAACCATGGGGGATTACATGGAAGCTCACATTTCCTAGAGACATAGAAGTAATAGGCTCCTGTGGATCCTAGCCATCTTTTCTTTACTGAACATGCACTCACATGGCTTTTATTTGATTGCCAAGTGAGGCATGAATTAGAACCAGAGAATGGGGGATGTTTGCTCCTTGTGAATTGCTGTAATATGTACAGCATATATGTATGGGGCTGTAACGTCATTCTAGCAGTATCTCATACTTTATTGAAAGCTGAACAATGTAGTTATTTAAAGCCAAGAGAAAAGAGGAAACACGACTTCAAATTCATGATAGTTAAACATTGTGTGCATTGGCCTAGTTGATCAATCACCAATTGACAAGGAAGTATATACATTAGTAAAGTGAAATTTAGAAATAATACACAGACTTCCAAACATTTTCAAATGATACCAAACGGAGTATGAGTATACTAGTGTTCTATTGCCATTTATTAAATCTAAAATGGGGTGGGGTAGATATAGGAATCAGTTTAAGCCTTGCATTGAAACCAAGACGATATAGATGGATTTGCAAAGTGGAAGAGCGCCATTTGCTTCCTACCCATCACAGCAACATCTGGGTGTCCTTTAGGGAAAGGTTATTTTTGTATTTTTTTAAAAAAGTTTTTTAAAAGATTTAAAAGATATATGAAATGAACAATATCGACATAGAATAAAGGAAAGAGAAAAAAGTACAAAGAAAAAAAATCAGAAAATAAAAGTGACTTCCTATCTTTTGTTCAGCAATTATTTAAACATATAATCAAATTATAATCATTCCATCTTTCTTAGGGCCCTTCCACACAGCCATAGAACCCAGAATATAAAGGCAGAAAATTCCACAATATCTGCTTGAACCAGGTTATCTGGGTCCACACTGCCATATAGCCTAGTTCAAAGCAGATAATGTGGGATCACTATTATAATTATGCATGTTGCTACATAATTTGTAGTATGAGTGATCAAAAATATTTGAAAATAGCTCAAATTGATGATCTTAAATATCAATAAAATTATTTTTACAGATATCAAGAATGCCTTTCGTCTGCAAGGGCCCAGGCAGCAATGGATTTGTTGTACTGAGGAAGACGACAAGTTCACATGGCTTTCCTTACTACAAAAGGCAATTATGTGTAGTATAGAAGATAATATTTACTAACTTTACCCAGATTGGTTAGTTGCTCATTACTTCCATGAGTACAGAAGAGTATGCCTATTTAATTAACCTTTGTTCAGCAATTTACTGTAAACATGAATGACTGCAAGTGATTCTCTACCAACAGTGATGTAGATCTTCATTTTTTTCAACTTTACAATAAAGAGCTTATTTTCTAGCTTTCTTGGAGGGTGGTGGCGGCGGCAGAATCTGTAACAGCACAAAATATAGGTTTAGTGCCATTACTCATTCTTGGAAGATACCAAAGATCAAAGTACTAGTAAAGGTTTATCTACCAAGAAGCACATGTTATTTTAATTAACCTTCATGAGTTTGTTCTAAAGCATCATTAATATGTTCCAACACCAAGTAACAGATTTTATGGTGTTTAATTAGCCAGTTGAATTTTATTCAAAATGTTTCTATCTAAATCTTTTATTATTATCTTTTATTATTCATAAAATCCCAAACGCAAGATATAAGAGGTTCATGATGATTCGAATGCTCAGTGATGGTTTCATAATGAAGTTGTTTTGGAGTGCCTCCATTTCTCATATCTACCTGCCATGAAGGAAAAGTTACTACAGGAGCAGGGATAGGCATGTGGCCTTCCAAATGCTTTTTGGCCACCAGAACCAAGAGCAAGAGATTAGCTGCAGTAGTCCATAAACATCTAGAAAGTTGCAGCTAAAAACCCTGAAACAATGAGACTTAGGATCCTCCATTGTCTAAATTAAAGAAGGCAATAAAATGTCTGAGTAACACGAGTAGATATTTCTCCTGAAAGGGGTTCACTCTATCATGATCAGCTTATTAAAAGAAAGAAGAGAAAGATTTTTGTTCCTCAGGAAACCATTTGGTTTAGTAAGTTTTGTGGAGTTGTTTTCTCATTCCATAAGGAAAACAAACCCATGAGGAAAAAAGAAAATACACTATCCATGTCAAAATGTTTAGGACTAGATATCCCAGAATTGTGCACAATACCTGACCATTCTTCTTACTCTGGCCAGCTCAGATCTGGGAACTAAGCAGTTTTCTCACTCACTGACAAACTTTCAGGCAATTTACTTCATTTATATGAGCTCATAACAACAGAGGCATCAGTTACACCATGACACTGGAAATCACAGCTTGGCATATTGGTTAAAATAGCAAAATGGTGTTTCTAATCAGGTTGCTTTAAGACATTCCCAATAGTCACTAACTTCATAGCAGAGTCTGTACTTTTATTTATGGTATTTGATGTGAAATTTAAAAAATGACCTCAAAACTAAATATGACGGATCAGCTAAGTATGGCCAAATCAATAGTCAGAATTCTGATGTTGCATTGGCGAAGAGGGAGGGGTTGATAAAACCCCTATCTGCTTGACTGGAGAAGACCTCTAGTTGCTGTTCCCTTCTCATGATGGTTTTACAGCTGTGTGCCACTTCCTTGGGCACCACAGTAGTTGATCCCAATCATTAAGATCCAAACCACAGCAAAGACAAGAGCAATGGTTTTTTTTCCCTCCCAAGGCAATGAAATTTGGGGTGCTGAAAGAGATTATACAGTTTAGGAAGCACTATGGGTAGTTCACAGAGAATGAGAGAATCTAAGGGAAGACCAACCTATTGGGGGCAAAAAGGAGTACGAGAGAGTGAAAAAAGAGCAAGGCAGGGAATATAGAACTGGAAGGGAGGGGGCAGCATATCTAGGGTTATGGGTGGGCTCAGAGAGGGTTCACCTTACTTTCCCTGTAAGAAAGCTCTCCTGTGCCCTCCAAGGGTCCAAAGAAACCATCCACAACTCTTTTAGAGGGATAGCAGCTATCTCAAAAACCAGGTATAAAGCAAGCCATGACAACTCTCTCTGGCACCTATAGAGGACATGAGGTTTTTCCAGAGCAAATTGTAGAGTGAAGAATGCACAGCATTCAGGTGTGGCATGTCTACAACCCCTGGATCTGGAGAATGTGCCATCCCTGCCACGACAAATATGAAACTGTATGTATAGGCTAGTGAAAGACAATTTAATGTGTTATTAACCCAATTAAAACAATTCACTCAAATTAAAATATTGTGCTGTTTTATTGGTGTAAAAATCACACAATTGCTAGTTCTGATTCTGCTGAGATACATCCATGCACTTTAACATCTATGATCCCACAGCCAGAATAAGCCATTAAATAGAATATCTGCTGTTAGTCAGCATTAATGCAAATTTACATATGAGATCAAAAGGTGTGTATTATACAATATACAACAAATCCTAATACAGTACATCAACCTGAATAGCAGGATACACTCAGGAAATTCTTCGTGTTAGTAATGAAACCTGTCTACAAGCCAGAAGAATATGGCTTGGAGACATTAGGAGAATGGACACCCAACCCTTTAAAAAGAAAAAAAAGGATTTGTGAGAGAAAAGGCTGGGAAAGAAGAGCTGAGGTACTGACACATTTCTTGACCATAGAGTATGTTACAGTAAAGTCTGGCATATGTGTCAGTTTATAAAGAGCAATGTGCAAAGCATGCAACTACAGGTGGTGTTCAGGAAATGTCCACGACTGGGATTAACACCCAATCTTTTCACAGAAGGGATGCACTTTCGTGCACGCTGCAAAATTTGAGTCATGAATAAAAATGTTTAACAACCGTCAAGCTGTGGTCACATATGAAATACATGAAAGGGAAAGGACAGCCAAATTCATTTGGTATGGCAAGGTAGTTTAGAGAACTTGTGTGGCACTTGGAAGGTGAAGGGTTGATCAAGATGGCAAGTGGCTTGAAATTCCAAGGTTGTAAATTGGAAAAATGCGGTATTTGAGAGGATTAATGACCACAACAATTAATCTTCTCTTACACAATCATAGCATTGTAAAAGACCTTTATGATAAATCTATGTGCTTCTACGTTAAAGACAGATATTCCTTTGGATATCTGGGATGTTTTTATTCATGATTTTTGACATGAAATATAGAAAACTCCATAAGGTAATCAATTCCAGTTTGGGATTATAGGCCACTGAAGTTGTAGAAACCTTGCTCCAACTTAAAAAGTGTGTCCTTCCCCAAAAATGGGAAGGTTGGCAGTGCCAATATATAGAACATTCAAGGAAACACGTATTCCATTCTTTGTATTAAAATTAGAAAAGTTACTTAAATACAACTGTGGACAGAGGACAAACAATCACAAAAAAAATATTAAGAGTGCACTGAGCTGAACATACGGGCTTCTGATAGGGCCTTTTTGCCCAATTTCCCCTTTCAGAGTTAATTAGTTCACAGTTAACGGCAATTGGCTTATAAGTGAGAGAAAGGTCGAAGTTGTTCCAGTTGAACTTCCAGTGAAATTCTCTCTTCAAGAACATCCTACAACAGAAAGATTTGTCCATTACATATTACAATGCAAAAGGCTATTCTGAAAAACAGTAATTCCCTTTTAGGTGCAATGATCAACGTGTTAGCTTGAAGTCTGTAATATACGCATATATCCCATCACATTCTTAATACATTTTCATTGTTTTATACAAGCCACATTGAAGATCCTTTTGTAAAGAAATCAAAGAAATCTAGCACAATTGCTTGTTGCTGAATTTTAAGGAGGAAAGAAAATATGCACTAACTATCACGAGAGATTTCAAAGAGTGGACATCTGGAAAACTTAAGCAACCAATGCAGACATATTAGCTATACCAAGTAAGCAGGAGCAGAATCGATAAGGAAAATGATTGACCCCAATACCTTCAAAAACATATAAGCAAAAGAGTTGGCTCTGAAGACTATTGCATGGTTGTAGAGTTCTTAATGCAAAGGAAAATGTTACCTTTAATTGCTGCTGTAATTCACTATTCAGTCTGGCCAACACAGTATTAGTCTCCTTATTGCGTCTGATTGATGCCTGAATAGCCTTCTTGTCCTTTCCCACTGATCTGAGGAGATATTTCAAGAAATAGTTTTTAGAGAGTGATAAATGGCTTACATTTTCCTGAAATTAGTTAATATTCAATTCCTTGATCCTCCTTAATATATATTTAGTTGCAAGGTGATAATAAATACATTAATACATCTGACACATACATACAGGCAGATGTTATAGTACTGCCGATATGTTTTTTAAATGGCCACTATCTATACAGCTACACTTAAATGTGCATCCACTATTGTACTACTTTGAAATGTTCTTATTTTGAAACTTTTTGCTCCAAGGACAAAACTGTGTGTTCTGACTGTGTATTCTTTTCTGGCAAATGGCCTGGCAGTGTTTATCAAACCTAAACCTGCTAGCCTAGATTCAACTGAGCTGCTGTCATATGCTTCATGTGACATTGGGCTTTCAAATCGTTTCATTCTTACGGCAACCCAAAGTTTATTTATTTATTTATTTATTATTTGGTTTTGCATTCCGCTCCTCCCTGCAGGCTCGGGGCGGGTCACAGCATATAAAACAGGCAGCATGTGGTGGCCATGCAGCCTTACAATAAAACATTAAAACATTAAAATTTACATGTCACATCACGAGGTGTTGGGAAGAAAACACAAAGCATTTCCTTGAACCCGAGGCACAGATATATTAGGCAATTGTATTAACCAATCACCCTAGGCCAATGCGCCTAGTCGAAGGCTAGTCTAAAAAATGTGGTCTTAACAGCCCTCCGAAAGGGGATGAGCTCTGGGATGGCTTGGGTGTCATCTGGGAGGGAGTTCCATAACACCGGAGCTGCCACAGAGAAAGCTCTCTGCCTAGTTGTAGACAGATGGCAGGAGTGGATTGATGGTACCAGTAACAAATTCTGTTCCTCTGAATGTAGTGATCTCGGGGGAATATACGGGGCAAGGCGGTCCTTCAGGTACGCAGGCCCTAAGCCGTGCAAGGCCTTAAAGGTTAAAACCAGCACCTTGAAGGCAATTCGGTACTCAATGGGAAGCCAGTGCAGTTGCCGAAGGATGGGCGTGATGTGCTCCCTTGCTGGCGTTCCCGCCAGCAAGCGAACAGCGGCATTCTGCACTAGCTTGAGCTTCTGGATTGTCGACAAGGGAAGGCCGATGTAGAGGGCGTTACAGTAGTCCAGCCTCGAGATGACCGTCGCTTGGATCACCGCGGCCAGGTCGTCCCTGGACAGGTAGGGTGCCAGTCGCCTAGCCTGTCGTAGGTGAAAGAACGCAGTCTTACTGACCACGGAGACCTGAGTCTCCATGGTCAGCAAGGGGTCCAGTTGAACACCTAAGCTCTTAACAAGGGATGACGGGCTAAGTTCAACATATTATGAAGCTTTTTTTTGTTGCAAGATTTGTTCAGATGGAATTTGCTCTTGCCTTCCTCTGAGGCTCAGAGCATGTGATTTGCTCAAGGTCACCCAGTAGATTTCCATGGCTGAGTAGAGATTTGAACCATGTCCTCCTAGGGTTCTAGTCCAATACTCAAACCAGTATACTGTGCTGGATGTATGCTTTTATATAATTTATCTTGTTTCCAAAATTTAAGTTGACTAAGAAGTGTGGTATTTATTAACTTAAAAGTGATTTTGAAGCTTAAGAGAGCATGATAAGAAATCCAGCAAGAGTAGCTTTTTGAAACTGAAACCACTGCCCCCGTTATAGAAGGAGCCTGTGCAGTTTCCTAAGAAGCAGTCAGTGCTATTTTTTTCTGCTCAATATATGCAGCCCTGCTTAAAAGAAATGTGATGTGATGGAATAAATGGAATTTTCAATTAAAATCAGACTTAGTGTGCTTTTAGTTATTAAATTTAAATGCAAGACTTCTGTCTGCCTTTACAGATACATTCTATACTTTTCATTTGTTTCTTTGAGTTTTGGATTCATTGCTTATTTCCACCACCTTCACTTAGCAATTCAACAACTGAAGCATCAGACTATTTACATTTCTCCTTAATGCTATTTAAGAAATAAGTTTGCTATTTAAAAAGAAAATTCCTCAAAATCAGAGGTACTCGACTTGTGTTACCTAGGAATAGATGGCTGTGAAGCAAGAACAGCAGCTATGACACCTGCTTTCTGTGCATGCTCCTCAGCTTCTGGTTTCAGTTCATCCTCTGATTTTGGCCTTCTACGTATAGGCTTTGGTGGTGGTGCTAGAGGGGTGGTGCCTTTGCCCTGGAAGAATAAAGACAGTTCAATAATGCATACTACAATAAATTAATCAGTCACCCACACAGTCCAATACATCACAACCAAGTTATCCCCAGCCTTTTATGAGAAATAGCAAAATCCATAATCTTGACACTAAAACCCACCCTCAACCTACACATGAGGTTGATTTATACACACACACATATATAATAACGAAACAGAACCAGTTTGTCACCCCTTAAAATATGCTGATAGCGAGCACAAAGGTTCATTGACTTATATTAGACTTACCAAGACAAACTCCATGGAAGGATAGCTTAAGAAGCCTTCTCTAATTAAAATATGTCTCAAAAATGTCATCAGCGTGTCATTAAGATTTAATTAGTGGCATAAAAACCCTAAAAGGAACATCAGTGTAGTTTACATATTTTGTTATTGCTTTTGTAGTTTGTAATTTAGTTGTAAATAAGTCTTGTAATTCACTTGGCTTTAAAGGGGATGAACAAATATTGCAAATTACACATGCTCATCTTAATGATGATTTAGAGAAAGTTGTGACAATATTGAGAATCAGCAAGTCACAACAGGATGGTGACTATCTTCAGCCCAAGTGTATGTAGATGCCAAAGCTCTGTTGATAACCCATTCTTTCTGTTTCCAAGCTATTTGCAGACCTGGGCAATTGCCGGCCCTCCAGGTGTTTTGGACTTCAACTCCCAGAAATCCTAGCCAGTTTACCAGCTGTTAGTATTTCTGGGATTTGAAGTCAAAAACACCTGGAGGGCCGGCAATTGCCCAGGTCTGTATTAAAGGAATCCAGGTTACACCCAAAATGCTAGTAAGAAAAGGAAAGCAATCTGAATGTGGCAGAATATGGGTGTGTCCTAAACTGAAAAGACTGAAGAGCTCCCATCATTAAAATTCCTTGAAGTTGAACAACAAGATCCAAAGGAAGTATCTGTATATATTACACACAGATGGCAAAACTACATAATAAATTTGAGCTGCAAGGCAACACAATATTGTATTGAAAAACATAGGCATGTTCATACACAAATGTTTGACAGCCATCAACAAATCCTGTCATCTCAGACACGTCTTAATGGAATTACTCATAATTTTACAAAGTACTCAAGATATTTATAAAACAGAGTAGAAATACTGAAACACGGAAGCCAACCAGCCCACCATCCAGTGTATTGTTATAATTCACCCACAGCTTTTAAAAAAATGTACATCCTACATTTTCTGTGATAAAATTATACTCGAGGAACCTTATAAATGAAAATATAAATATAAATCATAAAAATAAAAAAGCAACCAGTAACCCAAAATATTAGGTAAATAAACCATTCATAGAGCCATACTCCTCTAAGACTTGAATTCTGAAAGAACAGCTGTTGGCTTTGTAGATTACAGACAACTATACTGTGGCAATTACATTTTTACTAAAGGTATTTTTTTTGTTTCTTTCACAATAGAAAGCTTCTCTTATGGTAATTTTTAAAATACAATCTCATACAAGTCTCTTGGTCATAAAGGTGCTTTTTCATTTTTCTGAATAAACATGAATAGGATAACCCTGGAAGTGGTCTTCTATAATAACTAAAAGTAGCTCCCATATTTCAGGTTGAAGTTCTAGGGAGTTCAAGAATCATTAACTGAGGAGACAAACTTTCACTTTACATATTTTAACACAGATAACAAATAGATGTACAGTAGCTGGACTACAATGATCATTCCAAGAAAATATTAAGAGTTCTCTGCAAAAAGTCACTGGACTTAATTTATGACCTAAACGTGTTCAGAATGTTTAATATAAATGACTTCTAAAATTTAAATAATATAGATACAGGTATGCCTCAGTTAACAAAGGAGACATGCTCCTAGCTTTAACTAAAGAAAACATCTCTTATGGTACTTAAAAAAAAAGAAACAGGTGCTTCTTAAGTAAAAAAAAAAGGGGGGGGGAATAAATTTGTCATGCCTATTACTCCCTTTCAAATGTGTTATTTCAGGAAACATGCTCATAGTTGTCTTCAATATGCATACTAGAATAATTTCAGTACACATTTCCTGACAATTGCCTTGCTTAGTAGCATAGATTGCAGTAAGCATACCTTTTCTGTTGTCGTTTCCAACTTATGACAAATCTATCATAGGGGTTTCTCAGCAAGATTTGTTCAGAAGTAGTCTACCTCAAAGTCTGAGAGTGTGGCTTGCCTAAAATAACCCAGTTGATTTTTATGGCTGAGCCCTGGTGTCTCAGAGTCCTAGTCCAGCATTCAAGCCATTTAATTATAAAAGTTCTCTATTTAAGTTCTCTATTTAAGTGCGATGATTTGGACATCTTTCAAGATTACTGTCAATGCATTTTAAACTAAGATCACATGGGAAATAGATATGGATTTTACATACCACATTGGCTGGCGTACTCGAAACTGCTTTATCCTCAACTCTTCCTTCTGTTTTGGCAACTCTAAGAGGTCCTGTAGAATCAGAAGGCTTTTCTGTCTGGAAACAAATAATTCAGAAATGCATTATGGCAAGCAAACATTGCTTCAAACAAATGTCAGGTTTACAGAAGGATTGAGCCCAGTTTTTAAAATTCACTTAGGACTAAATGCTTGTGTTTAAGTAGATGGCAAACCAAAGCAGCCATAACACAAGAGTACATTGCTGCTTATTTTAGACTATTATGGGAGACTCACTCTGATGCTTTTTAAGACTATTACGGAAGACTTTTTTGAATCAGTAAAACAGCTGTAATTTTTCCTAGATGAAGTTGATTTGACCACTCACTATATATATATTGATTATATATATATTTAGCAGAGACATATATAACCAACTTCTAGTACAGGCACCCTCGAAATGCAGCCATCCAGCTTTTTGGGGTCTCAAACTCCCAGAATTCCTGACCACTTAATAAGCTGGCTAGGGCTTCTGAGAGATGGAGACCCAAACAGCCGAAGGGTCACATTTGAGGATGCCTGGTATAGTGAGTGGCCAAGACAATTTAATCTAGGCATATATATATATATATATATATATATAGAGAGAGAGAGAGAGAGAGAGAGAGAGAGAGTTGAAAAGCACGTGCTCTCTCTCTCTATATAGCCTTTCAGAAAAATTTCCAGTTCATAAAACCAGACAAAACCCATGTATTAAAAAAACTCTACAAAATCAGGGTCCCAAAACTGGGTCTTTAGATGTCACAATTTTAAATCCCAGAAACCTAAATCAACATGGTCAGTGTTCAGGGTTTGTAGAGTTACCATCTGGGACCCAAGTTCAAAAGCTGCTGCATTAAAATGATAAAGTATGAAAAAGTCTACCTAAAAAAGAATTCCATGAATGATTAGATTACTTTCATGCACTCTATGTGGTAGCTGCTTTCCGCAAGCAGATAAAGACTTTTCTGTGCCAGGAAGCATTTGGGGGAGGATGAGTGGTATGCTGCTAGGGTGGTTTGATTTGATGGGATTCTGTGGGAGGGGTGTAAACGTAATTTTAATTGATTCTATTTTAACTGCATTTTAACCGTATATCCACACAGTAATATGTAATTGTTTGTTTTTTTAAAATCATTGTATTTGCTTAGATTTTGTGGTTGGTAGCCGCCTTGAGTCCCCATGGGGAAAAAGGTGGGGTATAAATAAGGTAGGTACGTAAACAAATAAAATCCATCTTTTATACAATTTGCATTTCCAGTTCATTTTGATTTGATTCAATAATTGCCAATGAATGCCTAAAATTATTCTTCCCACTATGATACCTCCTAGTCTTCCTGTACACTGACCTCACTGACTAGGACTCAAGAAAGAGGACACCTGGTTAGAAAAAGCACTCTGAATGAGTTCAGGACTAGACTTTTGAAAGTTGGCCCTGTCCTTTTTGCACTTTTTTCCTGAAAAGTGAAAAATACCTTTTTAAAAACCTACATATTGGGTTTAGTGTAGTTCCCCTTGTAATCTCATTAATTTTTAAAATATTTTCTCACTATGATTATACTTCATCATAATGCTGTTTTAGTATTAATGTATTCTATTTGTAAACTCCCTCTGTGCGCCCAGAAAATGGAATACATTTTTGTAATAATTATGTGCCTTAAAATACATTGTTTCCTTGTCATTCACATATTTGTGAACCAGATTTCTATTCAGATTCTAGATTTTTTTTGCTTAATCAATAGAGACCATGAAATAGGAGCATATATTTACTGTTTGGTTTGGATTTTTTAAAAACTAGATTTTTTAATTAGAGAGATATTCAGGAACAGTTTGTGGTATTGTACCTGGATTGATAGGTTTTTAAAAGTCCAATATCTTAATAGATACACCCAAGCTGTCGTGGTCCATCACAGAGCAGTCTGAGGCCAGTCTATATTTGTTACAGTAACATCTTACAGTGCCAATGATTTGATAGTGATCCTCTGCTCTTTTGAAAGTCTATCATATCATCATGACATTTATCAATGGCATTGAATTGTTGTCAACAGTGTGAACTGCCCTGAGTCCTCTTCGGGTGCTATACAAATACCGCAAATAATAATAATAATAATAATAATAATAATGTGTCTTGCTGTCATAGCAGAATAACAGTTAAAGATACCTGTGTATAATTTAATAAAAAACCGAACAATGATTGCTAACCGGCAAAACTTCAGGGTGTTTCTCAATTTCTTCATCCTCTTCTTCATTTACACTTGATGCTGCAAAAACCTCAAAATGGCTAAAATCTGCAAAGTTTGGCTGTTCTGGTATTTGTTGAGGTGACGTACTGGCATGAGCTATTATACCTTCAGCATCTGCTGAACGATGACCATGACCTCCAGCCTACAACAGAAAGGAGTGGGAGGCAAAGCACAAAGCATTAATTCACTACTTGGGAAAGGGAGGAGCCACAGGCTTGGTAGAAGGATCTCTGGCAGCAACACAACAGTGACAAGAACACCATACATAGATATCACAAAGCTATAATTTTGAAAAGAAGTCTACATAAAGTATACCTGTGAGAGTGGAGGTCTTGGAGGCACTGCAGGAGGATAGGCAATCACTCCAGTCTGCTGTTGACCTGAAAGACAGTGAGATTTAGAAAAAGTAGGTGTACAATTTATGGAAACACTAAGGTAATGGGGTGAAAAAACTGGATGTGTTTGTTTGCTTCTCCCCTGAAGAACTTTATTTTAGACAAAACTGAATTATTAGTAACTTTTAAAGACTGCAAGACATATTACTTTAGGAACTTAAATTGTGATTGAAATGAATAATATTTGGCATATTAAAAGTGCAATGAGTGAGACACAATGTTCACCAATGAGTTCAAAAACCTGAGTCTCAAAGGTCAAGAAAGAAAATAATATAATATTGGCCTGAAAATCCTAGCATAGGGAAGTGGTAAGAAATACAGATCTTTGAGTTTTTCCTACTCTGGCGCTTCCGTATCTCTGCTCTGCAGATTAAATTTGTGTAATCTAGACTACACACAAAACAATCCCATGCATGCCTATCAGTAAGTAAACTTTCATTAAAGCTAATAGGAAATGGAGGAAATAACTACAAAAACACTAAGCACCATTCTAATCAGGGCATTTGGATTACCCCACTGGACTCTGTTTATAAATTACATCATGTGAAGATTTCCAATCGCATTATCTTGAGTACTCTGCAATCTTATGTAAAAACAACCTTCAGACAGTCCCCGAATTACAAACATCTGATTTGCAAACAATTCATAGTTAAGAATGGAGGTGAAACAACAGGAAGTGAGAGAAATATTAGTTGCTTACCTGTAACTGTAGTTCCCTGAGTGTCTTCTGTTAATATGTACTGATGTATAATCCCTGCGCCTGCGCAGACAGTTCGGAATCTTTAAAAAGATAATATCACTTTAAATGGAAGCCCCGCCCACTCCCCTTGAGTATATATAGCCAGTGGGAGGGGCTGCCACCTCAGATCCTTACTCCGCCGCAAATAGCAGCTTGAAGGACTGAGGCATGACGATAGCGGGGAGGATGGGCGGGTTTGTACATATTAACAGAAGACACTCAGGGAACTACAGTTACAGGTAAGCAACTAATATTTCCCTGTCGTGGTCTTCTGTTAATATGTACTGATGTAATGGACTACCGAGCTATTAATGTGGCTGGTGGGCGTCATGCCATCACCAAGAAGAGGACCGTTCCGTCAAGAATATGACGGCATAAGACACCTCTATGTCAGTATGTGTCTGCCTTAACAGTATGTATCAACCTTGTGAACTGAGTAGACCAAGAAGGGTGAACTGAGTAGACCAAGAATCTGCCTAACAGATCTTGTGGACTTGCGAAAGAAAGCCCCTCTGAAGGGCAGTGCAGGATACCTCAGGTTTAGTGAAGCGATCCCTAACCTGCCCAGATGAGTGTGATGGTTCAACTAGTGAATCAGGCAAACTGCCGATATGGTAGTTGCAGTAGTCACAGAAAACACTGGGAGACCACTGGCATCCCCCGTCACTTTGGAATACCTGAGACGACTGTCTGAGCCTTGTTGCTTTAAGAATATGATCTGTCAACTTCCCAGGCATTAGAAGGATGGAAGAAGGGACGTCCCGGGAAAGGTCACCAAACTACTTCCTAAGCCATATAGGAGCACAAGGTTATCTTGACGAGAAATGGTACTGTCAAAACATACCACATCTTTTGACCAAAGGGCGTATGAGCTAAGAGAGTGAAGATCACTTACAAGCCTTGTTCAGAAAATGAAATTAAGAAAGCCAGAGGCCGGAACTGAAACCTTGCAACAAAGAAGCATAAACTCCCGGCTTCTAGACAAGGTAAGTGGGCAGCACATGGTAATTCCTTCCGAAGCCCTGAAGAGATAACAGAAAGATCTGTGTTGAAAGGTTCAGTCACCTTAAACCAATGGATGGGTCCACTGGAAGTAAAAGAGCACTTAGTAGAGGCTCCTGAGGCGTACGTATGATAGAGCTCAGTGCTTGTGACAAAGGGGTAACAGGCCTGAGCAAACCTTCCGACACATAATACAATCCTAAGTAGGATAGAGGTACCGCCCCTTTAAGGCATGAGAAGGATTGAGAAATCTAGGGTGTGCACCATCTCATCTCAGACATTATGGAGGGCAATGAGGATTCAGATCACACAATCCAGTCGAGGAGATGACACCCCTTGATTAGGGGACAATGTCGTCGGGAATGCAGCATAGCTGCATTAAATAAGTGCATCGCTGTTAAATGGAGATATAAACCAACTCTATCAAGACTAATGGTTTACAGAAGCAATCAGCATGTTTATAGAACTTCGTAAGATGCTAACGAAAGAGTGCCGTGAATATGACATAAGGCATTAATATTTATCCGTTCTGCTAGCTATTCTTAATAGGATTCGTAAGACGTTACCGATAGAGTGTTGAAGATAAGGCATTATGCTTATGCAGTCACTCTTGGGTGCTGGTAGTATTTTGTTTAGCATTCTTATTGTTAATAGTTCATAATCCGCCCTTCTCACCTCTCAGGGGACTCAGGGTGAATAGCAATGCACATATACAGGCAAACATTCAACGCCATTGATATACAGCAGACAAAGACATTTAACATTCCAGAAATAAATTCAATTTATCCTCCTCACATAGTGGTGCTTAAATTCCCTACTTGACAGATGAGACTGCCTTTGGATTGCAAAGGTCGACAACGAGCTACACAAATTGGTTGAGTGCTCACCCCAATCAGGGCAGGCCTCGAACTCATGACCTTCTGGTCAGTCGAGATCTTATGAAGAGTAAACTCAGCAGTAAATTCATTTGAACATAACATAACATGTCTCTTAAGAATAGGCAGAAAGATATTTAAATTTATGTTCAAAGGACCATACATGTGTATTAGCACTGTAGCAATACACAATAACCTTATTTGTGTCTTGCCACCATCTCCTTGAAGGTGCATAGGGAGGCTCGCCAGACCGCAGACATTTTAGTCATTAGTGAAACTAACTTATTCTGGCCATCCTGTTGACGCCCTCTGCGGGGAGGGCAGGGTAGTCCTGGTAAATAATTTCAATTCCCAGGTTTGATTGTAGTCCTCATTGAGGTCAGAACAAGCCTGCAATGAAGGGCCCAGTTGTTGATTTTGCCGAAGTTGTTGCCTCTGTTTTGACCAGTCTATGTGACATGTCAACATACAATAGTGGGCGCTAGCAATACTGAGCAATATATTGCCCCTAGGTTTACACTCCATATCTCTCAAATACATTGTTTTGCATCCGATACACTATATATGCTAACTGAAAAAGTAGACATTATTACTATGTAGGGCCCAAATAAAATTTTCCTTGACATTAAGTCCAGTTGTGACTGGGACTGTGATGCTCTTTGCATTTTTAAGTGAAGAGCTAGTGTCTACCATAGACACCTTTAATGTTATAAGGTTAGCACGACTGCATGACTTTGTTGTTCGTTTCCATTTCCAGTCAAGAGCCGGTGTTTACCATAGACACCTGTTAGATCATGAGGCTAGCATGACTTTGGTGCCCGCTTCCATTTTTAAATGAAGTGCTGGTACCTTCCATAGACACCTTTAAGGTCATAAGGCTTGCATGACTGCATAACTTTGGTGCTTGCTTCCATTTCTAAGTCAAGAACCGGTGTCTTCCATAGACCCTCATATGAGGAGTCCTCCTAAGAATCTTCGTTCGTGAATCAATGGCGAGAGTCCCATAAGTAAAGGTGATGATGACACCTGTTGTGGTCTCGAGGAGGGTATAAGGGACATTCTCTTGGTAAACTAAAACATGCTCTTAGGTTTGTAGTTGGAGCCATGTCAATTTTATAGTATCTCAATCCATGCCTGCTATCAATTATGCGAGGCCTCAAACACCCCAATGCCCTCAAGAACAAGTAAACATATCATCATAATTATGTTAGGGCCAAGTAATTATTATTATTATTATTATTATATTACTTTGCTGCGCGACTCCAATTTATTTTGAGAGCCGTTGTTGTTCTGAGACACCTCAAAGTCATATGGCTAGCATGACTGCATGGATCAGTGTTACCTCTCACCAGAGCGGTACCTATTGACCTACTCATATTTACATGCTTCAGAATGGCAGGCTAAATTCCTAGCACCCCAATCCATGACTGATATCACCATATATGGCATACTATAAACAGTGCCATCAATAACAAGTAGGAACATCCTGTATTCACAGATTCTGGTGTCCCTCTACATTTCCAAGACAAGAGTCCACGTTGCCCATAGATACCTCTGTGGCCATGCGGCCAGCAGGACTGCATGGAACATAAACAACATGGACATAAATAAACATAAATAAACGTCAGCAAGTAAGAGGTAGGCTAAAATATTTGCCACTACATTGAGGAAAGGTAAAAGCTTCCCTGACATAAAGTCCCTTTGTGTCTTAGATTGTGGCATTCATCTCATCCTCAGGCTAAAGCCCACGTTGTCCATAGACACCTCTGTGGTCATGCGGCCAGCAGGACTGAATGGAGCGCCTTTACCTTGCTCCACTGTCGTTAGGCCAGATCCTGCAACGAAGGGAGAGGAGCAGAAGCTGAGCTTGCTCCTCCTCGCTACCAAAGGATCCGTGGCGCTAGCCATCTCACCCCTCCTCCGAACTTCCTGTGATGTGGCTGAGGAGTCCCTCTCTATTCTCTTCGTCGACGTCGGAGGAGGGAACGGGAGAGCGCGCGCGCGCGCTCTCGAGTTCGAGAGCGCCAGCCATTTGGAGCACGCCAGGTCCCTCTCTCCTCTTCATCGACGTCGGAAGGAAGGGGGGGGAGAGCGTGTTTCCAATGGAGGCCTTTTCTCTTTCCCCTGCAGCATCGAGTCCTTTAGAGATCGGAGGCCTTTCCTCTCTCCTCTGCGATGCTGCGAGGGAGGTCGGGAGTGTTTCTTTAGGAGAGAGAGGAGGGAAGGCAGGCCAGGAAGACGCGAGAGCCCCGACCAGAGCTCGATCATGCCCTTGAGTGCCGGAGGCTAACGGAGATGTGCCGAACGTGCGGAGCTCCGATGAGAGAGCCAGGGCCATTGTCGGGCCCGTGAGGAGCGCCAAGGGTGGCATCGAGGCCATAGATGGCCCAATTCTGGTGAGGAGGGCTTAGAGGTCGCCAGGGGCCAGCACTAGGGCGCTCTCTGCCTCCGGATTGAATTGCAGGCTCGGAACCTGCTGAATTGCCCTTCTCTGAACTCTCGACGAGGGGAAGAGCCGAGGCTGTCATTGTAGTAGGGCCGAAGCCACTGCACGACGGCCGTGGTGGATTCGAGCTCGACGAGGTTTGGCTCGATGATTGGAGGAGTAGTTTAGGCTGTCAATACAGCAGTGCCGAAGCTACTGCACAGCACAATGCCTCAGCGGGTGCCAGAGGGGTCGCCCCCTCGCCCGCATTCCAACTTTGGCTGATGCCATCTTTCCATCGTTGGAAGACCCTTTCATGGGCCTCACTCCATCCCAGCTCTCAGGGGAGGAGTTTGCTGGTGGAGGCAGGGCACACAATTCCTGCACCTCGTGGTGCATGTGCCAGGTGTCGAGCGCAGGGTCGCCATTGTCCACATTGGCGCTCGTATGTAGACATCGAGGGTTTGTGTCTCAAAGGCTGTAAAACGGCCAGGCTTAACTTCTGAGGAGGTTGGCGGCCATCTTGGTGGTCTTGTCCTTAGTCCTCCTCTACACCAACTGTGCCGCCATCTTGTGGGCCAACTGTCAGTACAGAAGTCGTTTTTTTGTTTTTGTTTTGTTTTTTTTGTTTTTTAACAGTTAAGCCAGGTTATGAAGGTACACAATAGCAATTGGTTACAAATGACCACCATCATGAAGAATAAATTTAAATAATTAATAAGTGGTGGTAATCAAGTCTACTAAGATGAAGAGAATCTAATTTAATAATTAATTAATAAGTGGTGAATACAAATCCATACTGATATGGATTTATATAATTAATAAATTATTTATTTATTTTTGATAATAAGTTAATAGTAAATATTACAAATTGAAATATATTAAATATTTGTAGTTAGTTAAAGAAATATAAGATAAGATTCCTAGCTGTCGCACTTGCGGCGGAAAAAAGGATCTGAGGTGGCAGCCCCTCACACTGGCTATATATACTCAAGGGGAGTGGGCGGGGCTTCCATTTAAAGTGATATTATCTTTTTAAAGATTCCGAACTGTCTGCGCAGGCGCAGGGATTATACATCAGTACATATTAACAGAAGACCACGACAGGGAAATCTACTGCTAGGAAGGGAAATTCAATACTGAGTAATCGTGGGGAAAAGGTGTCTCCAGTGAAGCTTTATCACCAAACCTTGTTTCCATAAGAAGCCACATTTTTGAAAATCCAATTATGACAGGGACAGTAGGTGGAATCTTCTGAACAGGAGCATAGACAGCAAAACAAACACCACAGGTTTATTAACCCTTTCCTATACTATTCACAGATTTAAAAAGTATATTTCTGGCTGGAGTTACACTTTAAAAATGTACCTGTTGCAAACAAATTCAACTGAAGAACATACAGAAGCTATCTAGTTCATAACTTGGGGACTGCACATTCCAATCCACTCTACAACCAATTTGAACATTCAACATTTTGTCACTTTTGTAACATTCCTATAATTTTTAAAGTCTTTAAAAAATCTGCACCAACACAGATTATGATGCCATACCACTACTGGAAAGAGCAATTGTTAGGGTAAGAATATTTACAATGTCACTGTAACTGAAGAATATCTGAAAAATAACATAATCAGGACTGAGCTGCAATTAGAAAAGTCATTGAATAACTTTTTTCTGCTAGAACATGGCCATATAGCCCAAAAACCTTACAGCAACCCAACTTTTATTGTTTAGCATCTCACTCTACATAACTCATGAATGCTAAATTAAAACCTAAAATTCTGTAAAATTGGAGGATTGTCTTCTAAACTTGCAAAATGAACATTTCAAGCAGTCTTTTCCAATGTGCCCTTGAAATGCTGCCATGTTAACATGTAATAAAACTATTTTTTAAAAGGCTTGTTGCATTCTGAATGTGAAACCTACTATGGCATGAGTTTTCATAGCCTAAGCCAATTTCAACCAATTCACAAATTGTTCTGGAAGTTGGTGAATACTTGACAAAATAAATAATTCTATACTGAGTATTGAAACAATGTAGGCATTTCTGAATATACAGACATAAAATACATCAAATCTTCATATAAGAATATGAACTACACTTACCTGGAGTAATTGTGAAAGTCCTGTTCATATCTAAAGATGATGACCGAGAGTGTGAGGGATGAGGCCGTGGTGGTGGCGGCGGCGGCGGCGCAACACTGTCTGGAGATGTTCCTGAATGTGACCTAGACAAAATTTAGAAGTACAGCAAATCTATTGCAACCTATAACTCTGAAGGTCTAAAGCAGAACTGGGCAATTGCCGGCCCTCCAGGTGTTTTAGACTTCAAATCCCAGAAATCCTAACAGCTGGTAAACTGGCTAGGATTTCTGGGAGTTGAAGTCCAAAACACCTGGAGGGCCAGCAATTGCCCAAGTCTGGTCTAAAGCAACCAGAAAGCATTATGCTGAACTGACAACAACCTATACTACAATGAAGATGCTTGTACTTCTGGATGACAATCCACTATCTTGTTCAACGTGATTTTAATAGTGTTTTAAGGTTTGATATATTTTAAATTATTGTTTTTATATGCTTATTTTATTATGTATGTATGTTTACATGACATCAAATCATTGCCTATATATGTAAGCTGCTTTGAGTCCCCTACGAGGTTGAGAAAGGTGGGGAATAAATAGGATAAGGTTAGGTTGCTTACCTGTAACCGTGTTTCTCCGAGTGTAAGGTCTGTGAAATTCACACAAATGGGTTTACTCCCGCGCATGCGCAGAATCTCAGACATACTAGCTAAAAATTAAAGATTTACATATGCCCCTCCCACTCCCCGCCCTCCCTCATACCCCACTGCAGCTACCTAGGCAGTCCTTTACCGCCAGACAGCGGCAGGAACCGATTTCACAGACCTTACACTCGGAGAAACACGGTTACAGGTAAGCAACCTAACCTTCTCCTTCGTGTGGTCTGTGAAATGCACACAAATGGGTGACTTAACAAGCTTATTTACCTTGGAGGTGGGTCATGCCACACAGGAGAACAGAACAGCTCTGCCGAAGGATGCATCCTTCTTCGCGAGAACGTCGAGCTTGTAGTGCGCTGCAAACGTCGATGGGGTCACCCAGGTAGCAGCCTTACAAATTTGGTCAACAGAAACACCCCGCAAAAACGCTTGGGATGTAGAAACAGCCCTTGTGGAATGGGCTTTAACACCAACAGGTAATTCCTTATGGGCTAACTGATAAGCCAGTCGGATTGCCAGAACTATCCAAGAGGCTAAACGTTGGGAAGAAATGGGAAGTCCGAGGGAATCTTCCCTATATTTGAGAAACAACTTGGGGGATTTCCTATAAGGGGCTGTTCTATGTAAATAGAAGGACAAAGCCCTCTTAACATCCAGGGAGTGGAGGGCAACCTCCAGAGAGGATGAAGGTTTAGGAAAAAATGTTGGAAGGACAATGTCCTGAGTCATATGGAAGTGGGAAACAACTTTGGGAAGAAAAGTGACATCCGTCCGGAGGACCACTTTATCTTCATGAAACCGAATGAAAGGAGGATCAGAGCGGAGTGCTGTGATTTCACTGGCTCTTCTGGCCGAGGTAATGGCCACAAGGAAGGCAGTTTTCCAGGAGAGATGGGAGATATGGCAGGTTGCCATAGGCTCAAAGGGGGGCTTGGAAAGTTGGGAGAGAACGAGTTCCAAACTCCAAGACGGAGGTGGAGGAGAAACTGGAGGGAAGGACTTTTTATAACCCTGTAGAAACATGCCTACCATGGGATCCTGGAAGAGGGACGGGAGGCCAAATTTCTTCCTGTACCAGGAGAGGGATGCCAAATAACATTTAACGGAGGAAAGGGAGAAACCTTTCGTAGAGAGGTGGACAAGGAAATCTAAAACAACTGATATAGGAGCCGACTGAGGCAAATGGCCCAATGGCTGGACAAAGGCACGGAACTTGTCCCACTTATAAGTGTAAGCCTTTCTAGTGGAAACCTTTTGTGCCACCTGGATTATCAGGCGGACAGGGTCGGAGAGGTGGGACAGGGCCTGATCCTCCACGCTGTAAGGTGGAGAGATGGGAGGTCCGGGTATAGGACGAGACCCTGCTGAAGGGAGAGGAGGTCGGGATCTAGCGGCAGACGGAGGAAGTCTCCCTGAGAGGCCTGAAGAAGGGGTGTGAACCACGGCTGACGAGGCCACCAAGGGGCTATCAGGATACAGTCCGAGTTGTCGGACAGCAACTTTGCGACCACCCTGGAGAGAAGTGGGAGTGGAGGAAATGCGTATAGGAGACCCGGGGACCAGTGGTATAGGAATGCGTCTCCTAGACAGTCTGGGGATGCGTGAGGTTGGAGTCTCGCGCAATATCTGCGGCAGTGGGTGTTGAGGTGTGATGCAAATAGATCTATTTGGGGGTGTGCAACGCCTGATCAGAGAGAGGAAATGGCGGGGATTGAGCTGCCACTGTGAGTGGTGGACGACGCCCTGCTCAGTGAGTCGGCTAACGTGTTCTGAAGGCCTGGGAGATGGATGGCCTGGAGGAACGTGTTGTGGAGGATGCACCATTCCCATATCCGAAGGGATATGGAGAGAAGAGTGGGAGAGCGAGTGCCGCCTTGTCTGTTGATGTAGCATTTCACCGAGGTGTTGTCCGTGAGGACTTGAATCACCTGGTTGGAGACTACGGTCACGAATGACCGAAGGGCCTTCTCCACTGCCGTGAGTTCTAGGGCATTTATGTGAAGTCTCTTTTCGTGGAGAGACCAGTGACCACTGATAGTCAGGTCTTGGAGGTGAGCGCCCCACCCCGTGGATGACGCGTCTGTCGTCAGGGACAGGGACGGCTGTGGGGAGGAGAAGGGGAGGCCCGAGCATACATTGGATCTGTCTGTCCACCATGACAGGGACCGTAGGACATGGGCGGGGGGGTGGAGAATCATGTTTTGGCTGTCCAGTCCTGGCTGGAACACAGAAAGGAACCACGCTTGGAGGGGACGGAGGCGGAGGCGGGCGAACGCGGTAATGTTCGTGGTGGAAGCCATATGACCAAGGATAGATTGGACGGTCCAGGCGGAGCACTGATGGGTGGATTGGATGGCCTGGATGGAACGGCATAGATTGAGGAAGCGATCCTCCGGGAGGTAGGCCCTCTGGGACACAGAATCTAGGACAGCACCTATGAATTGCACTGTCTGGGCAGGTGAGAGGTGAGATTTCTCATGGTTGACGATCAGTCCCAGGCTCTGTAAAAGAGATAAGGCATAACTAATATCAGATGACAGCTGGTCACATGACCCAGCGCAAAAAAGCCAGTCATCCAGGTAAGGAAAAACGGTGACGCCCTGTTGACTGAGATGGGAGGCGATGACCGCCATACATTTAGTAAAAGTCCTTGGAGCCGTGGAGAGGCCGAAGGGAAGGACATTAAACGAATACGGGGCACCGTCTACCATAAAGGTGAGGTACTTCCTGTGAGACTGCCGAATTGAAATATGAAAATAGGCGTCCTTAAGGTCAACAGTTGCCATCCATGCTCCCTTTGGAATGAAAGGGAGGATGGAGGGGAGAGTGACCATCCTAAATTTGCGTGGCCTGATGAATTGGTTGATTCCCTGGAGGTCCAAAATGGGCCGGAGACCACCATCCCTTTTGTCTACCAGAAAATATCTAGAAAAAAAGCAAAATTGGAGTTGGTGGGATGGGGTTGGGGAAAGGGTTCCTTTAAGAAGGAGGGAGTCAACTTCTTGTAGTAGGGCAGGAGAGGCCTGAGTAGAGACAGGCTTCACGGGGGGCGGGAGAGATTGAAACTCTATGGCGTAACCTCGGTAAACAATGTCCAGAACCCACCTATCGGTGGTGATGGACTGCCAAATTGAAAAAAAGGGTCGTAACCTATCAAAAAACAGGTTAGAAACGGCGTGTCTTGTTATTTGAAGATCTAGCACCTCGGTACTGACCCCTGAATGGAGCGCCTGGACGCCTGTATCCTTGCGAGGGGAACTGCGGCCACTGTCCTCCTCTGTACAGGGCAGTATTGAAGTAGCCACGAAAGGGCTGGTGGTAATAAGGACGCCAACGCTGTCTATAGGACTGGTAGGCAGAGTTGGATTGGTGGCTGTATTTATTTAGTGTCTGTTTCATTTTGTGGAAATGCTCCAACTGAGAATCTGTCTCAGGATTGAAGAGACCGGCCTCATCCATAGGAAGATTTTCGATCAATGATCGTTGGTTAGAAGACAATGCTGCTGATCGTAACCAGGCATGTCTGCGAAGAGCAACTGAGCCAGCAATACGTTTGCCTGAAGTATCTGCCCCATGTTTGGCCAAGTCCTTTTGGAGAGTGGCCAAAGTGAGTGCCTCCTGATGGAAAGCCTTAGCCATAGGCTGTTCGGACAATGGGAGGAGATCCAAATAAGGGCGTATCTTATTCCATAGGTAGGATTGGTAGACGCTCATATAGACGCCGTAATGTGCCATTCTGCCCGACAGACATGCGGAAGAATAAAAAATTTTGGCCATAGCGTCAAGCTTCCTCCCTTCTTTGTCAGAAGGGGCGGCCTGGTTATTCTGGGCTGGCTTAGGCTGAGCATCCGTAACAATAGAATTCACCTTCGGGAGTCTGGCCAACCACGGAGTGGTGGACAGGTCGATTCGGTATAGATTCTCTGCCCGCCTGGATGTACTGGGGACGGAAGCCGGGGCAACACCAGTGACCTTTAGTAACTTGACCAAATAAGGAATGGTCGGCAACATGGTGGATTGCTGAGTTTGTTGTTGCTCAGCAGAAGTAAAATAAGAGTCTTGAACCACGTCCTCAGATTGAGGGGGCTGCACGCCCAGCGATCTGGCCAACCTTATTAGCAAAGCAGAAAACTTTTTATATTCTTCTGCCTGCTGAGGATCTGTCTCAGGTTCAGGCAATGGGGGAATGGGAGTCACATCAGAAGATGACTCTATATCCGCGTCATTATCATCAACTGGGAGGTGAGGGGGGGATTGAGGAGGGGCAGGAGCAGGGAGAGAGGGGGCTTGAGTGGGAGGGGCTGAAGGGGCTGGAAGAGCTGGAGGGGGAGGGGGGTGCCACGGATTGCGGGGCATACGTGGCAGGAGGCCACGGATACCGGAAGAAATCTGGATGGGAATAAGGCTCAGGAGGGTAGTAGCCATAGTGAGGGAAAGGAGGAGGGTAAGGGGGAGGGGTATCCATAGGGATACCCATAAGGAGGATCCCAGGGATGAGCTCAGTCACCGGGGCCCTCTTTCAGAGGGCTCCGTGACCGAGAGCGATGGGAGTCATCCCCATGGAAGTCAGTCTCAGGAGAAGAGCGCCGCGCGGCGCTGCGGGGCGAAGCGCCTCCGCGGCGGCGGAAAGCAGCAGCAGCTGATCGGGAGGAAAAAGAGGAAGGCCGCGTGGCGCTGGCCTCCACGTGGCGCGACTCGGTCTCCGACGAGCTGCGCCACGGCGGGAAAGCAGCAGCAGCTGATCGTGAAGTGGAAGAGGGAGGCTGCGTGGCGCTGGCCTCCACGTGGCCCAGGTCGGTCTCCGGCAGGAGGGGAGGTGGGGGGGAGCCTGAGCGAGCGGAGGAGAGGGAGGCGAAGGCAGCTCAGGCTCAGGAACCGGAGAGAATAGGAGGTTGGGGAGAAAGTGAGGAGGATTTTCGACCCCCGAAAATTGAGTGCTCTCTTCAGGAAAAAGTTGCAGCGTTTCAGCTGCACATAAAGCAAGAGGAGGACTGGGGAGCGCAGAGCTAGCCAGGAGCCTCACATTGTTTTGTGCCAAAGCATCACAAGGACTGGAGGGCCCAGGACCAACCAGGAGCCTTTGAGTTTTCTGAGCCTGGGGCTCTTTAGATTTCTCTTTAGGCTTACTAGTTTTAGCAGCCTTCTGTTTTTTCTTCCGGAGTGGCTCAATGACTGGGTCAGAGGCCAACTCACGGATGGCACTATCAGTTTTAGCACTCAGGGGGCTGGGATTCTGAATCCCAGAAGGCAGAGAGGACTGGCTCGTGGAAGGAGAGAGCCCAGTCTCTGAAGAGAGCAAAGCCTGCTCAAATAAGGTGGCCTTTAGCTTAGAATCCCTGTTCTTCAGGGTTCCATTTGAAAAAGTCCTGCATATCTTGCAGGACTGGGGAATATGGGATTCCCCCAAACAGAGGAGACATTTAGGATGTCCATCCTCTTCGGGTAAGGTTGCTCCACAATCAGAGCACCTTTTAAAAGAAAGAGAAGAGATCTTATCTGAATAGTAGAGGCAATCCGTGGACTTCTAACAGGAGCTAGTAGTCGAAGATCCTTTCGCTGGCTAGGCGGAAAAAGGACTGCCTAGGTAGCTGCAGTGGGGGATGAGGGAGGGCGGGGAGTGGGAGGGGCATATGTAAATCTTTAATTTTTAGCTAGTATGTCCGAGATTCTGCGCATGCGCGGGAGTAAACCCATTTGTGTGCATTTCACAGACCACACGAAGGAGAAATAAATATACAGGCTCAATTTTTCCAGGGATCTATTACACCAGCATAAAAGGCAATCATTTAATTTCAGAAAAAAATATTTCTAAAAATTCTCTTTTTACCAAGTAGTATGAAAAGTATCTTCCTAGGTATATTCCTTAGCACTACTGCAAAATAATTTGAACCATCACAGCTTTCATTTTAATTCCAGACCTTTCATCTACATATACTGTCAATGCCCATCTACAACTTTGTATTACCAAGCTAAAGGCTAGAAGTTTATTTAAAACATATATTTCCATAACTCTAGATCAGGCATGGGCAAACCTCAGCCATTCAGGTGTTTTTGGACTTCAAATCCCAGAAATCCGAGCCCGTTTACCAGCTGTTAGGAATTGTTGGAGTTGAAGTTCGAAACACCTGGTAGGCCAAAGTTTGCTCATGTCTGCTGTAGATGAAATGTGGATCAGAGGGCTGCTCTGCACTGTCACTTCAGGCCGGAGCACAATCAGACCTACTGGTTGGGGATTACGGGAGTTCACTGTTCCAAGGCATCGAATCCAATACATTCAAACAATATCAGATCGCAGGGGGAGAGGGCCGTCACCAGTAAATAATTCATTCCATTAGGCTACAGTACGCAGATATAAGGGTGGGATATGGGGCCAGACCATTGTTCCAAGTCACCAGCTACAACTATATTTTTCTCTTCTTCAGCTACTTCCAGTTGAGATAGTGATTATAAGAACTTATGCCTGAATTGAGTCTTCATCCCACATCATCTCTTTTCTTCCTAATAAGCACTTTTTATTCCATATTTTATTCTATTTTATAAGGATAAAATAAAAATATATTAATAAAAAGAGGAACTTTGAGCTCTTTTGAAGTGGTGGATGTAACTTGCATCATCCCTCATCACTGGCTCTGCTGGCTACAGTTGATAGAAACATCTGAAGTTTATCAAGTTTCCTTCTTTTTTAAAAAATAAACAAAACATGTACAGGGTGTCCTCAAAATCATAACAACTTTAACAGCGATGGTGATTATCCAAAGGCTAAGTTAATATATTAAATAATATATGTTATAATATATGTGTAAGGTGTTCTAATTGATTCCCCACATAGCAATGAATGCACTATTAACACTGTCGAAGCCCGAGCTGCAAACTTCACTTACAAGTTTTTTCTTGTAATTTTCAAACACTTCTCTATTAACATTTAATGCTGTTAAGGGTGTATACATCTTTAAAAAATGTAACCCACTCAAATTATAAGGTGACTGAAATATGTTTTGTCTTTTTTCCAGTTTGCTCTGGAACCTAATAACTTAAAACTGTCTTTTTGTGAATGGCTAATTGCTAAATGCACACAGTTTTGGGAATCTAAAAATAAATACTTAAGAATTGTTGTTCATCAGCTCTTTTGTCTATTTCTCCCCTTTTCCCTACCAAAGATATCTAGCCATGTTTGCTTTAATCAATCAGATGGGCACTACAACTACTATTTGGCAATCCACTCCCTCCAAAACTATGCATTTTTTGACTTATCTCTATGCAATGAGATGAAGTATTAGACTAAACTTTATTTTAGGATGCAGGATGGGGTTCAGGGAAGTGTGCTCATTCAACATTCTTAAAATGAAAGCAACTAATTACCGTTGTCTAGTTACAGTGTTTCCAATATGTTCTGGGTCTGAAGTAAAGGAATCTGAGCTGCTGTAACCATCTGTTGATGTAAGAAAAATACAATCTCACATGTTGTGTTTATTAAACACAACTTGATTATGCTTCAGAACTATAAAGTGTACAAATTTATCAGTAATTAGCCTTTGATGGACGTAACTGACAGTCAGCAAAATAGGTTTATTTACAAACATATGCCTAAAATTAATTTAGTCCTACATGTAATGCCACAACCACTTTCCTTTCAAAAATTATGTATTTTTATGATCAGTATTCAGTCATTCCAAGTTAATCTATGGATGTCTATTGGAAAAATAAAAAAGGACTGAGAGCATTAGAGAGGCAAACAATAACTAGAAAACATTTCCAACAATGTTGTCTCTTGTTTCATGGGACAAAATTTCCAACTCTGATTAGCTTGGGTGAAAAGTTCAGCTACAGAACCAAACACAAAAACTTTAAAATCATGTTCCTGATAGAGTATCATAGGCTATTTTTAATGGAAACATAAACTAGAACAGCCAAGTTAGTACTGAGATAGCGACTGAAAACGTTCAGTGAATTGGAATGGCTGACATTCTCATGGGAAAGTGAACACAATACTTGCCAACTGTATTTCCTCCTACAAATTTTACAGATGCATTCATTTTATTTTCTTCTGCAATGTCAGGTGACTTCGCAAGTAAAGGGCTGGTGGGATTTGTGTGATCTAAAAAAGAATAGAAGATAAAATGAATATGGAGTTTCAAGAGATCTCACTCGATAAAAATCTATATTTGACTATGTATATATCTATACATATTCATGGTTATGAAATCTGAAAGGATCATTAGCTATCAATAGTCATTTGCCAAGAGTTCAGCTGACAGAACTGATTTATTAACAAAACTGGGAAGGGGCAAACCTCTGTCATCCAGTGAGCTTCTTTTCATCACCAATCCTGTTCTAGAGGTCTTGGAAACTTTGTCATTAGAAACAGCTTTGTCATTAGAGGGCTGTAGGGAGGAGGGAATAGAAAGTTCTGTGGCACTAGCAGTTGAGTACTAGAACAACACTGGACTCATGTCAATTTTTTTATTTCACTAATAACATGATGAAAAAAATCATTCACATTTTGATACTTTCAGATTACATCACTATTAAATAAACATCATATAGCAATTTATGAAATAAAACATATTCTGAAGAAATAATTCATGAAAAACAAAGGTCCATTTTTATTCACTATTCCTGCATAGCAGGGTTGGGCTGAATGATCCCTGTAGTCTCAATTCTATGATTATGAAGGATTTCTAATTTGGTTCTAAGAGGACAATCAGCTTGAGTACATCAAGGAGTTCATTATTTAACTAAAGCAATACATGATCAGCTTGTTCGTCTATATGTTGTGTATGTGGAAAACAGCAGGGATTGCCTGCTAAGTATGTGTACCTGTAATCTGCTCTGAGTCCCCTTCGGGGTGAGAAGAGCGGAATATAAATAAAGTGTATTATTATTATTATGCCAAAAGAAATGTGGTATCAGAACAAACTGGATTCATTTTTTGAATACTCTAAGAATGAGGCTTTTAAAATGTGATTTTCCTATGTTTGGATTTTTAGGAATTCATGTGAATAATTTTTCATCTTGTTTCAATTACTTTATGGTGGAATAGTTTTTAAAATATTCAATAATATTAGAATGCAAATTCACAAAGCTTGTTGAGACGCAAGCATATTTTCATTACAGCCCTTGAAATGAAAGTGATTTTTTTCTCAAGATTTTTAAAGGTTGCATCTTAACTGAGATGCATAGGAAAGAGCAAAAAACTGAGATTTTCTTGGCTCAGTTTTTAGCTTGAGGCATCTAATGTGGCAGGCTGGGCTACAAGTACTTCATGGATGAAGTGGGGTTCTCCATCTTCCTCTCCAGCCTTCATTGCTAGTTTGAGACAGAGATCAGAGTAATAACTGCTGCTTACCATTCCCAGTTCTTTTAAGCTCCATTTCTTGCATGTGAATTTTGCTTGGGGTCATTCGAATAGGAACAGGATGGACAATTGCAGTATCCTACAACACAGAGATAAAATCCTTTCAGTTTAAATCAAACTTTCTAAGCTAAGTTGCCATATATTTTCTATTAAAAGCTGAAATCATGAATACAATGTCAGCAAGATTGACCCACTCTAAGGATACTATGCCACCACACATTCTTTTCTGTTTTGCACTCCTTTCTGTTTCTGTGTTGCTTGTGGGTTTTTAGACTGCGGGTCAATGGAGACAGGCACTTCAACTGACACTCTTTGTAAAGTTATATACATGGATTCTTCAATATCAGTGTTTCTCAAAGTGTGCTCCACAAAGCCCCCAAAAGCCTTTTGCTTGGCCTCCTCGCCCCAAAAGCCTTTTTTTCTTGCCTCTCTTGCCACCGAACCCCATTTTTCTTTGCATTCCTTGCTTCCAAAACCCTATTTCCCTACCACCGCTCAGGGGGTGCTTTGATTGCACTTGTTCTGTATAGCAGAAGGGGGTTGAAATGGAGGAACCCAGGGGTTTCCCACTGTAGTACTGTTAAGTTTATGTTGGTTAAAATTGTTCTTTATATTGAACTGTCCTTTATTTCCTTTTCTTGCACTATAAATGAGATACGTGCAGTGTGCATAGGATTTTGTTCATTTCCCCCCCTCAATTAGTTCACACAGATTCCATCTATATGCCACTGGCCCGGCCTGTCTGTCAAATTTTAAAACACAATGCATCAATATGTTTTCCCATGCATTATACACACACAAATATATATAATAATATAACATATAAAATTATATAAACATTTCTTGGGGTTCCAAGAAACTTTTCCTTCAAAAAGAGCATTGTGGCTGAAAAAGCTTGAGAACCCTTGTTCTATATAAATAGACATTATGCATTTTCTAGGGGAGTTTTACATTTCTCATTTTGTCTGATTATGGGGACATCTATAGTCTATACTATCGAATTAATGCAGTTTGTCACCAATTCATTGCCATGATTCTATGCTATGGAATCATGGGGGCTACTGGTTTTATCAGGCACCAGTACGCTTTGGCAGAGGTTACAAAACTTATAAAACCACAACTCCCAGGATTCTATAGTATTGAGCCATGATGGTTTTACCCAAGTCTCCCACAAATGCAGAATATGGTCATTCTTTCTTCAACGTATTGTTTTTACTTCTGGTGATACCATAATATGTGTTTAGGTTGAATTACAGAAAGGAAGTGTGATTAAGTTCTTACTGCTTTTCACTCATATGTCTTGGTTTTACTAAGACTATAAAAGGAGGGATGCATGAGTTGATGCCATCATGTAATACCAGATTTCCTAGAGAGGATTTGGACAGTTGTAATTAATGTGTATTTAGATATGAGTAATATGTGTAACTGGAAACTTTAACACATCAGGATTCTTGGTAGTATAGAGCTTTTTGTGCATATTCACGTGAATGTAAGTTGAGGTCTCATGCAGATTTATTCATTCAATGTAAGAAAATCAGCAATATTAGTGTGCTGCTGAGTGTGCACCCATTTTACTCCAGGATCTTATTTGTTCATATGACCTCTTGCTCCAGTTGCCTACTCATATTTTTGATAACTTTGTGGGGTGTACATTGTTTTTAAAGGAGCACAACACTATAATTTGAAAGACTGTTCAAATTGGTGCAAAACATTAGACAAAAGAAAGAATATTTGAAGCATTCATTAACAGTCAATACACAATATGACTTTCTAAATAATTTATTAGGGTTAAATTATTAAACTTTATAGTGAGTTTAGTTAAATATACTGAAATTTAGAGTACATAAATGGCCACTGGGCTAGGATGTCACGAACGGTAATTATTGTATGGCAAAGAGACTTTATTTAATGATATGGAAAATCCACGTTCGCTTCTCCAAGATCAGAGGATGAACCAGTAAACTATTTATTGAAACTTATAAGTATTTGTGCACATCTTTCAAGGACACTGTGTGTGTGTCTGTGGGGGGTGTATTAAGGACAATTTCACATTCTGTACCCTTCCCCATCAGCCACACTCACTTGTCCTGGCAACTCGGGTCATCAGTTTCAAGCAATTTGTAGCCAAAAATGACAAAGGGATATAGCTGAAGTTTTTGAGTTTGGGAAGAATCCTCCATGTTTCTAGACAGGTTGGTTGTATGTGGTTTGCCACAGTTTTCAGGCAGAAAATTATCCAGAATAGCATTGAGGGTTTTTCTTCCCTAAAAAACCATTTTGCAAGTCACCAAATTTCTCAACTGTCAACCTCCTTTCAGTGCAAGGCAGTTGATGAGCCTCACAACTATTCTGTTGCTATTAAAAGAGTTTATATTTGTCACAATTGATGAAATTAATAAGTTTGGTGACATGTGGCACAGTGAAAATGCTCCACAAGTTCATCCATTCTTGCATAGATGTACAAAATAAAATCATGAACATTTTTATATGAAGTAGTGTACAAATACAAGACTCTTCCAGCAAATATTAAGTAAAATTAAGATCATCAGGATTGCCATCATTATCCATCAAGCGCTGTAGAACCATGCATTAACAGGCAAAACATAATTAATTACAATTCAGAGTTAATAAAATTAATTTCAAATCAAGCAAGCTGAGTGATTGACTTACAGGATCAGCTGGTGCAATGTTAGAATCAAATTGGGTCAGGGTTTGTGAGCTTGAGGAGCGTTCACTAAATGTCTCCCACTGCTGAACAGACAGAGGAAAGACAAGTCAGCATGAGAGAAAGAGTAAAGGTTCTCTAAAGAAAATTTAGCTTAGTTCAGAGGATGCACTAGCTATTGTTGGCTTTCCAAACATTGCCAGTACCCAAATTTTAAAAGTATACTTGAAAGGAGTTTTCGTTTTTTAAAAAAGCGACTTCAGCTGTCTCAAGTATTATAGGGGTTCACCAAATGAGTACCGTATGAGCAAAAGTCAGATTTTGCTTATGTGAAAGAAAGCATGCAATTTTATCAATAAAATCAAGCCAACAAAAATGGAAGTCTCTGAATACTTTGATGCTATTATTTTTTGAATTTTCTACATATTGCAACATAAACGTAGAATTATCTTTGTTTTCTTATAAAATATTGGTTTTTATAATTGTGTATTACAAAAGCATTAAGAGAACCATATCTGACTTTTGAAAGCAATTCTTGAAAATGCTTTTAATCTGAATACATCTTATGCAGACATAGGAATACTTAATTTATAATTGAAACAAAGCAAAGGATTAGCACTTCAAACACTGTAAATCAATAAGGAAATCTGTTTTGGCAATAATTTCAACAGGCTAAAAGATATACTCTATCATAAAATATTACTGCCAAATAAGTTTGTCATGCTCAATCCCTCCTCCCCAAGTGACTCAGCAGCAATTAATTCAGAATCAAAGCAATTAAAATATTGTCTAAGATTAGAAAGTTAGATTATATCCTCAGAAAAGAAATGTTACTGTTTCTCAGTTAGTGGAATGGTAAGTAATTATTAGCCAAATCAAAACACAGCAACAAACCCATTTGAGGCAGCCTTGATATGTTTACCTGGTAACCCAGGAACTTCTTACCCCTCAACAGCTACTACATGGCTAGGAGAATGTTTGACTGACTAGCCATGTGAGCAGGACCTAACTACAGGAACAGCTATTTGGGTATTAAACAGTTCACAAATGGCTAGTAGAGCGTATGAGAGACATTTTAGGTAGATTAATACAAAGTAGATAATTTCCACATGGAAATCTGTCATTAGTAAGAGTCTAAAAATTAAGTATTTGCTACAATGAGAACAAATATCCCCAGGTACAGAATAGAATCTGCCGTGTTAATAAATCATGTGATACCAATACCCATGAAATATTCCAAATGGTAAAAATATAAATACCAAAATACAAAAAAACTGTGGAATTAGACCACTGTAATCTGAAGAACTTTTAGTTTTGAATTTTCTCAACAGTTCCCATAGCATATGCAGGGAGCTTCAAAGCAGTCTGCAGTTTAAGAAGTTCAAAGAGCTCTACTGTGCCAGGACAATTCCTGTGCATAAATGTAAGAAATTATTAGATATTGCACAATATACTCCAAACACTTGCAAAAGTTGTTTTGGATTACTTTTCTCCATATCTGATAACCAGTATAGCCATTCTAAAAACAATGCCTGACACATCTGATATTTCAGTCTCAGAACTTCCTATTAATGTTCCCTACTCCCTTGCACAGGTGCTTGAGGGTTATATCAGTAATCTCCAAACATCAAACCAGGATCTTGGAGTCGCAAGTTCACTTCCTACTGACAAAGGAAATGAATATTCTATTGTTAGGTGCTGTTTTGCCGTATGTATTGCTCTCTGGTTGATCCTGGCCAACATCAAATTCTTGCCTATTTATTCAACTCCAACCTCAGTGTGATTCTGCCTATTTTTGTCTGCTTGTCTATCAGTGGAAAAATGAAAGAACATGAGGAATTTTTCAATGGCTATTGTATTTTATCTTGCTCCTTTAAAAAGCAAAACAAAAGCATATCTTGTTCTATCCCCTCACAATAAACCTGTCTCCAACTTAATCTTGTACTGGCATTTAATATGTATTGTATTCTTTGGTCTTCGTTTGAGACTGATCATTCTACTTAGAAAAATATCTAATGTTACTGGTAATTCAGAAAGGTTTACAAATTAATGTTTTTCTATTCTTTTGAAATTAGCATTAATTAGAAATATTACTGAAAACAGTTCTAAAAAACAAAGCCAAAATATTTTCGTAATCATTAATTAGTCTCTTTTAGGGTATGTTTATAGTGATATACTATCAATCATTTTACTTAAGTGCATTATTACCTGAAGTTTAAATTGCATTATATTTCAAAGTATGTACACAACACTAATAAATATTTATTTATTCTGCTCTTAAACTAGACATAAATATTTATCATACTAGAAAACCTTGATAAAGCTTCAATATAAAATATTTAAAGTGCTCCTTTCTGCATGAGTTTCAAAATCGTTTAGTGTCTTCTGTCCTCTTTTTATCTTGAATGTTTTGTTTTGTACATTTTATAGCTCTTTGTCATGGTCTTTTGGCTAAATATAAAACAAAGATAAATCTACTTTAAAAATCAATCCTTTTAAATTGTGCAACTATGATTATACATACCCATAATTTTGAATAACCCTTTAATAAGACATGTATGGTAAAAGTACAGTGCAATCTAAATTTGTAGTAAGCAGAGGCTTATTCGAATATCTCATATAACTGTCATACAAAGTATTTTTTCTTACATACTGAGTAAAGATTTTGATCAAGTCATAATTTATTAAACAAGATGTCTGCTTAAACATTGTTCTAATAGTTTGTCTGTATTAGAACAATGCAAAACTTCCACATGAAGTTTCGAGGGTTAGGCATGCTAGTGTCCTGTCTCAAATGCTGATCCACACTGCAACCCACACTCGCATACTAACTTTTTGATGTAGTCTTGGATTTTAAACAGAATAAAATAGCTCACCTTTAAAGACCAATGGAGGGAAAAGAAGAATTATCAATAATAGGTTGCTTACCTGTAACTGGTTCTTCACTTGGTCAACTTGCACAATGGAGGAGGGCTTGCATCTGCAAAGAGCCACGAATGGAACATTCTAGAATTGGGTAATTTTAGCAGGAACACTGCCCCCCACCCGCTCATTAATTACATACAAGTGAGCCTTTCCTCAATTGAGTCCAATACTAAAAAGAAAAAGCACATGGAAAGAAGTAGAGGAAAGTGGGTTTTGTGAGTTCAAAGATGACTGCTCAAAGAACCAGTTATAGATAAGCAACTTGTTCTTGCTTTTTGTCACTCAAACAAGTAAATGACTGGATAGCAACTCATAAAAGGAGGGACTATCATATCAAAATTGAGGACAATATCAACCAACCAAAAGAGGCATGGGTTTTCAATTTCACATTCATATGGTGTTGAGAAATTAAGATCAACGGCTGTGACCATGTCACTGCTCTGACACCTCTGGCTACAGTACACCCTTCACAGAGATTGTTTGATGCAACCAGTACTCTTGCAAAATGTCTCTAAAATATACCTGGTTTGGTAACCTATCTAATTGGTAACTGAGGTGAATGGCTTCTACAACCCATGTCAATAAACAACCCATGTTTTGACAACCTGAAAATTCAACAAGGCACTATGTTCTATCTAGAAGGTACGCCGGTGAGAGCTCACATAACACCAATATTGCAGCAGCTGCATTGGCTACCAGTGGAGCACCGGGTTTCTTTCAAAGTGTTGGTTATCACCTTTAAGGCCTTATATGGTCAGGGGTGGTCGTACTTGAGGGACTGTCCCACCCCATATCAGCCCAAAGGTCACTGTGCTCAATTGATCAAAATCTTTTGATGATTCCTAGCCACAGTGTAGAATGAAATCTACAAAATGGTGACAACTCTCTTGAATATCAGGTGCATGGGGAACCCAACTTTTTCCTTTTGTTTTAGACGCATTTGTTATTGTGTTTTTGTTAGATGTATTCATTTTACTGTGTTTACTGTTTTTATTGTGTTTATTGATTTTTGATGTCTGGTATTTTGTGATTTGTGGTTTGGGCATGGCCCCATGTAAGCCTCTCCGAGTCCCCTTTGGGAAGAGGGAAGCGGCTTATAAATAAAGTTTTCTTATTATTATTATTAGTATTATCTTCAGTCTGATTCCTTGGGTGCTGAGGAGTCCAGAGTTAAATTATACCAAAACTGATTCATATTTTTGAAAACTCTCTAAAGCATATGAGTAAATTATGGGAATGTTTGCAAGTAAATCCTTCTTTCTGAGATGGACATCAATTCACAAAATGAAAGTGTTGAGGTTCCTGAGCAACAATATATGATGAATCCTCATTCCTCTGGAAAAATATGTCGACCTCACCAAAGCCTTCAACACTGTGTTTAAGATATGACAGCAATGATGGAAAGCACAGTGAAACAGCAGTAGCTATTCTGGAGTTGTGCAAACTAAATTATCAGTACTGAAGCTGGAACAGAGGACAACAAGCAATTATAGCAGAAGAAAATTATATCAAATATCCAACATCCAAGTGACTTCCCTTCCCCTCTTTGAGTTCCTTTCCTTGGTCTTGCAATCTTTCTTGTCACTATTTTTTCCTACCTGGAGGCTCCTTGTGCTCTTGCAATTCCAAAACTGTTGCATGTTCTGCAGAGTCTTTTCTAGATGTTTATCTAGAGGTGTTGGCCAAAATTAATGATCTTATATCTATCAGTAAAAATGTGGAGGCAGAAGTGCCATGCCCCACAGTTGATGGTGGTTGGTATAGTGGCATGCCTAGCAGTTGATGGTGGTTAGTATATATAATGCCTGGCAGTCTGGTGATGCTCAGCAAGTTGGTGATGCTGTGGAAGGGTTTAATCTTCCTCCTGGTTCTTAAGGTCAGGGTGATCTGTATATAAGGATTCACAGGCTACAGTGATTATTTAGGGAGGCCTGCTGAAATGGGAAGAAGCTGTAATCAGAGACTGCTCCTTGGGAGAAAAGTATCTTGGCCGTGGATGCTGACTGTGTTTTCCTCCAGGTTGATGGATGGTGTTATTCCTGACCTGTATTCTGGAATATTGTGATGTACCTTGCAACTTGGTGAGAACCTCGCTTTGGACACTGAACTTGTAACCTCATCTTGGACTTTGTTTTACTTTCAATCATTGGAATCTGTATCTTGGACTCTTGGCTATCTGACTTGGACTTTTGGAACTCTTGACTATGGTTTGTACTCCTGAAACCTTGCACACTACGTTAAGGAACTCTTGGCATTTGACTCTTAGGACTGCAAAACATTGACTATTGTTTGTTTTTGCTCCTGCACTGGCTTTGCAGTACACTCGTTGTTAATGAGACTTTGCTTTGTATCTTCATTTATGCACTATCTTTATGTTTTGAACATGGAACTTGAAACAGCCAAGTATTTGAGTTATTGTTTTAAGTGAAACAGTTTGGTTAACTTCTGCCTGGCAGAGCCCTGGATCCTGACAAGTCTGAAGAGAGTTTGGATGTTGCTAAAGCCTAACTTGTTTACAAATCTGAACCAAAAATGTCTGGAAAGCCTTCACACTTTGGAAACTGGTACAGTTGAAGTTCCCTTCAAAATGGAAAGATCAGTGTGCAGTGAACAGTTTTTCACAACTAATTCAACTGAAGCTCTACCTAAATAACCAGTTTCAACTTCAGCTGATGATTCTTAAGATGTTGTTTTGTGATGCCCCTATAAAGCAAACTTTTAAAGTTATCTCACAGCCGGTGCACAGTAAGAAAGTGGCGCATGGGGTTCAAGATACAGATTTGAACTATGCCAACAACAGAAAACAAAAGAGCATGAATTACAATTGTTAAAAAATAATATAAAATGTATTTACAGAAGGAAAAAAACTGGCTCTGAACAGCATAATACCAAAAACATTTCCCTGATGCTGATCAAACAAGGGATGAGAAGGACCCAAGGAGAAAAAGCACAATGTGGAAGTGGTGGTAGAGTTCCTGCTGAAATCACCCAGATCGAGAAGATTCAACTTGTGACTCAATGCAGGCATAAGACACCTTCCCTCCATTTATGTGAATGACAGAGACAACCAATACTTTACCTCTGGGAAAAGATATAAAATTGAGCAAATGTTGACAATCCCAAATATTTTCTAGATATTATGTCTTATGATTGTGTACCAGGGAACAGAAAGTGTGCCCTCAACGTCACTTCTGTGGTTCCTCCAAAAGCCCTCCAAGAGTTTTCCACCACGTTTTCAAGCCACTTTCGAAGTGATTTTACACTCCCAAATAGTTTAAGCTATAAAAGTAAAACAACTGCAAAACAGTGCTTTTCCTTTCCCATCCATCAACATCCAAAATCGTCTTAGCTTTTTTTTTCAACTGAAAAAGGAGACCAGAAGGGACATGACATCACATCTAATGAATTATATTGATGCAGCCTCCAAATAGATGCAGGGGCAAAAGTTAGCTGCTGTACAGTTGTCCATCCCTGATAGAGATACCTTAATAGTTACTCAAGTGAAACCTCTAAATGAAGCAGACAAATCAAAATGTTATAGCATTTAAGCTACATTATGCCATGCATGAACTCTTAAAATAAGAAACTTTCAGCAAATGAGAAGACCATTTTGCTAACCTCACTGCTTTGATTCAGTTCAGGCCATGCTTGATTTAGTGATGGCATTGATGGTGATTTGCTTGGAGGTGCTTCAGCTGGTGAAGCTGCATAACCTACGTCCCCTGACTGATCTCCCACTTCTGACACAGGAACCACTATGAATGTAAAGCAGAACAGCACATTAATGTCTTACCATTTTGAATTAATGTCATTACTCACCATGATTTGCTCATGCATCAACCTCCTTTAATAACTATAGAAATCTGTTAATTAAAACAAGATGCTTATTTACATTTACTGTATTTCATCTAGAGCCATCTTCTGACATAAGGCAAACCCATCAAGTTGTCCCAACTTCCCTTTTTTCCCAACAGTTCACTTTGCTCCATTATATACTATTCCATGGGATCCTTCAACTATCAGGAGTGGCTTGGGATGGGGTACAAAGGGGTGTGGCAGGAAGGAAGAACAAAGGACCAAACTCGCTACATAAAGCAAATAAGAAAGAATTTCAAACTTATGGGACACAAGGAAAGTAGCACTTTCGTTAAAATGCTTTCCTATCCGTTAATATTGTTGCCTATTTTGTATTTCATTGACATGTATTTCATAACAATGCTAAATGCTACAGAAAATGGAACACCAGAAACTTATTTCCAAGTCATCGCTCATGAACAAGGGGATCTAGAAAGGTCTGAGTGTCAAACTGTTTCCAAGAACAGCAACTGTTCTTAGAAATCTGTTCTAAATCATCTTAAATTTCTAAAACATATTTTGTTTATAAATCATCAAAGTGTACTCTTTTCTGCTGCAGGTTCTTATAGAAATTTCATACATTTCATATTTCAGTTTTTAAAAGTACAATCAAGTACTCAATTCCTTTCTAATCTTCAGTTCGGATTGCTACAGAAATAAAACGGCTTGTAAGACCAAATACGTGCCACATACTAAGTACAATTTCTGCTATATTTTCATACTGCTTTGTTCCAAATGCAAATAAATACCAGGAAGATCAGATGAATCAAGGTTTTCTCTCTTTTCCACCACAGGGAAAGAGTGTCAGGAAAACACTATATAAGGTGCAACCAACTCCATAAGCTAAAACTCCAGAAGCTCAAACTCCCTAGAAATAGCTCATCTACAACACTCAAAAAAGCAATACAACAATTTACTGCAGAAAGGAAGCTACTATCGTGAGGCATTACATGTGCAAGCTTATATAATCTAAATGTTACTTCCATTATATTTATAATCATTTATCCAAAACAGTAATAGTGGATATGCAGGATCATACTAAGAATGTGGAATAACTGGGCTCTTGTAAAACTGAAATATATTATTAAAAAGATCCATAACATTTCATTCAAAGAGGCTGACAAACTTTCCATTCATTTTTAGAGCCCAATCTAATTCAAATATAGATTTACGGGACTCATTTTCAGAGGTCACCAAAACTCTGTAAAACTGGTTCCATGTGCACAGCAGACGGAAAGGACGAGTGCATGACTACATCCAATATTCTAATCCTAGGTTCCTCTGAACATGAATAACTTGCACAGAAAAGAGAAAAATGGACAAACATATGAGAAATTTTTCATTCCCTTGAATGCCTGTAGCAAGGTTGTAGGATTGAGAAATACCATTTATTTCATAAAAGATAGTAACAAGTCCTAAGTTAAATGTGGAATATTTTAAAGAAGTATATATTAAATATAATATATACTTTTAAATAGTATTTAAATTAGTAATTAGCCACTTCATCACATTAGAGAGAGAAAATCCACTTAAAATCCAGTTTCTGCCTCCTGCAGAATTCTGGGGTTTGTAGTTTAAGAAAGAGCCTTTAACAGCTTCACTAAACTATAAACCCCAGCATTCCACAGGAGGCAGAAAACGGATTTTAAGTGGCTTTTTTCTCTCTAGTGTGATTAAGTAGTAAATGTTTGAGAAGAAAAATACCTGTTGAGTCCTCCAAATCAATCAGCTTGGGCATCAAACTTTCAGGTAGTTTCTCAGGCAAGTCATATCCATTCTTTCTAGCAACTACAAGATGGAAAGCAGCACAGAACTCATCCAGTGTTAATGCGCCATCTTTATCAAAATCAGACAACTCCCTGAAATAAATAAAATTATCATTTTTAAACATTGTTAGTTTTAAGTCGTATTCTTTTGAAAATAATGTTTTATATAACTCTAGCTCTCCTCCAAATATTGTACAGTACATGTAAAGTTTTAGTAGAGATAAGCTTCTTTAAACAAATGTCTAATAAGGAAAACCATTACAGAGTCTGGCATTGATTCTAAAATATACTAGCTTGGATAGAGATCTGAACACAGCTCATGGCACGTAGAAGGAAAAGGGTGTTTTCAAAACAGTTCCTATAAAGTCCTGTGCTCCAACGAATTTTGTGTGTGTGAGTGGGGGGAGGTTAACAAGGAAGAGTGAATGGTCAAAAATCACCTCCCTTCCCATTCTGCTAGCAGGACTCTCCGCTGGATCAAACGCACATTCATTCACAGAGGAGCAAAATGCAATCTTGTGGATGCATCAGAGGGAAATTTGATCGTTTTTTGCCCTAAGAAAGACAGACAGGCATTGTGATGTTGTTGCTGTTTTAGTATACAGCAAATATTTCTATGAGGAAATATTGGTTTAATTCCCTAAACTTGCAAAGAACTATCACATCTATCACACAAGGGCAAGGGTGGGGCAAGGTTGTTCCCACAGCTCCTGAACTCAGAAACAGGTCATATTATCTTCCTGTTTTTTTCTTCTTCTCTTGTACTAACTAGGACATTGTTGAGGGAATGACTAAAAAGCTACCTACCTACCTGGAAGACTTTCAACCTAGAATCCAAATGTAATGCTAAAGATTATTTCTGGCCAGTAATCTAGGTGACATACGTAGTTCTGGTCCCATTGAAAGGTGTCCCAACATGAGTCTGCTAAAAATGAAGAAACCACAGAGTTCTAATGGTCTGGTTCCAGAATCTGTCTGTTCACTGAGAATCATGTGATCCTCTACTTATATTATTCAACTTGAATGTGCAGAATTCCTCTCTATCAATTATGTGGATAAGACTTCTGATCAAATGTGGATAAGACTGGTGATGCAGTACAAGTACACCTGGAGGGACATGTGATTCTCATTATCAGTCTGGGTATTTTATTAAGCAAGAGACCATTGGCCATAATGAAAATGCCTCAATGTTCTCACACTGGTGACTGCCTGCTTTTGGGTAAGTCATACAAGTTGACTCTGTGCAGGACTTCCTCTCTGTCTCTGGGTCCTTCTACACAGCACTATATCCCAGAGTATCAAAGCAGAAAATCACACAATATCTGCTTTGAACTGGGCTATCTGAGTCCCCACTCAGATAATGTGGGATTTTCTGCCTTGATATTCTGGGATATAGGGTTGTGTGGAAGGGCCCTTTCTCTCTGTCTCTCTCTGTGAAAACTACCAGGGATGTGTCATACATTTTCAACCTGAGGATGAAGGGTTACTTTTGAGAGTTCCAGATGAAAAATTTCATCTTTGTGAGGTTTCTTCCTTGGCCTTTCCTTTTTGTATAAATCACCATATTAGTTTGTCCTACAAGGAAGTATGAGAGGGTCTTTGAATGGGAGTGGAGAGTAGGTCTCTCTCTCTCTCTCTCTCTAATTACATTTCTTTTGTTTCTTAATTTCGGGTTTTATGTAGAGCAGGATCTCAAAGAATCTTTTACAATACCTGGAGAAACAAAACCAAATGGTAGAATACATCCTTCTATCCACAGATCATATGATTTGACACCTAAAACTTTTTGTAAGAAGATTCCCTTGAGAAGAAGTGGTTTTTGTTGTGCTTTACTGGACTGTATTGCCCTTAAGCCTCTTCATTAGAAAAACTGGGCTTTTTCAAGAGAAGGGAAGGGGAAATTAATTATGTACTCTTCTTGCTTCTGGAGATCAAACGGCAACCATGAATCCAATCCCTATGGAAAATTCAAGTGCACAATATATTTCACCATGATGGTCAAAAGTCATTTCAATTATGGTGGCTATAAATAACCAGTGAGGTTAATCAGACTATGCAGGTGGTTACCTGCTTTGAGCAACAGCACTGCAGCACCTCTGGGAAGGAATCCCACTGGAGAATTGCAGCACACTAAAATACCTGGGAGTTACCCTGGACTGTGCTCTGACTTACAAGACGCACTGCTGACTTTAAAACAAAAAATGGGTGCTAGAAATATTATATGAAAGCTGACTGGCACAACCTGGGGATCATAACCAGACACAGTGAAGACATCTGCCCTTGCACTTTGCTACTCTGTTGCTGAATACGCATTATGGAACACATCTCACCACGTCAAAACAGTGGATGTGGCTCTTAATGAGACAAGCCTCATTATCACAGGATGTCTACACCCTACACCACTGGAGAAATTATACTGTTTAGCTGGTACTGCACCACCTGACATCCGCTGGGAAGAAACAGTCAATAATGAAAGGATCTAGGCAATGACATCTCCAGCCCATTTCCGTTTAGATATCAGACAGCACGCCAATGCTTTAAATCAAGAAATAGCTTTCTAAGCTCTACAGAGATACTCATAGGAACACCTCAGCAAAAGAGTCCACAAGTGGCAGGCTAGAACCCGGAACCTCAATCCATGGCTGATACTGAATGAGACTCCCTCCTGGGCACACAGAAGACTGGGAGACTTAGAAGATGCTGAACAGACTGCACTCTGGCACCAAAAGATACAGAGCCAACCCTAAGAAATGGGCTACAAAGTGGCGTCCACAACATGCGAGTGTGGAGAAGAGGAAACCACAGACTGCCTATTACAATGCAGTTTGAGCCCTGCTACATGCACAATGGAGGACCTTCTTATAGCAACAACAGAGGAACTCCAAGAAGGCAGCTACTGGTCAAAGGACATTTAGTATAATGCCAAGTTTTTAACTTTGCTTGTGTTTTAAAATACATTACAACTGTACTCTCAATTTGCTTCCGACACAATAAATAAATAGCACATCAGCTTCCCTATATTTCCATGGCTTAAAGTCTAGTCTGGAAATCTGGATGTTGAGATGGCTTAAAAATAAAAACTTGTGGAAACAATATGTGTCCCATGCTACTCTTGGTTCTAGAGATATGGTAAATTTGGGGACTTTTTGTATGTTTTAGTGACACAGTGGAAAAAAATCATCTGCAGATCAAACATTCTCTAGCATCTTTCCTTTACTGATGTTCTATTTCTCTTTGTTCTTCCACATGATAAAAACCGATTTTGACCATAAAATGAATGAACTTAGTTCTGGGAGATGTTTTCCCCTAGCTTATCGTTTTGTCTGCGATTCAGGGAAGAAAATGAGGGAGGAATAAGTTTGGAAAACCAAGAAAGACACCTGAAAGTCATGGTGGTGGCAAAGCAGGATTTTTTTAATTGAGAGAAAGAGAAAAATCTACGGTAAAGAACTCAAGATCATATGTTCCCTTGGGTCCGGACTGGTATGGAGATAGATAATTTATGTAATGGTAAATGTATGGATAAATGCTGGCATATGCAACAACAAGGTCAAACAAAGTTTATTTGAATGCTAGAAAAGTAGCACCATATCACAGTTTATTTAATACATTGAATAGCTTTGTTTTCAGTGTAAACGTATTTGAAAATTGTACAAAATGTAATACTTTTTATGGAAGAGTGAATCCAGAACGTTAGTTACTTCATGCAAACCTCCCATAAACAATTGGTTACAAAACACTACATTTTAAGCTTGAGGTCAGGGCAATCAAGATTTCGTTCAAGGTCTATTCAAACAGAAGTTACTGTTTGATCATAATGGGAATAGATTTAAGTTTCCAAGTATCACTGACACTGAATGATGTTTTAATGCAAATGATAAATAGTCTCTCTCGATAGGCATTTCTACTCCACAAATGTGATTCTTAAGGCATCTACCCCAACCTAATATTTCACACTTACCAAATGTGCGAAAGTTCAAGAATAGGAAGTTTTGATTTTGTAAAAAATTCTTTAGCTGCAGATCCTGAAAATATTAAAACAGTAATATTTAACTTTTATTTTAGAATTATAGTCTTAAGGATTTTAAAAAGATACAGTAAACTGGGGTAATTAATTTCCCTCTTAGTTTTTCAGGAGTCATATTCTGTCCCAAAATTTTAGTGTAGTACTCATCACAAAATTCTAAATTTATTTTTAACACCCACAAAAACAGAAGTCTGGCTTCTAAGGTGCCTTTCCATGAACATACAGATTACTTCTAGTCTCCAAAAGTGATTTGATCTAGCAGAGTCTACTGCAAACAGAAGGTGAATGGCAATTCTCCCCTTCTCTCTATAGCCTTCTTTGCTATTCTACAGAGTCCTTCAATCCTAGTCAGTATTTTTTTCAGACATACGTAGCTGCAGGGAAGAAGGTGAATCAACGCAACTCCATCAAAGCGATGGCAGATGATGAGATTACTCAAGTGAATGGAACTCCCCTTGTGGAATTTCAAGACATCAACCCATTCTCTTTACCAGGAGAAAACTGATACAAGTGTATGTTATACCTGTTATAACATGTGTGCCTAAAGAACTCACCTGGGATATATCCATTTAGATCAGGCTGAATGGTTTTAAACTGATTTACGTAATACTGCCTTTGTTCATCTGTTATTTTCCAGGGATCATCATAACTACTTGACTGCCTACGAATTTCATTTGCTGTTGTAGCTGATGCTACAGTTCGTACTGTTGTCTGATCCTGTAATAAAAGATTGTTCTTCAGCATTACCTAAATTCATCAGTGGCCTATAATTTTCTATATTTTTGCCTATGAAAAGAAACAACTGTTATTTGTTGAAGTAGTTTTAGTTGTGTTCTGGTCAGTGCTAGTTGGTAGTGCTTTAAAGAAAATATTCTGAACATTTATGTAAATAGACAGAGATGGCAACATTCATGTAGGCAACAGAAAGTTATGAAAAAAATATGCAAAGAGCAGTTTGCAAAATTAAGCACAAAAAAGCTGAAAGCTTGAATTTGCAAATGTTGGCAGATTTTTTAATATAACAATTCATTTACCAAGAATCTTTAGTGACATTTATACTCACTGTTATATTTTAGATAGACAAGAATATGCAAGAAATCACTCTCCAACATTCAGAGTCACCGCATGAATCTTTGGCAACGACATGAAAATGACCGGAATGAAGCAAATAAAAAAAATACCAATAAAATGTCACACCTGGACAGAAGCAGGATGCATGGCTAAAATAGTACTGATTGGTGTGTTATCTGCAAAACTGACCCAGGTTTCTTGATGTGGTGGTGGTGAATGGCCAGACCACATTGGATCACTAGCATTACAGGAGCCTGAAAATCAGAACACAGTTCATTTTGAAGATTTACACACAACCTATTCAAAAAAAGTATGCCTTGAAACACTTTTTCTAGACTCATACAAATGCACCATGACATTTCTTTGAAATGGCATGATCAGAAACTGTTAACATGCTCTGTGAGGCTATAAGCTTCAAGTCGTGTTCCCCATTTCATATTTAAATGCTATTTTAAAATGGAGGGGATTGGTATAAGCATTGAAGATAATGGGATTATAGACACATTTATTCTAGAAGCTTGAACCAAGGTCTGTGTATGAGCTAAGTGTCTTTTTGTACCCTGGTCTAATTTCAATACACACTTGAACAGAGCACAACAATATTCAGACACACTTTTCACTTTTCACTAGAGATTCTGTGTATCACTACATATACTGGAAATAATAGGTCTCTGTTATAGTCCTCTGTATCTACGGATTCTGCAACCACATATTCAACTATCCACGCCTTGAAACTTTGATCTTGCCATTTTATATAAGGGACAACATTTTACTAAATCATTGAACATCCATAGATTCTGGTATCCATATGAAGTCCTGGAAGCAAACCCCAGAGGATACCAAGGGCTCACTGTCTCAGAGTTCCACAAACACTTAAAATTTAAAGACATTTATTTATACCTGCTTGCGCTTCACAAAAGGGAGTCCAAAAAGGCCCTGGTGCAGCAAGAGGTCGCTCATTATTTCCACCGCTGGGATGTCGGCTGTGCTTCCGCCATGTATGTGGAGAGGTTGGTGGGGACTGCTGGGGTGAAACTACTGGAGATGTTGATTCCTAATGAAACAAAGTAACTCTTTATGCAATTTTCTTGTCTAAAACTCTGTATTGAAGAAAAATTGCAACATTTTAAAGTTAAGTAGGATTTTAAAAGATAAACTGTAAAATAAACAATGTCTGAGCACATTTAAACATTTTCATACAGTAACTTGATGAAAGTTGACTATAACTCAAAGACAATGTGGAGAATTACAATCTAATTCTTGTAATTTTCCATAGGTTTTCACTTATAGTACATTATTAGAACCCAATTCATAAGATATGTCAGTGCGTGTATAATTTATTGTTACACATTGCTTTCACAATCTTCAGAAGGACACTACTTAGGGAATTATAGGTGCTGAACCAACTATTTTGCGGAATTCCTTAAAATCTGTGGCATATTCTCTTCCAATGTTCCATCAGGCATCTTGCAATATTACAACACATGTATAGTTTTGTGTCCCCCAACACAAATCAAGATCCTGGGGATACAAGGAGCAGTACTTAACAGACTGTTTCTTCTGGCAAGTCTGCTTTGCAGAAACAGAAAATAAATAGGGGAGGGGGGGGAGATTGGCAAACACTCCAGGAGGTATTTTCAGTGCCAGAGAAAGTAGAAGTGAAAGGAGGAGGCTAAAAATTCTGATCCTACTATGAGCATTCCATTGAATTTAGCAAGAGTTCCCTTCACCAGTATTGCTATACAGTCAATTCATTGAATTCTTTTTAGTCCACAGACATATAATCAGAACATGGGGCATTGTTTTCAAAAGCTAACATGCAAAGTTATTTTTTTTAAAGAACTAATATTTTAGTTGAATTTAAAAACATAAATACATTAACCTGGATGAGTGTTTTAGTTATTCTCATTTTATCAGCAACTTTTTTTCCTGTTTTTAAATGCATGTATTTCTTTTTTTTTCTTTACAAATGGCCTTGGGTCCCCAAAATATATTTGGAATATCTCATTATGCTGAATATAACAATGCTAACAGTTTTGTTATTATGCAATAGGACTGTTATGCCCTGCTCACTGTAAAAAGACATTAAAATAATGCAGACCTGGGCATCTTGCGGCCCATGGGCCACATGCGACCCGCTGGCTGATTCTGACCGGCCCGAGTAAGGGCCCTGGCAGGCAGGCAAGCAGAGTGGCCAATGGAGGGGGAGAAGAGGAGGCCAGGAGCAAGCGCTGCCGCAGAGCATGCCTTCACTCTCCTCATCCCTTCCCTTCCACCTAGCACGCTCCCCCTACCTTGCACTCTCCCCCCACTCTCTTCTGCCTCACGCTCATTCGCCCTCCCTCTTGTCTTGCGCTTGTTCGCCCCTCCCTCTTGCCTCCCGTTCGTTCGCCCCTCCCTCTTGCCTCTTGCGCTCATTCCCCCTCCCTCTTGCCTCCCACTCGTTCCCCCTCCCTTCTCTTCTGCCTTGCTCTCTCTCCTCCCTCCCTTCTCTGCTGCCTCTTCCATTGCTTGCAGGCGAGGGGTAGGGCCTGGCAAGCGGCTTTGAGGCAGGGAAGAGGCTGCACCGCGAGGGGGAGGCCCTGGAACGCTTCCTTAATGTAAGTGAACTATACATCCCAGCAACTCCAACTACCAAATGTCTATTTTCCCCAAATTTCCCCAGTGATCACATTTGGGCATATTGAGGATTCGTGCCAAGTTTGGTTCAGATCCATCGTTATTTGAGTCCACAGTGTTCTCTAGATATAGCTGAACTACAACTTCCAAACTCAAGGTCAATGCCCAGCAAAACCTTTCAGTACTTCCTGTTGGTCTCATGAGAGTTCAGTGTGCCAAGTTTGGTTCAATTCCATTGTTGCTGGATTTCAGGATGCTCTTTGATTGTGGGTGAACTATAAATTCCAGCAACTACAATTCCCAATTGCCAAGCTCTATTTTCCCCAAACTCCACCAGTGTTCTCATTTGGGCATATTCAGTATTTGTGCCAAGTTTGGTCCTGATTCAACATTGTTTGGGTTCACAGTGCTCTCTGGATGTTGGTGAACTACAACTCCCAAACTCAAGGGCAATGCCCACCAAACCCTTCTAGTGTTTTCGATTGGTCATGGAGTCCTGTGTGCCACGTTTGGTTTAGTTCCATCATTGGTGGAGTTGAGATTGCTCTTTGATTGCAGGTGAACTATAACTCCCAGCAACTACAACTCCCAAATGACAAAATCAAAATTTTGAGTGATGGTCACTCCTTGGGTTAGTAGGTGTCTTGTGGCAGCAATTTGTCCAGTGGTTTTTGAGTTATGTTAATCTCACAAATGAACATTACATTTATATAATGTATAAATTGTTCTCAAGAGTATAATTAAATCAAAAGAAGAATATAATTAAATCAAAAGAAAAGCTAGAGAAGGAAGGGCTCCACCTAGGATGGTTTTCATATTTACAAGCGAAAGAAAAGTTCAAGGAAGATACTAAAAGAGGATTCACGGGGAAAGAGAAAGAGCTGGGAATAAACATTTTGAGGGAAGAGGAGAAACAAATTGGGAAAATCTATAGAACACTCTTGGAGATAAATACAGCAAATAATCAGGAGAGGGCCTATATGGCCGAGTGGTCCAGGAATCTGGGATTTAGAATTAAACCGCAAATATGGAAGAACATTTGGTGCACCGTAGTGAAGAAATCCTTAAGCAATTCCTTCAGGGAAAATTGGGTTAAAATGATTTATCGTTGGTACCTCCCACTGGAAAAGCTAGCTAGAATGTACAGAAATTTAGACCCCAAGTGCTGGAAGTGTGGAAATAAGAACGGGACTTTCTTTCACCTCTGGTGGACCTGCCCCAGAGCCATCAAATATTGGGCAATGATTCAACGGGAAATCCAAAAAATGATTAGATATAAATTGGAAAGGAAACCAGAGATACTGTTACTGGGAATGGTTGAAGGAGCGATGTCACCAATAGAGAGAAAAATCTTGTTGATAGGGATAACGGCAGCCAGGAGCCTATATGCAAAGGGGTGGAAGACACAGACAACCCCGACCAGGGAAGAATGGTTTACGAAGGTTATAGAGACAATACAAATGGACTGGCTGACGGAAAGGTTGAGGAATAAACAGAACCAGGGGCTCGGAAGGACGAACTGGGAGACAATCAGAGACTACTCCAGAAGCGAGTTCAATGTCGACCTACTATTGGACTAATGGTAAAAATATAATGTTTCTCTACCCAACCACAGGATTAAATAAAGAGGAAAATAACCAGAAGAACGTACAGATGGACTAACCAGAAAGAGGCTTCCGCTCTTCACCCAACTATGTCTTCACATGACTTTCACTCTTGTATAACTCATAGTAAACCCGGGAGCCAGCTCTGGGCGCCCCGAGGTCTACTTTCAGTTTTCCTTACTGTTATATGTTTTTTTCTTATCTTATTCTGTATTTTAATAACTGAAAATCAATAAAACTGATTTTTTTTTTTAAAAAAGAGTCTGGAGAACAAGCCCTATGGGGAGTAGCCTCAAGAGCTGGGCATTGAAAAAGGCTGAGAGGAGACATGATGGTCATGGATAAATATGTGAGAGGACGTCATAGAGAGAGAGGAACAGGCTTGTTTTCTGCTGCCCTGGAAACTAGGATGCAGAACAATGACTTCAAACTACAAGAAAGGAGATTCCATCTGAACATTAGGAAGAACTTCCTGACTGTGAGAGCCGTTCAGCAGTGGAACTCTCTGCCCTGGAGGGAGTGTGGTGGAGGTTCCTTCTTTGGGGGCTTTTAAACAGAGGCTGGATGGGCATCGGTCAGGGGTGCTTCACATCTCCACCTCTGACATTCAACCTGTATTTGATGCACTTCTTAAAGACCAACAGAGACTTGATTTCTCTCACTGAATAAGAAAAAAAGAACTGAATAGCACCAAATGAGGCGATTAAACCAAAAATGTAGGCAACGTTTTTATATGTCTGTAGAAAACCAAGAACCTCTTTCCAGGAATAAGTGAAATTCAAAAAATGCTTTGAAGCTAATTTGACTGAAAATGATCATTAATACAATGAATCACAAATGATACAAATGTTCACATTTTGTTAACCTTTGTTTTGTAAAATTTTAGTGAATAAATGTCAATTTTCCTATGACAACCTCTCTTTTTCATTGCTAATAACATATACTCTTATCAGTCTTATTAATATATCAAAAGCGCAATTATTATTCAAGAAATTCGATTGATATTATGTAGAATGCAGTTCAGCCTTTAGGTGCGGCCCTCCATATTTTTTTTTGGTTCTCGTGTGGCCCCTTGGAAAAAATAATTGCCCACTCCTGAAATAATGTCATTGATTTTACAGAGTTACTTCAAGGTTCTGGACATATTCTGTAAAATCGGCACCAATCCAAATTCTGTCTGTTCCATTCCACACCAAAGAAAGCTAATATTAAAATAGGTTGTTACCCAAACCAGGCAAATCAGGAGATGCTGGTGAAAGGCACCCATGCTAAACAGAAATCACCTCCACATGGCAGATTTACAGAAATGAAAGAAACTTTAACTATAATACTGTTATTAAGCAGCAAATCCCACTGAACACTATGAATCTCATTTCAGAGTGAACATGCTTGGAATAACTGCACAGAAGTAATCTTCCTTTCACTTACTAAACAGAGCACAGCTAAGCTTCCTGCCCTGATTAAAATTTCAGCCAATTACTTCAAAGAGTTTTAGATGGAATTAAAAAATAAACACAAAAGGGAATTGATGGTAATCTTTTGTCAAAGGTAAGTTTTGCAGAATTTCAGAACTGAGAACCGGGGAAAGATAAACTACCGCAAATATGAAAAGGATACCAACATCATGTATCATTTATTAAAGTACCTAATGAACTCTTAGGTGCTCTACATGAATAAATCTGAAGCAGTCTGCATTGGTTTTGAGGATCTGAAATATCAGTTTGCTGATGAATCAGTGTGTCTAAGAAGTACTTTTCAAGAATAAGCTAATATGGAAAACAGTAACATGTGAAATGCAGATTTATACACATAAATCTCACACTATTGGAATTAATGATTCTGGTCAGAGCTATAGCTACAAAGTCTTATTTCACTGGTTTCCTATTTACTCATACAATATTATTTATTTATTTATTTATTTATTTATTTCGAAGAGCTTCTCAACCCCAAGGGGGACTCAGAGCGGCTTACAGTACGGCCATCTGCCCACATAATAACGATATAAAACCCCAAAACCCTTCAACAATTAAAATACATTAAAATACATTAAAATACAACTACATTAGCACCATACACATTCACTCTGGATTAAAACAATGTTCAGTCCATAAAAACATTGGCCATAATCACCCACTTTCATTAAAAACCAATCTAAAATGCTGCCGGATCCGACTTTGTAGTACCTTTGTGCTTCCATTTCATTTATGTTGTGTAATTGATGGTGGTTACTTTATTTGAACGCTCACACTATGTGCAGATATGTTGTTACAAGCGTTTTTATGTTTATATTAGATTCCTGCCGCCTGCCCTGTGATGCAATGTGAGGATCTTTGTTTGTATTGGCCTTGAAAAAGACCCATTGGGGTTGAAACGAGGTTGGACTCCTTGACATTTGTGTCCTCGTCTGCCAGTGAGAACGCGGACTACGCCCAGCCACCCAACCCCCCCCGCATTGGGGATGCTACTCAGCTGCTAAGTTTGGTCAGCGGCGTACCTGCTCCAAGTCTCCTCGCCTGCACTTTCCCTTTTGGATTACAAACACCCATCGGGGTCTGGATTACAAAATCTTTGTTGCGGCTACGTTCCAACAACTTACCCTTCTCACCAAACCGCTTGATACCTACAATGGATTGAATCTAGTTTGAACTTTTCTTTGGCGGTTTATGGTATCAGGGATCAGACACCCATCAGGGGTTTATATGTTTATTTTGTCTGATGTGTTGTTGCTGAATATATACTGATTACACTTTGAGATAATTGAGTGTTCAGATTTCTTTATTGAATTTAGTGTGACCACACCTGTTGTGTTAGATTATAAAAGTGCAGATGTCTCACCAAACTACAATTCCCATCTTTCTACAGCACTGAACCTTGGCAGACTATTATTATTATCCCACTTTTTCTCTATATAAGGAGACTCAAGCACTTTAATATAATTTAAAATACACAAACATGAAAACAGAACTAAATACTAGTGATATTAAAAATATCAGTTAAAAACCATAAAAACATAAAGCTAAAAAAACACAACAGCCCCTGACTTAATTTTTAAAATATTCTTCTTTAAAGACCTGCCAAAATAAAAAGGCTCTAGCCTGCAGCCAAAAGGGCAGCAGGGAGGGGGACCATTCTAGCTTCTATTCTGGCTTTCCTGGACAGGCAGTTCCAGAGTTGAGTGGTGTCAAGCTGCATTAAATTCTACACTGTAGATACTCCCTTAGGTAGAAGCCATGAAAAGTATATGTCAAATAAAACTTCTTAAGACGTTTAAGGTGCAAAAGGTTATTTGTTTATCAACTGTTGGTGTATAGAAATCAACAAAATTTCAAAAACAAATGCTTGAAAGGGAGTGCGACATATGCAAGACAAAAATTTCAGACAATTCCACAAATAATGAGAAATAGCAAAATATCAAAACATTAATAGCCTTATCCAACTCCAGAAGTTCTCCTCCAACTTAAAGTTAATTGCAGAAAACAACACTATGTATCACAATTGTTGTTCCTGGGTCATTAATGTCATTACCTAATTGGTTCTATCACAAAAACATATAAAAGGTTTATTATAGACTGCAAATCCTTTTTTTGCAGGACACCCTGCAGCATATTTTGCTATAGTTTTCCAATGAATACCTCACTGAGTCACAACCAATTCAACATAGTGGCAGCCACAAAAACTAAGTTTCTGGAGTAAAACTACTACTTTCAAAGAGGAGATTCGAGTCATCCGGGTCCTGCTACCATTCCGCAGAGCCGTTAAGACCTGGCTATTTAGACAGGCGTTCGGCCCATAGCCAGCGCCTGTTATGGTCAGCACTCTGTCGCGCCTCCGCCATTGTATCGAGACTGTTCTTATGCTGTTTTGCAGCACTGTTGGGAACGGGATTTGATTGGGGGTTTTAATTGGGTTTTACTATGTTTTTATGTGTTTTATATGTTGTTTTAACCTTGTAAACCGCTCTGAGCACCAGAGAGAGCGGTATATTAAGTTGAATAAATAAATAAGTACCACACAATTAAACAGGAATAACACTTTGAAACCAGGAACATTTTTTTTCAAATGTTGTTACATAGTGTAACTGATGTGCTTCCTCTTTTACTACTTTCAACTATTTCCCTACCCCTTGGCTCTATTCCACACCTTTACATCCTCTGCTACTTGGGCACAGATCTAACATCTGGAAAACTAAATAACCCTGCACTCCCTAAATCTGGAAAGAAAGCAAAAGAAACAACAGTAAATGAAAGGTGAGTAAGCAGAGATACGAATAAGCGGATAGAGCATCAGATAGTCACAGAAGACTAGGAGAAAAATTGATTGTTACTCATATTGACAAAGCCAGATATAAGATAGGGTCCAAAACAAGCTTGCGAATGAGTTCACCAACCTATTTTTAATATTGAGGAAGACAGTTTCCTTTTAGAGCCCAATCTGAAACCTGAGCCAGTAACCACAATACCCAAAGAAGTGTCTGCCCACGGTTATCTGCTTGTACGACAATGGTGCTGTAGCACTGCAGTTGTGGAATGCCTCCCCCTCAGAGGTCAGACTAGTGCACATTACAGAACCAAAGTTAAACTTCCTATGAAAGCTTTTGAGATTTAGGGGTCACCGGCTGATTAGACTGTAGGATTGTGAAAGAGTAATGAAAGGTGTAAGAGTTTTAAAACAGTTTTTAAAATTAATAGTATGATAGTTCTTACTGTCTGTAAACTGCCTTGACTTCTTCTGACACACTTTAGGATAGAAATATTTAAATAAATAGTTGGCCCATCCTTATTCACCACCTTCCATCTTTGCTGCAACTTCAATTATTTATTAAAAACTATTTTATATTTCTTGAAAAACCATTTCTGCTGTTATTTCCAAATAGGAGTAATATTCCTTCCAGTAGCAAGATATGTTGAGAACTTCACATTTCATCACACAGTTCCAGTTTTAGCATCAAAAGATCTACTGTACATAGGATGAAAGACATTGGGGACACAAAACATTGCTAGTATATTTACTTTGCTAGTACATTTATTGAGGTACAGACATACCTCAGCTAGCAAGCTTTCTGTCAAACCCTTTTATGCCTGCTCAACTTTTCCCTTAACATCCTTTATCTGGATGAAAAAGATTTGTTTTAGCTACATTAATGACATTGTAAGCAAGGTTGTGAGATTGCAGTAATATATCTACAGCAAACAATGCAATTCAGTCTAACATGGGAAAGAATGGAATTCTGCTTTAGCTGATTCCACCTTAGCTGTGTGCACCTTCTCACAGGCAAGATATACAGCAGCTGCCTCTAAAATCCCTTACTAAGAATAAATAGCAAAAGCAGAAGGGAAAAAGAGAGCAGATATAGATGTCTCTTATTAGTTACATTTTTTAAAAAAAATCTATAAACTTGGCCACCAAAATGAAAATCAGAAGGAAACTATAGAGGCTGGTGAAAGAAAAAAGGAATTGATGGTACAGGTGTGTGTTTCTGTGTTAAAAGTTTGAATAAAATGCTTTCTGAAACATGTTTAACTTTTTTTCCAGGAATTAAGCTCTATTCTTTCCAGGTTATTGTTACCTCTGGCACTGAAGTCTACATTACAGAAGTATTATTCCAGGAATCCATCAACATTATTAATGGAGATAAAGTTGTATGCATGAATTAAACCATCCATGGCTTGAAAATATTTTGTGCCCTCCACCTACAGAACCTCTAAAAGGCAGCTTTGATTTTGCCATTATATAAAGAGGACACCAATTTACTATGCAATTATATGTAATTTTGGTATCCAGGGTGGTATTGGTTGAGGGTGGTGGGGGTATCCTGGGACCAAATCCTAGCAAATACCAAGAGCCCATTATATGTATTACCCACATTCTATAAATAGCCAGGATTTTAGGATCGCACTTAAGATACACAATACAGTACTATTCAATACTTCTCAAGATAGCCAATTGTAAGTTACCTGCAACTACATGCAATACTTTTAAATTCCTACTGAGAAGTGATACACATGAGAAGTGAATATTCAAATGCTAGACTTTATATTTCATTACCTGTTGATCTGTTGTTGAACGTTGCTGGACTACATCATGGCTCACAGAGCCTTTTTTAACTTGTATTCTGCCTGGTGGGGGAGGAATCGCACCTGAATAGGAGGATGGGTTATCAGCATCTGAAGAATATGAATGCCTCAACTCCTGTTCATTCTTTGACATGACAAATCTGGGCAGAGGAAGGTCTTTAACTGTTAAAAATAATGCACATGGTTATTTTAATTTTTAAAAGTTAGAAAGTTCTAGTTACTATAGATTTCACAAAAGCACAAGCTGATGGTGTATAACATATCTCACTTGTATCTGCAGATGTTTTATCCAAATTTATGTTTACCCTGTTATTTGATTTTGGTTTAATTTCAAGAGGAACAGTCCAGGTGACACTACAATATAATGTCCATGAGGGTCATTTTTATAATTAGCTAAACATCTGCTCAATTCCAGCAAATTCTAGGACAAATTATGGTGGGAAGCTCAGTAGTCCCAAGGGTTACTACATACCTTCATTTGTTTTTCTGTAAATTAATTATGAATGGCAATAATTTTGACCTCTATATCCTTGGTTTCTGGACACATTGGATCACAATTTGGCAAGACTAAGTGGGCAACTGTGAAAGATTAAGGGGCTGCAACAGCTCCTTAAAGAAGCTTGGAGGGCTGTGCCTTCCCAATCACTCCAGAAAAAAAATCATTATGCATTATTTAGGGCAGTGGTTCTTAAAATGTGCTCCATGGAGCCTTTGGGGTTTTGCAAGGCATATTGAGGAGTTCCGCACTTCCCTCCTCTTTCCTCATTTTTCTGCTTTGATTGTGCTTTTCCTGGGAGCAGAAGGGGGTTGTACTGGATGTCCCCTGGGGTTGCTCAAATAATAATAATAATAATTATTATTATTACAAAACATAGGTGAATATTTGTTTAGGGTGCTTTGTTTGTGCTTTTATGGCATGGCAGAAGGGGATTGGGCTGGATGTAATACTGTTAAGTTTATGTTGGTTAAAATTGTTCTTAATTTTAAATATTGTATTGTTTTTTTCTTTTTCTTTCTTTTTTGCACTACAAACATGATATATGCAATGTGCATGGGAATTTGTTCATGTTTTTAAAAATTAATTCACACAAACTCTCTATCTGCCCCTGGTCTGACCTGTCTGTCAAATTTTTGATACGACCCCCTTATCAAAACATTTGCCAATATCTGATATACATTCTCTCTCCCTCTCTCTATAATATAAACATATGTTTTGGGGCTCCCCAAGAAACCGTTGCTTCAAAAAGGACTCAGTGGCTGAAAAAGTTTGAGAACCCCTGCTCTAGGGCACTGCTTCATAAACTGTGGGTCCTGACCACAAAATGGAGTCTCTTTAGCTCAATGCTGGGGTAATGAAAACTCTGGCAATAGTAAAAGTTTTGGCACTGAGTGGCTCTTTTAGTCATTTACTCAAATCTGTTAGCAACCATTTGCAGTGTTTACAGTGGACTCTGGAGATAAAGCTTTAGCTGTACTTCATAGAAAGAAAAACCAACCTGTTTAGCAAGCCTCACAAACTTGATTTCTATACTTATATATACAGAGTCGCATAAAAATATCTTGAACAGAAAGGGGCTGTGCATGGAAAAAGTTTAAGAAGCTCTGCTCTAGGTTACTTGCAACCTAAACTCAGCCAGAGGTCTCCAAATATGGTGGAAATTCCTAATTCCAAATATGGCGGAAATTCCTATGGTGGAAAAAATCCATCTAACTTTTTGCATATTGAACCTGTTGCCACGTTTTAATTTGTAAGCAAAGGGACAAAACGTATTGTTCCAGAAGTAATGCATTCAAATGCACCAACTGGAAAGAGTAGTAAGCATAAAGAGCACACCTAACAAATTCATACCTGCTTCTGTCTTTCCCAAACACACTGGCAGCAGATACAAATTCTTTCTCCATTCTTACTAGGATCTGCTCAAGACTCTCGCTTAATATATTTTCCATCATGGCAACTATTTTAATGTACTTGTTAGTCTTTAAACTGTTGCAGGATTCTGGGTTTTGCTTGGCAACATACTACTATGACTACCACTTTGGCAATAGTCATTATGAAAAGATGCTAAATGAACATAGACTGCAGTTCCTGGAACATGCAAAAATCTATCACAATTCAAAATTTTATATTATTTTCCCTGTTTCTATGAGTGGCAACTCAGTGCTCTCAAGTACAGTTAGCCTTTTGTAATGTATCCATGGATATTGCATCCACAGGTTCAGTCATCTAGGGCTTGAAAATATCCCCCCCCCCCCACATTTTCTTCCTAAAAATCAAACTTTGTTTTGACCATTTTACATAAGAGACACCATTTTACAACAGTACTGTATATAACGGGACTTGAATGTCCACAAGTTATGGTATCTACTGGATGTTCTGAAACCAAATCCCAGCAGATACTGAGTGCTCACTTTGTACCCATATGTTAATAACATGCATCCAAATGTATGGGAAGCATTGTATATAGCTTGATATCTTCTCTCTTGGCTTTTCTTCGCGAATGAAGATTCAGGAAGAGTTGGATGTGTCCTTCGAGCCTGTACAATGGATTTTTCTGGTGGAGCGCAGCGTGCACAGAACTGCCATCACCCTTTAAACCAAAGGTTCATCTGCCAGGGTCTAGCAAGCTTGGACGGTGGCAGCAAGGTCCTCAGGTCGTAGGTTTGATTAGAGTTACCTTCTCTTAGATGGTTGACCTTACAGGGTTAGACGAGCACCACCTGCCCGGGTTTGAATTTAGAGTTTTCCTTCTCTTAAGATGGTTGGCAAAAAGCTAGAGAGCCCATCCTACACATGGATGCTCTTTGCCAGACCCTTCGGTTGTGATCTGTCTGGCATGGGAGGTCCTACCGGTGACTATTATGCCACCGCCAGCATAGCTCACAACTTCATTAGGGTACGCAAGCCTCTCCCCCACAACAAGGGAGCGCCAATGGCTAATATATTATTAGCAAAGTGCAGGAGACAAGGTGGAAGTGTCTTCCTGGCCCCCTCTCTTCACTCTGGCCCCAAAGCGGCCATGGTGGTGGGGGAAGGGCTCTGATGCCGCAGAAGACAAGATGAAACTGTCTTCTCTGCTCCCTTCTTCACTCCCTTCTTCACACAGCTTGATATATGTGGCTCCATAGGTGTTGGCAAGTAAGGAGTTGCAGGAGTTAGAAGCTTCATTTGTGCTTCAGAACAAAGTTGTCTTATGTAGGAACAGCAGAACCAATCACAGAAAAGAAGCTCTTATAGATTCCGTTAAGGAATCAAGCCAATGGTATGAAAAATCATACAACAGCAGTATTTTTAGTAATCCAAACAAGTATATTTCAATACCTATTTTAAGGCTTACCAGAATTTAAGCTTTCCATTCGCAATGGGAACCCAGACTGAGCGACAGCAACTAGTTTCAGAGCAATGTAGAACTGGCTTCTTCCAAAGTATCCAAGTCTTGTTGCACCACAAAGTTCCATGATCTAAAGATAAAACAGAACATCTAACATGAGATTACATCTGTAAATAAAAAACTGATATTAAGTTAACTCTTCTAATAAAGCAACAAACGACTCAAAAATCAGATCTAATGCTGTGATACTGAATAATTTGTCAACTGACGTGTCTTGCAAGAAAACAAATGTTTTCCACGAGTTTTTTCACAGATTGCCTTATTCTGCATGACAGTGCAAATGTTTCTGGACATGAAAAACAGTCAATTATGAAAGCATATTTAAGTGTCCAGTATTTTTTTTTTAAAAAAATGGGGACAACAAAATGGTAGTAGGTGCATCTACAAGAAATGTGAACAAATGTCCACTGTATGTTATATAAACTTAACATTCTCTTTAGAAGTATAACTATATTAGAAAACCACCGTTTTACTCATTATTTATTAATAGTAACACTTCAGAATAGACAAAAAATATCCAAAACTCCTCTGTAATAGTCAACTCTTAATTTCCCTGGTACTATTATAAAAACAGCACCACAAATATTATGACAACTAATGTGATTGTACTATTTTGATTTCTATCATTAATTATTTGCTTTATCAACAAGTTTCTGTTGATAGAAAATACAGGAATTTGACTGACTAAATAACTAATGTTTTTATTCTTTTTTTGAAAAATATATTAGGGTTTTTCCATAAACAGTAAAAGTGGGGGAACAGTTTCAGGTACAGGACAGTAGGAACGATAGAGAGAGGAGAGGCTGAGTGATGGGGTTAGGATAGAGGGGGGCCATCGGGGTGGGAAGGGGGTGGTGGGGGAAGGGGGGGGTGCCTGGGTGGGGGATGGGGGAGGTGGGTTGGTTGGCTTCGGTATCACTATACAGTCCCATTTGTTCAGTTCTTGTAGAAGGGAGGGAGGGGGGAGTAAAGGTGTGTCATTGAGAAGGGGGTGCTATTTACTCTTGGGGGTTCAGTTTAGCTGATCTTTGTTAGTCTCATTCTTTTGTCAGGTATCTTGAGTGTGTTGGTTTAGCTCCCCAGTCTTTAGGTAGTTCACAAAGGGTGACCAATCAGTTCTCTTCAAACTTGTCCCCTCAATTCGCTCATGTAGTATGACAACTTATCCATGCTCATGATGTCTTGAGCTTTGTTTGCCCATTCTTCAAGTCGGGGTACCTCCGTAGATTTCCACTTTCTCGCGTACACCATCCTCGCTGCCGTGGAGAGGAACAGGAATAGCCGCTCAGCATTCTCGTCTGGAAATTCTCTTTCATCCACTATTCCTAGTAGGTAGGCCTCTGGTGTCAATTCCAGCGTGGTCTGTAGGATCTTTTGCATTTGGATGTGAACCACTTTCCAGAATTTCGAGACTTCCTGGCAGGACCACCACATGTGGTAGAAGGTGCCTGTCTGTGACCCGCATTTCCAGCATTTAGTCTGGGCGCTCTTGTACATCAGACCAAGTTTATGGGGTGTCATGTACCATCTGAAAAACAGTTTGTACCAGTTCTCCTTAAGATCAATGGCGTAGGTGATTTTTATTTTCTTCCGCCAGATCTTCTCCCATTCTTGCATGCTGATTGTACGGCCGATGTTTTGCGCCCATTTTATCATACAGGTTTTTACCTGTTCGGTCTCAGTCGACCATTCCAGGAGTCGTAGGTAGGCCTTGGAGATTAGTTTCTTCTCCTTACTCAGAAAGTTTTTCCAGAAGTACTCTCCTTCCGCAAAGCCTGCCTGTTCATCTCTCTGGAAGCATGCTTTGATGTGTAAGTACTGAAGCCAAGTGAGGGTTTTGCACTGTTGCTGCAATTGAATCTTTGGCTTTAGGCTCCTCCTCGCCCCACTCTGACTGTCATTTCCTCATATGTTGGCCATTTGTCCCATCCTAGTAGGTTTCGTTGGCGGGCTTCTATGGGTGATATCCAAAGGGGTGTTTTTGGTAGAATCTCCCTTGTAGGTTTCCCATACTTTCATCAGGGCTGCTCTTAACGGGTGCCTCTTGAAGTTTTCATTTGTCCTTGGCCTTCCATACCACAGGTGACCATGCCAACCTGTGCGGAGATCAAAACCCTCCAGGGCCAGTAGCTCTTTATTTTTCAGGTTGATCCATTCCCTTACGTGTACCAAATCACAGGCCTCGTAGTACAGCTTTAAATCTGGTAGGTCCAGTCCTCCTCATACCCTTCTGTCCGTAAGTACCGTGTACTTAATTCTCGCTCTCTTTGCGTCCCATAGAAACTTGAGAATGTCCTTCTTCCAGTTATCGAAGATGGCATTGGACTTGATGATAGGCAGGTTTTGAAATAGGTACAGTAGCCGGGCAGAACATTCATTTTGATCACCGCTATCTTGCCCATGAGCGAGAGGTTGGCGCTTTTCCAGCTGAGCAGATCTTTTTGGACTTTTTTCCACAATGCCTCGTAGTTGTTTTTTTGTAAATGGCAGTTCTGTGCCGTTATGTGGATGCCCAGATATTTAAGTGTTTGGGTGACTTGCATGCCTGAGGCCCTTTCTAGCTGATCTTGACGCTTCTTGGATAAGTTCTTCGTCAGTATCTTCGTTTTGCCTTTGTTGATTTTCAGTCCCGCCAGCATTCCAAATCTCTCTATTTCTGCTACCCAAGCCTGGATAGTGGCCACTGGCCTTTCAATAAAACAAATTACGTCATCTGCGAAGGCTTTGACTTTGATTGTATGGCTTCCGATTGATGGGCTTTTGAGTTGTTCATTGGCTCTGATGAGAACCTCTAGGGACAGAATAAATATCAGCGGGGAAAGTGGGCATCCTTGCCGTGTCCCTTTTTGTATTGCGATTTTCCCCGTTGGCCGGCCATTGACCCAAACCCTCGCCGTTTGTTCTCTGTATATCGCCCCGATGGCATTTTGAAAATGTGGGCCCAGGTCCATTTTTGACATTAATAGATGGAAAATAAAGAACATCAAACCTCAAACAATTACTGATCCATGCGGATCATAGAATCCCCCAAAAGGCACTTAAAGGCAAAACGCATACTCAACCGTGCTACCATTGCACTGTATGCAAACACATCTCTACTCAGGAAACCATTACCGACCTGGAGGGACAACACACCTTCAGATTACACACAGGAGCCACATGTGGCAGTAGGAATATTATTTATTGTTTGATTTGCCCATGTTTAAGATATTATGTTGGTGAAAGTGGGCGTGATCTCCGTACAAGGGCGCAGGAACACAGATCGAGATTTAAAACACGCAATGAATCTTCTCCGCTATACATTCATTTTAAACAACATCATAAATTTGATGACTTTAAAATTCTAGTATTAGAAATAATCTCACCACGACCGTACCAGGATCACAAACAATTATTACATCAAAGAGAAGTTTTCTGGATTCATTCCCTAAAAAGCGAATTACCTCTAGGCCATAACGATTGCCTATCAATCAGTGAGATCTTGGAATAGGTCCCACCTGTATCTCAGTTGGAGTGTATGTAACCGAGACCTCCGGTGTTATGTGTTGTCCGTTGACTACCATTCTGGAAGTAGTGGCTGCGTCCACTCAGAAAGATATTTTCGTTGATTTGAATGAATTGGTATGTATATAATGTTAAGCCTTTCATTAGGGTTGTCCTGTCTAACTGGTGGGCTAAACCTGAATTGCAAAATGCTAATAAGTATATTATATTATTTTATTTGAACTTATAGATTATCGGACCGGTGGAATTATAAGTAAATGTTATTCTTTGGGGTCCCGATGAAGCCAGTTCCCCTGGCGAAACGGAAAAGCCTTTAAATACATAGTCCGTCCACCTTCCAAGCCTTACTATCCGGATCACTAATACCTTGAGAATGAATATATATATATATACACCAGGATTTCCATTGGATTCCGGAATAGAGGGTTTGAGATATATCATTTGAAATACTATCTACCAGAATTCCACATCCCCATTTGGGAAGATATATGATTTTTACAACAAAGTTGAATGCTAAATAAATTTGAACATTGTGTGCTACAGCAACCCGCGTTCCAGTTTGTACTTTACTTTTGGGCTGCTTTGAGGACACCCTTCCTCCTTTTTACCCAGGTCCATTTTTGACATTAATAGATGGAAAAAGTCCCAGTTCAGATTGTCGAAGGCCTTCTCCGCATCAAGGGCAAGGAAGGCGATTTCTCTCTGAGGATGCATTTCGTAGTAATGGATCAGGTCGACGACCGTCCTGGTGTTGTCCTTGGTCTGCCTGCCGGGGAGAAAACCGTTTTGATCGGGGGCTATCCAAACGTTGAGCCAGGGTTTCAGCCTATCGGCTAGGATGTTTGCCAGAATCTTGTAGTCTAAGTTAAGGAGTGATATGGGACTGTAAATAGCCACGCTTGTGTCGTCTGATCCCTCTTTGTGGATCAGGACAATGTTCGCTTCTCTCCAAGAATCCGGTGTTACCCCCTCCGTGAGCACCCTGTTGTAGATCTTTTTCAGGAAGGGGGTGATTTCACTTTTTATAGCTTTATAGAATCTAGCCGTTAACCCATCCGGCCCTGGGGCTTTGTTTGTGTCCAACTTCCTTATTGCCGTTTCTATCTCGAATTCCGAGATTTCCTCGTTCAATTGCTCTCTATAGTGTGCCGGAATCTTGCCCAGTGCTTGCGTCTCCAGATATTGTTCGACGTCCTCTTTTTGACTCTTCCCCTGGTGTACAGTGCTGAGTAGAAGGTTTGGAATGTGGCCTGTATTTCTTCTTCCCCCAGGATCAGTTCGCCGCCCGAGCGGAGTTTGGTTATGAATCCCATTTGCTTCTTTTTTATCCTTCTCGCCAGCCACCTGCCCGGCTTGTTGGCGTTCTGGAAGTATCTTTGTTTTAGGAATTTAAGATCTTTGGAGATTTGTTCGATCTCCAGGTGATGTTTCTGTTTTTTCAATGAGGACAGTTTGGCGATCGAAACCCGGTTCTTTGGCTGTGCTTTCAGGATCGCTTCTTCTTGTGCGATCTTGGTTTGGAGATCGTGCAGTGTCTTTCGCTTCGCTTTGTTTCTGCTCGCGTTGTGTTGAATAAAGTGTCCCCAAAGCACTGCCTTGCAGGCGTCCCAACTACTTCTGGGCTTGTTTCCGGGATGTCATTGATCCTGAAGTAGTCCGCCGTCAGGGCTTTATATTTCTGTATGTCCTCCTCTTTCTTTAGCAGGTTGTCATTAAGTCTCTGTAGCACAGCAGTTCTCGTTTGTGCCTGGGGACCAGGGAACAGCACCAGGAGTTCCATTAGCATTAGGGCCTGCACCAGCAGAGATAGATTCTGAAGAGGATTTGGAAGGGTTACCTGAAGATGCGTTTCCCCTCACTGGGCCCCCTTCTCCCACCGAAAGTTTGGCTTGGGATGAAGGTTGGCCTGACCCCTATGAAGACATAGATAACCAGGTGCAAATGGAATCTAGTGATAGCGGAAGTCATGAACCCCCGGGGGAGAGGATCGCAGGAGTTTCTAAGTGAAAACATGGAAGAAAACGGCTGGGAAGATTCTAGGGAGGAAAGCTCTCATGGAGATAGGGACCCAGCTGCTGAGAGGCAAGGTCGAAACTTTGATAGGAGAAGTAGCATTGAGTCCAGGAGAAGGGGATGGCACCGCAGCCTAGACAGGCCGAGGTCCGTCAGCAAAGATTGGAGAAGACAAGGCCTAGAGCGTCGGGGACCTCGGCCGAAAGATTAAGTATAGCATCCGTGGGAACCAATCCCCAGTGCTTCGGCCACGTCTCTTCTGAGCAGATGTGTAGCGAAGTGGGTCTACGGAGCTAAGTTGGCTAGTGGCCACCAAGTCTTGCCTTGTTCCTGAATCCGCATTGCTGCGCAGAGCCTTGCTTAAGCCTTTTGGATTACCTTGCCAAGCCGTTTTGGACATTGATTGCTTCAAGCCTTTTGGATTACTTTGCTATTCTTATGGACAATATACCTTTTGGACTGTTTTATATTCAATAAAGTAGTTAGCCTTTAGTCCGTCTCTGTGTGTGTGATTAAGGGGCCGGTCAAGTCCGTGCATCGTGACAGTCTCCAGCGTCTTGTTGGGAGCCTGTGGTTTAATTCCAGCGTGATCGGGCAATGATCCGACATGTCTCTTGGTTGTATTTTTATTTGGGATATTCTCGGCACCAGAGATTTGGTCATCCAGACCATGTCTATTCGTGACCAACTCTGGTGCCTGTGTGAGTAGTATGTATAGTCCTTTTCCTTTTGGTTGTGGAGCCGCCAGGCATCTTCCAGGGAGAGATCAGACATAAGATGCAAAAAAGTCTTTGGTAGGGTGCCGGGAGGGTCTTGCAATGCTTTCTTGATCTTTGCGGCTGGCTGAGTTCTATCCAGCCGGGAATTGATTATTCCATTGAAATCGCCCAGTAGGATCAAGCCGTCGTATTCCTGGTCATCTATGAGCTTCACGAGATTCTGGGCGAACTCGGATTTGGGGCCGTTTGGCGCGTAGATGTTTCAGAGCAGAAGCCGAAACATTCCCATCTCGATCATCACCCCCACTATTCTCCCCTCTTGGTCCTTGAATGCCAGTTTGGCTGGGATCTTGTCACTGACATATGTTGCTACTCCTCTCTTTTTTTCGTTCGCTAGCGAACAGAACAGATTTCCCATGCCTTTGTTTGCCAGATGGTGCTCGTGAGCCTTCTTGATGTGAACTTCTTGCAGCGCCACGATGTCGTATTTGTTCTTTCTCAATAGGTTGAATGCCTTTTTCCTTTTTGCCGGCGAGTTTAAACCATTGATGTTGTTGGCATAGCACAGCAATTGCATTAAGGGATCATACATTCCGCATTTCTTCTGTGTATTCCGATTCGCCATTCTTATTGTCCGTAATCTGTGTCGTTGTGTCTTTCGCTCCGTCTCGGGATTCCCTGGTGGACCGGGTTGGCTTCTTGCTCGGGGAGTAGAATCGTCGACTTTTCGCTTGTTCTTTCTTTCCAGATTGGGGGTTCCTCAGGCCGAGCTCTTTCTGAAGTTTTTCATAAAACTCTTGTGCCTTGGCTACCGTGGTCAGCCAGTGCCTTCTCTCCCCGTAGGTGACCATGATCCCCTCCGACTTCTCCCACCGGAATCTGATTTTCCTATTCTTCAATTCCTCTGTGAGAAAAAGGTAGTTTTTTCTTTTATTGATTGAAGATGCAGTAAACTCCCTTAGGATGATTACTTTGTGGCCTTCATGCATTGGTGGTACCTCTTTTTGCTTCAGTAACACTTCATCTCTGACTTTTTTCCTGCAAAACTGGACCACCACGTCTCGGGGAACATTGTTCCGTCTCGCGTATGAGGAGGGGACCCTGTACGCTTTGTCTATTTCCCGGTGTATCTCTTCCTCCTCTCTGCCTATGATGGTGGACGAGAGTTTGCTGATGATCTTCTGTACGTCTTCCTGTGATTCTTCCTTAAGGTTTCTGAAACGTAACCTAGTCTCCAAGGTGTTCTGTTCCAGCCTCTCCTGCATTAGCTCTAGCTTTGCGTTCCTCGCTTCCAGGGTCTCAACTCGCCTTTGTAACTTCCCTTGAGCCATTATGATCTTGCCTTCCTCTTGTTTGACTGAGTGTATTTCTTCTCTCATGCTTGATAATTCTTTTGTCAGGTCTGCTTTGATTTCCTGCAGTTGGTCCTGTACCGATCTATGTTGAGCTTCTTGTCTCGCCGCCGCTGCGTCTACTTTTCGTTGTGTCAAGTCTTGCTTCTCAGAGAGTTTCTGGATTTCTTTTAATATGTCCTTCATCATTGTCTCATCATTGTTAGCCAGCCTCTTCTGAACGCCCTTGGCACCCTTGAAAATTTTTGGGGTTGCCATTGGCCCTTGCTTGGCTCCTCCTTGGTCGCCTGTTTGTGTAGTCTCCCCCTGCGGCTATGGTGGTGTTGCCTTGCTTGATGTATCCTCATGTTTATAGTTATCTTTGTCCAACCCTTTGTGCTGATTTGTTCTGGGGGGGGGGCCTGCTCGCCGCCTTGCGCGTCCGCTCAGGGCCTAGCTTCTCCTCCTGGGCCGTAGTGGGCACCTCGTTATCCGTGTTACACCCCCCGGCCTCAGTCAGGCGTGCAGAATGCCGGGGGCGTTCCTTGTCCACCCTCTGTAGGCTTGTCTGTGTTTCACAGAGCCATGCGGCTTGCTCTGGCTGCGTGGAAGCGGGGAATTCTTCTCTTCTGGAAGGAGGGGGGGTGGGCTTTCTACCCTCTCTACCTAATTTCTTTCCCGTGTGTCCTCTTTTTCTCCCCTCCGTTCGTCACTCCGGTCCCTCCTTCTTGCCCTTTGCCTCCGTATTTCCCTTGGCTTCCTCTGACTTCCGCTTTCTCCCTTGTGCTCTGGGCTGTCCCCCCGTGCTAAGGACTCTGCCCCTTTAATTAGGCCACTGGCTAGTCCTCCCAGCCTGCAGTTCCTGCTCTCGCCTGTCTTCGCCACACTTCCGGATCCCGTCTGGCCCGACCCTGTCCACTCGTTGGTTCCTCTTCCTGCCTTTTTCCCCGCCCTTTTCTTCAGGGGCGGGAAAGATCCCTCCCAAAGATGGCCGTCCTCCTCTACAAGTTGTCGTTTTTCTGCCCTTACATGGTGAGCGCCGCCATCTTGGGTCCCGGGTCTCTCCCCCCTCTTTCTTCTGAATCGATCCCGCTCTGGTCAGGAATGGCCAGGGATGCCCCGCTTGTCCCCTCTTTTCCTATGCCTTCGTCTGGGGTTCTTCCTTAGGCCCGATCTGACCCCGTACTAACCGGCCCCTCTTTTCTTTTGGTGTCTTTGGCTTCTGCTCGGCAGCTGTCCGGGCTCTCTTGTGTTGCCTCTCTCCTTTTCCAGTCTCTGGGGCCTTTGGTCTGCTTGCCCCCGTCACCTGCCGTTCTGTTGTCCCTTCTGTCTGGTGTGGGCTGGGCGGGCAGTAAGTGCGGGCTTGTTCCCGCTTCCCGGCCTGCTCGCTGGTAGGGGGAGAATCACCGGGCCATCTCAGTCTCCCCCTCTTGAGGAGGGGGGGGGAATTCTGGAGCCAGCGGTGGGGTCCCCTCGGCTTCGCTACCTCACAGCCGCTTGTCGCGCCGGAGGCGAGGGCGCGATTTGCCCTCTGGCCGGTGGAAACGGTTGACGACTTGAGGAGCCCTCAAGACGTCTGACCTGCCGCCATCTTTGCCCAACTGAAAAGCCCCACTAATGTTTTTATTTTAATATGCAGAACAAAAACATGCTCTCATTTTAAGAGATCACCAAGCTGTAACTGGTGTTCAGAGCCTTGCTACTCTAACAATCTAAATATGCAAAACAGTTTGTTCAGCTTTATTCATATAGAAAGAAATCTGCCTTTAGCAAACTGGGGGGAAAAAGAGGATATAACTGAATGTTATACAAAACCATACTTTTAGTTTTTGTAATTAGCCAAGTATGTTTGAGATGAACAAGCCAAATTTTACATATTTTATATACACTAGTTAGTATATGCCTAGTTTTTCAGCCCTTTTTAAAGAGTTATACTTGGATGAGAGTCCTCACGGGAAGGCGTGGGGCTAAAAGAAGGGCTTCTTTCAGCCCCACGCCTTCCTGCCAGGACCCTCATCTCTCCGCACAGCAGCCTAGCTTTCCTTCCTCTCCTCCTCTCGGTGCAGTGCACACCTTCTTCTCCTCTCTCAGTGCCAGTCTATCCCACTTTTTCTCATTTATATACACACAGCATTTCCCTTAAAATGTAGAGTTAAAATAAACATTGATTATTAGAAGGATACATAAGCACATTTACATTGAAGAAGGTTATAATAATCATTTAATCAAAGTTGGACAGTCTTATCTTAAATTACAGTTCCCACCCTCGACTTATACTCAAGTCAATATGCTTTCCTAGTTTTTTCTGGTAAAATTAGGTACCTCAGCTTATATTCGGATCATCTTATACTCAAGTATACACTGTAGTTGCAATATCAGCATCAACTCAATGTTGCAGACCATTCTCACAGCTAAGGTGCCCTGCTCTACTCTGGGATGTGGCTTAATTTTGTTCAATGCAATGATTTGACACAATTATTGTCTTTTCAATATAAACTTCTACATATGGAATCATAAGATAAATAGAACAAAAATTGTGTCTGGGATGCAGCAAATACTAACACATTATCATTTGTTCAAACAATCTGCAACATTATAAGCAGACATAGGACTGATTTTAACATTATGTACACAAGAACCATGCATACATATTTCATATAAAAGTACAAAAAACATAGTCTACATTTCAGAATGCACACATCACAAAGTCAATGAATGCTATGTGATAATGAAAATGGAAATGAAAACAACTTTCTAGGAAAGTAGCTCTTATGAACTATGAGATTAGCATTCTTCTAATCATCAAGGATCCAGGTAACACTGGATCTCTAGCCTTGAAGCTGCACAAGAGGTCCTAAAGGCATAGTATCATGTGAAGTGTACAACTATGATGGTCTGATGGCCAACTCCTGACCATTTGGACCTGTTGCACACAATCCTATTATCTCCTGCAAAAATTAAGAGTCTGGTTTCCCTTTTCTGAACACAAAATGTCACTTTTTACTAAAAGATATCCATCTTTCTGTGTTTGCAAAGCAAAAATCTGTTTATGTTATGGACTACTGAACTGATACAAAAGCAGTGAAGGCGGAAATAGGCAGGTGCATATGTCATCATATTAGGCAGGTGAAATACATTAACCCGAACAAGTTCCATCTACAATCTACTTCCAATATTCACTGATTGAAAGTAAAACTATACTGGTACAGTAATTCTCTGTAAATAAATATTACATTTGGTTAGTACCTCTTAATTACACCGATTTCCCATTTTTTAAAGACCATTATGCTAATAAGCTATGCTAAAAGTTAGAAACCCACTAATTTGATTTTTAACTAGATATTTGAGATACAATAGCTAGAAACTAGAACAAAACACAGATCTGCAATTTAAAAATCCTTAGACTGGCAACTAAATTAAGCCAATAGTCCTTCTACATAAAAAGTTATCCCCAAGTAATGATTTTTATTGTTAAATACAGGGCATCTGCGTGAAGGACTCCAACTCATTCAGAGATATCCCAGTAGATGACAATCTCTTGTATTCCCTGATCTATCTTTTTCACTCTCCAAAGCAATGATGGTCCCATTAAGTAGGGCTGAGAATATAGAACTCTCAGATTTTGTTCAACTGAAATACTCAAATGACAATCATAAGTAATGGTGAAGGCTTATAGGAGCTGCAGTACAAAAATGCTGTAAGGCGACACATTCCCTATCAATTTTTAAACATATACAGGTATGTTTTTAAACATATAGACAGGTATGTTTTTCACAGTACTAAGTTCCTTTTGAAATGTTGACTGACAATGTTTGAGAAACAATCATTGAAATATTGTACCAATAACTGCATCAACCATCCTGTTACTCATATACCGCTCAATAAGTTCCAGTTAAATTGATAACAGCTAAATATGATCCAGCATTTCTAACTATAATCTGTACTAGATGTACTCATTCATTCTTTTCTTTATTTCAATTGCATAGTTTTCTTTAAAAACGGTCCAAACTGTCCAAAAGTAAGGATACTTTTTTAACTGATCAGGACTCATCTATCACCCAATTTTCATTATAAAATACAAAGCTATAGAAAATACACTATATGCCATTTTACAATTTGCAATAATGTAAATCACACCAGGCTTCAAATCGCCAGCTGTTGAACTCTGATAATATCCTCACTTTCTTTACCAGCAGCAGATTTAAGAAGATTTCTATTATTGGTTCGTGACTGCATATGAAGACAAATAACCATGCATACTTTTCTTCCTCTTCCCCCAGTTTCCTGCTTATGTACACAATGGAACTGAAGGCCCATCTACACTGGTCATTTAATGCAGTTCCAAACCATTGTTGAAGATAGCAGTTTTAGGTCCGGATAGTGATTATACAAACCACAGAGCACTGATGTGCATTAAGGGATTCATTTCTGCGTCTTTGTGGGAGTCTCTCCTGAAGATCTCAGGGCCTTGGTAGGTTCATACAAGGGGATGCAGTCGGCCAAATAGCTTGGACCTGAACCTTCTGGAGTTGGGTGTCTGGCTAATGCAGTTTGAACTTCAAACTGCATTAAATGGTCAGTATAGATAGGCCAGAGTCATGATTTGACTCTTCATAAATAAACTGGTATTTTCACTATGCAATCCTATGTTGCTGCAACACTTCCCTCACATTGAGGATTATGACCATGGAGCTTGACTTGTATTTTTTACTGAAGTCCAACTTTGTATGGAACTAAATCTAAATAACTTGACACAGATCAGCAGACCATAAAAGAACATTACTGCTTCCTCTATATACAGAGCAAGTTGAGAAATGTCAGCAGCAAAAAATGATTTTGTACTTTCTAAATTTAGGGAGTTTAATAAATATCAGCTATACGAATTGCTACTCTGATGATGTATGTACACAACAAAGTGTAGAAAGAAAGCCAGAACATTTAGATCTAAAACAGTAAAACATTGCCACTGCAATATTGTTTTGGGGCACAGGGATCAACCTATGACACCCCATTCCTGTGTTGTGCTATTACAAGGAAGATGGATATTGCACTGTATATCAAGACCCTTGCTGAGGATGAAGTCCTATACCTACATGTTTAGGTTCACTGAAAGCAGTGGTATTTTTTATTTCTAGTAAATACTGGGGAATGAAGTGACACTAGCTTTCACTTTTAGAAAAGTCTATGATTACAAAGGTTACAAATGAGAAAGGTATTTATGGGGGAAGAGGCATAGGTTTAAAATGTGTGACTTATTTCAACACTCTTCTCTCTTCAGCTACCCTATAGTCAAACACCTGCCACTAAAATGTAACAGTATTAATTTAATACACGTTATCTAATTATTCGTATTTACTCAGGTCAAATGAACCATTGCATTTAATGAACACCTCAATTTTCAAACCCCTGAAACTAAAAAGAAAAAAAAGTATTTGCTGCCAAATGTAATGTGCAATGGCAAAAAGTGCACTCTTTGTAATTTGGCCAATAGTTACTGCCTGCTTAGGGCCCTTCCATGCAGTCATATATCAAAGCAGAAAATCCCACAATATCCGCTGTGAAATGGGTTATCTGAGTCCACACTGCCATATATTCCAGTTCAAAGCAGATAATATGGGATTTTATTCAGCTCTGTGGAAGGGGTCTCAGAATTCCTTATTTAAAAACAAAAGGATTAGAGCACCAATACACCTGAGTACCTTAATGAGCTGAAAGTTCTAATACTGAGCACAAGTGTGCCCTTTTTACAATCTGTAGTAATTGTAGGTACCATTTGTAAATGGGTACTGACTGATCTTGGGCATAATAACTGCTGTGTCCATAAGTAAAAACACAATTAAATCTGCCAGAAAATGTATCTTTCAGATGAACTTCAATTACGTCATGAATGAAGGTCATGTCCATATTATACAAAGTACTTTAAGTCTTTGCATAGATTCTTTGTACATTTCTGGCAATAGCTTCTTACCACATGGCTCAGACTTAAAATATGTTAAAACAAGATAGCAGAGCTCTCATGTCCCAAACATACCCATGAGCTAGAATTGAGATTTTCCCCCTCATGATCCTTCTATTTCTGTTTTCTAGTTCTTTTCATCTATTCAAAAAGCTTGTGTGAGAAGTATTCAAAGATACACTAATAAAACATGTAACTAGGTTCAGCGATTTGCGTTTAACTGATATAATTTGGATCCAATATTCTAATGCTAATCAAGTAATATTTTTTGTTTGCACATTTACAGAAACCATATACTTGTCTTCTTGCAACTGAATTGCAGATGTAGCAATACAACACAACTGACTGAAGAGTTAACAAAAGTTATGGCAAAGAAGTTTGTTTATACAGAATCTTTTAATGACCACCCAGACCCCATTTCTTTCTTATCCTCTATGTACCTGGGCATTTCTTTAGCAGAATCATCATTAGAATGGATGAGACCTTGTGGGCCATCCAGTCCAACCTCCTGCCAACAAGCTGGAAAATCACATTCAAAGCACCCTCGACAGATGGCCATCCAGCCTCTGTTTAAAAGCTTCCACCACAGTCTGGGGCAGAGAGTTCCACTGCTGAACAGCTCTTGCAGTTAGCACAAAACTGCACAAAATGACACTCTAACGCATATAGTTAATATGTTTTAAAATGTATTTATACACTCAGTGTGAAACCTGGGCCTGTTTCGATGAACACAACATAGATATCCCTGGGAGGAATGGTAGAAAGACACAAAGTTCCCACACAGAACTCCTATAACCAAGAGAAAATACTAGAAGAGTTTGGTGGGCATTGACCTTGAGTTTTGGAGTTGTAGTTCACCTATATCCAGAGAGCACTGTGGACTCAAACAATGTTGGATCAGGACAAAACTTGGCATGAATACTCAATATGCCCAAATGTGAACACAGATGGAGTTTGGGGAAAATAGACCTTGACATTTGGGAGTTACAGTTTCTGGGATTTATAGTTAACACACAAAGAGCATCCTGAACTCTTGCAACAATGGAATTGAACCAAACTTGGCATATTGAACTCTCAGTACCAACAGAAAGTACTGAAAGGGCTTGCTTGGAAATTGGCCTTGAGTTTGGAAGTTGCAGTTCATCTACACCCAGAGAGCACTATGGACTCAAACTATGTTATGTTGTTTGTTTTCTATCCAGAATCACTATGTTGGAAGGAGGCTCACCACTTTAAGGTCCCTAAAACAGGCATGGGAAAACTTCGGCCCTCTGGGTGCTTTAGACTTCAATTCCCACCATTCCTAACAGCCTGAGGCCCTTTCCTGCTTAAGTAGCTGAGGGGGAAAGGAAAAGGGCCTGAGGCTGCTAGGAATGGTGGGAGTTGGAGTCCAAAACACCTGGAAGGTCCAAGTTTGCCCATGCCAGCTTTCGACAGAGACCTCTTCCTCCCCCTTCCCCTTCGCGCCCTTTCTTCCCCCTCCTCCCGAACACTTACTTTTTCTTCTACACTGCAGCTTCTGCCGCCATTTTGATCCAAGGGGGCAGCGTGTGCATGTTCAGCAGGGGAGGGGGGAGGGAGGAAGATGTGACCCGTGCGGACACTACTGCTCAGACTTGCCCCAGAGCAAAGCGAGCAGAGCGAGGCTGGGAAGAAGGGAGCCCGAGTGGAGAAGAAAAAGTGTTTGGCAGGAGGGGGAAGAAAGGGTATTGGAGCTTCCAATTTCCCACGGCACACCTGATGATCGCTCACGGCACACTAGTGTGCCACGGCACACTGGTTGGGAAACACTGGTATATTTCCCTCAGCTCTTCCTTCACTCCCATCATTCATACAGGGCCCTTCTACACAGCCCTATATCCCAGAATATCAAGGCAGAAAATCCCAGAATATCTGCTTTGAACTGGAATATATGGCAGTGTGGACACAGATAACTCAGTTTCTGCCTTGATATTCTGGTATATAGGGCTGTGTGAAAGGGCCCACAGATTTATACTAGAAGTTCTATCACTGGGTTATTGTAAGTTTTTTGGGCTGTATGGCCATGTTCCAGAAGCATTCACTTCTGATGTTTTGCTTGCGTCTATGGCAGGCAGCCTCAGAAGTCTGTTGGAAATTAGGAAAATTGGATTTACATATCTGTGGAATGTCCAGGGTAGGAGAAATAACTTTGTGTCTGTTTGAGGCAGGCGTGAATGTCTCAAATTAGTCGCCTTGATTATCCTTGGATGGCCTAGCAGTTTCAAGGTCTGGCTTCTTACTGCCTGAAGGAATCCATTGTTGGGAATTCTATTTCCTTTAGGGCCCTTCCACGCAGCCCTATATCCCAGAATATCAAGGTGGAAAATTCCACAATATCAGTTATCCGAATCCAAATACAGATAATGTGGGATTTCCTGCCTTGATATTCTGGGATCTAGGGCTGTATGGAAGGGCCCGCTGCCATACTCCGGGATCTAGGGCTGTATGGAAGGGGCCGCTGCCATATTCTGGGATCTAGGGCTGTATGGAAAGGGCCACTGCCATACTCTGGGATCTAGGGCTGTATGGAAGGGGCCGCTGCCATACTCTGAGATCTAGGGCTGAATGGAAGGGCCCGCTGCCATACTCTTGGATCTAGGGCTGTATGGAGGGGCCCGCTGCCATACTCTTGGATCTAGGGCTGTATGGAGGGGCCCGCTGCCATACTCTGGGATCTAGGGCTTTATGGAAGAGCCCGCTGCCATACTCTGGGATCTAGGGCTGTATGGAGGGGCCCGCTACCATACTCTGGGATATAGGGCTGTATGGAAGGGCTGCTGCCAAACTCTGGGACCTAGGGCTGTATGGAAGGGCCTGCTGCCCTACTCTGGGACCTAGGGCTGTGTGGAAGAGCCCGCTGCCATACTCTGGGATCTAGGGCTGTATGGAGGGGCCCGCTGCCATACTCTGGGATCTAGGGCTGTATGGAAGGGGCCACTGCCATACTCTGGGATCTAGGGCTGTATGGAAGGGGCCGCTGCCATACTCTGGGACCTAGGGCTGTATGGAGGGGCCCGCTGCCATACACTGGGATCTAGGGCTGTATGGAAAGGGCCACTGCCATACTCTGGGATCTAGGGCTGTATGGAAGGGCCCGCTGCCATACTCTGAGATCTAGGGCTGTATGGAAGGGGCCGCTGCCATACTCTGGGATCTAGGGCTGTATGGAGGGGCCGGCTACCATACTCTGGGATCTAGGGCTGTATGGAAGGGGCCACTGCCATACTCTGGGATCTAGGGCTGTATGGAAAGGGCCACTGCCATACTCTGGGATCTAGGGCTGTATGGAGGGGCCCACTGCCATACTCTGGGATCTAGGGCTGTATGGAAAGGGCCACTGCCATACTCTGGGATCTAGGGCTGTATGGAAGGGCCTGCAGCCATACCCTGAGATCTAGGGCTGTATGGAAGGGGCCGCTGCCATACTCTGGGATCTAAGGCTGTATGGAAGGGGCCGCTGCCATACTCTGGGATCTAGGGCTGTATGGAAAGGGCCACTGCCATACTCTGGGATCTAGGGCTGTATGGAAGGGGCCGCTGCCATACTCTGAGATCTAGGGCTGTATGGAAGGGGCCGCTGCCATACTCTGAGATCTAGGGCTGTATGGAGGGGCCCACTGCCATACTCTGGGATCTAGGGCTGTATGGAAAGGGCCACTGCCATACTCTGGGATCTAGGGCTGTATGGAAGGGGCCACTGCCATAGTCTGGGACCTAGGGCTGTATGGAAGGGCCTGCTGCCCTACTCTGAGATCTAGGGCTGTATGGAAGAGCCTGCTGCCATACTCTGAGATCTAGGGCTGTATGGAAAGGGCCACTGCCATACTCTGGGACCTAGGGCTGTATGGAGGGGCCTGCTGCCCTACTCTGAGATCTAGGGCTGTATGGAAGTGGCCACTGCCATACTCTGAGATCTAGGGCTGTATGGAAGGGGCCGCTGCCATACTCTGAGATCTAGGGCTGTATGGAAGAGCCTGCTGCCCTACTCTGAGATCTAGGGCTGTATGGAAGAGCCTGCTGCCCTACTCTGAGATCTAGGGCTGTATGGAAGAGCCTGCTGCCCTACTCTGAGATCTAGGGCTGTATGGAAGAGCCTGCTGCCCTACTCTGAGATCTAGGGCTGTATGGAAGGACCCTGCTGCTATATATTCCAGAGAATGTGGGGTTTTATTCAGCTGCGTGAAAGGGGCCCTAGTTATGATAACTTCAGCCACTATATATAATTTGTGTGATATGCGCTTCTAATTGTCCATCCACAGTTCTACTTGGTTTACATTCCCCATTACTTTTACACACGGAGGTAACAAATGGTTGTCTTTATTTTAACCAAAAACAACCCCAAAATATTTCTATTTAAAGGCACAAAACGCTTGAAAAGTGGGTGCGTTCGTGGCGTGTTGTAGGAAGCGAGTGCCCGCTAAGGGAAACGAAACTCCGGCTGGGCAGAAGGGACCGAGGCTGTTATGGGCGCAGAGAAGAAGCCTTGGGTCCCGTTTCAGGGGTTCCGGCCGAGGCCACTTTCAGGCGAGAGAGGGGGAGAGAGAGGCCCGAAGTGGGCGTCAGGGGAAGGAGGGGGCTGGGCCTTCGGGGTTTGCGGGAAGCGGCTCATCTTGGGGGAAGTGTCCCCGTCTCCCAAGGCGGCGGGGGCGGCGGCGGCTTACCTGCATGACGACCTCGTTGGGCAGCTGGGCGGCGCGGAAGAGCTCCAGGACCCGCCCGTTGGAGGCGATTTTCTTCGTGGCCTCGGTGTCGCAGTAGGCGAAGAGGTCGCAATAGTAGCGCTGCTCCGTTTCGCTCAGGGTCAGACCCTCCATCTTTAACCCTCCTGCGCCTGAGCTCTGGCCCGGGTGTGTGGCGGCCGCTGAGGCGGGGGGCTGCGCGCGCAACTCACTCCCTCCCTCCCTCGCTCCCTCAGGCGCGCGCCGCCACCGCCTCGCGCCGGTGGCGGCTCGCGCGACAGCAGTTGGGGGGGCACGGTGGGGGTGGGGGGGCGTGCGTGTGTGTGTGAGGCCTTTCCGTAAGAGTGCGCCTGCGCCGCGCCTCTCGCGCCGCCTCAGCTGTTGCTTGTTGATCTCGCGCAGCTTCCCCGCCTTCCCTCCTTCCTGCCTGAAGGAGTTATTGGAAAAGGCACAGGGAAGGAAGGAAGGAAGCGCCACAACCTATCGCATCAGTACAGGAGGGAAAGGGGGCGTGGCCGAGCGCGAGGGCGGAAGCGTCTCTCTCACGCGCGCGCGCTCTCTCTCTTTCCCTGTATATTCTAATGAAGTTTCTTGTACGTCTCCTGCCGCCACGCCCCTTCCTCTTCCTTCCAATCCACACCGAAGTGCCCGCTCTCGAAGTCGCGCGCCCGTTTGGCTGACTTTTGAGGGGGGGTCTCTGGGAAACTCAACCAGAAGACCCGGATGACGTCGAATTTCAGTCACGCTTCTCTCTTTCTCCTTTCTCTCCCCCGCCCCCCCCCCATGGATCTGCTGAATGATTGGTGGAGGGAGATTCCTTTGCTGCCTCCTATTGGCTGGGAGGAAGAGTGCAGCGCTCCTTCAGCTAGAAAGCCTAGCAGGCTCCCCCAATGCCTCTGGCCCTTCCCGCACAGCTGAATACAATCCCACCTTCTCTGCTTTGATGTGGAGGTGGCTCTTAAGGAGACAGGCCGCATTGTCACAGGCTGTCTACGCCCTACACCAGGCCTGGGCAAACTTCTGCCTTTCAGGTGTTTTGGACTTCAACTCCCACAATTCCTCACAGCCTCAGGCCCCTTCCAAAGGAAGGGGCCTGAGGCTGTGAGGAATTGTGGGAGTTGAAGTCCAAAACACCTGAAAGGCAGAAGTTTGCCCAGGCCTGCCCTACACCATTGGAGAAATTACACTGTCTAGCCCAGCCAACCTCAAACTTCGGCCCTCCAGCTGTTTGGGCCTCCAACTCCCAGAAGGCTCAGTAATTGTCACAGGCTGTCTACGCCCTACACCAGTGTTTCCCAACCGGTGTGCCGTGGCACACTAGTATGCCGTGCGCGATCACCAGGTGTGTCGTGGGAAAACCTCCAATATATCCTTCCCTTTCCTGCCGAACTCTTGCTGCTGCTCTTTGCAGGGGGGATAGCGAGAGAGAGAGAGAGCACAACAGAGCAGGCAGCAAAGCAAACATCACGGGGAAGCAGGTCTGTGTAGGAGGGTGAACATTAGGAAGAACTTCTTGACTGAGAGCTGTTCAGCAGAGGAACTCTCTGCCTCAGAGTGTGCTTCCATCTGGCTGCTCTCCAGCCGGCTTCCCTGAGGACCGGATACGTTTTCCCTGAGGACCGGGTGACTGCGATAAAAACTAAACGCAGAGACAGCTGTTGAGCAAGACCTTTGTGTGTGTCTTTGCCATTCCTGCCAGGATATCTATGTTGTGTTCATCGAAACAGGCCCAGGTTTCACACTGAGTGTATAAATACATTAAAAAACTTATTAACTATATGTATTACTGTCTTAGAATGTCATTTTGGTTAGTGGTGTGCCCCAGGATTTTGTAAATGTAAAAATGTGTGCCAGGCTCAAAAAACGTTGAAAAACACTGCCCTACACCACTGGAGAAATTACACCGTCTACAGAATTCCTGACCATTGAACAAGCTGGCTGAGACTTCTGGGAGTTCGAGGCCCAAACAGCTGGAGGGCCGCAGTTTGAGGATGCCTGGTCCAGCTGTATTGCACTACCTGACATCCGCCAGGAAGAAGCAGCCAGTAATGAAAGTACCAAGGCAGTGACATCCCCGGGCCACTCCCAGAAATAGTTTTCTAAGATCTACAGAGATACTCACAGGAACATTACAGCAAACCAGAGTCCAAAAGTGGCAGGCTAAAACCCGGCACCTCGATCCATGACTGATACCAAATGAGATACTCCTTCCTGGGCACACAGAAGACTGGGTGATTTGGAAGGCGCTGAACAGACTGCGCTCTGGCACCACGAGATGCAGAGCTAACCTTAAGAAATGGGGCTACAAAGTAGAGTCCACGACATGCGAGTGTGGAGAAGAGGAAACCAGAGACTGCCTATTACAATGCACCCTGAGCCCCGCCACATGCACAATGGAGGACCTTATAGCAACAACAGAGGAGCTCCAAGTGGCTAGCTACAGGTCAAAGGACATTTAATAGAATGCCAAGTTTCTAAATTTTGTGTTTTCTCAAATACATCACAACTGTACCCTTGGTTCGCTTCTGAAATGATAGATAAATAAATAAATCTGCTTTGAACTAGGATATATGACAGTGTGGACTCAGATAACCCAGCTCAAAGCAGATATTGTGGGATTTTCTGTCTTGCTAATTCTGGGTTATATGGCTGTCTGGAAGGGACCTCTCTCTGTGTGAACTTCAGACCTTTGATTAAGTTAAGCATTATTAGACTTGGTTAAAACACACTCAGAGCCACGCCTCGTCCAATGTCCAATTTGGCCTTTATTAGGGCCACAAAACAAGCGTGCAAGCGCCCAGGCGCACCAGCCATATATAAAAAGGACTGTATTCAAGCTTGCCTGCTTTTACGTTCTGTTGTTGGCTACCCATAAAAGATATTGACAAGCTGAGTTTTCTAAGCCGAGCAGAGACCTCAAAATATGAGAAGATAGGATTGCCTCTCCAGGGTCATCCCAAGCCCTCAGGGGTGCCGGTGTCATTAAGCGTTGTGCATTAATTGCCAATTATAGTTGCTCCTTGTCATTTGAGCACAAACACTTTCTTCTTTTGAAAACAACATAATTTTACCTTCATCGAGGTGAAGTGAAGGGAATATTTCTTCTTGTTTATGGATAAAGAACATTTAATGTAATCGACTAATGCTTTTAGGCCCTACACCAGGCATGGGCAAACTTGGGCCCTCCCTCCAGGTGTTTTGGACTACAACTCCCACAATTCCAATTAAAAGGAGGGGGAAGGGAAAGGGCCCGAGGCTGTTAGGAATTGAGGGAGTTGAAGTCCAAAACACCTGGAGGGAGGGCCCAAGTTTGCCCATGCCCACACTACACTGTTATAATGCTATTATTCCACTTTCTCTTCCATGGCAACATCCCATGGACATCTGGGGTGTTCAGTTTAGGGAGGTGTTATACAATACGTTTTTAAAATCTTGCACATATTTACATATCATTTACATATCGTAAAAATTCATGTTGCTATTTTACAAATGGTACATGTTTTAAAATATAAATGAAAAGTTTTCATGACATATGTTGTGCCTCCATACATTTTGTTAATACAATTCATGTATGTGTATCTCTTATAAGGGGCTGGTTTAACCTCTGGTTTGCTAATAAAACTGAATAAAACTGTGTCGCAAAATGATGCATGTCTCACAAACGTGTTACCAACATGAAATGGTTGGAAAGCTCTGCATGAATGTGTGAATGTGTCCTGACCCAGAGTTTGAAAAGCACTATCCTGGTGGATGCAAAGAACAGTGAAGGGTGTGTTGTGGTGCAGTAAAAAATGGGAGGAAAAGAAGAAGCTAATTAAACATACACAAACACAAGATGTCTTTGCAAGTTTTAGCAAGAAATCAGTGGAGTGTTGCAAATTGTATATTAGCAGGAAATTTGCACACACCCCTTTCCTCTTACCTGGAGCTGGGCCCAGCAAAACCAGAGACTTTGGCCCTTTCTACACTGTCATATAAACTCCAGATTATATACTTTGAACTAAATTATATGGCAGTGTAGACTCATATAATCTAGTTCAAAGCAGATAATGTGGACTATCTGCTTTGCTAATCTGGATTATATGGCAGTGTAGAAGGGGCCTGAGAGACAGGTCTTGAAATCTAGCAATCCTATCTCCATCTGACTTCCCATATAACTCCCATCATCGACTATGTTGAACAACACCCGGAGACCCAACAGTTTCTTATGCAGCAATAGGACAAAGGCACGTATGCATTTACAGCTGTATGAGAAATCAAGAAATTGTACACAGGTCTTTTAGAAAGATTGCAGTTTGGGATTAGCCCATAGCCAGGATTTTGATTTGGGGGGGGGGGGGGTGAGTCTGAGTGAGACAGGATCTACCCTGGCAAACCTTTTGTATCGTTATCCCAATACCCCCATGCATATGGGATATATTGAGCATGGTGATCAGATCATGATATGAATAAACATAACAGTTTAAATAATGTACCAGTAAGGCCTTCTCATGGACCACCCTGACAATTGGGGGGGGCTGAAGCCCCTCAAGCCCCCTCCTCCCAGCTACATGCCTGGATTAAAGCATATTCCATACTGTTTAGCATATTCCTAGCCTTCCTATATGAGTAGAAACACGAAGAGGCAATTATGTGGGTGGCTGAAAAAAATCATGATGCCTGTTTGATACTATGATCCTACTAGCCAGTTTAGATTAGCAGACATAACACTCATTTAATCAGAAATACAGTAGACTCTCAGGGCCCTTCCACACTGCCCTTTATCCCAGGATCTGACTCCATATTATCTGCTTTAAGCGGGAATATATGAGTCCCCACTGCTAGATAACCTGGGATAAACAGATAATCTGGGATCAGATCCTGGGGTATAGAAGCAGTGTGGAAGGACCCTCAGTTAACTGGCACCTATGGGGATTGGTTGATGCTGGATAAATGTAGTTTCTGGTTGTTTGAGACTATTACAAATACACCTAGCTAACCTAGAGGTGATAGGACAGTATGAACATTAGTAGAAGGATATTGCCAATGAGACTTGAAGGTATGGAGCAATATGGTATATTTGATGGCATCAGTACATATTTGGTTAATGTTTACTTTCAGAGATTGGTTCTGTGTTTGTGTGTGTGCATAGTTGCTGGAAAATTGTATTTTCAAACAGGAGGTTGTCTGTAAATATCCTTCTTACCTCTCTCATCTATTCAATGGAATCATTTTCCAGGATAAGCTTATGATGTTAAGGTTTAGTTGAAGAATGTGAAAAATAAGAATTTTTCATTTTGTTGTGGAGCTGTATTGCAAAATAGTGGCTTCCTCTTGTTTTCTCTCCACTTCCTAGGTATGCATTACAAATCCAGGAAATGCCTCTAAGAAAAACAGAAGTATCATACTGCTTGGATATAAAAGTAGCTAATAGTATGATGCACTCTTAGTTGAGAACAGAGAAATATATTACAGTGTATACCCACATGAATAAAGACTTCTGAGGACTCTCTTGGAGGTCTTCTTCATAAGTAAAATCCAACTTAACAGCAAATAAGTTTTTTTTAAAAAAACCTATACAGTTTCTGTATTCCCTACCAACCCATGTGTCATTAGTTTGAGGATATTGTTTTCTCTTTGATGGACAGTGTGCTTTGATTGTAAAATCTTTTGTAACAGTTGCTGGAAAAGGTAATAAAATTATTTGTCTGTGCAGACATATCAGTAAGTCATATTGAATGAAATAGAATTTCTCAGATAACATTACTAGGTTCAGGCTGTAAGTGCTTGTTTTTTGGGGGGGGGGATATTAGTCTTCTTCTGGTCGGCTACTGGCTGTATTCCATTAGAAAACGTAATTAATAATGGTCAATATATCTTTTTTGTCATCATGATAAATAAAATTCTACTAGACAGATTTAATTAAAATTAAATTTACCTAGGGGGCATCTACACTGTGGAATTAATGCACTTTGACATCACGTTGACTGGCTTAGCTCAATGCTATGGAATCCTGGGAGTTATTATTTTACTGTTTTTAGTTTTTAGTCTGCCAAATAGTGACTGTGCCTTCCCAAACTACAGTTCCAATGATTCTGTAGCATTGAGACAGGGCAGTCAAAGTGGTATTAAACTGCATTAATTCAAAGTGAAGATGCACTCCTGTTCCCCCAGGTTCCTCATACAAACACAAGCTTGAATTCTGCAGTATTTAAAATCCCTTTTATACCTTGGCATGGGCAAACTTGGGCCCTCCAGGTGTTTTGGACAGCAACTCCCACAATTCCTAACAGCCGGTATTTAATATTATCCTACAAACATCTTGTAAGTGAAGAAGAGGTAAAACAAAATGCCTACTGCAACATCATTTTTAGAGCATTATAAAATCCACACTGGTTCAAATGTGAAATAGCGTTGTAATAAGTGCCTCACAATAGATATTACCTGTCTACCAACTTAGCCCCCACCTTGTTATATTGTAAAATAGATTTTAATTATGTGATACAATATTAAAGCGAGCCAAAAGTAGACTTGGTTCTCCATGCCATAATTATCTTTCTATAAAACCCATTGTTCCACATAAGATATTAGAAATGTACATTGGCATGTTCCCATGGAGAGCTAGCAGGTGTAGTAGTGAGCATTGGCTTTAAAGTGGGCGGCTCCACATCTCTGTTGCCTGCAGAGTTCTGGGAAATGTAGTTTGGGAAGGCAAGGACCTCTGTAGCTGAGAATTCAAAAGGCCCCACCCTAAACTACATTTCCCAGAATTCTGCAGGAAGCAGAAATGCAGGACTGCCTGCTTTAAAGCCCTGGAGTTTTTCAATCTCTCAGCATAAGAGGAAGGTGATTGCAAAACCATCTCTGAATAAATCTTGCCAGGAAAATTTAGGGTAAGCATAAGTTGGAATTAAGTAGAAGGCACATAATTACAGCAGTGTTCCTGGAACCTTTCCCTCTTGCATAAGAAATGCAATCCTTTACTTGCCATTATCAAGTTGTGTATTGTAAATGCTTTTTTGGAAGGAGGGTTATTGCTGAGTTCTAATTTTATTACTTTTTGAAATTATTTTTGTTCATATTTATTTTTCTCCTTTTGAATACAGCTTTGCTGTAGGATTGTAGTAATCTTGTCTACAATCTAATAAAACACTAGGAAAAAAGTCCCACCAAATTCAGTGGATCTTGTATCTTAGTAATGTGTAAGATGCCTTTCAGTCAATTTTGACTTATGGCAATCCTATGAATGAGGATTCTGAGTCACTTTAATGGGCTTGGCCGACTTACCAGCCAAGCGGGTTGCGGGGCAGCGTTGCCCTCGCGCCATCTTCTTAGCCTGAGGGGCTTCTTCTCCCCAGAAGCCCCTGGGGTGGCGGGAAGGCTTCCTGCCATCCATGCCGGCCGGCCAATGAGGGGGCTGGCCCCGTCCTGCCCTCTCCCTGCTTCCGGCCGGCCCACACTTCCGCCCGGGCAGCTTACTTAAGGCTGCCCGGGGACTGCCTCACCATGTGCAGAGGCAGTCTTGTTTTTTCCTCCCACCCTCCCTACTCATTTCATTGCTTATCGGTTACTTTTGTTTCTCTGCACTTTATTGTTGCTCTGTTTATGGTTTCACGTTTTGTTATGTTCTTTGTCGCAACTCCGTGTTTGACGTGTGGCATGGCCCCTGGATCAGGCTGGCTTATCGCCCCTTGGTTGTAAGAGGGATAATGCCCAGGCCCCCTGGGGGTGCTGTGTTTCTGTGGCTCGCACCCCAGGCTTGCAAACAACTATGGACTTTCGGGGGGGGGGCTGTCCTACCCTGATCCAGGATCCATGCGTGGCCGCCAACCCCATATTCCTGTTTTCAATAAATTGAGTTGTGGCCATTTTTATCCAACCAATTGTGTCTGCATGTTGTTCTTGGTGTGAGGTGTGTCACGCTTGCACACGCAATGTCAACAGCCCTGTTTAGACCTTGTAAACCTGGCCATAGCTTCCCTAATTGAGTCTATATACCTGAAATGCAATCTTCCTCATTTATACTTCCTTGAATCTTATTAAACATCATTGTCTTTTCTGGTGTGTCATGTCTTCTCATTGCATGGCCAAAGTGGAACAGCCTCAGTTTAGTCATCTCGGCATCTAGGGCAGGCATGGGCAAATGTTGGCCCTCTAGGTCAGGGGTGCTCAGAATGGTGATCGGGATCACCAGGGTTATCTTTGGGCCTCATCCTGGTGATCTTGAGGCCCCTGACCAGGTTTTTTGCAGTTGGTCCTCTTCACGCGCCCCTGCACGCTGCAAATAAGTCCTCCGTCGTTGCTCCTCCCCGCTCCCTGCTCGCGTGCCACCTCCAAAAGCTCCAGAGTCCAAGAGGCAGAATGGGCCCCCTCTTTTGGATTCCTCCTCCTCCCTCCGTCCTTCTCTAGCCACTCAGAGTCGTAGGAGACCAAAGCAGGCTGGCCTGGATGACGCGATGCATGGGTGAAGCGCCCATTTTGCCTCTCGGACTTCTCGTGAGCTCTTGGAGGCGGCACGCATGCTGGCGGCGTGGAAATAGGAGCAATGACAGAGCAGTAGAAGGACGCTTTGGGGTCATTTCCTTACCGCATCTCAAAGGTCGGTCTTTTTACTTGGGGGTGGGTGCTTGATTGTTCTGTGGTATGTCTCTTTGTTTATTTTTAATGTTTAAAAATGGCCTTTTAGCTCCAAAGCCTCTCTGCTTGCTTTGTTCCTTGAGAAAAATATGTTGGGGAATATGGAAATGTGGGAGAAATGGGGTGGTTGGATGTATTTTTGCATGTCCCTTTGTTTACCTTGCTGAGTATTAAATGGCCTTGCAGTTCAAAAAGCCTCTCTTCTTACTTTCTGGCTGATAATATGTGTGGTAATATGGCAGTGTGGGAGAAATGGGGTGGTTGGATGTATTTTTATGCTCTGTTTTATACTCTAGGTGTTTTGGACTTCAACTCCCACAATTCCTACTGGCTGTAAGAATTGTGAGTATTCTTCTGATTTCCTGACTGCAGTCCCCCATTTTGGTTAATGATTGCACTATAGTATGGAAAATCTTGAATTACTTCAGTGACTTTATTCATAATGGAATCTAACTATTCCTAGGTCTTTAAATACTGCCTGCAGACAAAATTTAATTACTAGAGTTCTAGAAAACTTGCTTTAAGAAACCCTATGGAATTCATAGGGTTGCTGTAAATGAGCAGACAATTTGAAGGCACAGACACATACATACAAGCATTTTTGCCAACAATTACAGATCAGCATGTTTTAGGGATGTCCCTAACAGGCTTTGTACATCTCATCTTGCAGCTTTAGCACATTCCTCATGACAAAATTGCTCTGGGTCTGTCTATCAAGTTGGTGAACAACTCTTAAATCCGGTCTTAGACTCTTGAAGCCATAAGAGGTGGGGCTTTCTAAAACATTCAGGATACTGTTTTCAAATCCCTAAAGTGTTACCTCTGCTATATATTTAGGATCAGTGCCTTTTGAAGAGAATCTTTATTCCAGACGGTGTCCCTTGCGGATTAAAACTGGCTTACCTTTGGAATCGCCCTGTGTTTGGCTCCAGTTTTTCATAACTTGAGTTTTAAAATGACTTAATTGAGGTCACTCATTCAGCACAATTATATTCTAGCATTGTTATTATAGCTCCTTAGTCTTAGTCATGATCCTCTTCATTTAGATATGATCCCCAACAAACCCTGCAGCATTCCAGAAAGAGATATATTTAATCTGCAATCATGTGAGGTTGGAATTGCATATGAATAGACTCCATTCAGCGGTATGTTTTGAATGCACCAGAGGTTTATTCGATATAACACAGCAAGAAAGCAAATACCTATGAAACAAAGAAATGCCACTTTATTTTTGTCCCATATATATATATATATATAGAGAGAGAGAGAGAGAGAGAGAGAGAGAGAGAGAGAGCACTTTCATTGTGTTGAACATTTAGTGTAACATCAAATAATAACAATTAATTTTATTTCAATTTCATGTTGTATTGCAAGGACATAGCATTGAAACAAGTTATTGATACCTGCTCGGGAATATAAGGGGAAGAAAGCAAAGGACATAAGAGGTGTCTTATATCAAACCAAATGATTGGTTCATCTCACAAGTATAGATCAGCATTTGCTCTCTAGGTTCCTGCGTTTACCTGAAGATGCCAAGAACTGAAACTGGGCTTCCTTGTGTGGAAAACACATGCTGTATATAACACTGAATTGCTGCCCTTGCTACATTTTCATTCTAGTAAACAATTTGTAAGAGTTATTTTTACCATGTGCTATGTGTGACAGTATGTCCAGCAGTGACTACTTTTTAAATGTATATACAGGTCTCCGAAGTCATTCATTGCCTCTTGTGTCATCACCTTTAAGCCTTGAACATATTGATTCGAGCCAGCTGGCATCCTGGACAATATACATTGTTTACTAGATTATAGAGGATGAGAAATTTAGTTTACAAGTTAACTATGCTAGGAGTAAATGAAGGCCAATTTCCCTCTTCCTTCTCTGCTTATGTTCATAAAGAAAACATATATTTAACAAAATGACAGAAATATTTTTAAAAGAAATGTGGTTCCTGCTTCCTCACTTTTGACCTTATTTATTGTTCCCAAAGTACTGCATTAGTATCCTTGAAAACTACCATATTTCATTGCATAGTAGTTATATTTTATCCCTATTTTAATTGAAAAAGAGGTGTGTGATCATTATGCAATAAAATATAGCCTTTGATTCCCTTTGTTTGTTTAAATAATCAATTGCCTTACTTCCGAAACAGGAGGAGGAGGGAGGATACAGCCTCCAACAAATAGTTTGTTTGTTTAAACTGCCTTGCCTCAGAGGAAGGAGGAGGGAAGATTCCTCCATCCACCCTTCCTTCTTTCTCCAAAGGAAAGGCAGTTTGCAAAATCTAAAATGGAGCTCTTTGGAGGAAGGAGGAAGAAGGAAGGAGGGAAGAGCAGAGCTTTCTGGAGCTGCCTTGCCTTTTCGGGAAGAAAGGAAGGGGGAACCAGCCCCCCAAAGCTCTACGACTCTTGCGTGAGGAATGCAAAAATTCCAATTTTGCCACCTAAAAAGTGTGGGTGCAACTATTTTGTAGTGGCGACTATTATGTGATGAAATAATGTTTATAGACAAGTCCTAAAATCATGATGAAATATAGTTTCTTTAAGAAACAAATTAACAAATTAGAGAAATCAGGCAATCTACACTTGGTTGGGTTTATGTGCTCAATATTATTTTGTCTCTTCATAATTCCACAATACAATGGAATTGTTTAAAAGCTTTGCCATTCAGTGGGCAACTAATAGCTCATATGTATATGGCCACATAGATAGAACTGGGCATTTATGCAGTTTCAGAGACTTAGAATATTTATCATAGAATCTGAATGGGATTCAAAAGATGCCTAACACCCCTTAGACATGATCTCTGTACAACTGTACTTTGATAAAATAACAACATTAGGTTTCCTGTGTGATGACCATTGTATCCAGTTACTCTATCTTGAAAAATAACATTGGGCTATAGAGAAAAAGACTGGGTGAAAAGCAGACTCTTGAAATAATATCACTTATAGTAAGGGCGTACTCTCTTGGGAGGCCATTTTAGAATCTTTGGATGAGAAGCATTGATTTTCCTTGTATTCTTTCCTGGGCTCTGGTGAATATAGAGTGAGACTGAAATATATTTAATAAAATAGTATACATACATAGGGCTATGAACCACACAGCCCATCAGATGTTGGACAGGATCTCCCAAAGGTCAGCATCCCCAAAGGTGAGGGAGGTGCAGTGTACTATTTGAATAACTACATGATCTATATCCTCACTCTACATGATAAAGATAGGCCAACTAAACTATTCCTCAAAGAGCAAAGTAGTTGATGTGCACCATGGAAGATGATCTTAAGATTGTTGAATGTGGCATTAGATAGCTTGCTCTGACACCCAGACTGGCCATTTTCCATTCCATTCTGAAAAGTCCAGTTCCACACGTTACAACATGATATGACAAAATTGTCCCCATAGCAGCAAATGTTGCTCATACCTAGTTATGTTCACAGTATTCAGCCCCATTTTTGTATTTGATGGGAGTCCCAATGTATCTGTTCACTAGGCATGAGAAAAAAGTTATGAAAATGAAATGATTCGGAAGAAATTCGTAAGAAATGCTACTTTTGAGTATTTCCGCATCTGGAACGCCAACCAGGAAGTGAACTTTCTTTATAGAACTTCGGGGCCAGGATTTTCTTAAGTGTGTCGTTATTAGGTCGTAAGGGGGGGGGGGGCACCCTCCTTCTCTCTCACCACCCTCCCGCCTCCCTTGCCAATAAGTATTATGGCAAGGCAAGCCCTAAACTCGCTCCATCTTTCGGCTGGAAGCCTGGAAAAATGTAAACAGAGAGGTTTACTCAGAGTAAATCTGCAAAGGAGGGCACTTTGGATGAAGTGCCCTCCTTTGGATTGACTTCTGAGTAAACCTCTGTTTACATTTTCCAGGCTTCCCTGCCTCTCCTGCCTGCCAGGATCTAAAGCATCAAAGAGTATTGGGGTGAGAAACCAACCTAATGTATAATAGAATGAATGCTACTGTAAGTGCCTAATATTATAAGTAATCCAACTGGTCATATACCTACATTCCATGCACATGCAATAATACAGCAGTAATAACAATGGGTATAAGAAGAGGTAAAATTCAATCCGAGGTATTCTGACTGTGGTCCCTCCTCAAGCGGTGCAAACTGCCCATGGCTCTTGTCTATGAGCCCGGGAGAAGCCAAAAGCCGGGCACAGCGTTTGCTGCCTGGGTGCACACACATACATATTATTGGGGGGATTTGCTGCAGAATCCCGGGGCTCATAGAGAAGATTCTTTAGCAAATTCCCCCCCCCCCCCAAAGAATAGGTATGGGTGTGCACCCAGGCAGCAAACGCTGGGCCCGGGCTTTGGGCTTTGCCCGGCTCATAGAGAAGAGCCTTTTGCAGTTTTCACAGCTTGAGGAGGGACCACAGTCAGAATACTTCGGTTTGAATTTTACCTCTTCTTATACCCATTGTTATTACTGCTGTATTATTGCATGTGCATGGAATGTAGGTATATGACCAGTTGGATTACTTATAATATTTAGGCACTTACTCTATAAGTTAGCATTCATTCTATTATACATTAGGTTGGTGCCAAGCCTTGATGCGCTTTAGATCCTGGCAGGGCAGGAGTGGACCTCCCTGCCAGGATCTAAAGCCTTGAAGAGGCTTCATGAGAGGCCAACTTCAGCCCTTCAGGTGTTTTGGACTTCAACTCCCACCATTCCTCACAGCCTCAGGTCTCTTCCTTTTCCTCTCAGCCTGGGCAAACTTGGGCCCTCGCTCCTCAGGATCGGGGTGAGAGAGAGGCAGCGAGGAGCGAGGGGGGGGGGCCTCCTTTTTTTTGCTGCTTCCAAGAATAGAATACCCCCCTCCCTCCCTCCTTCCCTCCCTACTTCCTATTTGGAGAGTCCCATCTAGAATTCAGTGTGATTTATTCAAGTTTTGGCCTACAACTCCCAGAAATCCCAGCCAATTTACCAGCTGTTAGGATTTCTGGGAGTTGTAGGCCAAACTCATCTGGAATGCACATGCGCTGGCATACGAACTACTAACGATTTCGTTAGTAATTAAGTTACATTTTAGAAATTTTTGGAAATTTTTTTGTAAGTCTATTACTAATCAAACCCCCCCCCCATTAGATTTCCGATTTCCTATTTTTGGGTTCTAAACCAGGGCTGTCCAACTGGCTGCCCCCGGACCCATAAAAGCCCCCCAGCCCCTTCCCCATGGCCCCCTACCCTCCTGCAAGATATCTGCTTTTTAAGATTTTTTTAAAAAAATTTAAAATATTTTTTGAATATTTTTTTGAATATTTTTTGAATATTTTTTATTTATTTTTTTCGCGGGGGGGTGAGGGGCGGGGCAGGGAGGAGGAGCAGGCTCTCTTCCTCCTCCTACTACTTCCCTCCCTCCCCCCTCTCCCTCCCTCCTTCTCTCTCTCTTTCCCCCTTTCATTCCTTCCCCCTTCCACCACCTGAAGGAAAGAGGGAAGGAGAGAGAGAGTGCATGAGTGAGAGGGGGCGTGGCCAGAGCGAAAAAGGGGCGGGGACGAGTTCGAGCACAGGGGGTGCTCATCCATTCCCTTTCGGCTTCCTCCTCTTCTGAGGCTTCGTGCCAAGTTTGGTCCTGATCCATCATTATTTGAGTCCACAGTGCTCTCTGGATGGAGGAGAACTACAACTCCCAAACTCAAGGTTCAGTACTTTCTGTTGCTCTCATGAGAGTTTAGGTTTGATTCAACATGGCTGAGGAATGCTTTGATTGTGTTTTCCCCTTATGGCAGAAGGAGATTGGACTGGATGGCCCTTGGAGGTCTCCTATTCTAGGAACCCATTGTAATTAATATTATTATTATCATCATCATCATCATAGGCTGAATGGCCATCTGTGAGGAATGCTTTGATTGTGTTTTCCCCTTATGGCAGAGGGAGATTGGACTGGATGGCCCTTGGAGGTCTCCTATTCTAGGAACCCATTGTAATTATTATTATTATTATTATTATTATTATCATCAGAGGCTGAATGGTCATCTGTGAGGAATGCTTTGATTGTGTTTTCCCCTTATGGCAGAAGGAGATTGGACTAGATGGCCCTTGGAGGTCTCCTATTCTAGGAACCCATTGTAATTATTATTATTATTATATTATTATTATTATCAGAGGCTGAATGGCCATCTGTGAGGAATGCTTTGATTGTGTTTTCCCCTTATGGCAGAAGGAGGTAGGACTGGATGGCCCTTGGAGGTCTCCTATTCTAGGAACCCATTGTAATTAATATTATTATTATAATATTATTATTATCAGAGGCTGAATGGCCATCTGTGAGGAATGCTTTGATTGTGTTTTCCCCTTATGGCAGAAGGAGGTAGGACTGGATGGCCCTTGGAGGTCTCCTATCCTAGGAACCCATTGTAATTAATATTATTATTATTATCATCATCAGAGGCTGAATGGTCATCTGTGAGGAATGCTTTGATTGTATTTTCTCCTTATGGCAGAAGGAGATTGGACTGGATGGCCCTTGGAGGTCGCCTACTCCAGGAACCTGTTGTTGTTGTTGTTGTTGTTATTATTATTATTATTAGCAGAGGCAGAATGAATATTATGCCTTATCATTCAGGGTTATAGGCCTGTGTGGAAGGGCCCTGGCTTCTTATTTGACTTCCTTTCCAGACATCTGAATAAAATCCCATGTTATTTGCTTTAAACCAGATTATATGAGTGTGGACTCCGATAATCCAGTTCAAAGCAGGTATTCTGGGTTATATGGCTGTGTGGAAGGGCCCTGAGTCCACACTGCAATATAATCCAGTTCAAAGCAGGTTTTGTGGGGTTTCCTGCCTGGATATTCTGAGTTATATGGCTGTGTGAAGGGCCCTGAGTCCACACTGCAATATAATCCAGTTCAAAGCAGGGACTGGGACTTGAGACTGGGATTTTGGTGTTCATCTCTATCTCCAAGTCAAAGCCCCGGTGTCCTCCACAGACACCTCCAAGGCGGGGAGAGGGCGGAGCCGGGGAGGGGGTGGGGCAGGGGTGGAGCCAGGGAGGGGCGGAGCCTGGGCGGAGCCAGGGGCGGAGGCAGACCCTTCGGCCCCCCAGGTCATCAGTAACTGGAATTCCGGCCACAGGTCCGGTAGAAGTTGGACAGCCCTGTTCTAAACCATGCCTACTGTTCACCTAATAGATAGCCTGCTGAACTTCAAGAATCTTATTACTTTCTATGTGCGGGATTTTGCAGCACAGGTTGAATCACTGCGTGGCCATGGAAACCCACTTGATGACCTTGGACAAGTCACACACTCTCAACTTCAGAGAAAGGCAATGGTAAACCTGCCCAAATCTTGCTTTAAAACCTCTGTGATAAGTTAACTTTAGGCTTGCCCTAGATTGGAAACAACTTGAACGCACAAAGGCAAACAATGCTCATCTTGGGACATTGGAATAGATAATGTAGTACAGGAAAATGCAGCACAGAGTAGAAATATCTGTCTGCTCTAAATGAATGCAGATTTCCAGGGCCAGATGAATTACGTGCAAAGTTATTAAAAGAATTGCCAGAAATAATTTCCGAAGCAGTGGCGATCATCTTGAAGAATTCCTGAATAGAAGGCCCAGCAGACTGGAAGAAAACAAATGTTGTCCCCATCTTCAAAAAGGGGTGGAAAGATGACCCAAACCATTACCACCCAGTCAACCTGACATCAATACTAGAAAAGATTCTAGAGGAGATAATTAAACCATCAGTAAGCACTTAGAAAGGAATGCCATATACTCACAAAAATCAACACAGGTTTCTCAGAAGCAAGTCATGCCAGATGAACCTCATCTCTTTTTCTGATAAGAGATACAAGCTTGGTAGATAAAGGGAATGATGTGGATGTAGCATATCTTGATATGAGTATGGCCGTTAACAAGTTTCTCTGTGACATTCTCACAACGAAGCTAATAAAATGTGGGCTAGACAATGCTTCTATTAGGTGGATTGGGAGCTGGTTCTTCAAGGTACAAGGTACCAAGAGTTCACTAGACAGGTCAAAATACCAACAATTCACCAATCCAAGGAAACAACTACCAGCTTCCATGACCTATTATGACAGATACTTTTCTCCCAAAGGCTCGCTCTTTTTATGCAGTTAATCTTTAGTTGCATCCTACCTTTAAATTAAAGCATCCTCCCTGAATTGTAGCTGCCTGTGAGTTCTTACAGATAGATTACCCTGACATTTAGAACTCAGGACTGAGATTAACCCCTTCCATGCCTTCTGCAGCATCACCACCCTATTGATTGTGATCCTGTCAAGCCTTCTGTGTACTAATCACCACCAACTGCTAGATATGACAAGCAGGGAGCAATGGATTCAAATTGCAGGGAAAAAATATTCCCCCAAGTGTGGTGGAGTCTCATTCCCTGGAGTTTTAAAGCAGGCAATTGATATATATGCCTTTGGGGTATACATCTATATATATAAAAGGGAAGTGGTCGTGCAACGAGGCAAATGCACGCCAAAACTACATTTCCCACAAACACAAAAAAACACAGGCCCACTCATCCATACCCCCGAGGTACATACTCCACCCACTAAAACACCTCAAACACCACACACCACCCCCACAACCTCCCCCCACAACACCATTACTACGCATGCGCAAACACCCGACACACAAAATGGCCGCCATGAACACATCACCATACTGAGCATGCGCAACAACCAACCGGCCCCGTGCACCGCCACCGAGCACACCACCACCGCTACCTTCACAGCCTCCTTCGTCGCCTCCACACCGCTTCCCGCATGCTAACCAACACCCACATCCCGGGAGGACACCGCCACGGTGCTGCCCGCACGCCCCTCCACCAGGAGAGCAAGCAAAACGGCGAAGGACAACGCCGCAGCCACGGGACTACAATTCCCAGAAGGCTCCGCGCGGCTCACTCGGAGGAAGGGCGGAGACAGGACCGGAAATAGGCCAGAGTAGCCGCGCGGAGCCTTCTGGGAGGCGGGGGACGAGGGGTGAGCCTCCATTACCCTGCCGGCGACGGCACCGTGCCCGGCTCTTCCGCCCCTTATCGCTCTCCTCCGCCCCTCTCTTCCGCTGGCCGGGAGGAGGCCGCAGGGAAAAGAGAGAGAGCACCCGGTTCCCCTTCGACCTCCTATTCGGCCACCGGAAGAGAGGCGGCAGAGGCCTCTCCTCAGCCGCCCACCGCCTCCCTTCCGCTGCCCGGGGATGGGGCCGGGGGAGAAGCCGCGCCGTCTCTCACCCTGCGGCCTCCTCTTCGGACAGCGGAAAGGAGGCAGTGGGCGGCGGAGGAGAGGCCTCTGCCGCCTCTCTTCCGCAGCCCAAGGAGGAGGCCACAGGGAGAGGGGATGCCCGGTTCCCCTTGACCTCCTCTTCGGCCACCGGAAGAGAGGCGACAGAGACCTCTCGCCGCCGCCCACCGCCTCCCTTCCGCTGCCTGGGGCCGGGGGGAGAAGCCGCACCGTCTCTCTCCCTACGGCCTCCTCTTCGGACAGCGGAAGGGAGGCGCGGGACGGCGTGTAGGGGAGTCTGCCGCCTCTCCCTCCGCTGCCCGAGGAGAGGGCCAGGGGGAAGGAGAACGAGCGGCTGCCCTTCGCCCTCCTCTTCGGCCTCCTCCTCTACACAAATACACACACACATACATACACTACAACATATACACACAAACATAAAAACACATACAAATACACAACCACATACAAAAACACATATATCTACACACCTATACATACACATCCACACTAATACATACACATATATACACACACATATCATCACATCTCCATATATACACATACATACATACACAAACACACATATATGCACACGTAATCAAACACAAAAAACCCACAGATAAATACACACACATATATACACATACCAATACCTATACACACACACACACAAATACACACACACACATATATACACACACATACACCCAAAAAAACACACAACTATAAACACACACACACACACATATCTACACACAACAAACATGCTCACATCATTCCCACAACTTACATACCCAGACTTCCTCACATCACCAACATAGGGCACAGCAACGCGTGCCGGGTTCAGCTAGTTGAATATATATCCTTATTTACTTACTTACATAGGTGAGTATGATACTCGTCTTTGTATGATGGCCTTTCAAGTGTAATGTCTTGGCAGTGGATACGTAGGTGACTGTAGAGCCCTATTGTTAACCCACACGTTCTTCCACAGTGAGGGCATTGGTTTCCAGATGGAAAGCGGTCTTGGTTAGGGTTGGCTTGATGCTTTCACCCTCCATTCGTGCCACTACTGGCCACAGCTGACCTCCAGCTAGAGTGCTCAAGGGCTAGGGCTCCTCAGTTGTGTCTATGCCAGTTTTGAAGGTTGGCTTTAAGCCCATCGTTAAGTCTCATTTCCTGTCCACCAACATTCTGTTATTCGTTCTTGAGATCGGAGTAGAGTAACTACTTTGGGAGACGGTGATTGGGCATTTGGATAATGTGGCCAGTCCAGCGGAGTTGATGGCATAGGATTGCTTCAGTGCTGGTGGTTTTTGCTTTTTCAGATGGCATTGTATTTCAGTGTAAATGTTGACTTTGGTGGAGAGGTGGCTGCCAAGGTAGTGGAAATGGTCAACATATTCTAACATTACACCATTAAGCTGTATTTCTGGCATTGCAGAAGGATTGGCTGGTGACTGCTGGAAGAGCACTTTGGTTTTCAATGAGAGGCTGAGCTTCTCATATGATGATAACAGTACCAGACTATGTTATCATCAGCATATTGGAGTTTTGCAATAGATGTTGTGACCTTGGTTTTGTCTTTCAGTCTGCTGAAGTTAAATAGCTTGCCATCTGCTCAATAGATGATTTCCATTCTGGTGAGAAGGTTCCAATCAAGAAGATGAAGTATCATAGCAATGAAGATGGGAAATAAGGTTGGGGCAATAACACATCCCTGTTTGACACCTCTACTTAAAAACCTTCAGAGACTACATGGAAAATATATCGAAAAAGCATATATTTCCAGCCTCTGCTTAAAAACCTCCAGAATATATATTCTACAGAATATAGAAAAGAGATCCCACCTAAACATTAGGAAGGATGTCATGATGATATGAGCTATTGGACCAGGTATGGGCAAACTAAGGCCCAAGGGCCGGATGCGACCTCCTGGGTGCTAATGTCAGGCCTACCTCATTTTCCCTGTCCTCCTGGTAGATGGACACGGTGATTCACCATATCCTTATGCCAAAAAGAGGGGTGAGAAAGGCATTTAGCGCTGAAAGCCCTCTGGAGTGCTCTCAGCCACTGTGCGTCTCGATGTCCTCCTGGCATAAGGACCGTGCAAGCGGCCCCATCTTTATGATGGAGGATGGCTTGACGAAGGCATGCAGTAGCTGAGAGCCCTCTGGAGTACTCTCAACTGCTGCCTGTCTTGTCCTCCCAGCATAATGGTAAGAAGACAACCCGAGGATGGGGGGAGTTGCTGTGTATCCGGCCTTTCTCCCTGAATATGGATAGGGCAAGTAGCCCCATCCTTATGCTGGTAGGACTTGAGGATGATCAAAAGAGCACACACAACAAGGTAGGTAACAAAGTATCAAAATAGTGGATATATTTAAACAATACAAGATCAGCTTCATGTGTTTGAAGACACACCACATATATAACATCAAGGCGCAAATTCCAGATAATGCACAGTTATACAATGAAACACATTGATGATGGGGTGGTCACAATCAAATAGAGGATATAGTATTAGGCAGTCCTAACAAACATAAATATGGACAAATGCTGAAGCCGCAATGGGACTTACCTTGTTGTGTGTGCTCTTTTGACTATTGTAACCCATACTCTGTGCCTTGTAGGACTTGAGGATGACCCAGGCCCTGCCCTGCCCCCGGGTCCCTCCCAGGCCCACACCATCCAGCATGTGCCTGGCCCCCTCCCTCCTGAGCCAGGTCCAAGTTTGCCCATGCCTGTATTGGACAGTGCCATCTACGTTCTCTTTCTCTGGATGTTTTTAAGCAAGAGGCTGGATGGCCATCTGTTAGCAGCGATTTGTTTATGTTCCAGCATAAAATCATAGAGCTGGAAGAGACCTCGTGGGCCACCCAGTCCAACCCCTGCCAAGAAGCAGGAAAATTGCATTCAAAGCATCCCCAACAGATGGCCATCCAGCCTCTGTTTAAAAGCCTCCAAAGAAAGAGCCTCCATTACACTCCGGGCAGAGACTGCTGAACAGCTCTCACAGTCAGGAAGTTCTTCCTAATATCCAGACGGAATCTCCCTTCCTGTAGTTTGAAGCCATTGTTCCGTGTCCTAGCTTCCAGGGCAGCTGAAAACAAGCTTGTTCCTTCCTCCCTATGACTTCCTCTTACATATTTAATCATGACGAGCATGTCTCCTCTCAGCCTTCTCTTCTTCAGGCTAAACATGCCCAGCTCTTTAAGCCGCTCCTCATAGGGCTTGTTCTTCAGACCCTTGACCATTTTAGTCGCCCTCCTCTGGACACATTCCAGCTTGTTAACATCTCCCTTCAATTGCAGTGCCCAGAACAGGACAGAGTGTCATTCCAGATGTGGTCTAACCAAGGCAGAATGGAGAGGTATGACTTCCCTGGATCTAGACCAGGCCTGGGCAAACTTCGGCCCTCCAGGTGTTTTGGACTACAACTCCCACAATTCCTAACAGCCTACCGGCTGTTAGGAATTGTGGGGAGTTGGAGTCCAAAACACCTGAGAGCCGAAGTTTGCCCAGGCCTGATCTAGACACTATACTCCTATTGATGCAGGCCAAAGTCCTGTGGGCTTTTTAAGCTGCAGCATCACATTCTTGGCTCATGTTTAACTTGTTGTCCAAGACCCTAAGATCTTTATCACACGTACTGCTCTCAAGCCACGCGTCCCCTATTTCATTTTTTCCCTGCCTAAGTGGAGTATCTTGCACGGCAGGGGGTTGGACTGGATGTCCTCTGGGTTCCCTTCCAACTCTAGGATTGTTCCAAACGGAAGCCTGTGCCTGCTCTGCTCTGCGCCTAGACTACGTGTCTTGTGTGTAGAAAACCACCCGCGGTGGAACACGCGTGTCTTGCCGGTTGCTGTACGAATGGGTGACTCACAGCCGCGCTGCCTGGTTGGAAAGTCCCGGGAGCTCAAAGTTTGGGAAGCCCGGGTGGGTGGCTGAGTGGAGAGATTCCCGCAGGCGGGAGCACGAGGACCCAGCCTCTTCCAGGGCAGAGCAGAGCGGCCCACGCGCCAGCCCATTCCCACTTCAGCGCTGCCCAACCAGATGCAGGTTGCGATCCGGATCCTGCTCGCAGAACCCCGCACCGCCTCAGCCCCCTCCCCTTCGCTCTCTCTCTCTCCATTGATGTGGGCGGCACCCAAGAGCCGGTTCCTCGCGACCTTTTCGGAAGGGAGGGAAGTGCCTTTCCGCCTCTTTCCTGCGCTCCCTCCGAGGCTCGCTTCCTCCTCGCGCTTTCCTCCGGGCTCCGATCCCAAGCACGAGAAGGTGAACTGGAAGAGGAGAAGGTGAGAGGCGCGAGGTCCGGGGCAGGCGGGCGCGCGCCTGCCTGGGTTTGTCGCGCGCGCGCCTTAGCCGGCTTCGCAAGGCAAAGAGGAAGGAGAAGGGAGAGCGGCGAGGAGGCGCCTCTCGGAAGGATGCCGCCCTGTTGCTCCTCCACCTCCACCTCCGCCCTGGAGCCAGAAAGCCGGGGCTTTGCGTGGGTGGGAAGTGCCTTTCCCACCCCACGCGCGAGAGTGTGTGTGTTTCTGCTACACTGTGGAGTGAATGCAATTTCGCACCACTTTCACTGCCCACAGCTCCATGCTAACATTGCTAAGGAATCCTGGGCTTTGCAGTTTGGTGAGGGACTTGCCTTCTGTCAGAGAAGGCAAAAATACCTTGCCAAACTACAATACCTGTGATCCTATACCGCTGAGCCGTGGAAGGCGAGGTGGTGTGCGAATGGCATTGCTTCTACCGGCGCCCATGTGTCGCAAGAAGGAAGGTGAGGCACCGGAAGGAACTCCGGAACTGTTTGAGGGCTGGAAACTGGAAACAGCTCCCCTACCTTTGTGGTGTGGAAAAGGGATTTCAGCAGGTCAGGCCTGCCACAGAAGCAGGTCTCAGGTAGGGCCTTGCTGCAATCCCCTCTTCTTCAGAGTGTAATCTATTCTATACCCTCCCCACCCCCGGAAATGGAATTCCAGGTGGAGAAGCTCCCTGCAGTTGTCACTCTCGGGGCTTTCTCTACTTTTCCCAAGTTCCAACTATTTGCAGGGCGGGGGAATGACTTCCCCTCCCCACCAACAGCGCAGCATCTTAAAAACCAGGTTTTCATGAGCACAGGATGTGGCCTCCTTGTGTAGCTGAGACGTGCGCACGGGACAGATGGCAACAGGTATGTGTACGTGCCTTCAAGTCGCCTGTCGGTTTATGACAACCCCATGAATTTCATAGGGTTTTCTTAGATGTGAAACCCTCTGGGTGGTTGTGGCAGATCCTTCCTCTGAAACAGCGTTCCCAACCTCTTTTTGACCAGGGATCACTTTGACCAGGCAATACTAGACCAGGGACCATTTTGACTAGGTACTACTTGACCAGGGACCACATTGATCAGAGATCACTTTGAGCAGGTACTACTTTGACCAGGCACTACTAGACCAGGGACCACTTTGACTAGGAACTACTTAACCAGGGATCACATTGACCAGGCACTACTTGACCAGGGACCACTTTGACTAGGAACTACTTAACCAGGGATCACATTGACCAGGGACCACTTTGACCAGGTATTACTTGACCAGGGACCATTTTGACCAGGTACTACTTGAACAGGGAACATTTTGACCAGGTACTACTAGACCAGGGACCACTTTGACCAAGTATTACTTGACCAGGGACCACTTTGACCAGGTATTACTTGACCACGGACCGCTTTGACCAGGTAATACTTGACCAGGGACCACTTTGACCAGATATTACTTGACCAGGGACCATTTTGGCTAGGTACTACTTTGAATGGCACTACTAGACCAGAGTCCACTTTGACCAGACACTATTTGACCAGGGACCATTTTGACTAGGAACTACTTGACCGGGGATCACATTGACCAGAGACCACTTTGACCAGGTATTACTTGACCAGGGACCATTTTGACCAGGTACTACTTGACCAGGGACCACTTTGACCAGGGACTATTTTGACCAGGGACGATTTTGTCCAGGTACTATTTGACAAGGGATCACTTTGACCAGGGATCACATGACCAGAGACCACTTTGACCAGGGACCACTCTCCAACATTAGCACCAAAAGGGTTACAAATCAGTTTTTGGTCAACTTTATATTTGGTTTTGTTTTATGGGGAGTTGATTCAGAAAATTGCAGTGGATAGACCACATCAGCTCAAGTTTCTGACACAGAACATATGCCACCCAGTCGTCGCCATCTACCCACAGAAAACCATATTTAATACTCTAGAGCTGACGTGGTAGTAGTAATGTTTTGCGGGTAGTCAGCCTCTCCCCTACCAACATCCCTGTTGCTTCAGCACTATAAGCGGGTTTCACGACACCGCTTGCTCTCATTGCCATGTGGTTTCAAGGCAATGATGTAGTAATTGTGAGGCCAGATACCATATTTTCGTTTACGGACCACTGGTGGTCCATGGACCACAGATTAGGAACCACTACTCTGAAATACAGCTTAAAGCATCTGGTATTCCTTGGTGATCTCCCATCCAAGTACTAATCAAGGTTTCCCCTGTTTCACTTCCAAGATTAGGCAGGATATGGTGTCTTTACAGTATTTACAAGAGAGCTTGTTGTCTCTACATTTGTCAATGCCTGCTTATCTGGTTCATGTCTGGCTGATAATTCCCAAGGAGGCTGAGCTGCACAGAAGTGTGGGTGGCCCAATTCTTCCAGATCATAGGAGGGGGAGGGGAGGGTCAAGCCCCTTCTGTCCCCATTCCTAGATCTATGTCCATTCCGTGAATTAGATAGAACCTCATTATTATTCTGCAGACATTTAAAACCATGACAATTTACTACTCAGGATGAGAATGGACCAGGGTGAGATATTGCATCCCTTGCCTCTCCTAGAGGCTGGTGAAGTTTGTCTCAGGCAGACTCCAGGGTCACAGTTTCCCTTTATGGCTTCATGTACAGTAATAATCCAACCTGATCTCCTTGCCCTAGCAGCAAAAAATAATGTTAGGTCGCTGCCAGGGATTCCCTTTAAGCCTAAGCCTGTTTATTGGATTCAAAGTCTGAGGGAAAACAATGGGACTTCCTCCTTCCAAACACACATGTGGAACTGTGGTATGCAAGCTGGATGTCAGGCAGATTGCCTTGCCAGGGTAGTTGTTGGCCTTTTCTTATCTTGCTCTGAGCTTTTCTCTTCTCCTGCAATTGTCTCCAGGTCTTTCCCTATTGCCATCTCTTCCCTCCCCGTTTCCTCCACTTCCAGGACTCAGTGTCACACATCCTGCCTGTGATTGTCTTTCTGAGAGTGCATCTACACACTTTAGAATGAATGTAGTTTGGCACCACTTTAACTGCCCCGCCTCAAGGCTATGGAGTCATTGGAGTTGTAGATTTTTAAGATCTTTTGGGCTTCTCTGCCAAAGAGTGGTGCCGCCTCTCACCAAACTATAACCCCCATGATCCCATGGCATTGATCCACAGCAGATAAAGAGGTGTCAAACTGCATTCATTCTCCAGTGTAGATGGACTCTTGATATGCACATTGCTGTCCTAGCCACTCATTTCCTCCCACCCTGTCTCCATTCTCTTTTCTCTCTCTTGTTCGGCTGCAAGGAAAAACGTGTGGCGTGTGGGAGTTCTTGACAGGACACAAAAGCTGTTTTGTCAGTCCTGCCAGAAGGACTGAAACAGGGGAAAGATGGATCCCTGGTGGGAAGGAACATGCAAACAAACCAGTGCAAACAGACCATGGCTTTCAGGAAGCTCCTTGCATTGTCTGCAACACAGAAGACCAAACGAGGCGGCGTGTGCCTGTACAACCACCAGGAAGGAAGTTACTCATCACTCTGCAGTTCCTTCTCTTTGCAGCAACAAATTGCCTTATTTGGGATACATACAAAACACAGAATGCAATTATCAAAGTACTAGCCATCCCCTGCCACGCGTTGCTGTGACCCAGTCTGGTGGTCTGGAAAATAAAGTAACAAGAAAGTGTTGATTTCTAATATATGTAATGTCTTTATGCTTGTGGGGAAACAGTATTTCTTGCTGTTTCTTTGTCAGTGTTGATGTGGAGATTGTCTGGTTTACCTACTCTGGGACAGGCAACATATAATTGTCATTCTTTAGGGGTCCCTTTCAAATCTATGATACTATATCTCTCTGTGTGTGAATCTATCTGTATCTATGGCTGGATGTCACTTTGTCAGGAGGGCTTTGATTCTGTTTTATTGCCCTGGTGAAGGGAGTTTCATCGAATGGCCTTAAGTATTTTCTGTTAGTCATGGGGGTTCTGTGTGGGAGGTTTGCCCCAATTCTGTCATTGGTGGGGTTCAGACTGCTCTTTGATTGTAGGTGAACTATAAATCCCAGTAACTACAACTTCCAAATGTCAAGGTTATTTTCCCCAAACTCTATCTGTGTTCACATGTGGGCATATGGAGTATTTGTGCCAAGTTTGGTCCAGATCCATCATTGTTTGAGTCCACAATGCTCTCTGGATGTAGGTGAACTACAACTCCCAAATTCAAGGTCAATACTCACCAAACCCTTCTAGTGTTTTCTGTTGGCCATGGGTGTCCTGTGTGCCACATTTGGTTCAATTCCATCATAGGTGGGGTTTGGAATGATCGTTGATGGTAGGTGAACTATAAATCCCAGCAACTTCAACTCTCAAATGACAAAATCAAATTTATATGCATGATGGTCCTTTCTTGGGATAGTAGGTTGCCAAATTTGGTGGCAATTCGTCCAGTGGTTTTTGAGTTATGTTAATCCCACAAACAAATGTTATATTTTTATTTATATAGATAACCATTCACCATCTTTCTCACAAAGTAAATTGCTATTTGGGAAATTTTATGGGAAAACACCTGTTTCTGCCAGCTTGGCAGTAGTTACTTAATGTGTTGTCGAATGCTTTCATGGCCGGAATCACTGGGTTGCTGTGAGTTTTCCAGACTGTATGGCCATGTTCCAGAAGCAACCAGTGTTTAAAAAACTCTAAATTCAGGATAGCAAATAAAGAGCAACACAGGGGAATTCCAGACAATCAATCAGGGTCAGTTAACACCTCCCAACAAAGGATTCCCCAGACAGGAAGCAGCCAGGCTATGAAGTTTCAAGGCCAGTTGCAACATTCAGACTTGCCTCTTTCTCCCACCTTGGACATTCCACAGATATATAAACCTCACTTGCCTAGTTTTCAACAGACGTCACAACCTCTGAGGATGCCTACCATAGATGTGGGTGGAATGTCAGAAGAGCATGCTTCTGGAACCTTGTCATAGAGCCTGGAAAACTCACAGCAACACAGTTACTTATATGGAAAGATGCATCCAGCATCAGGGCCAACGTTCACATGTGCCAATAGGTATTAGATGCCTGCTTCATCTCTGATCTTTTAACTCTTGCACTCACAGTAAGAAGAGAGCAAATTTAGATACCTACCACAAGGCCCGTAGCCAGAAAAAAAAATGGTGTGTGTGTGTTTGAAACCCTACCATGGAAAACCCAAAATCAGGCCAGTAAATAAAGAGCAACACTCAAAAAAGCAGGGGAATTCCAGATAAGAATCAATCAGGCCATCTAGCAGCACCCAACAAAGGATTCCTCCAGGCAGCAACCAGCCAGGCTTTCAAGCTGCAAGGCCATTAAATGCTAATTAAGATGGCAATTTGCAACATTCACACTTGCCTCAAACAGACAAGAGTTATTTCTCCCACCTTTGACATTTCACAGATACATAAACCTTACTTGCCTAGTTTCTAACAGACTCCTCAACTTCCGAGGATGCTTGCCATAGATGTGGGCGACACACCAGGAGAGAATGCTTCTGGAACATGGCCATACAGCCCAAAAAATTTACAGCAATCCTGTGATTCCGGCCATGAAAGCCTTCGACAATACATACAGCCTGGAATACTCACAAAAACCCTATCATAACTGTGTTGCGTGGATACACTCAGCATCTCATTATGTGTGTGTGTGTGTGTGTGTATATACACACACACACATACATACACACACACACACACACACACATATGGGAGATATTTGCTGGAAAGATCAATCAATTTTAACTAATTAAATAGATTATATGTGACTTTGTCTTGTATTTTAACCACACTGTTGTAATATGGTATGGTATAGGAGGAGTTGACACCAGGAGTGACACCAATCCTAGTGACACTACAATATCATATGGCACCACACTTTTCTTACTGATACTTCTTTAATAACCAATTAGTGTGGTGTAGACATGAAAGAGAACTAAATGGAATAAGTTATTCTATTAACATATTCAATTCATTTGCAGGCAACAATGAATGTTGAACATGAAATCAGCCTTTTAGTGGAAGAGATTCAGCGACTGGGGACCAAAAGTAAGCACTTAACAATTAATAGTTGAAAAAAAAAAATAGAGATCCTGTCTCATGGAAGAAAACCTAGCCTATTGTGTGATCACAAATAAACACCAAAATAGACTGTCGCCCAACTTTTCCCTTTACTAGTACTAGTATGAATTAGCCAACAAGTACTCAGCAAACTGAGAAAACATTTAAACACACAGGTTCCAATACGAGGGTTAAATGAAAAGTAATGCCTCCACCTTTGTAACTCCTCAACAGATGGCAGTACTGGTATGGGGCAGTTACTGGCTTGTTCAGTAGATTCTCCTCTACAGTTCCATTTTGGCAGGAAGCCTTAGCATTGAACGGTTGTGTTGTTAAAGTGAAAAGTATGGAAACCTGCGCAGGCGGTCGTTCAATGCGACTTAAGCAATGTGCAGTCATTAAATTCTTAACAGCAGAAGGTGTCACCCAAAGGAGATTAATCAGAGAATGCAAGCTGTTTATGGTGATTGTGTTGATGTGAGTACTGTGCGTTGCTGGGCAAGTAAGTTTAAAGATGTCAAGGTGGGAACATCTGACTTGCGTGACAAACGAAGAGTTGGACATGCTGTGACAGCAACCACTGAGTTTCACAAGCAAAACGTTGACAGATTTAATCAGGATGATCGTTGTATCACACAGAGAAATTTCAAGTATAATCGGCATTTCACAAGAACGTGTGGGCCACATTATTACTTTGCTTGGCTATCGGAAGATCTGTGCACGATGGGTACCCAGGATGCTGACACTGGTTGCGGAAATAGTGTTGACTTCTTCCGTGATGGCTTCAGAAAACTTGTTCATTGTTGGCAGAAATGTATCCAATTGTCTGGTGATTATGTGGAAAAGTGAATAGTGGTAGTTAAAGAGCACAATCTAAGGATTATTTCTGTGTTTGATTTATTAAAATATTCCCATCCAAACCCAAGTAACGAAGGTGGAGGTATTACTTTTCATTCCACCCTTGTAGAAATAGGTCTGGAAGCCAATTTACTTTCAGTAACTGTAGTTTGTGATCTAGCTGCTGCAGTGTGAAGGTTCTTCTCAACCCTTTCATTAAAATGTGTATTGTAGACTTATAACACCATGAGGGTTGCTGGAACTCAGAGACTGATCCTACCTTTCAGGGTTTGCTCCTTTTTCTCCAAACTTCACAGGAGGAAGGGTGAGAGTGCTACCTCACGGACATGCATATTTGCACGCATGCACACACATTCCTCATTTAAACTTGGTGTTCTTTATTTGAATATCATTTTTATTTGAACAATATGTGCATATTTTTTATGTTTACATTTGAACACTATACACTATACTCTGTAAACACAAAAGCATTGCTTTACAACATTTTTATTTATGCAATGCCTTTGACACGAAATAAATAAACACTATACTCTGTGCAGCTATGGTTGATAATAAATGTATTATACTTAATGACATCACCATAGCCAGTTCCTTAGGATATCACAAGAAGTCATCCCTAGGTCTAATATAATAATAATAATATATATACTTTATTTATGTTCCGCTCTGTCTCCCCGAGGGGACTCCAAGCAGATTACAGAATACATGTATGGCAAATATTTAACATCATTAGGTATAATCTGGATCTTATGTGGCAGTGTAGCCCCGGCTTCATATAATCCAGTGTAGATGGGTCCCTATACTGCCATATAAAATCCAGATTATCTGCTTTGAACTGGATTATATGAGGCTGTATCTGCACTTCCATATAATCCAGGTTATTAAATCAGATAATCCATATCTGCTTTGAACTGCATTATGAGTCTGCATTGCTATATAATCCAATTCAAAGCAGGTGATCTGGATTTTATATGGCAGTGTGCACCCATCCTCATATAATCCAGTCCAAAGCAGATAATATGGATTGTCGTCTTTGATAATCTGGATTATATGGCAATATAGATCCAGCTTTAGGTTTTGGCCCTGAAATCTTCTGGCAGGCCTATCTCTATGTCTCATGTCAAACAAAATTGCCTTCGGATTCTAAATTCCTAGTATTGCAGTAACTTTCAATTTTGTTGGAACATTTGGAAATATAGGGTGGCCTATATCCCAGGATCTGGTCCCAGATTATCAGTTTATCTCAGATTATCTGAGATACGAAGGTAATCTAGGGGCCCTTCAAGACAGGCCCTATATCCCAGGATCTGATCTCTGGCTTTCTGTTTATCCCAGATTATCTGCCAGTGGGGACTCATATAATTCAGCTAAACGCAGAAAACCTGGGATCAGATCCTGGGATATAGGACCTGTCTGGAAGAGATCAGATCCTGGGGTATAGGGCAGTGTAGATCAGCCATAGTATAGGCATCTAATGGAAAGGGACAGGCAACATTACCAAGGGAATGTGAACAACCAAATGCTGTATTAGAGATCCAGGAAATACTTACTTTCAGTGTCTCATTTAACATTGCTAACAAGAGAGTGAAGGAAAATCTTAATCAGGCAAAATTCTTATCTGAGCACAACACTATCATTTTGATGCTCCCTTCTTGGCAGATATCTGCCAATGAATATGGCTGATCTGAATTGGATCTGAGTGATGATGAATTTTGATATTAATGTATAATAGGATTCCAGTTGAATTATTATTGATATCCAACACGTGTCAATAATATTTCACATGAACTCAGTTCATAAGTTGGTTTATAACAATCAGGAACATGGAATGAAAGCAGTTAATTGACTAAAGTAGTTGGATGTGTCCTTTGAGCCTGTGTAATGGATTTTTCTGGTGGAGCGCAGCGTGCACAGAACTGGCCTCACCCTTTAAACCAAAGGTTTGTCTGCCGGGGCCTAGCAAGATGGGACAGTGGCAGCGAGGTCCTCAGGTCGTAGGTTTGATTAGAGTTTCCTTCTCTTAGATGGTTGACATTACAGGGTTAGACGAGCACCACCTGCCTGGGTTTGAAGTTAGAGTTTTCTTTCTCTTAGGACGGTTGCCAAAAGGCTAGAGAGCCCATCCTGTCCGTTGACGCTCTTTGTCAGATCCTTCGGTTGTGACCTGTCTGGCATGGGAGATCCTACCAGTGGCTATTATGCCACTGCCAGCATAGCTCACAACTTCATTAGGGTATGGAAGCCCCTTGTCGTGGGGCGCCAATGGAGAGGGGATATATATATTTTTAGAATGAAAATGACAGGAAACTGTAAAGTCTCCACTCATTTCCAAATGTCTATTGGAACCAAAATGTTGGTCTGTGACTCTGTTGAAATCCTTTCTTTTGCCTAGATCCTGATGGGACGTTGAGTGTCAAGTTTGGAGTACTCTTTGCTGATGAAAAGTGTGCCAACCTTTTTGAAGCTTTAGTGGGGACTCTGAAAGCTGCAAAACGGAGGAAGATTGTTAGTTATCCTGGAGAACTGCTTTTGCAAGGAGTTCATGACAATGTTGATATATTGTTATTGCAGGATTGATTCATCTTGAATCTCCATAGCTCCATAACATTATTGTTCACCTCGGCTAGCTAAAAGACTATACAAAGTTCTATCAGACCAATGCATGTTTGCATGAAGGTGTATTTTCCTATCTTTCTAACAAAAAGGAAATGTTTTTCTTTGGGAAATCTTAAAAAAATTATTTTGCGAATTGATCACAATAAAATGATATAACAACCTTATTTGGGTCTCAGGAAATGAATTTTAAACCAGTTTGACTTGTTGCTAATGATGAAAAATACGAGTTTCCTTATAATTTATGTTATGTTTGCAGTTTCTCAGAATCAGATGACTGCATTTATTGCTGTATGCATGAGCATGTCTTTTTTTTGTGTTGCTTTTTTTCTCTTCTAGTAATAATTGCTCCAGGCAAAATGAAGACATAAAACAGAACAAAGGAGATAGTGTATCTTTAAACTTGATATTTAATAGAAACTTCACATGTGAAGCTTCAAAAACGCACAACGGTCTGATACATTTAATCTCTTTCTGCATGGCAACACTTCAGAGAAGTTGTGGTAGGATACAAAGATCTAAGGTTTCTCAAGAGTGAGGCCAGGAAAACAAAATTAGCACCAAAACGCTTTCATTTTGCATGACTGAAGTGTTGGGAGGATTGTCCTTCTAAGGGTACATCTGCACTGTAGAATGAATGTGATTTTCCTGCTTCTTGGCAGGGGGCTGGACTGGATGGCCCACAAGGTCTCTTCCAACTCTGTGATTCTGTAATTCTAATGCAGCTTGACACTACTTTAACTGCCATGGTTTAATGCTTTGGAATCTTGGGATTTGTAGTTTCATGAGGCACCAGTGCTCTTTAGCAGATAATGTCAAAACTTACTTACTTAGGGGATCCCTCGTAGTCCGAGGATGATGGTCCTCCAAGTGTAGTGTCTTGGCAGTGGGTCCATAGGTGGCGCTGGAGCCTTATTCTTGATCCGTATGTTTTCCCGCAGTGAGGACATCGGTTTCCAGGTGGAAGGCAGTCCTGGTCACGGTTGGCTTGACACACCTTCTTCTTGGCATGTTTTTCCCTTTTGCCTTCCATTTGTGCCTCTTTGAATTCTGCAGCACTGCTGGTCATAGCTGATCTCCAGTTAGAGCGCTCAAGGGCCAGGGCTTCTCAGTTGTCAGTGTCTATGCCACAGTTTTAAAGGTTGGCTTTAAACCCATTTTTACATCTCCTTTTCTGTCCACCAACATTACATTTCCCATTCTTGAGTTGGGAGTATAGTAACTGCTTTGGGAGATGGTGATCAGGCATTCAGACAATTTGGCCAATCCAGCAGAGTTGATGGCAAGGGAGCATCGCTTCCATGCTGTTGGTCTTTGCTTCTTCTAGCATGCTGACATTTGTCCGCCAGTCTTCCTAAGAGATTGCAGTAATTTTCGGAGGCAATGCTGATGAAATCATTCCAGGAGTTAAGTATGATATCTGTAGACAGTCCATGTTTCACAGGTATACATGTTTCACGGGTATATAGAAAGTTTGGGAAGACAATAGCTTTATAAACAAGTACCTTTGTCTCCCTATGGATGTCCCAATCCTCAAACACCCTCTGCTTCATTCGGAAAAGTGCTGCACTTGCAGAGCTCAGGCGGTGTTATATTTCCGTGTCAATGTTGACTTTTGTGGAGAGGTAGCTGCCAAGGTAGTGGAAATGGTTAACATTTTCCTAATGTTACACTATTAAGCTGTATTTTTGGCATTGCAGAGGGATTGGCTGGTGATTGCTGGAAGAGCACTCAATGTGTGGCCGAGCTTCGTGTATCATTTCATTTATTCTGCATTTTCTATTTTGCCTCTGTATCAGTTTTCTGTAAAAGCTTGAGAAGAACCTTAAAATTAAGCTGTTTCATCAGTAAATAAATACAAATCTCAACATCATTGTGTCTTATCTTATTCTGTGTGAAAAATAGTTTTGACTCAATAAATTTTGTACATTTGCACTTGCAGAATTTGGCTCAAAAAAGGATACATTTTAATCTACAATAAAACACTTACAAGTCTGAGCAACACTGGGATTTTTCTTTGATGACTGGAATGCTGCAATTGAATACTGGAAATTCATGTTTTGTTTTGCTTTGTTTTTTTGTGGTGGGTGGGGACCAGAAACTCGTGTTCACTCTCCCAAGGCTGATTCACACAAGCAGATGGAAATGCAGTTTGCTTCCTTTGAAGAATATTGCTTTGAAGAGTAAGGCGGATAGAAAATGAAAATGTTGTGATTAGTAATGGCTGTTTTAAGGTGCTGCACAATGCAGTTATACTGTGCCACTTCAGAGTATGCTGTATCAGTTGGGAATATGGGTAGGACTACTTTCTTTGGACATTATCCTATGTAAATTATTCCTGTTAAACTCAACAAACTAGTTCAACAGGGATAACCATTTTTGTAGTTCCGTTTTATGCCTACATATGTATGTGCCTTCAAGTTGCCTATTAACTATGAATTTCATAGGATTTTCTTAAGCAAGAGGTGGTTTTGCCAGTTCCTTCCCATGAAATGCAGCCTACATCACCTGGTATGCATTGGCATACTAACCTGTGCAGCTTCCACAATCAAATGGGATCTGGTGCCTGTAAAATATGTAGGCCATACAACTTTATCCCTACTCTAATATTCTCCTTGGGTCCTTCCAGACCCGCCCAGGATCTGATCCCAGGTTTTCTGCTTTAAACTGGATTATATGAGTCCACACTACCAGATAATCTGGGATAAGAAGAAAACCTGGGATCAGATCCTGGGATATAAGGTTTGTCTGGGAGGACCATTTGAGGGCATTATAATGTTATATTACAGAGCAGAGCATCAAAATGTAGTGTGAAGTAATATAGGCCATGCTTCTGCCTCATATTCTTTTGTTTCTGTGCAGGTAGAACAGAGGCTGTACCTCTATAAGTTATAGCACTATTATTCCACTTTAATTTTCCTGGTCCCATGCTATGGAATCCAAGGATTTGCAGTTTAGGGTAGGGCATTTAGAATTCTCAGCCTGTAGTGCTTCACCAAACTACAAACCCCATGATCCCATAGAATGGAGCCATGGTAATTAAAATGGAATAGCTGATGCATTGTGAATGGGCCCCAGGATTCACTTTCAGCTTGTTACTAAATATTATGCATGTGTAAATATGCCTCATAATTATAATACCTTATAGACAAGAACTGTTATCAGAACAATTCCATTCATATAAATAATGTACATTTAACATTCATTATTTTGCTTAGAGTTGTTGGTGCCCAAACAGGTTAGACAGGACAATAACAATCTCACCATGCACATTTGGTGTTTCTCTAATATAGTCCACAAGTGTTGGACTACATTTCCCATTGCCCTCACCCATCACACCTGTTGTATTAGACTGATCATGAGGTTGGGAGTTATAAAGTGGTTCCCTGTAGATCGTAAAGTCATATTGACAGGCTAAATGTGCAAGAGAGGGCTAAGCATTTCTCATTATGACCCTTGCTGTGTAGAAGGGAAGCCTACCAGCCACTGGGAAAGAAGCAGAGGTTAAGGCTGGATCTACAATGCCATATATCCCAGGATCTGATCCCAGATTATCTGCTTTGAACCAGATTGTATGATTCTACACTGCCAGATAATCTTAGCCCCCACCCTTGAATCTTTCTGATCCAGCCTAAAACATAGATTTTAAAGGAGACTTTTGCCCTCGGGTAGGCTGAAATGGGCCCATATTAGGTTGACACTCTGGCACTTTAGGATTCGTGTTCTGCAAGTTTGGATTAGGCAGATACTTGGTTAAGGCTCAAATATGAAGGAATTAGGCTCAGTTTTTAAGGTACTAGTTTCTTGTTTTGAAATTGATGATCAAGATGAGAGAATGAAAATAGCCTGGAAAGAAAAAAAGAAGATAAGAGAATTAACGGAGCAAGGAATAAAAGAGGGTAAGAATATTATCCACATAGGGACCAAAAGATACGCCAAATGAGTCACCATCTGTAATGCATCATATCCAGCTGTCTTTAATAAATACGCACCACAGAAGTGACAACTGTGATGTAGTTTAAAAAACGAAAAAGCAAATATTGTAAAAGTGCAATTATAAATACCTGCGATTATAGCATTGGTCATGCATTAGTCATCATTTCCCCTACAAAGAGCTTCATGCCATCAAGGTTTGTGAGTGATTTGTAAAACTCCATAAATAACTATAGATTGATTTTAGATTTTGCAGAATTGAATCTCACTAATAGAAATCTTGCGGGAGCAAATAAGGAAACTGGCTGAAGTACAGGGAACAAGGAAAGTAAATCAATTAAATTCCCTTGCGAGGCCTTTAGTTGTCTGGAACATCTTGTTTTAGCTGCTATGTGTGATATTGGTGTTCTGCTGTGCATGTGGTTTTTTAATTTAATTTTATTTTATTATGTGATCAGCCAACAGTGATGGGAGGAAAGAGTGAAGGGATGCACTGAATGGGTTTTGTATATGATGGTTTCATGGTAACATTAGAAATCATAGGATATTATCCATAACTTAAAATTGCTAGATCTTCTGCTGTTCCTTAGAACTGTCTTAATGAGATTTCAGCCAGATCTCAGAACAAAAAACTCCCAAACGTTTAAATTGTCCAAAGCACACAAAAAAGAAAAAAATACTTTAAGCATGAGGTGTAAAAATGATAGTGGTATTCAATGTGACTCTGAAATGCAGCAACTTACAGAATTCTAAATTTTGTTGCTTCATTGCATAGAGGCCCTCCAGGGACTACCTGTCAGTCCATAATCCAGGGTTTCTTAAACTTTTTGCACTTGTGACCCCTTTTGGCCCAACAAATTTTTACGTGTTTATAGGTATATAGGTTTATAAAATAGGGATAAAAATCAAACATTAACTCATAACAAACCAGTATTTTCAAGGCTTGCTAAACAGGCTGATTCCTTTTTATGAAGTACAGCTGAAGCATTTTATGAAGTACAGCTGAAGCAGAATCAAGTGTAAACACTCCACAACAGATTTTTGTAAATGTCTAATGGGTTTCATGTGACAGTGGGAGACTTGAATCTAGATCTCCCAATTTTACTCAGCTTTACTCATTACACAAAATAGGAGAGAAGTGCAAAACTAGGATAGCCCATGCTCTAAGAAAAGGACCCATATCCCATCATTGCACCCACTTTCCCTGGATTATGTGTAGCCAGTGCTTAGATGCTCTTATTTTCCATATAACGTCTGGTTTTGCTTTTGGTGATATCTGGGAATTTATAGAAGCTCTATACCACAAGTAACATAACAGTTCTAAAGATATACATTATGATGACTTGACTGGTGCTGAAATTATTGCTATTGATTTCAGTCTTGGGTAAACTGAAGACAGCTATTATTGTTTTCAGCCCAAGACTGGCTCCCATGTGTGACTGCTGAGACTGGAGAAGAACATCTAAAAATTGTGTAGGCTTTTGCAACTGCTTTACATCTTGGCACAGTGTTGTTGTTGTTGTTGTTGTTGTTGTTGTTGTTGTTGTATGCCTTTAAAATGTTTCTAACTCATGGCAAACTTAAGGAGAACTTGTAATGATTTTTTCTTAAGATTTGTTCTGAAGGGGTTTACAAATACATACAGTATAAATACGACTAACTATAAAATCAATAATTTATCCAAAGCATATAAAATATGTTTTTTAATAGATGCTACAGTATTAAACATAGTTCTGTATATGTGAAGGCCAACTCGGCATGAATGTTTGAACTAACTGATAACAAATAGTGCAACCAACCAGACAATTTGAAAAAGGTTGAATGTATTTGGACAGCATCAATAGTGTAATCGGATTTGTACAAGCCTTCATAGAAGATGGGCAGTTATAATAAATTAATAGGTAAAGAGACCCAAGCATGTATTTTACAGTGCATTTAAACTACACAGCAATCAAGAGTGAATGTGCAGTAAAATGAGCATATAAACAGATTAATATAGTGATCCTTTAATATAGAAATAGGTTTTGTTAAGTTTTAGAAGTCCTTCTGCAGTTAGGGCTTTCGCTGAGCATTTCCACACATATTCCCCCCTCGGGGGTTGAGAAGAGCAGGGTAAAAATGCTGGAAATAATATTCAAGTCCCTAAATGTGATGTGCATTTTCAGAAAGACTAGCCTGCATTAGCCCTCAAAACTCATCCGTTAGCAGCAGCCAGAACTGCTTCTCTCCATCAGTAAGGTGCAGAGTTTATTGAAATACATGCAATACAAATGCTTGATGGCAGAGGTAAACCAATTTCCTGGTCTCACAAGTGGACAAGTCTTGAATGGGAAATTAAAACTGGACAATTGCTTGCCTAAATGGCCTAGTTGATTTTGTTGTTTAACCCCATTATTTGAAATCAACTAGAGTTGTGCGTATCACCTGGCACATTGAACATGGAACAAGTCAGGGATTTTTCTGTCTCTATAAATCTTGGAGCGATGGTTGAAAGACATCTTGGAGAAAGCAGCTTTTTGTGTGCTAGAGAATTCTTGCAGTAGTCTAGGCGGGATGTGACTAAAGTGTGGGCAACCAGGTTCAACTATGAATTCAGGAGGACCCCAGGCTGCGAACCTGCATCTTCAGGGGGAGTGTGACCCCAACACAGGCTGTAATCCCGCACCCTGGTCCAGGAGTGCTACTATCTTGTCTGTATTTAATTTCAACTTGTTGGCCCTTATCCAGCCCATTACTGATGACAGGCACCAGTTCAGGACCAGGGCGACATCCTTGGCTTTAGGTGGAAAGGAGTAATAGAGTTGGGTGTCATCTGCATAAATTTAACACCGAACTCCAAAACTCCGGATGATCTCTCCCACTGGTTTCATGTAAATATTGAATAGCATGGGGGACAGAATGGAACCCTGCGGGACCCCACAAGTCACCAGCCAGAGGGTCAAACAGGAGTCCCCCAGCACCACCATCTGGGACTGGCTCTCCAGGAAGGACCAGAGCCACCATAAAACAGTGCCCTCAAACCCCATCCTGGAGAGATCCGAGAAGGATACCATGGTTGATGGTATTGAATGCTGCTGAGAGATACAGGAGTACCAGCAGGGACACAGTACCCCTATCTAGTTCTCTTCACAGATCATCCACCAAGTTGACCAGTGCCGCCTCCATTCTGAAACTGGGCCATTCTGAAACTTTGGAGCTGAGAGGGTGAGATAACCCACTAAAACCACATCTATCTATCTATCTATCTATCTATCTATCTATCTAATAAAAGTCAGTGTATGTATGTATGTATGTATATGTATGTATGTATGTAGGTATGTATGCAGAGGTGTGGATTTGAGGCAGGTTTCTGATTGGCTCTCACTTTCACAGACCACTGTGATCAGCACAGGTGATGGATCTAGACCAAATTTGGCACACATAACCCCCGTGACCCCCTGTACGTCCTGGTGAGATTAGGGGGAGAATGGACAAAGGATGATGGGATTTGTAGTACTTTCAAACAATTTGGTTTCCATATACCACTGTGGCCCACAACAAAAACCAATAAAGTGCCGATAGAAATATTGTTTTAGTGTTCTGGTGTTTTTATTGTTTCAGTGCTATTTTATTGATGTTATGCTTGTATGTTGTGAACCACCCTGAGCCTGTTGGAAAGGGTGGTATATAAATTGAAATAATAAAATAAAGAAAAGACAAAACTTGGCACACAGAGCCCCCATGACTCACTCTACATCCTACTGCCGTTTGGAGGAGGGCGGACCATGGATGACGGGACTTGAAGTACCTCCACTCACTTCCTGAGACTGCTGTGACCCTCACCCAATGACAGATCAAGACCAAACTTGGCACACAGAGCCCCCATGACCCACTCTACATTCTACTGCAGATTGGGAGAGGACGGACGATGGATCATAGGACTTGAAGTACCTCCACTCACTTCCCGATGTAGCAACCCAGTCCTCTTTTGTGCCTGGGGGTCAGGGGGCAGCACCGGGGGGTCCCACTTGCATTAGAACCAGTTGCAGCTGAGGAAGAAATGGAGGAAGGGGTTAATGAGTTAGCTGGACCTTCCTCTCCCACAGAAAGCTTGGCCTGGGATGATGGATGGCCGGACGGCTATGAGAACTGGGAAGGTCAGGCTGATTCAGAAAGTGCTGATAGCGATGATTGTTATGAGAAACCGGGTGGGTACGGATCACAGGAGAGAATTTGGGAAAACATGGGCGATGAGGCCATGGAAGCTGAAAGGGAGTTCGACTCTCATGAAGATAGTGAGCCAGGTGCTGGGAGGCAAGGTCGGAGCTTTGATAGGAGACGGAGCATTGAATCCAGCAGGAGGGATTGGCACCGCAGCCTAGAGCGCCAGAGAAGCGCTAGATCCCGTAGCACAGATTACCGCAGAAGCCTAGAGCGTCAGGGACCTCGCCAAGGGGTTTAAGTATAGGATCCGTGGGAAAGGATCCTCAGTAGCTCGGCCACTTCTCATCTAAGCGAAGTAAAGCGAGCGAAGGACCACGGAGCCAAGTTCCGGCTCATGCCTTGCCAAGACGTTTCTTGGGCCCTGTTTGAGCTTTGCCTTGTTCATTGATCCGCTTGGTTTTGCGGAGCCTTTGCCAAGCCTTTTGCCAAGACCTTTGCCTTTGGATTTTACTACGGACTCTTTACTTTTGGACTGAACTTTTCTATATCTGATGGACAATTGCCTTTTCATCTGTTCTTTATTCTTCAATAAATAGTTAGCTGATTACCGTCTCTCTGTGTGTGATTAAGGGGCCGGCCGAGTCCTTGCATCGTGACACCCGAAGACCCCTGCGACACTCATCCTATGACTGATCAATACCAAACTTGACACAGAGCCTCCATGACCTACTCTACATCCTGGTGCAGTTTCAAGGGGGGAAGGTAGACCATGGGTGATGGGACTTGAAGTACCTTCACTCACTTCCCGAGATCGCTGTAAACCTCATTCAATGATTGATCAGGACCACACTTGGCACACAGAGCACCCATGAGCCACTCTACATCCTGGTACTGTTTGGAGGAGGCTGATCCATGGACGATGGGACTCACAGTACCTTTACTAACTTTCTGAGACCACTATGAGCCACATAAATAACTGATAAAGACCAACCTTGGCACACAATGGCTTTCTCAAATAACCTGGGCACAGCCGGGTCGCCAAGCTAGTGTATATAATAGAAGTCAGTGTTGGTATGTATGTTTGTGGGTATGTGGCAGCTTTCTGATTGGCTGACACTTCCACAACCCACTATGACCCCCACAAATTACTGACCTAGACCAAACTTGGCACAAATAAACCCCATGACACACTTTACATCCTGGTGCAGTTTGGGGGAGGTGGACCACAGATAACGGGATTTGTAGTACTTTAAAACACTTGGGCAACCACAGACTACTGTGGCACCCACCAAACTTGGCACACACAACCTCCATGATCTTTATATGCTTACGAACACTTCTAGCCTGCAAACCTCCTATCCCAGCCTCCTCAGACACTTCTGCTAAGTCCTTGAAGGCTGGCTCTGCCCAGCTAGACCCCAAAGAGGATGCCATCTTCCCTTTTCAACATTGGGCCAAAGAAGTCAGCTTTCCCCAGTTTTTTTTAAAAAAAGGCATTGTCCTTTTACAAAGTAAGGCCCTACCATGGCTAATTGTGAATACTGGTAGAGTTTGGGGAAGGTTGAACCAAGATTTTTGAGAAATGTCGTTTATCCACATCCTTATGCATTTTCTAATGGGAGCATTCATAAAAAACAAAAGCAAAGGCTGAGTTTATTTCTAAGACATAACATAACAAATGACGGAGCATATATTGCCTAACATCCAAAACCAAACAATACCCCTTTCAAATAACCTGGGCACCGCTGGGTCCCCAATAAAAAATAAAAAATTTAAGGCAATATATGAATTTCATTTTTTCAAAATATTTTATTTTCCTTGAGGTCAGTGATGTTTTCAGATTACTTCTTGTTTGTGCCAGGCCTTTCTTCCTTGTTGATCTTGTTGGTAACTAGCCATGCTCATTCCTAATCTACCCTCTTCCTCATGTCATTTTTAAGAAGGTAACATCTAACAACAAGTGCAGAACAAACATATGAGTTATATAACCTATAATCCAAACATAATCAATGACATTTGTTTAACAAATTCAAATGTTTTATTCCAATGTTATTGGGTGGTGCCTGAACTAGTGCCTGTCAATGAGGCATAGACTGCCAGTGCCTTGCCAGTTTCTGGAAAACAAAGAAAGAATAATACATAACAGCACAAATGCAATAGTGGTCCTTTGCCCTGGGAAAAATGAAATGTGGATTCACCATGCCAAGGAGCCTGAGAAAAAGTGACTTGCATTCTTTCACAGGCAAAACATATACTAGTAACTAGAAATTCTCCCTGACCAAACAGTACAAAGAAAGGACAGCTATTAAGGAATGACAGTTGTGGAAGCTATTGGAAGGAACTAGACAAGATTGTGAAGTGTGACTGGAATACTAAAGTTTAAAATGTTCATAGCATCATACTTCCTATTTCTATGTATGGCTGTAAAACCTGGGCAGTGAAGAAAGTTGGTAGGAGAGAAATCAACTTATCTGAAACATGTAGCAAAAAAAGGAGCTCTATGGATACTGTAAACTGCAAAAAAAAAAAAAAAAGACAAAGAAATAGTCCCTAGAGAAAATTAAGATTGGACCCTTCCTGGAAGTCAAAATGAATGAAGTGGGATTGTTGTACTCTGGCCATATCCTATGAAGATATGGCTGACTACATGAGGGAATGATGTTGGGTAAGGCAGTAGGAAAAGAGAAAAATTTTCAGGGTGGTGTGCAAGAAGGCCTTACTGGTACATTATTCAAACTGTTGTGTTTATTCATATCATGATCTGATCACCATGCTCAATATATCCCATATGCATGGGCCAGGGCCGTAGCCAGGATTTTGATTCGGGGGCTGAGTTTGGTTCGGGGCTGAGACTGGGTGGAAGAGGGTCTACCCTAGCAAACCTTTTGTATTGTTATCCCAATAACCCCATTAATGTGGGATATAATGAGCATGGTGATCAGATCATGATATGAATAAACATAACATTTTAAATACTGTACCAGTAAGGCCTTTTCGCGGACCACCCTGAGAATTTGGGGGGGGGGGGCTGAAGCCCCCTTAGCCCCCTCCCTGGCTACATGCCTGGCATGGGCGTATTGGGATAACGATACAAAAGGTTTGCTAGGGTAGGCCCTCTCTCACTCAGACTCAGCCCCCACCCCAAATCAAATTCAGCCCTACCCCCCCCCTAATCAAAATCCTGGCTATGGCCCTGTTTCTGTGTTTCTTATTTTTTCTAGGTGCAGATCTGTTTCTAGGCACGATTCAAAGTGGTGGTCATTACCTATAAAGTTCTATAAAGTTCAGGGTTTTTTCCCTTCTTTTCTTTGAAGAACTGTATTTCTACTTAGGAGCTCACCAGTGTTCGGAGATGTTTCTGGAGAGGCCCTTCTGTCTGCCCCATCGCCTTCAGATCCCTCTGTTGGGAACACAGGAAATGGTTTGCTTGGTGCTGCTCCCAGGCTTGGAAGACTGGTCTCTTCTTTTCATCCATTCCAAGGCAGAGGAAGATCTTTGTGTTTCAGAAGCTGCTTGTTTGTTCAGAGGGAAAGGCCTTTTGGAACAGGCAGGGGCCAACTTCGGCCTTCCCTTCAGGTGTTTTGGACTTCAACTCCCACCATTCCTAACAGCCTCAGGCCCTTTCAGGGGAAAAGGAAGGGTCCTGAGGCTGTTAGGAATGGGGGGAGTGGAAATCCAAAGCACCTGGAGCAGGCACGGGCAAACTTGGGCCCTCCAGATGTTTTGGACTTCAACTCCCACCATTCCTAATAGCCTCAGACCCTTTCAGGAGAAAAAGAAGGGCCCTGAGGCTGTTAGGAATGGTGAGAGTGGAAGTAGAAAACATCTGGAGCAGGCACGGGCCAATGTGGGCCCTCCAGATGTCTTGGACTTCAACTCCCACCATTCCTAACAGCCGTGGGGCCTTTCAGGGGAAAAGGAAGGGGCCTGAGGTTGTCTGGAATGATGAGGGTGGAAGTACAAAACATCTGGAGCAGGCACGGGCCAACTTGGGCCCTCCAGATGTCTTGGACTTCAACTCCCACCATTCCTAACAGCCTTGGGGCCTTTCAGGAGAAAAGGGGCCTGAGACTGTTAGGATGGGAAGTCCAAAACATCTGGAGCAGGCACGGGCCAACTTGGGCCCTCAGATGTCTTGGACTTCAACTCCCACCATTCCTAACAGCCTTGGGGCCTTTCAGGGGAAAGGAAGGAGCCTGAGTCATTTAGGAATGGCGTGAGTGTAATTCCAAAGCACCTGGAGCAGGCACGGGCAAACTTGGGTCCTCCAGATGGTTTGGACTTCAACTCCCACCATTCCTAATAGCCTCAGGGCCTTTCAAGGGAAAAGGAAGGGGCCTGAGGCTGTCAGGAATGGTGAGAGTGGAAGTAGAAAACATCTGGAGCAGGCACGGGCCAATGTGGGCCCTCCAGATGTCTTGGACTTCAACTCCCACCATTCCTAACAGCCTCGGGGCCTTTCAGGGGAAAAGGAAGGGGCCTGAGGTTGTCAGGAATGATGAGGGTGGAAGTACAAAACATCTGGACCAGGCACGGGCCAACTTGGGCCCTCCACATGTCTTGGACTTCAACTCCCACCATTCCTAACAGCCTTGGGGCCTTTCAGGAGAAAAGGGGCCTGAGACTGTTAGGAATTGTGGAAGTCCAAAACATCTGGAGCAGGCACGGGCCAACTTGGGCCCTCCAGATGTCTTGGACTTCAACTCCCACCATTCCTAACAGCCTTGGGGCCTTTCAGGGGAAAAGGAAGGAGCCTGAGTCAATTAGGAATGGCGGGAGTGAAAATCCAAAGCACCTGGAGAAGGCACGGGCAAACTTGGGCCCTCCAGATGTTTTGGACTTCAACTCCCACCATTCCTAACAGTCTCAGGCCCCTTCCTTTCTTCCCTCAGCCGCTAAGCGGCTGAGGGGGGAAAGGAAAGCGCCCGAGGCTGTTAGGAATGGTGGGAGTTGAAGTCCAAAACATCTGGAGGGAGGGCCCAAGTTGGCCCATGCCTGCTCCAGTGGCTGTCCGGCCCTTGCGCCGCGCCTTGGCCTTCCTTTCCTCCTCCTTTTCCCCGCCTTCCTCTGCTTCCTTCCTGGGCTTTCCGCTGTCACCAAGGCGCGAGAGAGGAGGAGGAGGAGGAGGAGGAGGAGGAGCAGCAACAGCAGCGGCGGAATCAAAACAAGCCCGGCACGCCTTTCGCCTGGCTCGCCCTTCTTCCACCGCGTGCGCGCGCCTGCCTGCCTGCCTGCCTGGCGCGCGCCCGTGCCTCGAACGCAGCAGCAGCAGCAGGGCCGGCTCTCTTCTTCTCCGCCTGACAATGGAGCAGCAATAAGAAGACCCTCCCGAACAAGCCAAGCCGCTTCCCCAGCAGCAACCTCCAAGCCAGCGTCTCCTCCTTCTCCTCCTTCCCCCGTTGGAGAGGCGATGCCGAACCAGAAGAGCAGCAAGGGCAAGAAGAACAAGCGCGCCAACAGCAGCGGGGACGAGCAGGAAAATGGAGCCCTGGGCGCGGCGGGAGGAGGAGGCGGCGGCAGCGGCGGGTGCAGCGGCTTGAGCGGCGGCGGGGTAGCGGCCTCCTCGGCGGCGCCCAACACCGGAGCCGCGGCCTCGGCGGCGGGCGGCGGAGGGGGCTCCGGGCGGCCTTGGCGGCGGCGGTATCCACAGTGGCCGCCCCGGGCTCCTCGGCGGCGGCGGCGGCGGAGTCCAAGCACGGTAAGGGAGCCCCTCAAAGCGGAAAGGCACAGGCCTGGAGCACCGCCCCGGGCCGCGGGGGTCACGGGAGCCTTGCCCCTCTCACGCCGTGGCTCGAGGCTCGCCACGCGTGGGCAGCGCCGTTGCGCGAGGCCCTCAGCCTTCCCTGGGCCTGGCCGGACTGTCCGCCGCGTCATTCCATCGCCCCGAGCCCTGGCATTGTCTCCGTCACGGAGTTGGAAGAGAGAGACCCTGCCTGTGGGATCGAAGCACTCCCAGCAGAGAGCCAGCCAGCCTTTGCTTAAAGCCCCCCACCCAGCGAAGGAGGCTCCAGGAGTCGGGCGCTTCCTTTCCAGGCCCCCCAACAGCTCTCACCTTTAGGCGATTCTTCCTGATGTTTAGGGGCCCCTTCCAGACAGGCCCTAGATCCCATGATCTGTTCCCAGAGTTTCTGGGTTGTTGTAGGTTTTCCGGGCTGTATGGCCATGTTCCAGAAGCATTTTCTCCTGACGTTTTGCCTGCATCTGTGGCAGGAATCCTCAGAGGTTGTGAGGTCTGTTGGAAACTAGGAAAACTGGATCAAAACATGGTATTTATAGTCCACCTTTCTCAGGCATACGGCAATTCAAGGTGGGTTACAGATTGGCACAATTCGATGCCAGGCATTCATAAAAGTGCCATCATATATATATATATATATATACATACATACACACACGATATTTATAGCCCGCCTTTCTCAGCCATACAGCGATTCAAGGTGGGTTACAGATTGGCACAGTTCGATGCCAGGCATTCATAAAAGTGCCATCATATATATATATATACATATATACACACACACACACACACACACACACACACACGATATTTATAGCCCGCCTTTCTCAGCCATACGGCGATTCAAGGTGGGTTACAGATCGGCACAGTTCGATGCCAGGCATTCATAAAAGTGCCATTAAAAAAATCAACATTACAACATAAGACATATATAACATATAATAATCGGTGTCATCCTGTTAAAAACGTTATCCAGTCACATCGTCTGGCCATCCTATATTCATCATTCATAGTTCCACATTATCTATTCCGCTGCATTCTCAAAAGCTTGCTCAAAAAGCCAGGTCTTTACTTTTTTCGGAAAGTCAAGAGGGAGGGGGCCGATCTAATATCCCTTGGGAGGGAGTTCCATAGCCGGGGGGCCACCACTGAAAAGGCCCTATCCCTTGTCCCCGCCAATCGTGCTTACGAGGCAGGCGGGATCGAGAGCAGGGCCTCCCCAGACGATCTTAAGCTCCTAGATCAGGCCTGGGCAAACTTCGGCCCTCCAGGTGTTTTGGACTACAACTCCCACAATTCCTAAAAGTCAGCAGTTTGCCCAGGCCTGTCCTAGATGGTTCACAGAAGGAGATACATTCGGACAGGTAAGCTGGGCCGGAATTGTATATATCCCAGAAAACCTACAACAATCCAGTGATTCCGGCCATGAAAGCCTTCAACAATACCCAGCCTTTCTGTTTATCCCAGATTATCTGGCCATATAATCAGACAGTCTATCTGGGCACACAGAAGCCTGGGCGACTTGGAGGGCGCTTAAACAGACTGCTCTGACACCACGAGATGCAGAGCCAACCTTAAGCCAACAAAGTGGAGTCCACAACATGCCTGTGTGAAGAAGAGCAAACCACAGACCACTTACTACAATGCAGCCTGAGCCCTGCCACATGCACAGTGGAGGACCTTCTTGTAGCATAAGTAGGAGTATAGTGTCGTAGATCCAAGAAAGTCATGCTGCCCTCTATTCTGTCTTGGGCAGACCACACCTGGATAACTTTGTCCAATTCTGGGCATTGCAGCTGAAGGGAGATGTGGACAAGCTGGAATGTGTCCAGAGGAGGGGGCGACTAAAATGATCAAGGGTCTGGAGTACAAGCCCTATGAGGAGTGGCTTAAAGAGTTGGACATGTTTAGCTCGCAGAAGAGAAGACTGAGAGGAGACACAATGGCCATGTATAAATATGTGAGGGGAAAGTCATAGGGAGGAGGGAGCAAGCTTGTTTTCTGCTGCCCTTGAGACTAGGACATGGAACAATGGCTTCAAACTACAAGAAAGGAAATTAGGAACATTAGGAAGAACTTCTGACTGTGAGAGCTGTTCAGTGGTGGAACTCTCTGCCTGGAGTGTGGTGGAGGCTCCTTCTTTGGAAGCTTTTAAGCAGTGGCTGGATGGCCATCTGTTGGGGTGCTTTGAATGCGATTTTCCTGCTTCTTGGCATGGGTTGGCCTGACAGGTCTCTCCCAACTCTATGATTCTGTAACATCAGAGGCACTCCCAAGTGTCCAGCTACTGGTCAAAGGACATTTAGTATAATACCAATTTTTTTTTAAAACTTTGTGCTTTTGAAATACATTACAACTATACCCCCCCCCCCCCCAGTTTGCTTCTGATATGATAAATATAAATATTTGGCAGTAGGGACTCATATAAGCCGCTACAAAGCAGAAAACCTGGGATCAGATTCTGGGATATAGGGCCTCTCTGGAAGTAACATCTCTTTGCCTGACATTTGAATCCATTGCTCAATGTCATAGCCTCCAGAGCCTCGGAATACAAGTTTCCAGCAGACCTCTCAACCTCTGAGGGTACCTGCCATAGATGTGGGTGAAATGTCAGGAGAGAATGCTTCTGGAACATGGCCAGACAGCCTGGAAAACTCACAGCAACCAAACTCTCTTCAGTGTGACATCCTTTCAGATATTTTAATATGTCCCATCTCCTCTCGGACCCACAGTGGTGCAATGGGTTAAACTCTTGTGCTGACAGGACTGCTGACTGAAAGGTTAGTGGTTCAAATCCAGGGAGTGGGGTGAGCTACCATCTGACAGCTCCAGCTTCTCATATGGAGTCATGGGAAAAGCCTCCCACAGGATGATAACACATCCGGGCATCCCCTTGGCAGAGTCCTTGCAGATGGCCAATTATTCCACATCAGATGCAACTTGCAGTTTATCAAGACACTCCTAACATTAAAAAAAACCCCAAACCAAACCAAACCAAAAAAACCACATTTTTTCCTGCAGGCTAAACAGATCCAGCGCTCTAAGCTGCTCCTCACTTGGCTTCCAAATATCTTCTCCAAACCATCTTGTCAATATCCTTCTTGAATTTCAGTGCCCAGAACTGGACACAAGTGTTAGTCCAGGCGAGGTCTGACCAAAGTAGGATAATGACTTGCCCAGATCCAGATACTGTGTTCCATTGGTAAGATTTCTTGATGTTGGTGGCAAGTGGCAAAATCACAGGCTTCAGAAGGCTTTCTGGGTTCTCAGGGCCTTTCAAAACAGGTTTTGTTTCTGCTCCTTCTCTCTCTCTCTCTTTCCCCCTCTCTCTCTTGGTAATGTGCCCATGAGGAACTGAAAGTGTTGCGGTTGAACGACAGCACGCCTTGCCCAGTGGTGTATCCACAATATATTTTGTCACTACTTGAACTGCCATAGCTCAATGCCGTCGAACCCTGGGAATTGTAGTTTGGTGACGTACCAGCATTCTTTGGCAGAGAGGGCTGAAGACCTTGTAAAACTCCCAACTTCTCTAAGTCTTCCAGTGCAATTCTATGGTTTGCTTTTGGTCTGAGTATACTCTAATATAGGCTTTACTATTATCTATGGTAGCGGTCCTCAAACTTTTTAAATAGAGGGCCAGGTCATGGTTACTCATGCTGTTGGAGAGGCGGACTGTTGTTAGGACCCCCACCCAAGAAATGCATTTTTATGCACACTGCACATATCTTATTTGTAGTGCCCAACCCCCTCCCCCAAATACAATATTTAAAATGAAGATAAATTTTAACCAACATAAATGTATTTCAGTGGGGTCTGTTTTTGGCTAATGAGATAGTCAAGTAAATTATGATTGTTATTGTGTGCCTTCAAGTCACTAAACTGCTGACCTGAAGGTTGACAATTCAAATCCACAAGACGGGGAGAGCTCCCATCTGTAAACTCCAGCTTCTCATGCAGGGATATGAAAGAAGCCTCCCACAGGATGGCAGCACATCCAGGCATTCCCTGGGCAATGTCTCTGCAGACGGCCAATTTTCTCACACCAGAAGTGACTTGCAGTTTCACAAGTAGCTTCTGATATGATAAAAAGTCATTTCAGTGACAGCTGTCTGCATCTGTATGAAAATAACTCGGTATAAAAATATTTTAGCCCTAAATAATGTTTATGAATTATTTGGTCTAAGTTTTTTTCACCTGTAAATGTTTCCCAAATCGCTCCTGACACACGCGCGCGCACACACACACACATCTTTAAACGTTTCTTCTTTTCCTTGTTGGCTAGCATAGTTAAAATACTTGAATTAAATTGTAACAGTTTTCAGGAGATGGGAAGAATTCATGTTCTTTTTCTGCTTACTTCTGTGAAGTACAGTAGAGCAATTCAGAAATACTTTAGTTCACAAATCCATTTTATTAAAGTAAGAGCAAGAATTTTAAATTCTACAGTCCCCAGGAATAACTTTAGGCAAATTGCCCACTACTGACGAAATAAAGCAATCTGATAGTTTGTACTAAATTTAGGATGTGTCTTCTGATGTTCAGCACATTTAGATGAGGTCTGATGCTGCAAGTCTGTAAGGATGACTATTTTTGCATCGCTGCAAGCATATGTTCCCTGAGCACTGATTCCTCTTCTACAGATTGGGATGGCCCCAAAAATAATGGCAGGAGGGAAGTCAAGGGGGGAAAGCAGAAGGATTTTCTCCTCATTTGTAATGTACAATTAGTGGTGTCTATACTATCTGTAAGCCTGGCATGAGAAGCCGGAGAAGCTGGTGGAACAGCAGTTTAAACTGCTGAGCTGCTGAACTTGCTAACCGAAAGGTTGGCTATTTGAATCCAGAGGCCCAGCTTCTGCCAACCTAACAGTTTGAAAACATGCAGATTTTCAAATCGCTCAGGCAGGAAGGTAACAGTGATCCATTCAGTCATGCTGACTACATAACCTTGGAGGTGTCTATGGACAACGCTGGGTCTTAGGCTTAGAAATGGAAATGAGCACCACCCCCCAGAGTCAGCCACGACTAGACTTAATGTCAGGGGAAACATTTACTTTATCTATGGTATCTGTGTTCGTTTGAAAATATGCTCCCCCACCCCCAATCTTCATCCTATGATACAGTGCCAGTTATCAGGAGTCTTTTCACCCCTCTTATTTTCCATATGTTTATAGAAAAATTACCTGTGGGTGGGCCTGATGTAATCCAGACAAATTGGAGAAGTGATGCCATTTGTTGGATAGCTATGGTTTAGTGGTCTGACTCAAGATAGGGGCAGATGGGTAGGCTCCAGGTACTGCATGTGACCTATTGTTTATACTTTTCCCACTTCTATTCTAGAGGATATCAGGCAGTCATCACAGCAGTTGTGTAATTCACACAGGTACTTGCTGGAATACTGACATTTTCTAAGACAGGTAAGAAATGTATGGACCTCCAGAAGCTGATGTACTGGAAGTCTTATTAAACCAACTCACCATATCCAGCTATCAGAGATCATAGGTACTGCACTTCTTTAACAATGAGGGAGACACAAATTCCAAATTCTAAGAGGCTGCAAGGCCTTAAAAATCAGAGAAATTTGGATGTGTCATCCAAAGTTAAATGAGGGTAAGAAAAAAAAGACAAATAGAAAGAGAGATATAAAAAGACGCCACAAACAATTAGTTCTCTAGACTTGATCATAAAAGGTAACGGTTTTCCCTTGACATTAGTTGTGTCTGACTCTGAGAGGTGGTCCTCATCTCAATTTCTAAGTTGAAGATCCGTAAATGCCTCCAAGGTCATGTGGCCGGCATGGCTGCATGTAGTGCTGTTATCTTCCTGCCGGAGCGGTACCTATTGATCAACTCACATTTGCATGTTTTCAAACTGCTAAGTGGGCAGAAGCTGGGGCTAACAGCGGGAGCTCACCCCATTCCCCGGATTCGAACCACCAACCTTTTGGTCATCAAGTTCAGCAGCTCAGTGATTTAACCCACTGCACCACTAGGGGCTCCTAGATAGTACTTAATATATTCCTGCAGAAGATTTTTTTTAAAGTTATGAGATATTAGGAGATCCTATAATGACACAACACCACTATGCTTTGGCTACAGACCTCAACTTTTCTAGGCTTTAATTTGATTTTCATAGACTGATTGAAAATGCTAGGGAAAAACTATACATAGTGATGTATATACTTTTGGGCTATTGCCATGTTTACAAAAATGCATATATTATAGATAATATGAAATTTGGTGCCAGCCCTTTTGAATTGACTCATGACATCAAACACACTGTTAACCTTGTCCTCGTGACAGACACTGTTTGTCTTTGTACAGACATCATGTCATGCACATTCACCTTAATTTTTTAAAATACTATTTTATTTTCAAAACATATACAGGCAGTCCCCAAATTACAAACAAGTTAGGTTCTGTAGGTTTGTTCTTAAGTTGAATTTGTATGTAAGTTGGAACAGGTTAATTTTTCAAGTGTTAACTCCAGTCAAAAATATCTATTTTTAAGCTTTGGATAGCATAGGTAAGGGTAAACATCCCTGTGGTGTTTGTTTTGCTGTCTGTGCCCCTGTTCAAATGATTTTACCTCACTTTTTGTCCCTGTCATAATTGGATTTTGAAAAATTCGGCTTGTTGTGGAACAAGGATTGCCGTGAAAGCTTCTGGGGAGACACTTTTTCTCCATGATAACTCTTTCAAGAGTGAATTTCCCTTCCTGTGGATAGATTTATCTCACTTCCTGTTGTCTCACCCCCATTCTTAACTATGAGTTGTTTGTAAGTCAGATGTTTGTAACTCAGGGACTTCCTGTATGTGTATTATTCCCAGTTGTTTACATAAAGAACTGTCAATGTTAATGAGGCTAGCAAATAATTTACCTGCACACATTTACCAATGAATTGCTAACCACAGCCACTCATTCACTAATAGTGTTACAAGAAAACATATTTGCGAAGTGTAGGAGTCCCCTCCCCTATTGTGCAGAATCTTTGAAGCTTAGTCACCTCTACAAGTTATCACTTCATGTTGAAAGCTGCAGCATGTCTAATGTTACCCCAAGATACTGATTAAGAACAAGCTGGTCCTGTGTGTTCCTCAGGGGCCTTTTCAACAACATGGTTACAATGACATAGGCAGTGTTACTATAACTACAGCCCTCCCTTTCTTAAACCAGTATTATCCATAATTGTTGATCTACAACTCTTGACTCTCCACAAAGCTAGAGATGCTTGTAGTTCAATACATCTTTTGGGTACTGTGTTGCCGAAGGTTACTTTAGTATAGCTTCTTTGTGATATAGGGCTGTATTGTACTTGACAAAAATGGCAAGTTAGGAACAGCTAGAAGACTGAAGTTTCCAGTTTGTTATTTTCTTTGATGGACAAGGGTCATCCTGTTTAAGTTGAAAGAACATAAAAGTTGCCTTATATTCAATGAGATTGTTAGTCTGCCCAGTCCACTGTTGTCACATCTCAGTGGTGGTAGTTCTCTAGAGTTTTAGACAGCATTGTTTCCTAACTCTATCTGGAGAGCTGTTGTATTACTTAGCACATATGTGCCTTCAACTTACCTATCAACTTACAGTGACACCATGAATTTCATAAGGTTTTGCCACTTTTTCTTCTGAAATATGGCCTACAGCACCTGATATGCATTGGTGATCTCCTATCTAGGTACTAACCAGGGCCAATCCTGCTTAAGAAGATCAGGAAGGATCTGGTGCCTTTAGGGTATTTAGACCCTTCTTACTTGTAGCAACCATAAACATACCAACCAAACCCGTCCCTGCTTAATTTACAAAATTAGACTTGTTCAGGGTGAAATTGTGATAATGGAGGACAGCCTCAAACCTGAGATGTGAGTTTCTATATCCTGCCACTCTTGCTATTCCACACATTTACAATATAATTAAACATAATTGTTTATGCCTGTGGTACATTGGGACTTAGGAGACCCAGGCTCTTTGCTCTTCACTGGCTTTATATTCTCAGCATGAGATATTTCATGGATTTTTATAAGGATGAGTTGAAAGAAGAGCCACGTGTACATTACTTGGGTTGAGTGGAGAGAAAACAGGAAAAGATGTGATACACACACAGGCACACATACATACATATACACTAAGTGTAAAAGGAAAATATAAATAAAAAGTTATATTTAATATAACCATTAAATACATTTTGTTAAAATTATGATCATTTTAGATAGAGTAAGATTTCCTTTAAAACTATGTTGGGTGCCTTTAAAATATATATGCATCCTTTTGTCAGAAGAGATTTTCCCCATGTTTTATTTGTTAATACTTAATTTATACTTGAAGCTGCCACAACTTTGTGGCACATTACTTGCAGTATCTCAGAGTAGGAAGTTACTGAATTTTGACATTGTCTCTAATTTATAAGCACCCAGCATATGGAGAGCTAGATATCCACATTGATTTCATTCTGAAATGGCATGAAATGTTTTGAAAAGAAAAAAGTGGACATATTTACCAACTGACTGCTTTGCGGTGATGACTGTCATGGATGTCAAGGAAAGAGAGGATATATGGTAACCCTGCCCAAGAGGACTGTACTCGCATGTTTGATTGGACTCAAGCACATATATAGATGCTTTCATATTGTAGCATTTCATAGTTGTTGCGTAGAAAGGAAAGTTTGTATTTAACATCAATCAACCTTTCAAAATGTTACATATCCCAGACATGTCAAGTCTGTTCATTTGGCTTGTCAGGAAAACAAATTGCAATTTGAAAGGTTTGCCTTACATAGGTCAGTAATTACTTTACGACTATCTGAATTTTACCATGTCTGCAATGGATTTCTTACTTGGGGACTTCAGTTGCATAAATCAAATCCACCTGCTGGTGCTAACTAAAGTAGACCATTGAATCCGTCACCAAACAGTAAGCCAGCACTTATATAAATCTTATTAAATTTCACGGGCTTACTCAAGATAGGACTATAAATTGTATTTAGGCCCATGTATCTCCTTTAGGAAATCCTTTGACTCTGTTATGCCTCAGCAGGACAGCTCTTAGTGCTGATTTTATGATATGGAAATTAGGCAAAACTTAATACAAATAAATGATGTTCAGAGAGCCAAATATGATTGGATTTTTGGATGTGAAAGAATTTTCTTTCCTTCCCATTTTTATTTTTTTAGGATGAGAGAGCATGATACAGTAACCTTAAAATGTTACATTCATGGTATGTCTGTAACTGCTTCTACAGGCAACATTTCAAATACAAGTGATCCTTTGAAACTGAAAGCTGAAATGGCAGAAAATAAAAGCACAATTAGATTCAAACCATGGTCTTCCCATTTGTTGGTTTGAAAGAGCAACCATGATTTGAGTCCTTAACTATAGTAACCACTAGATCTGCATATGGAGCACATGTGTTGGGAGATGATGGTACTTTTTCCCTATGTTCTGCTTTAAAATAAAAGTTACAAAGGACTTTCCTCCCAATCATAGTGTTTCATTCTGTGTTTTTTTTTCTTCCTTTTCCAGAGGCCTGACCTATTGCATTTAACAAGGTAGATGTTATTTCATGGCATTACTTCAACAGAAAATTTAATACCAGAGGCAGAAATAATATACCAGAGGCAGATATAGGTATAGATTCCTACACTACCAAAAGTAAAAACAGTTCAACATGTTTCAGAAAAACTTTTATTCATGATGCCCCTATGAAATGAAACAAGGTCAAGCGAGCCTTGCATAAGTAAGCAAAAGTATTTTGAACTTTAAGAGACCATTTGACCTCTTCTTCCAGAAATTACTTGCTCTTTCACAAGCCTCCACTTTTTAAAGGTGATCAAAAGATGTATTTTTTATCATGAACCTGGTAAGGTAGACCATCTTGATCTTTGATGTCCATTCCAGAAATTACTTGCTCTTTTACTTTGCCTCCACTTTTAAATTTCAGTTTTGGTCTAATATAGGATTCTATTGTTTCCAAGCTCACACTGTATACTTTTTTTATCATGTTGAGTGTAATCTGGTAAAGTCTGAGTTTGTCTTTTCCATCATCTTGATGTCCTATATTGCTAGTAAAAGTCCATCAAAATAATTTATGAGGAGGAAAATTTGGTAGCTGGGTAGCTATAAAAAGCCTTTGTAAAGAGGAGCTTCATTACCAGAGGCTTTGTCAAGTGAGGTATACCTGTATATAGAAGTATTTTCTTGCTAGCTCAACTGTATTGGTTTGTTTTAACAGACATTTGACTTTCAATATGGCTCATGAGGAACTAAGTTTGAGTATCTCTAGCTTTCCATCATTTCCCAGGATGTATTGGAAAACGTAAAAGTCCATCAAAATAATTTCTTACATTTGTTTTCTTGAAGCAAGATCACCCCAATGTACATTTCTTATGTCACAACCCATGTCAGAAGCAAGAGGTCTGCAAATGAATCAAAATGTGCCACCTTTCTGTTGGGGCTTTTACAAAAAATGCAGAAATTTCAGGATGGAGAAATATCAAGAAATGTTAAGAATTGTTACCACAAATCACTAGTCTGGATGAATCCTGTGTTTTAGAGTTGACATCCAAAATAAGCCTATTCCACCATGTTGGTGAGGCTACAAAAAGTGATGAGGCTGTCTGAAAGTCCCTGAAATGTAAGCAGTAGCAGACTCATGGGCATGGGAGGGTGGTGCTTGCCATTTTAGGGAGCAGAATAGTTTCTGAACTCCCTAAGGAATGTTGGGGGCGGGGGGGGGGGGCGGGGGGAGGAAGCATGGTGACACTCCCAGTTTGAGTAGTGTTTGAGTAGTGTACTATAGACTGCTGTGAGGGCCTGCCCTTGAAGCTGACTCAGCAACTGCAGCTAGTGGAAAATGCTGCAACTCAGTTGATGACTAGAATGTTGTTCTTCCTGTTGAGTGCCTTCCAAGTTATTTCTGGCATATTCCAACCCGAAGGTGAACCTATTTTGTGGTTTTCTTGGCACAATTTGTTCAGTGGCTAAGGCTAAGAGGTAGTAACTTTCTCAAAGTTACCTGGTGAGTTGTCATAGCTGAGTAGCAGTTTGAGCTCTGGTCTCCTGGCATCCCAGTCCAGCACTTAAAGCACTACACTGTCTGCATACAGAAGACTGGGTGTATGGAATACCACATAGATATCATATAATCCCAACCCTTGCATGGGCCGCCATGCACCTCTAGTCTGAATTCATGGTGCTGCTGATAACTAAGACCTAAATACTTTAAGGGGTTTCTATCCCTATATGTTTCTGCCCAATGACTAAGGTCTGCTGGTGGTTCTTTCATCAGTGAGGTCAATATATTGTCTGAGGTCATAGGGAGTGAGGCCTTCTCAGCTGGTGCACCCCAATTGTGGAATGCCTTTACCTTGGAGGCCCAACCAGAACTGAGAATGATTTCATTTAGATCCCAAGTAGAAACATGGCTATTCTCAATCCATTAACTCCTCTGAACCTCACTGGTTTATTTTAATGCTTTGCACAGGTTTTTAAAAAATCAATTTTAAGTTGTCAATGTGTTTAATATGTTTTAAACTATTTAAAGCATTATTAAATTATTTGTATTGTTTTCAATTGCTTTAGTATTTTGGTACGGATTTTACCTGTATGCCATCCTGTGTTTTATTTTTAATACAGGGCAGGACGGAAATATTTACATTTGATTGCTCCTCTGTGTTTGAGAAAAGAGAGCAAAGGTTTATACTTTAATAAACTGCAAGAGTAAAAGTAACTGGCTGTCTATGAGGTAGGTGTGTATCCACACATACGCGTTGGAACAATAGTGGCAACACATTTTTAAAGGTCATAGTCTAGCTGTTCCCTGGTTTGGATTGGGGGCTCAATGGGGTCACCATAAGTCAACATGTGACTAGATGATGTGCATACACATATCCATACAAAGTAAATTACAAATACCAAGCCATTTAGACCTATCGTGATCTCTTGGAGCCATTCCAATTGAAATGGGGTTGTCTAATATTAACATTGTCAAACTTTTTTGTATCTATTGTCACTAAAAAGCTCTATTGTTGCACATTATAAAATTGTGCCTTATCTATTTAGACTTTTATATTTTAACTAGCCTTAATTAGTTTATGGTTATTTTGTGAGCTTTTGTTCATGTTATAGCCACAGGTGCATAATACACTAGGATGTAGAGACACAAGAAATCTTGTTGATCTGCGGGAAGCCTGCCAGATTGCTATGTTTGGACAAGTTGACCAAAGCTCTGTGATTTGTTTGGTCACTTCCAGTAGCAGACAGAAGCAACTGAGCAATGTGCATGTTGTATCTACACAGCAAGTTAAGGTTCTTCCTGAGGTTTCCTGTTTTGTCATGTTGTTTGAAACAGGCCTGAATTTCATTGTATGGTGTTAAACATGTATTCAACACTTTTTGTTGGTACTTGAATAGAGATACAAGTATATCTCAGTTAACAAAGTAGATATGTTTCTCAGAATTGCTTCTTTAGCAGAAAACTTGGTACCAGAGGCAGAAATAACATGCAAGGAATAGGGATATGTTTCTACAATACAAGAAAAAAGAAGAGAATAAAGCAGTTCATAATGTTTCAGCAAACTTTTAAAACCAAAACTGAAAATATGCCCATGTCAAATATTTGACATGGGCATATTGCCAGTTTTGGTTTTAAAAGTTTGCTGAAACATTATGAACTGCTCTCATTCTCTTCTGAACCTTGCATAAATACAATGATTCTAAAGGTGATCTTTTTTCTTTCACCAGCTTACTCTTTTCCTATGTATTTCATTTTGGAGACCAAGTGTATATATCTATGCTGTTTAATATGTTTGGGCTATCTAGTGAGGCAGACTTATCTGCTTGGCCCTTTTGTTTCTGTTTCGCTGTTCATGTAAGAGATTCTGAAGGTAACTGACTTTTCTTTGTCTGTTGTAGCAGACAAAGGTGCAATACACAACTAGGGTAGAATCCTAGCCTGCTCCCTTCTCAAGTTTTATTATATTGCTTTACTGTAGACACACTGCTGTAATCTAACAGTAAATGTTTGTGCTCCCCTAGCCTTCCTTCAACGTCCTCCCAGTCTTGATACTGCTAAAAAAACCCTAGCTGGATAAAAAACAAGGAGGAAAAGTGGGGGATGAGCAACAATAAAACATTTTGGATAAAGGAAATTCTTTATCAGAGGCTTTGTTAGCTGAGGTATGCCTATGAGCTGAAATTATTATATTTTTAATTCAAAAAATTGTGATTTGGATGATCATATACAGGTTAATCTCTTACATTTCCTTTCAATATTTGTGCTATTGTTTGTTCCCCATCCCTTTCCACTTTTTTATTCCTCCTTTATTGATCAAATTATTGGATAATATAATGTCACCTTGCATGTAGCCAGTGGAATTTGGCAATTTGTACCAGTAAGTCAGTTTGGGATCTGGCTCTCCTATCCACGTCACAGAAGCAATATTTTTGCTATTCCTTTGGTTACAAACAATTTCCCAAAGAAAAGGCTTATTTTGATTCTGATGCATATTGAAGAAAAATGAAGAGTAATTATTACCTCTAGATAATTTCTAGGCATCTAGAAGTATTAGCTAGACTTGAATGTGCTCTTATCAGGTACTTGTTCTCTGGTATAATTTGGAAATATGGGTACTGTAACAGTTTGACTAGGCATTAATAATGCAGCTTTAACATTACTATAGGCACATGTTAGCAATTTGAATACTGACTCTTTGCTAACATTTTGTGATACTTAGGTTAGGATTGTGATTAGATATTACAGTAATTCTTGATAGACACTTTTAGACATGCACCCCATAGTGTATATGTGGTGGATGTGTGTGTATACACTTAACTGGAAATGACCAGTGGTGGCTGGTGGCTTCTATGTCAGTGGAATGATGAAGCCAGTCCTGATTTTAGTGCATGCTTCAAAGCACTATAAAAACACTTTGGAGAGTTCCTTTTAAATTCCGATTAACACTGGATTTGTTGCCTCACTCACATGGGAACCACCATTTGGCACTGGGAGAAGGTGTAGTTCATTACTTGTACACATGGTTCAAAGGAAAAGTATCCACTACTACAATGATACAAAGATGTTAAATATCATTAAACATTCCAAATAGGGTATACAATTAATAATAATAATAATAATAATTTAAAAACTTTATTTATACCCTGCCACCATCTCCCCAAGGGGACTCAGGGCGGCTTACATGAGGCCAAGTCCCAACAACACATCAGTAAAACAACAAAGCAGCAAGCAAATAAAACAGTACAATTAATATAACTTGCATATAAGCAATAACACACAAACATTTAAAATCTTATGGCCGGGCCAGATGTAATATATTACAATTTTTTAAAAAAACACTAGGCGCCAACAGAGGTAGGATGTATCTAAGCAGGAGGGTTTTAAAGAATAATATAGGGAGATCAACCCAATGGGTAGTTAAAATGCTTCTGAAGACATTTTGCGGGGAATTGGTCAGAGCAGGGCATTGTTTCCTTTATTCAGGGAAGGCACACTGGAATAGCCATGTTTTCAGGCTCCTCCTAAAGACTACCAATGTGGGGGCTTGTCTGATATCCTTGGTGAGTGAGTTCTAGAATTGGGGGATCACCATAGAGAAGGCCATCTCCCCCGTCCCCACCAATCGTGCCTGCGAATTCACTATCAAACTGTTTACATTCACAATTGATACATAGTTGTTACATACATAATACATAGTTATTACGTACATATTACTTTTCTTATTTCTTCCTGAAAGATAAATGGTTCCCAATCCACTTGCCTTCACCTGACACACTTCTATTGTTCAGATTCCACCTGGCCATTAGAAAGAATTTTCTGACTTTCTATGCCTTGGAATGTGGTGGAAGCTCCTTCCTTTTAGGCTTTTAAACAGAGGCTGGATACCCATTTGTTGGGGGTACTTTGATTGTGCTTTTCCTATATGGCATGGGGTTGGACTAAATGGCCCATGTGGTCTCTTCCAAATCTCTGACTCTACGATTCTACTCATAATATATATGTCCTCCAGGTGATTTTGTGGCAGGCTTTTGTTAGAAGTCATCATTGAGCCACCTGGAGGATCTAGCAAATTCCTAGTGAAGTTTAATCTCTAGGAATTTTTAGGTCCTCCATGGTGGCTGTATGGTAACTCCTAGTGGAGTTCATTTTAATAGGGTTCACATTTATCCATGGGTTTTTATTTCTGTGGTAAGTGGAAGAATGTATTCTCCATGGATATGAGGGTTTCACTGTGAAGGAAATAATGTTATTCCTAAACCAAGTACCTAAATTTTTTGATGGTAGGACAACTGTTTCTAGGTAGGTCTTCCCACCCCATGAAATGGGGGATAAACATTGATATTGTTTGTTTGGTAAGTAGCCATTTTCATTAATCTTAGAATTGCTTGGTTTACATAGACAATTGATATAAAAGTACAGGAAATATAGAAGATACATAAACCTTCAATGTTTTACCTAGTAAAATACAGCTACCTTCTGGAATTGAAGAAGGGATCCTCATGTTCATTACTGATCCTAAGTCAAGGTTGTATAACAATGATTTGTGGAAATATTTGATCTCCAAACTAGATACAGTTCACCTGCTTGTTTGTTACAAAGAGAATTGGTCTTTGTTCCTATATTTTCTTTGTTATTGGGCCATGCATTCATTTTGTGTGGACATTTTCCTTTAATATGCACATAGTAAATTTAGATCATACCTAAAACAAGATTGCTTTGAAGAGCTGAATTTCTGCTGTATTTGAGATGCAAAAGCAGTAATGCCTTAAATTTTCCAGTTTTTCCTTGTCTTGTATTTTCCTGAGTTCTTTTCTTACAAAACCACTCGAGTTTCACCTTGAAGATTGATATCCTTTGTTTATTCATATAATGTGTCATGGAATAAGACAAGAAAAATACAATTGTTTTTCCAGTGAAATTACATTCTAAACTTTAGACAATGAACTGGCAAACACAAGGCAAAGAGGCTGGGATGCAGTTGGCAAAGATGTCAAGTAGGAAAGGAAGGGGAAATAAGGAGGACAAATAATTTGAAGGGGCCTAAAAAGTCTGTGCTAAAACATTATTTCAGGTAGAGACTAGAACAGCTATGTGATATATTGAAGGTGTTTTCTAATGAATTTCTAGACCATATTTTATTTATTTATTAGATTTATCAACCGCCACTCCCAATGGCTCGGGGTGGTTCACACTCAAAACAAAGCAGTACAATAAAAGCAATAAAACAGTTACAATAAAATACAATTTAACCTGTATATTAGGACTTGAAAGCCTGCTTGAACAGAGCGGTCTTACAGGCTTTACGAAAAGCTAGCAAATTTCGTAAAGCTCGAGTCTCAGGGGGTAGCGCATTCCAAAGAACTGGAGCAATAACGGAGAACGCCCTTCTCCGAGTTGTGATCAGATGGTACAATTTCACACTGGGCACGACTAGGAAGTTCTGCTCTTCAGATTGCAGTATGTTGACAATAGGGCTATAATATATACTTATTTAAGGTTAAAGGAGACCAATTACGTTTCAAAATATTGTTAATTATTTTTAACATGATGTCTTTTTAAACATGTCTTTTAAAACTGGTTACATGTATGCTTGCTATGATCTCTGTATAGTGAAAAGGTAAAGTTGTATTTTCCTTCAGAAGGTTTCTTTTTATCAATCTGTAAAATTAAACCAGCTGTAAATCTAATATATTTAATTCAGGCATGGGTAAACTTGGGTCCTCCATGTGTTTTGGACTTCAACTCTCACAATTCCTCACAGCCTCAGGTCCTTTCCTTTCCCCCCTCAGCCGCTTAAGTGGCTGAGGGGGGAAAGAAAAGAGCCCGAGGCTATGAGGAATTGTGGGAGTTGAAATCCGAAACACCTGGAGGACCCAAGTTTGCCCATGCCTGATTTAATTGTTTAAAGCTCATGCGTCTATTCATTTTGGAAACTTGTGAAATTTCCTCTCTGAACACTTATTTTCCTTGGGCACTTGTAGATTTTATTTTTTTCTGATGAGGGATTGGGAGTTAGGTCACATAGTGTTCTTATTCTATATGTTCAACCCAATTTATTTCCTCCTATCCATTAATCTTTCTAAAGGTACCACTTTCTTCATATCAGGAATTGGAGTTTCTGAAAGCTTGTTGAGGTTTTTAATGTTGTGAACCTGTGCTAATTAGAATACATGTTTTTGCGTCAAAGAGGTTAGCCGATTGAAGTTCTTCAAGTGTATTAAAGGCCATGGGAAATTTCAAACATAGGAATGCAAAGCATTTTTTAAATGGAAAACTTGGAAAGATCTTCACACGCTGGCCTGGCCTTCCTTAGCTGCATCTGCACACAGATTAATGTTCTGTGTAGTTGGATTTGATCCATATGACTTGACTTAATTTAATAACTTCTTCAATGCATATTCAGTTGGTAGACCATATTAATATGAGTTTGATTATGCCCTACTTAATTTGGGTTTTGCAATAAAAAGGTTTAGCTTACAGACTGCTTCTTTTAAGACAGGAGTCATTATTTCTTCGACTGTAATGACTTCCAGAATTGCTCAGTCATCATGGTCACTAAGCATATCATTTGGGATCTTACAGGAGTTGTAGTATTAAAAAGTAGTTTTTCTAAGATGTGTTTTGAAAGTTGTATTATAGGGGTTTTCTTTTAAGTTATACAGAATTCTATTATTAATTGTAACTACAGTTGACCAATTAAATGGGATGTACTTACATGTTGATTCGTCTTTCAACAGTTGATTGAGTTTGTTCCTAACCAAGGCCTTTTCCATGCTGCGCTTATGTCCCAGGATCTGATCCCAGATTATCTGCTTACCCCAGATTATCTTGCAGTGGAGACTCATATAATCCAGTTTAAAGCAGATAATCTGGGATCATATCCTGGGCTATAGGACAGTGTAGAAGGGGCCCAAAAGGATCAGGTCAAAGAATTCCTGACATCTTATAAGTAGTTCTTTTAAAGCATGTTAAATTATTTTTTATGGTTAGACGTGCCTTCCCCACTCTGAATTGGCCTCAGTTCCTGTCATCCCTATCCATGTTGGAAGGGATGATGGTAACACTCTTGGAAGTCGTCATTTTGGTACGACTGGATGAAATGAAAATAATATTTTAACTTAAAGTATATTAGTGTTGATATTGAGATATGGGTTCTTTTTAATTAGGGTGAAAGAAGCAGACTTTCAAACCCCCACTTTCCACAGCAGCCTCTCATTCCCTTTCATTGTCAAAGGCATTCTGGTGAACAGAGAAGACCAGTGTTTCTCAACCTGTGGGTCCTCAGGTGTTTTGGCCTACAACTCCCAGAAATCCCAGCCAGTTCACCAGCTGTTAGGATTTCTGGGAGTTGAAGGCCAAAACATCTGGGGACCCACAGGTTGGGAACCACTGGGGCAAACTATGCTAACAGGCCAGATGCATATACTGTGAGCAGAGCATTTGAAAAGCTTTTGTGTGAAAAGCAGGTCTTGACTTGTTAACATGCAATTAAGTGTGGTGTACACACATACACCCCCCCTCTTTTTGGATGAGGTGCAGGGAGCCTTTGCACTCCACCCAAAACTTTCACATAGCATCTGACAAACGAGGGGCTGCATCCCTGTGTGAGGGGAGATGAGAATCTAGAGAGAAGAACGATGTGTCGGGTGTGGGGCTGTGAGTGGAAGGAAAAGGTGGGTGCATTCCATTTGTGAGCACACTTCCCTCTGAACCAAGATTGGCTGGTTCTTCCTTTTATCCCAACTGGCAAGCAGTAGCAGCTGCCCCACCCAGGGCTTGAGTGTTGCTTGAGCAAAGAAGGACACAGAATTGCATGGGTGGAGTGTTATATTACACCTCCTGATGTAGGAGCTTGGCTTCTATATCTAGCTAATTGCAAGGAGCTAGAATTGTAAAGAGGAAGTCAAAGTTAAACATAGTCTTGATGAAAACATACTAAGCAATATACCTGTATGTCTTCTGGAACTTTGAACATAAGCTAGGGATGAAAAAAGTGCACTCCACAGGCTATATGTGGCCTCCAAGGACATTTGTTCAGTTCTTCAGCTCATCTGGCATCTTTCTGAACATCTGCAAGTTCACTTACCATTTCTGGAGAAAGGAAGTTTGTACAAAGTATTCCTCAACCCTCCCAGCCCCCTCTGCCCAAGAAAAACCCTTGTAAGTGGATGTAATAGTCATTTCTGGTTTTATTTTTTCATAACTGTTCATTTTTGATGTTGTTGCAATTTATGACAGGTCTGATTCCCTAATGTGTTCCACACAAACCTAGACAATATAAAAGATAAAACAAAGTCCCAGATCCCACACCACAGGTTGCAATGGGTAATTTTACAACAACAAAACAATGTAACCGACACAATATTTATTTATTTATTTGCTATCTTTCTACACTACTCTTCTCACCCCAAAGGGGACTCAGAGCATCTTGCAATTATGGCAAAATTCAATGGCACATTACAGATAAACAAATACATCAAATAAACATGAGTCAGCAAGAAAATTAAGAGAAGTTTCCACAAAAAAACCCTCTGAAGAATTAAACAAAAACAAAACAAAAGTCCCCACTAAAGCCCAGGAGGAACAGATATGAAAGTAGAACACCAGCAGGGAAGCCAGCAGCCCCAATCCAAGCTAAGCCAGGTTGTAGTACTAAGTTGATGGTCAAAGGGGGGCTGGTTGGTAAAATTCCCCAGTATTGTCGTTCTATAAGTATCAGTGACTTGAATATGCAACTACTGTAGAGAATTGCAATGATATTCAATTGGGCACTGTGCAAAATTTCCTGTTGTGCAACATGGGCTTCCACGAAACAACAGGGTACTGCGAAGGATAAGAACATTTTTGCACCTGTGCTCAGGGTACCCATGATCTTCCATTGCCCTTCATTCTGGATTATCAGTGCCCTCTGTTTGGGTCTGTTGGGAGCCATTACCATCTTCTCATTGTACTGTCATTTCACAAAGGCATGTCCTGTTAAGTTTTATATTGTTGTACATTTTGACTGTTGTGCAGTAGCCAGGCTGCTTGTGGCATGCTCCCAATGGTGTGAGGGTCACTCCAAAAAGTAATGCACAACATGTTTTTTTTTTAAATCCACATTTTATTCTACATCTTTGCTATTTGGTGTGGGCACAGAAGAATCCTTCCCACTTCTATTCAAATTTTATGCAACTCAAAAATCCATATGCAGAGTCTGTGGTTCAAAATGTTGTAACCACATTTCCCATCATGATTCTCAAAAGAAATTTGTTTCCATTATTCTCATACTGGGCTAGAAGTTTGCTGCATATGAATTTTTGGGTTTGCTTGTGTGCATCTGTCAACTTCCTTGGGACCCACTTTCCACAGACCTTCTTCAACTACAACTTTAAGTATTCTGTATATGCTTGCTTCCACATTGCCCTGTTGGAGTGACATTTCTTTAACAGTTACATGTCTATCACCCATAACCATGTTGTTCACAGTTGTTTGTGCAGTGTGTGATCTGTTGCTTCGAGGAGCATCCTGAATATTGGCATGCCCTTTTTTTACCAGATAACCTCTGTGCCCAGCAACTAACAGTACTGTGATTGACAGTGTCATCTCCATATACTTTTTTCAGTCTAGTGTCATCTCCATATACCTTCTTCAGTCTCTTGTGGATGTTCCCCCGTGTCATTCTCACAATCCAGGAACTCAGTTACATCGTGTTGCTTCTGATGGATATCAAGAGCAGCAGCCATCTTGGAGTAGTGCTAGGACAATGCCATATGTGGGAGCGGGTTGAATTAAATTTGAATAGAAGTGGGAAGGTTTCTTCTGTGCCTTCGGCAAATAGCAAAGATTATAGTTACATGTATAAATGACTTGCTATAGACTTCCATGAAATGAAATATTGTATATGCATACACTTGTTTTCTCATTATACATTCTGTAATTCATAGACTAAGAACAGGACCTGCATGTGTTTAGGATTAACTGGTCTGACCAAACCATTTCATTAGTAAAATAAAAAATTGCAAATATTAATTGCATATCATATTACTGACCTGTTTCTCTGTTTTGTGCTCCACAGAAGCACCTTGTGCTACACCACTGATATGTAGCTTTGGACGGCCTGTTGATCTAGAAAAAGATGATTACCAGAAAGTGGTATGCAACAATGAGCATTGTCCTTACAGCACTTGGATGCATCTTCAGTGTTTTTATGAATGGGAGAGCAGTATTTTGGCCCAGTTTAACTGCATTGGGAGAGCAAGGAGCTGGAATGAGAAACAATGTCGGCAAAATATGTGGACCAAGAAGGGATATGATCTTGCTTTTCGTTTCTGTTCTTGCCGATGTGGGCAAGGCCACTTGAAGAAAGACACAGATTGGTACCAGGTAAAACGAATGCAAGACGAAAAGAAGAAAAAATCTGTTTCTGAAAAGAGCAGTGGAAGATCAACGTCAGAGTCCTCAGAAGATGTTAAAAAGTGTCGGCCTGCCAACAAACCACAGAAAGGTTTGAATCATGATATCCAACGGCGGCATTCGATGGATAGGCAGAACTCTCAAGAGAAAAGCAGTGCCAGCAGTAGCTATTCAGTCCGTTCTCCCTGTGGCTCTCCTGGTCAGTCTCCTCCAGCAGGTTACTCTGTCCTTGCCCCCACACATTTCAGTGGGCCCCGCTCTTCACGATACTTAGGAGAATTTTTGAAGAATGCCATTCACCTAGAACCTCACAGGAAAAACATGGCCAATAGTGGCATGTTCAGAAATGCTCACTTTGATTATGGGACAGCTGGACTACAAGCACATAGATCAGGACATTTTGATGCCCCTGTACAATTTTTGAGAAGGCTTGATCTGTCTGAACTCCTTACTCACATACCCCGGCATAAACTGAACACTTTTCACGTTCGGATGGAAGATGATGCCCAAGTGGGTCAAGGAGAAGACCTTCGGAAATTCATTCTTGCGGCACTCAGTGCTAGTCACCGAAATGTTGTCAACTGTGCATTATGCCACAGAGCACTGCCAGTATTTGAACAGTTTCCATTGGTGGATGGGACCCTGTTTCTTAGTCCATCAAGACACGATGAAATTGAATATGATGTTCCATGTCATCTTCAAGGTACTGGATGCTTATCCGTCCTGTTTCATTTCTCAGATGATCACACTGTATTTTAAGGCTCCTGTTAGTAGGAGCCTTAATTTTATGCTGAAAGACAGTGTCATGCATATTTTCTGTTGATCTTAACATATGATTGTCTCAAAAGACCATACCTACCTACATCTAGTCTGAGGATTTAGGGAAAGAAAACTTCAGGTAAAATAAAGAGAAAGTAAACTCAACAACCAGGAAAGGTATCACAGGCTATGTGCTTATGTGAGGATCATCTACTGTATGCAATAAATAAATTATATGTAGTTTAAATAAAATAGTGTTTATGAATATATCATTGCGACTCCTGTAAATACTTTAAGATTCTTCATGATTTTGTGTTTGTGAATATATCAGAATGTAGTTGAAAGTAGAACAACATGAAAGTCTTAAGATTTTGCAGAAATAATAATGATACATGTATATCTTATTTCAGTAGAAAATTCAGTAGCATTTCTGCATTATTGATCTGCTATCCAGAACTCCCATGTAAGTACTCTCCATGGCTGAGTCTGTCGTAACTTTCAAGACCAGACAGGTTCTGGTGCCTTAGGGTATTTTAAGTCCTCTGAATTCATGGGGTCACCATAAGCTGACTGGTGAACTTAAAAGGCATGCACACACATACATACACAAATACCTACATCCAGAACTAGTTTTCAAAGGTTAAAATTACATTACTTGGTTTTCAAAAAGCAGATAAGATATGATAATGGACTGGTTTGGAAGTAATGCTATACCATAATGTATCGTGACAAGAACAATTTATGTATGTCTTTATATCTTTCTTTATCTCTTTAAAAAGAAACCCAAAGCAGCTAACAACATTAAAAACAATATAATATACAATTTGAAAATAAAAAATACAAACACTAAAATAGGATTACACATCAAAATTATTAAAAACAAACAGCTAAAATGATTAAAACCATTAAAAACCTATTAATATACCTAAACAAGTTTAAACCAATGATTGAGCAACTGGAGCTGTGCCATTTGCACCTGGCAAACTAGTTATATTAAATGTGATTAGTAAACAAGACAACACCAGACCATAGTTGATGAAGCTAGCTTGTTTCTACTAACATTAAGATCAGTCTTAGTTTAGAGTGTGGACATTACACTAAACAGGGCCTTATTCTGTTATGGGCCTTATTCTGCCAGGGGAAGTTTGTTGGGAGCCACTGACAATTGATGGAGTTGAACCAGGTGAAGTGTGAATTTAGAAACAAAAAGGTGAGATGGCCACCTTTTTGTCTTTCTCTTAGATATCATTTACAGAAATTGTTATGGTACTTGTATAGCACAGATCTGATTTGGTATATCAAAAGTTTATCAAAACCAAATTTCTTGAAAACAGGCCAGTGTTACTTCCATCTCTCAAAATCTGGAACAATAAGGATGCATCTTTAAAAAAAGGCTGAGCAAACCATGGCAAAAATAGGTCTGAACATTTGGCTGTGGGAGTTTCAGGCTGCCTGCAATTTGGGGAAAAGGATGAGCCAGAAGAGTAAGTCTGACAAAACATCACTGCCTCCTTTAACAATTCCTGGCTCTTGATAGGAAATGGCTGTGAATATTATGCATGCTGAATGTATACTTTATTTCTTGGTTTTTTCCCCTAACCAAATATGTAAATGTACTGAGGTGTAACAGTGTTCTCCTGTTTATAACTTAATATAAGTACAGGTACCATCTTTTTCTTATAATTCTTTTTATTTTATTCTCCACAGGAAGGCTTATGCATCTCTATGCTGTTTGTGTAGACTGTTTAGAAGGGGTTCACAAAATTATCTGTATAAAGTGCAAATCTCGATGGGATGGAAGCTGGCATCAACTGGGAACTATGTACACTTATGACATTCTAGCAGCATCTCCATGTTGTCAGGTTAGTATTATGAAAGATGCCAAATTATTTTAAATTACTATGACTTATAGACTCAATTCAGAAGTTGGCTAAAGGAAACTATTTTGAATGTCATGTTTGCTTTTGAGGAACTTCATGGTAGGGACATGGCATTGTATGCTTTTTGAAAAAACCTAGGCATCATTGCTTACACTAAAGATATATACATACAGTCTGAACATTTTAAATTTGAAATGGTCTAAAATCCAAAATGGGATGGCTGAGAGAGTGACACCTTTGCTTTTTCATGGTTCAGTGTAAACCTTGTTTCATGCAAAAATTGTTAAAAACATTGTTTTTAAAATTACCTTCAGGGTATGCATATAAGGTGTGTATGGAATATACATTAATTTTATGTTCACACTTGGGTCACATTTTCAGGATATCTTATTATGTACATTATGCAAATTCAGATATTTCAAAATCTGAAAAAATATCTGAAGTTGAAAACACTGCCCACTCCTGTTTTAAACTCAAGAGCCATCAGTTGTTAGTCCAGTAGTGTGAATGTTCTTTGGAAAGTGAAATTTGATAGAGGGGGTCTATGCCCCAACTCCTACATCTGGAGCTCAATCCTTGACATTTGTAGCTGGAGGACGTCAGGGATAGGAAAGCTCTCTGTCAGACACACTGGTCAGGCATGGGCAAACTACGGCTCTCCAGGTGTTTTGGACTTCAACTCCCATAATTCCTAACAGCTTGTAGGCCATTAGGAATTGTGGGAGTTGAAGTCCAAAACACCTGGATGGCCAGAGTTTGCCTATGCCTGGGATAGATGCTAGTGGACACATGAAACTGGACATTGTGCACCGTAGACTAAATCATAATGGAGTAGGAAGAAAGACGAACTATTTCATTGTCAGAATCAGGTTTTAGGAAGAATTGGGATTAACATTCCAACAGAAGTGAGTACAATATTTGTTTTTGAATATGCCACTTGTGCTACATGGTAAAACTGTAAGGAAGTGAAAGACCATGTTTTGCATGTTTATTTCTGATACTTATTCCCTTCCCCCAAATAGGGAGAATATACATGCCGCCCTGAGTCCCCCCTCGGGGGTCGAGAAGGGCAGGATAGAAATATTGGAAATAAAATAAAATAAATAGGTGCTATGTGCGAAAATGGAAGGATTTCCCCATCTAGCCATTTTTAATGTAACCGTATTTTAAATTGCTTTTAGGGTATTTATTTTAATGTTTACTTATGTTTTAGTTAACTATGTCTTACTGGATTGTTTTGTTTTATTTTTCATTACAATGCTTAATTCTTTGTCGTAAGCTCACTGTTTTTACTGTTGCTTTATTGTGTATTATTTTGATGTTTGTACTTTCCTGAGGCATTGAATACTAGCTTTTTTGTATGTGTAAACTGCCCTGAGTCTCTTCAGGGAGAGAGGGCAGTCTAGAAATACATTATTTTTATTCTTCTTATTCTTCTTATTATATAAGGATTTGCATGCCAGATATTCAGGTGTGCTGTCAGACATCTAAATTTGTATTATTATTAAATAGTATTGTGTTTCTGACTCTAGCTTCCAACATCCCCTCCAAAAGAACTTTCTTGAAGGTGTTAAAATCCAGAAACTTCTGAAGGACCCCCCAAATATATGCTCCCTATCTTCTTATCTGGGTTGATTAAGGCCATCTTTCCCCATAAAAAACCTGAAACCATAGTGAATAGCCTCATCCAAGAATACCCGAATGTGTACACCCAGCACCACTAGCACCAGTGCCCAAGATAGTCATACTTAATTAACTGGGTTATTGGAGATACTACTTTCTCTTACATATATGACCTAGATCAGGAAGCCTGACTATTGAACTGCAACCAACTGAAATTTACAGTAATCACAGTACAGTGATCATAGCATCCACAATGTGGAATTATTTCCCAGTTTAGATAATTCATTGTTCTGAATGCTTGCGCTCCTATTCCTCATAATTGCTTGTTCCTGTCCTGGGTACTTACCAGTTCCCCCGTATGGTTTAATGGAATACTTTACTGCTACATCATTTTTAAAATTATCTTCTTGCCAGATTTTAACAGTTTATTTTATTGCCTTTTCTTCCAAAGAGCTTTACATGTTTTTTAAATGAAAAAGGATACGAATACCTTGAATTATTTATAAATAGAGATTTTTATGTTCTTTTAAAAGAACCAGTATGGCCAAAGTTATGATGTGTAGCATAAAACATTTAAGTAACAATATACAGAGATATTGGACAATTGAAATTGCCCAACAGTATTTTTCTGGCATGCTTTGCGGTCTCTTAGCTATTGAGAAATATTGCTACTGTGTAATATCTTGGTGTGTCCACCAAGGCTGCTTACTAGCTAATAGAAAAGGGTAAGTCAAAATATATCTTATCCTAAATCCTAAACAGGCTCATGAAACTGGATTAGGCTCATAGCTGGAATCAAGAGGTCTTTGACCCTGTAATCTGAGAATGGGAGCATTTTCAAAGTCGCCTGTCAGATTTGAGGGTATTGTGAGCCACACATAGGAGTTTGAATAGAAGGGATGTAATATTAAATCCTTTTGTAAATCACTTCTTTAGAATGGACAGTTTATAACTCCTGACCATCTTTTTAAGGCTACAGTAATTTATGGCCTGTGAAACATTGGGCCCTAAGTCAAATAATAAATAACACTGGCTGATATAATATGCTACTTCACTTGATCAGCTGTTGTCATTGATGATGTTGCCTTCAGAGTTGTGGAAAACCAGGAATAAGGGGCAGTTAATTTTTGCCCATTTATTAATGACTTCAAATATCTTTACTCCTTCTGTTTCTGCTGACTTAAATGCACCTAGGGAAGGGACAGTGCCTGCAGGGGTCATCCTCATTTTAGATTTGTTCACCTGAAGCTATGCACCAATGCACATTTTAGTGAACATATGCATGCAACCTCCACGAGAGAAGGGAACTTAAAAATGCCTAGGGCTCGGTCATTAAAGGACTAGACTGGGTGGGCAAAGTACAGCCTACAGGTCACATGTGGCCCTTTGGGCGGTATTTTTGTGGTCCACAGGCCCTCCTAATGTCATAGAGAAGTCTCTTTTTAAAAAACAGCAAGTAACATGTGAAAATCAAAAGTTTAAAAGAGAAAGTAATGGTAGAACATCTGTCTTTTCCAGTTTGTTGCTTCAAATCTTTGGAATGTATGAATTAATGAATGAGAAATCTATCAATCTTGAAGTCAATACAAATATGTTATTCACACATGTGCTCTTTTACTCAGTTATGCATTCTCAATTGCAAAACATGAAGTTCCACGGATATCGGGTTGCTGTAAGTTTTTCGGGCTGTATGGCCATGTTCCAGAAGCATTCTCTCTTGACGTTTCATCTGCATCTATGACAGGCATCCTCAGAGGTTGTGAAGTCCTCAGACCTCACAACCTCTGAGGATGCCTGCCATAGATGCAGACAAAACGTCAGGAGAGAATGCTTCTGGAACATGTCCATACAGCCCGAAGTACTTACAGCAACTCAGTGATTTCAGCCATGAAAGCATTTGACAATCCATTGATATTTTTCATGCCATATTATCAATAAATTACTAAACAAGGTGGTTTGATAAACAATGGTAGCAAATGCTGTTATTAAAAATTATTTCTATTCCCCCCCCCCTTTTTTTTACAGGCTCGACTGAACTGTAAGCATTGTGGGAAGCCTGTTATAGATGTACGTATTGGAATGCAGTATTTCTCAGAATACAGCAACGTTCAGCAATGTCCACATTGTGGCAACTTGGACTACCATTTTGTGAAGCCATTTTCTTCTTTTAAAGTTCTGGAGGCTTATTGACAAAAGCTTTGCCATAGTAATAGCTATTTTATGAGTATTGTTCCTTTTATTTTACATATCTTTTATAAGATCTGTTCTGTGAGGGGGAGGGGGACCTAATGTGTTTTTTTCTAAGAGAAAGAAAGAGCAGCAGCTTTGTGTGATTGTGTACATGTGTTCCTATGTAGATATATGTCCTCTTGCCATGATTTCAGTGAAAGTTGAGGCAGAACACTGTTTCTCCTTCTTTACATTCATCCAAGCTGGGAGGAAAATTCCACATTTCTCTCTCCCTTTTAAAAATTAGGGCAATGTTACCTGAAAATGTGGAGATGTTGTGGAAAACCAGTATCTGGTTCTTAATGTCATTTGCTGGGTAGATTTGGAGAGCAAAGAGGAAAATTTCATAAATAATTTGATGTAATGGAAAGGGATTTGTCCAGCTCAGTGGAATACCTGCAAAACTGGTTCCCGGTCATGGAGTATTTCATGATCATGTCTACCCTACTCCACAGTCTAATATAATGAGGCGGAAGTACATTGTAGGATCTCATGTTGTCATAGTCTCGCCATTGCTTAATCCACAGACCTCACATTTAATGCTCAGATCCTCTGTGCATTTACTTTGCCTGAATGAGGCAGGTGGTTGTACAAGTATGGTTGTAGACACAGCGCATCTATGAGATTGTCCCTGTGTATATTTCTCGCTCATATGATAAACTTGTTTTTGTTCCCTGCTGGATTTGCTATCCTAATTCCTGGGAGCAAGATCAGGTCTTGATAGCATAAGTAGTGCTAGCTAGTATACTTAGAGGTCCTGTTTGATGAGGTAAACCTAAACATTGACAAATGAATGTAATGCTATGTCAGAAAATGCACTGTTTAAAAAAATTATCTTATTTTTGCATAGTGTCTTCCTGGAGTATATATTTGATAATCACAACTACTTTCACTGACAGATCATATTGTTTTCACTAACATTGTAATTCTAGCAGTCAGGGAAGTTGCTTCTACCAAAACAAATAGCATCTCTGAGCTGAGTTACTTCAGCTCCTTTGCAAGCATTTTACTTCTTTCCTGTTGTGCTAAAAAAGATGATTAGCTCTGTGCAAACCTGCTGTTAAGAGAGTGCATGCACCATAGTCCTTGTAGTTCTCTTCATTTTGGTTTTCATTCATTCCACAGTTAGAGTAAATCAGGTGCAGACAAAATGGATTATGTTGTTGCAGGTGATCTACTTGACTCCATACCTGTGAATAAATTCATGTGTGATTGAAAAATCAGGAGATTATTATTCCTTTACCGTGATTGGAACATCCTAAATTAAATGAAATATTGTTTTTTTAAAAAAGAAAAGAATTATTCACTGGAGTATTCCCAGACACAACCCAGTTGGTTCAACTAGTGATGGAAGCATTCTGTAAGGTTGTGTGTATTTGTGTAGTCATATATAAAGGGGTATGATGGGCTCAACAGAAAGACTATACATGGTAGTAGGTGATCCCAAAAACTCTTTAGTGGTCACAGGGGGGGGGTCTTCTCTCATTCTTTGAACAACAAGCTTCTGTGTTGTATCACAAACAGCGTTTGAAATTCCTTGTTGCTTCAGAAGTATGTTAGTAAAAAGTGAAACAAAATAAGAGCAACAAGAAGTCTAAAGTACCCTTAGTGGAATTAGATTTGTGTTTTTTGGATCCTGCTCATAAATTACGTAGGGATAAAAAAACATGGGGATACAACTCATTTAAAACAATTGAGTCCTACTCTTTGATACCCATTTTGAAATAGTATTTAATCATTTGTTAAACTGTATAAATATGGCATTAGTTTGAGGGCTTAAAATAAACAAAAAGGTACAGAAACAAATCAGTGAGATTAAATAACAATTCCAGAGTTTTATTAGTAGCATTTTTGCATATATTTTTTTAAAGAAAAGTTTAGAAACTTGGCAGTTTAGGTTTTTTTGTTTTCCAGTACAAACCGCTTCATTCAATTAGGAGAAATGAATGATTTTCATGGGATACAGGATGGCAACGTTGTAATATTATTTCTAATAAGTAAAATCATTTTCTATAAATTAGCAGTAAGGGAAAAGCAGAACATAGGATTTCCTTTGGATTGGACTTCAATGTGGGAGAGGGATCCAGTCACCCCACCCCTTTCTAGATTCTTCTTGTAGAATTGATATTGCTATATATGGCAAACATGTAGGTGCTAAGTTGATACTCATTTATTCTGTTGAGCTAGTAACATTTCTAAGAGAGGTGGAAGTTTGAGGTGGAGGTGAGCCACAATCCAAGTCTCCATGAGAAGACTCAATCAGAGTGGTCTAGTGAGTCTAGCTTGTTTTCAAGCCTTTGGCCCCAACTCGTTGCATGATTATATACCCTTAAGTGCTGTTATCTAATAATCTGAAAGTACATTAGATAATAGAAGACTGTGAAGCTTGGAGAAGTACAGTTTATTAAAAGGAGAATTTTATTTATGGCAGGTCTGAATCTTTCACGGACTGCAAAAAAGTAAAATTGTAATAATACACAAAGTATTGTCAGGTAAATTAAAATTCCACCTTGATTTTCAAGTATCCCATCCCTGCAAGCACATTAATGTTTGCATAGCTGACATAATACTATTTCTTTGAATTAAAATAGGACTGATTAGAACTCTAATTTCCAAAACTATTTTAAAAATGTTTTGAATTACTCCAAATAGGTCAACTGCAATTAAAGGGTTACCTTGTTTTCTGCTAATCTTCCTATTTATGTGAAAGCCCTTTCAGGTGTTATTTATATTCCACTTTGCATCCTGCCTACAGTTCTAAATTTTGCATGGATTTCCAATCATGTTGCACTGATATTTTTGCATACCGAGAAAAGAATGCTGGCAGTTCTGTAATCATATATTTAACTTGTTATGGCCTGAAGGTCCTTCTGAGCTTGCATCTTTGCTTGAAAACAAATTAATTAATCATACAAACTCTGGTCTCATTGATATGCATGCTTAGTAGGCATGCTTCAACTCTCCAAACTGCAAATAGTCCCATCATTTTGTATGCATAACATGGCTTGTAGCTAGTTTTGAAGAAGGATGCCAGTGTAGAAGCTTGGAGGAGAGGCTGAGCCATTCCTCCCTCCCCTCCGTTGTGGACTACCATTGCCATAGTCTTTTGGGTATATTGGTCTTGAGTTCTATCATGGTTCAGTCCTGTGGAATTTTGGGATTTGTAGTTTAGGGTGGAGTGTTCAGAATTCTCAGCCAGAAAACTGTTGCCTCACAAATTGCAAACACCAGGATTCCCTGGAATGCAGCTATGGCAGTTAAAGTGGAATCAGTGCTGTAAGTATGTACTATGAAAGGGTTGATGATTATGTGCACATACCACCTGCGGGATCTTTTGTGTAGATTTCTGAAGAGTGCGCGTGTGTGTACACTGGCAGAATTTCGATATCTCTTAAAGGATAAAAGATTAAATAAATTAAGAGTTACAGACTAAACCAAGAGAGTTGTGCAGAAAAAATATGAAATGATATGAGCAGAAAGTATCATTGGGCTTCACGTTCTGTAAACAGGAATAATGTCTTGCACAGAAGAGCACTTCTTTCTTCATAGAATTACTGATAAATTTCACATTATGAATGTTCCTGTGTGCATTGTTCTTATGACTTACGGTAGTGACAACATACTGTCATGGTGATAGGCAGTTTTGCACAGCCGCTGGCATCACGTAATTACAGCGCCTTGGCTGTTTTAAGCCACATTTCCATGTGGGCGGCATAACTCTGTGCTCCCATTGTGCCACTTCGCCTCCTTTTTTTTTTTAAAAAAAAAATTACAGGTGGAAAAAAATTAAAATATTTTTACATCAAGGTGTGTGTGATAGCTATTGCCACAGATGCACCCAGATACGTCACAAATGGTAAGTCCCAGAACCGTAGTGTTATCGGAGGGTATTGAAGGGCTTTGTAAAGCAATGCAGTGACAACAATTCTCGTTGGATAGGAGTTTGAACTACACATTGCTCACAAATAGGGATAGCTCAGTCCTATAATCTAGAACTTCTCCCCTTATACCACCCAGTGGAGAGGGCAAAAGCATGGCATTGCTCCTTACCTGTCTCTCAATGCAACTTCTGCTGTCATTTTCTGTTGGAAGGAATGTCTACCAAGCATGCAAAGGCTCTTGAGCTGCTACCTCTGGCTAGCTCACTTCCTTTGCAGGTGGAAGTGGGAAGCAGTGCCAACCAGGTGAAAAGCAGCATCCGAGGGAGCTGTCACAGCACTCTACCTAGAAAGTTTTAATTTATCAGGAACTTAGAGTTAATTTGAAGCTTGTATCCCATTCTTTGGGATATAAAATGAGCTGAGTGGGGAGAGCAAGAACAAAGTTTGAGGCAACATGTGATTCTGTCAGTGTGTTCTCTGGATAGGAAGACATGTAGTGAGTTTATTTTCATTTCTTATTTTATTGTACGAGGTATTTGGGGCAAAGTGTTGTGAGGCTATAAGCCAGCCCTACTATGTCAGAAAAACAGCCTTTTTCAAATGGAAAAATATCCCAACCAGTTTTGGATTGCACTTTTGCAGAGGAAAGAAGATGTACATAGTAAATGAATGTTGATGAAATCGAAAATAATTGGTTATGACGACATTTTTGTGTGGTGTTTTTTGGTTGTGATTTATCTGTATTAAAATAATAAATTGCATCCCATTGTGATTGTGTTTCTTTTGACCTGGAGTAAACAAGAGGTCATAGTGTTGTATGATACAATTATTGTAGTACATTGTACAGCTAAATCTCACAGTCTCTGTTTATTTCTGGTACTTTATTACAATACTCAAAGTTGTTTCCACTCTTCCACTAAACAAACCAGGGAGGGATACATGTGTTTTGTCATCCTATTGTTTCAAAAGTCCTCCTGAGTTATATTGGGTGAGACCTGGTTACTGGCTCAAGATCACTCAGTGAGTTGCACTGCAGAGAACATTTGATTATCCCAGCGATCCCATAGGAATCCAGGAACCATTATTGCAGCTTTGACTAAAGCTGCCTAAAACACCTACGTCTCTTTATATCACAAATGGTTGACTCTAAAGAGGTTGCAAAGATAGTTAAAGAGTTGATAGAAATGAATGTAGTGTCTAGGAATGGAAGAGTTGACTTTATGGAAGAACAAAAGAGTAGGGACTGTGAAAGTTGTGTAGAGATCCATGCAAGGACAAAAAAATCATGCAAATGGTCAACCTGCCTGCCTTTTACGTCACGTCACGTTGAGGCTAAAGATGTCTAACAATGTTGCATATTGTGATTGCTTACATCTCAACTTTTCATAAAACCACATTTTTCTTCCGTTGATTCTCCATACCAGACTTCACACGGATAGTGCAGAACTTGATTTTACAATGTATAGAATTATCAACGTTGCTGAAGATGTCAGAATATTATAAAAACAGTGGTTGAGACCCTGCACAGCTGTTCCTTTTAAAATGTGAAGCATTCTTTTATCTATATTGGTATTCATAAAAGATGCAACTGTTGTCCCTTTGCAATCACCTCCCATCACCACCAACACTTGCACTCAAAAATGTGTGAGAGGGAGTGTGCGTTTGTGTGTGTGGGATATACATGTTCATGTTATATATAAGCAGTCTTATTCAGAAAAAACTGCTCTACTCACAAGGCAGTCTAGATTCCATAGTAGCAGCACAATATCACAAGTAAATGATTTTAAAAGGTAACTGAGTATTACCACATAACTGGTGTCAAACTCCTGATAGCTTTTATTGATATCAGAAAAAAAAATCCTTGCTATACCTACTGTATGTGTATATGAGTCCCTGAACTTTGATGCAGTACTATATTACAAACTGGGTTTAACCCTTGTGCCGGCAGGACTGCTGACCAAAATGTCAGCGGTTCAAATCCGGGGAGCAAGGTGAGCTCCCATCTGTCAGCTCCAACTTCTCATGTGGCGACAAGAAAGAAGCCTCTCATCCAGGCGTTCCCTGGGCAACGTCCTTGCAGACAGCCATTTCTCTCACACCAGAAGTGACTTGCAGTTTCTCAAGTAGCAGAGTAACCAAGAGAGCTAGGTGCTCTCCTAGTTAACATGGGGAAAAAAACCCTCATACCATATACAAAAGTAATTGTTACCTTGCACTGGGATGAGGGTTATGTGGCCCAGCAGATGTTGAATTACAAATTTCAGGATTCCTTACCATTGGTAGAGCTGCTGGAATTTGCGTTCAACTCCAGGAGGTTCTCATGATTCCCAGCTTACACTGCATATCAACTACTTTTTTGGCATGTGTTTCAATTCTACTTGATTTTATTGTCTTCTTTTTAATATAATACTTCTCTCCCCTGAACCAATTAACATGCTTGCTAATATTACACTGTGAAGCCTCTGGTTGTGCAGTCATCTGTTATTAAAGCTTTCTGTCCAGGGATCTGCACAATTATTTTAATAAGGGTCAAACAGAATGTGGTGAGGAAATCCAGAGTGAACTATATCCCACTTAAAAATAGAGTTAGTAGTCATGTGATCCTGAATTGGGCCTGAATCAGGGTGGTGGTAATAATAATTTACCAGAATCCTCTACCATCGACTATGGTATGTAACAATATGTCTGCTTGGCTACATAACAGGGGAACTAAAACTTGTTAGTAAATTGTGAAGATGTTTAATAGAACACCAGCAAGAGTGTATTGATGTGTATTGGTTCTATTGATGCACATTGATATTCCCTAGTTGGTATCCTGATACACAGTGGAAGCTCCCCTATGTAGTAACACAACCAAAGTCCCTTACTGGATATGGATGCTGTGGAACTGCCCGGTTCTAATTCTCTGAGACACAAAACCACTTAGGAAGGCGTAAGCCTCCAATAAGTTTCCAGCCATTATGTTGACATATACTTTCAAGTCAAGTTGAACATAAAACTTCTCTCTTGACACGTTGTTTTTCACTTGAAGTAAATAACTGCATAGCAGAGTAACCAAGAGAGCTAGGTGCTCTCCTAGTTAACTGTTGAAGAAAGCCACATGAGTAACATCTGAAGACCACTTTTGACCACCTAATGATAATGACACATCCTGTGAATTAAGATGCTGGCTGGAATCCTATTTGGCAGATACAAATTATACACATTTATGACTGCTAAAATCTAAAATCTACTAAAATCCCCTTACCAGTAAGCAGCCACTGAAATTGACAGGCTTATATTCCCCTGTCAGTTATGATGCATCTACTTGACATTCCCTCCCCATGTGTGTGAACAATCTCCAAGCATGAGGTGGATGTGCATCGGGGGTCCTTTTTCTGCCAGCTAACATGAGATTGTCCACAGGATGGGACATTGGAGGGCCACTTCTTGATCAATAGGAATGGATCTCCATTGATCTGAGTGGCTTCTTAGCAGTGTGTAGAGGTTGGCTGGAATTAACTATGAAGGAATATAGATATTGTGCTACATGGTACTGTATGTAATAATCACACAGGATTATTTTGGGTCATCCTTGTACAGAGAGCTTTAACATGTTCATGGTTAAAAAAGGTGTGCAACACTAGAAAAAGGGAAGTTGTCATTACATTTTTGTATATTGACTAAGGATTCTGGGCTGTTTTGAATAGAATCTTGCATGGCAGGAGGTTAGACTAGGTACCCTAGTGGTCTCTTCAGCTCTACGACCCTGTGTTGCTATACATCCAAGTAGACATTTAGGCATTTATTGCACCGTTTCCAGTGGAGTTGGACTAGGGATGGTTAAAGAAGAGACAGAAGCACAGTGTCAACTTTGGTTTTGCCAACTTTATACTTTAACAAGGTGCCAAAGGGCAATGAGAGTATGAAATTACAAAACACAGCTGGAAATCTGTTGGAGCAGCATGTGCTTGTATTCAGTATAGGGCTACTGCTTTCTAACTATGCAGAGATTGCTTCACTGCTACACAAAGGGACTAATGCACAACAGAAATCAGTAAGTGGGTTCTGGTAAACACTGGGAACTCCCAATGCACATTGGTTAACATCTTTGCAATGAACTTTCAGGGTTTCTTAGTGCCCCACCCAAGGGCATAAAGCTTTACATTGTGCAAAAGGGCATGTAGATTAGGTGAAGAGGCAAATTTATTTTGTTGCATGCAGTTGATCTGGGATAGAAAAGAAGAAAGTTATTTTTGCTAGCACCGAGCCAATGTCTCTAACCAGGGCATTATGAAGAAGAGATGGAGGAGCAGACAATTAAACTGTGGGCCAAGAGAGACAAATATTGATATTAATAACACATTTGTATATTGACTAAGAATACAAAGATTTGCATGACTGCATTCAATTCTCATTTGCGTGACTTCCAGTTCAGTTAGTTGATGGCATAAAGAATGAGTTCTCATTTAAGCCATAGTGTATGATTTTTGGTTTATGAAGACGGGAATAGGAGGTCAGTCTTTGAAAACAGGAAGTGCACAAAAGATAAAGTATTACTATTGTTATTAAAATGTTTGAAAACTTTCATTGTAAGAGAAATAAGCTTGCTGTTTTTGACATTCTACAGTCAGCACGCATTGCTTTCCATTTTTGTAGATGGCTTGCCTATTGAATTCCATTTTGTGTGACATAAAGGGTTGTACATATTGAGGCCATTCGTAATGCTTTCCTGCCTTGCTCCCAACAATAGCATCTGCTAACACCAATTATGTTACGCCCTTCTGTTGAAGCTGAGAAAATAACAGGTTTCAGAGATCAAGAGCATGAATCACTTGACTGCAGAGATCAAGATAGCAGACTAATTTCTGCTGATATTTCCAACTTTAAACAAGGTAAGCTATTTAATGGCAAAGGGCAGGAGCTGTGCATTTGTAGTGCTGACACCTGGTCACAGGTATTTTCAAAGAAAGCTGCTTTTATTATCAGGCCAGGAAGATGCAAAATGATATCCAAATTGGTGTTGAATAAAGAAAACATTCTAGTCTCAACTTCATTAATGCTGGTACATGGTGCTGCTTTATTTCTTTTTTGCTTTCAAAATTGCATATAATCTTGCCTTTTCAAAATGTGATCGTAAATGCTGGCATGGAACAAGAGTAATGTTGGAGCTACCATTTTCTTTTTCCTGGTAAGATGGTGTTTAGGGCTCTACAGCAGACTTTTGCAGCTTTCTGGACACCATACAATTTCCAGTTGCTATTCCCATGGGAATATATATAGATAGATAGATAGATAGATAGATAGATAGATAGATAGATAGATAGAGAGAGAGAGGGGTAGAGATATGGCCTGAGATTTATGTATTGCTTTTTGAAGTTTCACAACCTCTGAGGATGCTTGCCACAGATGCAGGCGAAACATCAGCAGAGAATGCTTCTGGAACATGGCCATACAGCCTGAAAAACTTACAACAACCCAATCTCAATCTCCCTCCCTCTCCCCTTGCTTCTCTCTCTGTTGTATATACCAGTGAAAATGTTTTATATGTCCAATTTTATAGTCTTTCACCTCTCCCTACAATCCATTATCCAGCAGTGCATGGTGCATTTGGGAAACTTAAATCTGATGTTCTTTCAATTTCTAGTGGTGTTCTCATACCTGTAGATTTATATTTGTTAATACCTGATCCTTCAGGTACAAGACAGCAGCAGATGCACAGAAAGAAAGTCCTTTTGATTGGATAAATACAAAGGAGGAAGATTATTTGAAGCAGTGGGAGAGGGTGGGCACAAAATGGGTCCCATTCCATTTTCATCACTCATTTCTTCATTCACAAGGCAATTCAAGGCACAGCATAATAAAGCATAACTGAAGCAGGAATACAGTCTGCACATGTACAGAGAAAGAGAACATGTATATGTGAAGGGCATTCCCTTTTCAATAACTACATATGGAGTCTACATATTGTTTTAAGAAATTTAAGAAGGTTTTATTGCTTAAATAGAGAGGTGATAGAACTGGACAAAAAAGACAGCTGTGTGGTAAAGGTTTGTAGCTACATATTTGTTGCTCCCTCCATCTAAAATATTTCCATAAGTAATACAATATTTCAAATGAACATATAAGTAAATACCTCTGTAGGTTCAAAGCATAAGATAGCCTTCTCGTCCAGTTATGGAGACAAATCAGACTGATATCACAAGAATCCTTCAGAACCTTGGCATTCTGGTGCCAGCAGAATCCCCAATGGAATTTGCTGGCAACTTCGGGCAGCAGGATCTATTTTTCTGGAGCAGTACCCAGTTCTCAAACCCTTTGTATGTGGATGTGTTTCCAGCATGACTGCATACTTGCAGATGGCGGTCTCCTTTTCATTTCTGCATTTCAGGTGTGTCTGCTGAATCACAAACCTCTGGTATGGACCTGCAGTCCATCAATCATTCATTTGGCTTGTCATGTGTACTCTACCTGAGTTTTGTGGTGGGAAGGATTATGAAGAAAAGAACAAGACTGAAAAGAGTTCATTTGAGTTATTGTACAGCATGTTTCCATTTTGTAAACTATTCTGAGAAACCACCAAGTGTCCCACACCCAGTAATGTTCTCTGCCATAAATCAGTATATGTTTGTTTCGAGGGTTTCAGATTAATTGCCCATTGCTTAATACTGAAAGCAAGTCTACTCCCGTTTATGCCTATGAAATAGACATGTCCTCAAACTGGTTCAACTGCCAGGATTTCTCCCAGATAAACCTGAAGGAGTACACATTCAGTGATGCAAAAAAATAATCAAGGAAAACAAGTATCATTTACGAGATATAAGAACTATGACCTGAAGTTGTTGCTGGTTCAAATCTCTTTTCATCTATTACCTAAGCAGATGGCCTTGGGCAAGCCATTTTTGTGACATTGAGTAGAAAAATGATCTCAACCTATTTTATTGGTTGGGTATCATTATTACTTAAATCATGTGTGTCTTACAATTTGAGGCATTCTAAAAAATGTTCATTGAGGCTGGGGTTTTTTTCCCCACCGGTAAAGGTAATTTTTATTTGGAGCTCCCACTAAAACTTTGCTGAAGTAACAATGTTTTCCTCAGAACAGTTATCTAACAAGGGAGCAGAACGTCTTACCATGCACAGAGATTGTGGATCAGAGAGGAAGCTCAGTTCAAAGGGAGGCTACTTGCTTCTGAGCAACATGGTGTAGCTGATCAGATCACCTTGGCATTCTCCTCCTGGGGGTCTGTACAGCCTGGCAGAGCCATAATGGAGCTGGGTACTTATCTAGCCTAGGAGTTGGAATTTGCTTCAAGCTCATTGACAAGTTGGCTCAATGAGAATGGGTGGAATCACAGGCTTCACTCCAATCAGGTGGGGGGAGAATTATAGCCCAGCTTGTGCACTCGGTCAAAACTTATCTTCCAAGTTTCATCCCACCCACCCTTTGTTGTGGTTATTGTGTATCTTTGAAGATTGCCATTATGTTTGCTTTGCTATTTTCACAACTTCTGGGATGGGTTGGCATAGATATGGATCTGGGGATTTCATTATTGTCCCTTAAGCATTCGTAATGGAGGTTCCTTAACGGGACTCAAGGTATGTGTAGCAGAAAAGGATTTTTCCCAGCTCATGAACTGCAGTGCTGGACTAAAATTCTGAGAGTGCCATGGAGGGCGAGAAAATCCAACTAGTCCATACTTCAAGAAATGAAGCCCGACTGCTCAGTGGAGGGAAGGATATTAGAGGCAAAGATGAAATATTTTGGCCACATAATGAGAAGGTGGAAAAGCTTAGAGAAGATAATGATTCTGGGGGAAATAGAAGGAAAAAGGAAGAGGGGCCGAACAAGGGCAAGATGGATGGATGGTATCCTTGAAGTGACTGGCTTGACTCTGAAGGAGCTGGAGGTGGCGACAGCCGACAGGGAGCTCTGGTGTGGGCTGGTCCATGAGGTCGCAAAGGGTTAGAATCGACTGAATGAATAAACAACAACCAGCTCATGGGGCAGACATTACCCAGCACTCCCTACTGGTGGAGAATTCAGTCTTAGGCAGCTGTCCAAGTGATTCTTTTTTCTGTCATTTCATGGATTCTGGCTGGGTTCACTGATCAACAAGCAGTTTGCTTGGTGCCTGAAACTGATACTCATGTACTTTGGGCAACCCTATTTACAGTTGTAACCAATAAAGTTGTGGCCTTCTTTATCCATTCAAAGTTTTGTGTGGTGGTGTAGTTTGCAAAATGGAAGGGAACCAGTAAAGCAAAATAGTCATAGAAAGTGTATTAACTCAGTAAAATAAACAAACTGTTAATAATCCAGTTCAGGCTGTAACTGAATTCATTTAATTCTAAATAAAATTTCAATAGATACTAATATAGTTAGGCCCATCCAGCATCCTGTTACAAGTTTATTCAGTAGAACTTAATGACAAAATAATGTGCTGGACTGCAAATGTTTAAATAATCAGAGTATAAGTGTTGAAAACAAGGCACATCAGTGAATACTACGCTTGCCTGTGAAATGACTCCTTTGGAACATGAAGATAGGAAATACAAGCATAGATGTTCAGTTTTTGCAAAAAGGTGTGGATAATGCCACAGCATTATCCTTTGAAAAGGATATTTTGAAAAGAAATATTTGAAAAGAAATATTCATTATACTGCAGAGTAAAAGATACAATAGTGCAGTCATTATGAGTATTGCTGATTCCCATATTTTGTTTTAAACCTTAGACCTTAGGGAGTCCAATTATTTTTTACTTTTGATAATTTTACACATTGTTATTTTTTTAGCTTCTGGTCTGATCTTAAGAGCAAAATACATACTCTCAAAAGAAGTGCAGTACCCATCCTCTTGGGTCAGTATCATTTCTTTGAAAGTGTTTCTCATCCATAGAACTCCTTTCATGTGTAAAGCTGACATGACTGAAAGGATTTGTTTCAGATATAGTTGTGGGTATTTTCCAAATATAACTGCAAGGAACCACCTGGAAAATCACACACTGCAGCTCCTGTCAGGTCAATGTGTCCTCTGTTTGAAATGCTAAAGATGTTGGGAATAGGATCCTGTTTGAAGTGACTAACTCTTCAATCCTCAAAAGTCAGGTGAAAAGGCACCCCCTTGATTTCAATTCTAATATATTTGAAGTGTGTCTACTACCATACTTAGCAATTTGGGTAGTAAAATAAAAAAGAAAACTTTTCAATTTTCTGGCTAACTCTCTGGGTTATATGTACTTTTGCATAAATAAGAAAACAATCATATAGTCCGGACACCTGTATGGCAGTTACAAGTGTGTAACATGTAGTTACAATTCATGACTTCTATGTATTCACAACTCCTACATAGTCCCTAGATTATGGGCTACATAAGAACCATGAAAATCTCCCAGTCTTCATTTACTAGAAAGCAGCTGCTGCGATTGATGGGGGGTCTGTTCCTCTGCCAATTGGGAAGCAGCTCACTGCTGTTCCACTCTCCACATGTGTGTGACACCTCTGGAATGAAAAGGAATTTCTGCTCATTGCAGTGGCAATCATTATGGGAAGGGGTGGAAATGGTAGCCACTAGCTTCCTGAGCAACAGACTTCCTTCGATTACAGTGACTGCCTCCTGGTAGGTGGGCATTGAGGTTGAAGCCACAAATCTTCTTCTTTGGGATAAAAAAGGATTGAATTGATGAGCAGAAACAAAAAAGCAGCATCCCACTGAGTGAACATGTCTGAAAGAGGCGACTTAAATATCAGACACAGAAATGATGACGCTGATAGAATTTCACTTTACACACATAAAGAGCATTTGAGATGCCTGGTTTTGTCCCACTATGCTTTATTTTCCAGCTTGTTATTTACTTTTATTAAATTTGAAACTTACTTTCATGGCTTTGCAACTTATGTTGTGTAAAGGATATTGCATCCAATTGTCCTAAAGTATTTTGTTTTGTATTTAAAATGATTAATTGTTCAACTAGCATGAACAGCTTGTGCTTTTCAGCTTGTGCTGAATTAAAAACTTTGAAAGTAGGACTTATGAATTTTTTTGAATATGCTTTTGAGGGCAGGATAGGCATCCTGTTTTTTCTCTCTACACATTAGGAAAATATTTGGCTTTAATGAGATGAAGTACCAATTGGCAAGCTGAAATCCTATGTTAAATGTTGCGAAGATGGACTTTGAGATCCTACAGAGCAAATCTTTGAATACCGTTCAAATCACATTATTTGCTCCTTAAAAATTAGGAGGAAATGCCATTTTGGAAGAAACATGACATCAGTTCACGACACCATTCACTAATCAACTCCTTCCATGTCAGCATCTAGTAACTTCAACACTGTCTGATCTTGAACCTGCTGCTCTGCTGGGTCCCTTTCATGTTCTTCTGCTTTAGGCTGCATGGGAGAACTCCCTGTGTCTTGAGCCACAGGAGAAGGGACAGCTGGCTCTGAGAGACAAATTGGACTGCATGTTTGTAGGTCTTGCGGTTCTTCAGCTATTTCTTTGTCAGAAGTTGCCATGGGTATTTCCATATGATGGGTGACCATGAAGGCAGTGGCCAGATCTCTCAGGATATTCTCATTAGTGGCAGATAACTCAGCAGCCACCTCGCTTGTTACAGAGGAGCTTGTGGCAGCCTCCTTTTCCAAGCTAGGTTCTGCACCACTCTGTTCTTCTCCTTCTCCTTCCTCTTCCTCATTTTCCTCCTTTTTTTCTTCAGGAAATTGTGCATCTTTTATTTTTTTATACAGTACATTCCTTTCATCCTGCAATGCTCTGCAGAGATTCTCTAACCTTTGAATTTTCATTACAAAGCACTCATATTCCTTGGCTCGCATTGATTTCTGTGAGAAAGGAGAGGGAAAAAAAGCGAATTGTTTCAAGGCTAACAAGATGATAAATACGCACAAAATAATCTGAGAGGCCACATTATCTTTTCATTTCATTTCATTTTTTTGTTTTTGTTAAGAGCACTCTTTGAAAGGTAGCCCCAAAAGATTGTAACTGGTTGGTCACTCTGCCAAGTATTATAGATTTTACAGGAACCCAGGACCCATTCACGTTGCATAGTTACAGCACTGTTATTCCACTTTAACTGCCACGGTTCCATCCTATGGAACCTTGGAGTTTGTAGTTTGCATTAAAAGGACCCTCTGGTTGAAAATGTTAAATGTCAATTCTCTACATTACAAAATCCAAGGATTCGATACGATGGAACCATGGTAGTTAGTCTATAATTTTGTAATGTGAATGGGTCCTTGAGCTTGTGATGCTTTGGGTCTTTATTTGCAATCATACATCTATGTAGATCGCCACATACTGTTGCTCAATTCCTATTGCTAGCCCCAGTTAGAACAGACCCATTTAATCAATGAGTTTACATAAGTGTTGGTTTACCATTCTGTTGTTAATTCAATTGATCTATTCTAGAAGGGACTAGCAATTGGATTTAAACCAGCATTTGTTGATGTCATGGAAGACAGTATGTTTATGGGGAAATGAATGAACAAGTCATAACATGTAGCATATACTGTGAAGCTAGCAATGCTTAATAAGAAGGATTACATTTATAGCCTTTAGTTACAGGCTAGTGCTATCTTTCTCTATCTTTCTCGATGAAAATATTATGGGTAGGTTCTAAGATCTACCCTCTGTGTAGGAGTTTTAGGGGCTTAGAGGGCTGCCATGGGAGCGGGGGGTAGATAAATCTTCTATCAACAAAGTTGTGTGCATGTGCATTCAAGTGTCTTGTTAACATATGGTGAGTCCATGTATTTTATAGGGTTTTCTTAGGCAATAAATATTCAAAGGTGGATTTTCCACTTCCCTCCTCTGAAATATAACCTAAAGCAGCTGGTATTGACTGGTGCTCTTTCATTGAGGTATTAATAAGGGCTAACCCTATATAGCTTTGGCCCAAGTCATTTGAAGGACAGTATCTCTCTCTATGAACCACCTACAATTCTACAATAGTTCTGTCCCATCACCCTTTCTGGTTTCTGCTCCAACATTCAGAGAGACCAGGGTGGCCCCATCCCTGCTTGCTTTTTATAGGCAGCTAAAGACATATCTTTGCCATCAGGAATTTGGCAGATGATGATGGAAAGGTTGCTGGGGAGGTTGTGGGTGAGATGTTTTGGAGACAGTTTTTAGATGCAATTTTAATTGTATTTTATGTTATTTTAACTTTTATATCTATGATACAAATATTTGGTTTTTAAAAAATCTTTGTATTTTTCTTTATATTTTTTATTGACTTGTGTCATGTTGTTGTTGTCTGCCTTGAGTCTCTATGGGGAGAAAGGAAGATAGAAATGAAGTAAATCAGTCAATAAATAATCTTGTCTGTCTTCCAGTAAAGATGGAAGTATCTGTACACATAATTATCATTAGAAATGAAAGATCATCTTGGTTTGCACTCTATCACCACATTTTATGTCTGAAAAATATTATAAGAAAATACTATTTCCATTAGTGATAATGCTATTTTAAGGCTTAGGCCCCATCTACACTTCCATATAAAATCCAGATTATCAACTTTGAATCTCATATGGCAGTGTAGACTCATATAATCCAGTTCAAAACAGATAATATTGATTATCTACTTTGATGATCTGATAATCTGGATTATATGGCAGTGTAGAACGGGCCTTAGAGCTAACCAGGTGCCCAAGAGAATTACTATTTTGAGGAAGTGCCAAAATTGCCTGACCAACATTGCTCTGGATTTCCTGGTTGGTGAATTCTGGGAATTATAATATAAAGAAATAACATTTCCAAGTTCTGGCTTTATCTTTAGCACCTGTTCTTAAATATACGAGTACTATTGTCACTTAATCCTCATGTGCATTAAGAAATTACATTTCCTTGCTGAGAATCAATCAAAAAAAGTGGCTTTACAATTTATTTTCTCCAACATATTTTGTATGAATGGAAGGTGACCTTCATTTTTCCATTCTTAAAATTGCCCTAAATGGGTGAATAGGAAAAAAAACCTGGCATAAATACATTCTCATTTATGAATGTTCTATAAGTCTGGATCTCTGAGCCAAGATGTTACTGCCCATGCAGGAGGACAGAGTATGGAACCTGGAGTCCCAAAAATAACTTTTATGCCTTCTGTCTATAATCCTCCATAAGAATAGTTTCACCAAATATCTGTTGGTAAACACATTTAAAACTACATTTATGGGATTATATGTTTCAGCTTTAATAAATTAGAAAATTGCGAAGGTTTCTCACCTCTTCTATCATATCCAGCAAAGCTTTATTACAGTTCTCAAACCTTGATTTCCAGGTAGCTGTGTCCTTTTCCAACTTTTTCATTTTCTTTGTCATCTGTAGAAGCAAAGGAAATGTCCCAATAGGCACATTAAACCAGAACAGATTGGCTTCTTTTCTTCAACTTCAATGCCCATCTACCCATTTTAATGGATTTTGTATAGAACCACAACATTTGACAGTAGTTGGAAATGTTAAAGCTAATTTTTCAGGACACATATTTGAACTCATGTTCTGAATATATATGTCTGTAAAGGATCTTTGGATTTTGGCTACAAATAATGACAACAGTGAGCTAATCGCATAAAAGACATAAACATCAAAATAAGAAACAGGATACAAATAATCACAAAACCATGATACAGTAAAAACATAATCAACATTAAAACATTTATCATAGTAATAACAATTAAATAGGTGAGCATAGTAAGAAAATATATGGGAAATACACAGGCAACAAAATCTATAAACCGTACACTACAGTCAGTGTCAGGCATGTAGCCAGGGGGGGGGCTAAGGGGGCTTCAGCCCCCCCCCGAAATTCTCAGGGTGGTCCGCGAAAAGGCCTTACTGGTACATTATTTAAACTGTTATGTTTATTCATATCATGATCTGATCACCATGCTCATTATATCCCACATTAATGGGGCCCCCCCCCGAACAAAACTCAGCCCCCTCCGAAACAAAATCCTGGCTACCGCCCTGGTCAGTGTCATATATGTGAGTAAAACAACATAGACACAAATGATAAATAACTGTGTGGCCTGCTGAACACTTTGTTTGGTGGAAGTAAGCACCATAAACCATGTGCTGAAATTCTAAGGTCTTAATATAAGTGTATGGTTTTACATTTCTCTACCTGCTCTCCCAATCTATCAAGAACTCTGGACTACTCAATGGTAAGCTCCGGTCTATATATTGCTATCAGATGGTGTGATGTCTTCTCAACAGTGAAAAAATCAAAATAATTGAAGAAATGAGGGAAAATTGGAAGGTTAACATTTTAATCTACACACCCATGCCATACCCAACAACAACCCATAAAAAACAAAAAAAGGGAATTGTCATACTCCAGGATGGCTGTGCAAATTTCAAATAATTGACCAGTTCATGGAGAAATACTGTAGATCCTCTGATCATTGAAAGGTTAGAAGAAACAACAGCTCTTCAGCAAATATTGTTTCTTCAGTTTTTATTTTACTAAATGAACAAGGATTGGAAAGACATGAGATCTCAACACAATATTTTCTGAGTTTGGCTGCAATAGAGCCTGTCAAATCCCACAGAAAAAGATGGTTAGTCTTGCTAGCTAGTTCCATGACATAAAAGTCTTGATCATCAAAGCTAAAAGAACCTGAAGGGAGTCTAGCAATCTGCTCTGCCCACATGGAGAGCCTCAAAAATAGATCTTAAAACTCACCTTATCCATCTCTTGCTTGAAGCTGGCAAAGACTTCGTTGCTTTTTGTCAGCGTTTTCTGAAATTCCTCAAATCGTTCAGAATAAAGAGTAAGCTGTAATAACAGGACGACATTGGAATCAGATCTTTATTAACAGTTTCATTATACCTTTGTGTATAAGTCACCCTCATGTATAAGTCAAAGACAGGTGTTTTGGACCAAAATGATGCATTTTGATATGATCTATGGATAATTGAGGAATGTCAGTCACCCTTGGATGCTACCATTTTTTCTCACAGGCATTCAAAAAGGCCTTTCACCATTCTACTTGGAGATGAAGGTGGTTCCTTTTTTAAAATTAAAAATGAGAAATAGTATTAACCATTATCAAAAAAGGAACCACCCTTTTTCTAAGTAGAGTGGTGAAAGGCAATATATCAACCTGCTCCTGGAAAGCCTTAGAAAACAAGCACCAAACTACCTCTGTTTTCTCCCTTGCAGTGCTGCTTCTGATCTTTTAAATAATGCTTGGGCAGGAAAATGGTAGCAGTGGCAGTAGATGTTTGGCATTTCCCTTCTGCCCCTGTGAACATTGTCACCTCACTTTCTGCCCCTGTGAACATTGGATGTTGAAAAATGTGGCTTGTAATAGAAAAAAGGATCGGTGAGAAAGCTTCAGTTGAGACACCTTTTCCCCATGATAACTCTTCCAGCAGTAATTTTCCCTTCCTAGCTGTAGATTTCTCTCACTTCTTGATGTCTCACTCCTGTTCTTAACCATGAGTCATTTGTAAGTCAGGTGTTTGCAACTTGGGGACTGTTTGTATTTGGTTGCAGATGGCATGCTGTGATGAAGTGAAATGCAACCACATTGGGTTACCTGCATGTCTTTCACATTTATGTATCTACTATATGAGCCATGTATGAATGAAAAATAAATACTTCACCTGGGCTTGAAGAATTGTCTCTTGTTCCTTCAACATTTTTGCCTGAAGTTTCCATTCTGCAGCTTGGTTGAGTAACTGTTTGGAATTGAACAACAACAAGGTAAAAGTTGTACTTTGTTTTGTAGAAACTCACATTTTCTGCTGCTTGTACATATGTATTCCATAGCACCGTACCATTTGAAATGTTCAGCTGAAATCCTAGAGCCTGTAAGCTACGTACACAAGGGCTTTCCCTGTAGTTTTCAAAATGCTATATGATTTTTTGAAACATTCTTCCTTTATCAAAAGGTGGGAAAATCCAGGGATTAAAAAACATCTTTGGGGAAATTATAGATAGGTTGTGTTCAACACTATGAAACAAAAGTCTTCAATAGCCTGAGGGCCAAGTCAGATTTCAGGTTAGTCATTAATCCTGGAAACTATCTTGGCTTTGACACTGCTCCAAATTTCATCAGGACAGTATTGTCACATATATCAGGTGGGATGCTGTAGTATAGTTGCATGTCAGATAGAACAGGGCTGTCCAACTTCTACCGGGTCCAGGGCCGGAATAGAGGTCACTGATGACCTCGGGGGCCGCTCGGCCCCGCCCCCAGCCCAGGCCCCGCCCCCAGCCCAGGCCCCGCCCCAGGCCCCACCCCAGCCCAGGCCCCGCCTCTCCTAAAGCTGTCATTCTCCCGGGCAGCGCGTCACAGGCCTGGCGTGACGCGCGCTGCCCTGGCGCCGCCTACTCCTCCTTTTCGGCGGCCCCCTGCCCTTCCTAGGGCGGGGAGCCACCAAGGGCAGAAGAGGCGCGCCAAGGGCAGCACGTCACAGGCCGGGCATGACACGCTGCCCTTGCCGCCGCCTACTCCTCCTTATCGACGGCCCCCCCGCCCTTCCTAGGGCGGGGGAGCCGCCGAAAAAGGGCAGAAGGCGGCGCCAAGGGCAGCGCATCACAGGCCTCGCGTGACGCGCTGCCCTTGGCGCCGCCTACTCCTCCTTTTCGGCGCGGAGAGAGGGACGGAGGGGGCGGTGCAGGAGGAGGAGCTAGCTCTCTTCCTCCTCCCTGCCCCCTCCCCTCCCCCCTGGCCGCCATTTTTTAAAAAAATTAGATTTTTAAAATTTAAAAAATGGCGGCTGGGGGCATAGCTGGGGCCGTGCCCAACAGGCTGGGGGGCCGGATCCAGCCCCAGGGCCGCCAGTTGGACAGCCCTGAGATAGAAAACCAGTAACAACAAAATGGATGAGGTCAAAGGCATTTTAGCAGATTGTCAGTTATGGTTTCCTAATCAGTTTTCTTTCTCCATTCTTACGGATATCCTGTAATGGATGTGTCTAATGTATTTTAAAGGTTTGATGTAAATTCTGGTTACTCTAACAGAAGCAAAGGCTCAAAGCAGTGTTTGAAATTAGTAAATTAAGGGGGGGGGCAAACATGAATGTATAGCCTAGAATAGATTTTAAAAAGGGGGGTTATCCACATACCAAATGCTGGGATTGTATTAATAAAATATGGAGTAGAAACAAGGAAACACACAATTCATAAAGAATACATAACTATTGAAGAGAGTTTTTACTCAGATAGGTTGGTCTTATTTACCCTAACATTTCCTAAAGAATCTTGTTAAGACTCATCTGCTTGAGGCTAAGTTTAATGTAGCCTCCAAGGGATTGCCTCTTTTTTGTGAACTTCCTCACCCAAACGTTGTTCTCTAATTAAAGACAAGATGTAGGACGCAACTTCTTTTTTTTTTTAGGGGGAGATCTTTAATTCAGAACAAACCTCTTACACCTGCAAGCAATATTTCTGATTGCTTTAGAAGAGCCCTCTGAGATCAATTTCAAGATATATGTGAACTCTTTAAACACAGATCAAGGCAAGGTGTCAATTACAGCACTCCAACAGCCCTTCCACACAGTCGTATCATCCAGAATATCAAAGTAGATAATCCAGAATATCTGCTTTGAACTGGGTTATCTGAGTCCACACTGACATATAATCCAGTTAAATTTGGATTTTAAACAAGCTATGTGGGAAGGGCTTAAAGTTCACCTGTGTTTTCAATGCCTAGTGTCATGGGTGTTTAAAACATAGTTCCCAATCATTCCAGTTTAGTAAATTCAGTTCCAATTAATCCATTGTCACTCACTTTTCATGATTTTTTAAAATGTTCCAGTTTTTCTCTCTTTCTACCATTGTCCCCCTTTGTGCTCAGTTTACTACCGCTGCTACAAACTGAGTGGCAAAGTTTCCACTTTTGCCCTTTCTGTACACTCAATCAAAAGCAAATTGCTGCAGACTCTTCTAGCTTGCCTGTTCTTCCTCACTGTGACCTTGACCACTCTGACACAGCTTGGCCACACTTGTCCTGGTCTTCATCTGTGAAATGTTGGAGGCTATGTGAGAGTAGATGCTGCTGTAGGACTGTGCTGGTGCAATGGGTTAAACCCTTGTGCTGCTGAACTGCTGACCTGAAGGTTGGCAGTTCGAATCCTTGGGACGAGGTGAGTTCCCACTATTAGCCCAGCTCCTGCCAACCTAGCAGTTTGAAAATATGCAAATGTGAGTAGATAAATAGGTACCATTTCGGCAGTAAAGGCATAAGATGTTCCAAGGAGTCATGCCAGTCACACAACCATGAGGTGATAACACAGGCTCTTCAGCTCCCCCATTGCCAGAGATGAACACCGCCCCCAAAGCTGGAAATGAAAGGAGAAGCCCCTGCCTTTGTTTGTGTTTGTGTCTCATTGTATTGTAACAAGGCATGTTTGCCGGTATCTGTTTACACTGTAATCCGCTCTGAGTCCCCATGGGGAGAAGGGCGGAATAGAAATAAAGTGTTGTTGTTGTTGTTGTTGTTGTTTTTGCTGTTGTCCTTCTTCCTCTTTTTATCCAAATGTATATCCAAGTGTGGCTGAGATAGTCTCACCTTTGTGCATTATTTAAAATATTGGCTATAAAATTACTTTCAGACTATATGTATCATAAATCATAAATGGATTTAGACCTGAGTCCCATCTCCAAGATATCTCAGGATATACATTACACAGATATAAGTATTTAAAAATTTGAGGGAAAATCCAAAATGCTTCTGATTCCAAGTATTTCAGATAAGAGATACTGTGGTGATTACACCAGATAAAGATATCTGGATATGGAGTGAACCACACTAGTTTGACAAGTGAAAGGCTAGCTTGACTAGGCATCTTCATTTTTGGAAGCAGTCTGGTGTGTACTGAAATATGCAAGTCTCTCAGAGTTATTATATTCAGAAGGTCAGAAGAAATGAACCGAGCTTCGTGTCTCACTGTTTAGAAAATCAACTATACTGTGAGTCATTAAAACAACCAGGCTATAATGAGATCATTGTAGGCATGCGAATAACAAAATTGCCTGCTTCTACATTTATTCTGTGACATATAAGGTTTTTTTTTAATGTTGGGCCCCGTGGTGCTGTCTCGCCCACTCGCTTTGCTTGGCTTCCTCAAAGACAAAAGTTGTGAAGGCAAAATGTGTTGGCATAAAGATTTGAGGAAAGTGAAAATGGAACTTCTTTCTAACACTTTTTTAAAAAGTCATTTGGGGCAGGCTAGTAATACTGGAATCTGCTGCCTGTAGCACAGACCTGAAGTAGTGGAACACAGCACTGCAGTGGGGATGTAGATGTACAGGCATGTGTTCATGTAAAATCTGAATCTGATCCCAGAACATAATCATATCCTCCTACTGTCTTGATTTGGCAGATACTATCCCAATTAATATCTGTAGAGCCCTTTTAGCTGCTTTAAAAGTATCCTGGTTTCTTTCTACTCTTCCCACTTTCCCTCTTTATTCTCAGCTTACTTCAATTGCTGCAAACTGAATTCAAAGTGCAAAAGTAGTTTGCATTGAAATAACTCAGCAGGGGGGAAGATGATACAGAGATGTTGCTCAGGGGATGCCCAGATGTGTTACCATTCTGTTGAGAGGCTTCTCTCATGTTCCCGCAAGCTAGAGCTGACAGACGGGAGCTCACCACATCTTGCAGATTCGAACCAGCAACCTTCAGGTCAGCAACCCAACCTTCAGGTCTGCAGTCCAGTCGGCACAAGGGTTTAACCCATTGCGTCACTGCGGCTCTGTCACTGAAATATTAAGTTATAATTGAAATGGAAATGTGGGGTGACTTAGCTCTATTAATCAATTTAAAATGCCACAAGGCTCTTTACTATTTTTGTTAGAAATCCAGAAAAAAACTGGACAAAATGTATAGGCATTATTGTAAGAGCACATGCTAAAACATTGTAAGGATAAGATGAGATGCACTGAATATGTTTTTGCATCACAATCAACCTAACTGCTCCCTTAGTTATACAAATTAGTGTCAACAAGAGCCAGTAATAAGACTAGATTTGTCAGGTCTCAAGAGAAAGCCAAATAAAAGCTTCTCTAAGGCCACTGGGAGGCAGCAGAGATATTCTGTTACAGATATGAAAAGCTGAATAGGGACAGAGACGTGCTTTAGCTTTTCTAGAGTAAAAGCAATTTGCTTTTTGAAATAAAGTGAGACATTCATGATTCGATTTATGCAATAAGTCAAAAGACTACAGCCATGATAAAGAATTCTTTAAGCATTTGTTGTCTCTTGAAAACCCGGCTCAATTAAGTTATTAATCTTGAAATATTTTTGCCTAGAATATTGTTAATTGATCCTTTTCTACATACTGGTCTACTCAGGTGTCAAGAAAGCCCTTGAAGGCTAGTGTACTAGACCCACAGTCCCATTATATGGTAGTGTAGGGCCCTTCTACACTACCATATCCAGATTGTCAAAACAGATAATCCATATTAACTTTGTTGAACTGGATTATATGAGTGTACACTGCCATATAATCCCGTTCAAAGAAGATAATCTGGATTTTATATGGCAGTATAGAAGGGGCATAAGAATAAGAATTGGGTAGTAAATTTATGGAAGTAAGAACATTCAAACAATTCAGTGTCTACTGTCATATCAATGTACCTTCTGAGTATCCCAGCATATAAAGATGCAAGCGAGCCATTTTAAGAGAGTAAGAATTTAAGAGGGGGCGGGGGAAACGGAGGAGGGGAATATTTTTTTGGACTATGACTCACAGAACACTTCAGCAAGCATGGTCAGTGGCCTTGCTGGTTTGGCCATTTTGGGAGTTTGTGTCCAGAGCATTTCCAATGAGTAAGAATGAACAGGCCAAACAAGGGAGAACTTGTTAGAGGTTGCACCTTAACACGCCTATACTTAGTAGTTGCTAGACTGCATGCCTTTCTAAAAGTTCAAGCACAGAACATATTCATGTAATCCTTTTTCTCTTCATTTTGAGTGCTGTGGTTAATTTTGTTGTCTGTAGTTCTCCCTTCCTTCATATTTGGACAGTACATACTAGAGAACCTCTGTAATAAAACCCTTAATGTTTGTATTAAGGCTAAATCACACACACACACACACTTTACAAAGAAGACTAAACTTGCTTCATCTCTCTGCTAGACTTTGGGTAGGGTGGGACTGGTTAGTTCTCACCTTCTTCTTGCAAATGATAGTTACTCTACTATTTCTCATATTCCCCAACAGATCTGGATTCACATTTTATCTTATAGTATGGGAACTCACTGTGTGATTGTACATCACTTGTTGTTTCATTTATTTCTAACCCGCCCTTCTCTCTCAGGCCACTCAAAGCATCTGTGAGAACAAAGCTATTTATATCCCTTAATCTCCTTAGTGAAAAAAAAATCAGGTACAACTGAGTGAAATATATTTTGGATGGGAATGCCATATGCTTCCACACTATTGTAGTGAAAACAGACTGGCCATCATCTAATCACTGGGGAGCCCCTGGTAGCGCAATGGATTAAACCCTTGTGCCAGCAGGACTGAAGATTGACAGGTCGCAGGTTCGAATTCGAGGAGTGTGCAGATGAGCTCTCTCTTTCAGCTCTGGCTTCCCATGCGGGGACATGAGAGAAGCCTCCCACAAGGATGGTAAACCATAAAAACATTCAGGTGTCCCTTGGGCAACATCCTTGCAGGAAGCCAATTCTCTCACACCAGAAGCAACTTGCAGTTTCTTAAGTCACCCCTGACATGAACAAAAAAAACAAAATCTAACCATTGCTGAGATGAGAAAACACTAAGAACTCATGAGTTTTAGTTTAGATCAGGGTGGCCTAATTAAAATATAGAGGTAGCAGTTTAGAGGTGATCTTGGCTCACATATAAAAAAGTGAAATGATAAGTACATATTCCTTCTCACGCTGATGCCGGTCCTCTGCTTCTTTCATCACCTCCTGTGACTGTTCCAGCTTGGCGTCCACCAGTTTCTGCTGAAGCTCCCTATGCTTGAATATCTTATCAAGGTGCTGAAAGGGGGTGTGAGAGAAGAATTATGTTATTTTTAGACACACTGATTCTCAGTTTTGATACAATGAGGCAAATGCTGGAAAATGACTACAGTATGTGATTAAGGCTGCAATGATTATGCACTACTGCATGCGAGCAAACTGCAGTGCACACAGTGAGGCTTATTTTTAAGAAAACATTTATAAAACACGAAAGTATTTGAAATATTTACAATTCTATTGGCATTTCATTAAACTGATCGATTTAGTGAGTATACTCCCAAATAAACCAGATAAGCAAATAAATAAGCTACAAATGTGTGCCACAAAGTCCAATACCCAAGGTAATGATGGTTGTTGTATACATTTTGCCTCTGTGTCACTGTTTTTGATATTTATTAGTAATCCACTGAAAAGGGTTGTTTACTGTATACAATACACTTCTGCTTTTTGCTTGAAAGGGTTGCCTAGAAATGCAATGAATAAACCAAAGATCTCAGGAACTGATCTGAGAGTCATTTTGTAGTCATGTGCCTTTAAGTCAACCCCAACGTATGGTTACCATATCATGGGGTCTTAGGAGCCAGATTGATTCAAAGGAGGTTTCTGAATAAATCTTGACAGGTTCTGAATAAGTCTCTGGGGAGAGAGCAGAAAGTGTGTTGCACTTTGAGGGTCATCCTTGCATCCTTAACTGTTTTTAAGGCGTGTGTGTGTGTGTGTGTGTGGTGGATGGGGATGGGGATGGTGGTGGTTGTGGTAGTCATGTTTGCTTTTGGATGAATGCTCTCCCTGAGCACATGATCTAAGTGGGTGGGGATTCTGCTAAACTACTGTCTTTCTTGAGGGCAGAGCTAGCAACCAGTAGCTCTATATAACTGTTCCATCAGTTTTTCAACTTCAGTCTTTGAGGACCCGCTGGCTGAAGGGGTGAAAAAATAACTGCATGGATGCAAAAAATGATTCTGTCATTCTCTGCTACAATGTGTGGGATAAGTTTGTCTTTTTGTCAGTAAATCACACTGGCTACACTTGCAGCAAATGCAAATTAGTGGCTCTCCTCAAAGAGAAGGTCAGTGTACCACAGCTATGTATTAATATTATGATTATTATTAATATTATTCTGACACAAAAACACAGTATGTCACTGTAAATGAGATATATATGCTGGATTATTATTGTTATTATTATTATGTTATTTATTCCCCGCTTTTTCTCTCCACAAAGGACACTCAAATCACATAGCTCTCTCACCTCCTCTCTGACTTCATACTGATCTATGATGGTTTTCAATTTCTCTGCGAGCTCGGTGTTTTCCTGGCACAACTTCATGTTCCTTTCACTTTGCTGCTCAATCTGGGCTTGGATATCATTCAATGTGCCCTGGAAATGATTTGTGATTTCCTTCCTTTTTTCCTCTTCTTCTCTTGCCCGCTGGAGGGTCTCCTCCTTTAATAAAACACTCAATGCATTATAATGGTTTCCTTTCCATAGATACAATGCAATTAGCAACCACTGGACCAGTGTTAGATGCAGCCTTATGAGGGAATGGAGAGTCACACTTGGTGGATTTCAGATTTCATATTGTCTGAAACAGGAGGCAGAGGAGATTGTTGCAGAGGTTTTTTAAAATAGTCATGTCTCCTGGGCCTCTGTCGTCAATAAAGACACGCTAGCCCTTAGGACATAGATAGGAAGGGCTATTTATGTATTCAGCTGTGATTCTAAGTCTCACTCAAGAGCTTGGGATATGTAACAGCAATTAAATCAAACCAAATAAAGCACATGAAGACACACAAAATGTAGCTAGGAAAAAAGCTTATAAATAAATTAAAAGCTTTCTTCCACTTTACTTAGGTTTTTCCACTAATCATCTATTCTAGTGGTTAGAGGTTAATTCCTGTACATACTGTAGGATTTTTCCACAGGGAAAAATCTCACTGAACACTATAGAATTCATTGTACTGTACATATGCATGTGACCACACTATTGCTATGGCATTATTTGGGTGGACATTTTAATAGCTTTCATATTATTGCATGGTGACTATGTCAAAGGTTATAAATCACACTGGGGATTAAAAGGTGTGGCAAAGAGATTTAAACATATACACATGTGATAGAACTCATGAGAAAAATTCAGAGATGATAAGGCTACCAATTGGCTACTCATTCTAAAGGTCAAGCATTATTTCCAGGCTCAGGGGAAGTGGCTACTAGTGTTTCCAGTGTCAATGGGATGGCAAATTCAGATTTCGGTACAAAAAAGCTATCTAAATTGTTTTAAAGTCAAACCTGTAGTGGATTGACTGCCCCAAAGGTCATAGAGACATCAACCACCTCTGATACAGGCAGCATGCCTCTAAATCAGGGGTGGGCAAACTGCGGCCCGGGGGCCGGATGCGGCCCTTTGGCCGATTCTATCTGGCCCTCCTAAGAGTCCCTGGCTTGCCTCCCCTGCCTGGCCTCTGCATAAAACTCTCCAGAGAAGGGGACTACAAGGAAGCATTATTTTATTTTAGTGGTTTTTATTATTATTGTATAATAATTTTATTATAATAATAAAATAATATAATAAATAATATAATATAATGTTATATTATATATTATAATTCCAATATATTATAATGTCTATATATATACTATAATATAATTATGATATTAATACTAATGTATGAATATTTCTTGATATATTAATATGTTAATATTAATGATGTGTAATACAGTATATGGTAAATATAGTAAGTGAATAAATACATAAATTATGTAGATTAGCATGTAGTTCCGCCTTTAGGTGCGGCCCTCCATAATATTTTTTGGCTCTCATGTGGCCCCTTGGAAAAAATAGTTGCCCACCCCTGCTCTAAATAATAAATGCTGGGTAACAGCCATGTTCCTCATGTCCTGTCTGTTCTGTTACAAAATACCCTTTATCTATGTTAGTTTACAAATGATAATCCATGACTTGAAATAAAGGTTTCATTTCAGTCAAGAGATGCCACCACACTTTCCAGTAAAGTCCAGAGGTCGGAAAATGACTCTTCTGGCACGGTAATTCCTAGCATGCATGGTTCTCCCGGCTGCGAGGAAATCTAGATCTTGTAGTAAATAAACAAAGCAGCTTTTCTGATTGGTTAAATACATGCTAGGCTGGAATATGTACGTGACCTTTTTACTAGCATCCACATAGTCTTTGGCTTAATCCAAGCTTTTCCCCGCTTCCGTTTCAAGATAATACTCGCAAAACTGCATTACTTGCTCAGAGCACCAGGCATCAAAAATCAATGCTATGTGTTGATTTTTATCTATTTGTTTAAACCTGATGAAAAGAAAAATTACAAGATAATTTAAATAAATCTTGTCAACTTTTTGACAATTTTGTAAGCTTTCTAATCTCAGTGTTGCACCACAACTAGACTGGAGAGATAAAGGCTACATTTTGACACAGAGATAAGGGGTGAAGCTAATCATTCTCAATGTTCAAGCATATTCCACCCTTCTGAGATATCTATGAGATCCTGTCTCTGTCAACCTGACTTTAGTGATTACAAAAACCTCCCTTTCTTCTTTGCGCAATACCTCCCAAGCTATTTCTAGTAGCATCATTCCATAGTGCTCCTGTAACAGTCAGCTGCTACCACCGCATAGCTGGGCAGCTCCCTTGGGATCCAGCCAGAACTGGGAAGAAACAATCAACCCATATGCTTAGTACTGTTCATGTGGCAGCAGGCCTTGAACCTTTAAAGCAGCACACACGGATTGCAACTATAGACCCATAGTACCCATTAGCACTGCTCAAACATTTCAACCAGAAGTGAAGAAATGGATCACAACCTCCCTTTCTGTAACCCTTGGTGCCTCCTTGACATTGCCCACAGACCTTGCAAAACCACTTCAAAAGGTAGAGCCTTTGGTCACCCCCACCTCCTGATCCTTCTAAAACAGGTGAGAATAAAATTAAGAGTGAAGTTGCATCACTTCCTTTTCTTTTTGTTAAACATTTTTTTATTTTAAAAAACTAAAAACATAACAATCAAAAACTAACATGGAAAGTGGTAGAACAATATGGTTATAGGAAAGTAAGAAAGATAAAAGAGTTGAGTAAAAAAAAAGAATAAGAAAAGAAGTAAAAAAAGGTTGACTTCCATTCCGAACTTTGCGATTTCTATTCTTGTATTTAGTCTATTTCCCTAGTTTTATTTAGCCATTGCTTTCCACTAATCTTCTTTCTGTAGTCCTGAAAAAGGTCCCAGTTAGTCCTTTTTGTCGGTTTACCTACATTTTTTTAACCAATAGGTTAATTTGTCCATGTTCTTTATTTCCTTCAATTTGACTATCCAATTCTCAATGTCAGAGGCTTGTTCTTGTTTCCAATATTTTGCAAAGAAGATTCTTGCTGCCATTGTCATGTATGTAAATAATCTCTATTTTCATCAAGGTCCAAGTCCGAATCAGTAATACCTAGTAAGTAATACTCCGGTTTCTTCTTAAACTTCATTTTGAGGATTTTCTGAAATTCTTCATGAGTTTCTGTCCAATATTTAGCGGCTATCTTACAGGACCACCACATATGGAAAAAAGTCTCTTCATGATCCTGGCCTTTCCAACATTTATTTGGTGTATTCTTGTACATCTGGCCTAATTTCTTGGGTGTAATGGACCACTATGGAACATTTTAAACCAATTTTCCTTTAAGTCCACCACATAAGTGTACTTTTATTTTTTATTCCAGATTTGTTCCCATTCCTTAAAATGAATTGGTCTTTTTAGATTCTCTGCCCATTTCAGATTCTCTGCCCAGATTCTCTTCCGTTTCGGTAGCCCAGTCTAACAGTTTATTATATATTTTTGTTATTACCTTTTTTCAATTTGTAATATTTTATCCCAGATTGCTTCTTCCTGGTTGAAACCTATCTTCTTGTCTTGATTATAATATTCTTTTTCTGATGTGAATGTCCCACCAATGCTGGTAAGTTGCCCTTCCCAAGTAAGCCTTCTCAACTATTTGTTGTTTCAGGTGTGGTAGTGGAGTATGTTGCTCTACTGTTCATGTTGAGGAAAGATTCAACACCCAGCCCATTCCAACTAGATCAACATTGCCATATAATCCAGTTTCTGAATCTGCTTTGAACTGGATTATAGGAGTCTACACTGCCATATAATCCAATTCAAATCAGATAATCTGGATTAAGAAACTAGACAATATGGCAGCATAGATGGGACCTCAGATTCTTTGCATAGACTGGTGAGGGAATGCCATCTTGTCCTTGACTTCAGATAGCAAAATGTCTTGGACCAGTTCTGTTGGTTACCTCCCAATTAGCCTGGTGATCATGCCATGTGAGATAGGATTATCTTATTTAACAGATTTATTTGCATTTGGATGAAGGAACTTCAATCCTAAATTATCATTGGCCAAAAGATGAACTGAGAGTCCAGAATGGTTATCAAAATGAGATTTACAATGGAGATGACATTAATGAGAACTGATGTCTAGAAAAGGAAACAGATTATATAATTTGGCACAACAATACAAGTAGTTCTGACATTTTCTCCACTCATGTGATCCAACTAAGAAAAACTCAGTAACTTCCAATTGTTGGCTATCTGACCCTGTGTCTCACAATACATGAAGGTGAAGGAAGAGGGCCACTCCTACATCCTGCAGAAGCAAATCCCACAGTATGAATAATATGCACTCTATTGAAGTGCTTCCTTTCATGTGACCTGACTCTTCCATTCTGCAGATTCAGACAGATGATCCCAGATTCTGGTATTATAAGGGGGAAGGAGGGGGCAAATTTTACCTATCCATCTTTTTCACAGTATATACAATTTTAGTTTGTATTCCTTGGTTATTGCTCCTTTTTGATCTCCTGCAGAGTAAAATAGCTACACATGTAATTTTTTCCTATGGGAGAATTCCAAGGAGTTCTTTGATAATTTTAGTTGCCATTTTCTGTGGCATTGCCATCTGTACAATATCCCTGTGCCATACTAAATCTGAGAAAGTGAGCAAAGACTATGCATCCCATCTTAAATTCTGTGGCTGCCTCTTGCAGAATTCTGGGGTTTGTAGTTCAGGGGCGGGGCCTTTAAAATGCTCAGCCGGAGAGGGCCTGGACCTTACTAAACTACGAACCTCAGAATTCTGCAGGAAGGAAATGGCCACAAGATTTCCGAAGATGGGATGCATACTATATAAGATGTACCTATATAAGATGTTCCATGGGTGGTCCTAACAAAGATTCATATAAGGCGGACATATGGAACCTCTGATCTGCAGACCACCACTTTAGACGTGACTCACAAAAGTCTCCAGTGGTCCAAAGCTTTTTTGACCGTTACATTCAGTTAATGACTGGGTTCTGGAGGACTGAGCTCTAATGTGTAGCCCAGGAAGATTGCATGGATTTGAACACTCATTTGTAGACAGGGTTTGCATTGGATTTCACTTCTGATTAGGAAAGTATTGAATTGAATGGTTCATGTATGGTTGATTAGTGAGACAATGTTCAAATAGGGAAGACTTCTGTTTGAGCATAGTCACATTGTTGTGTTCCTGCCCTGTGGCCTGTAGCTCTTCTGGAATGTGTCCCATAAGATCCTTCCCAAATTGGAATCTGGACCATAGGCTGGAAAAGGTTTTCTGTCTCAATTACAAAAGCAGTAAGATATGCAAGCAGTATTATCTATTCATTTTCTAATTATATTCAGCATAAAAGCTATGATTTCAACCTATTTAAGAAAGGAGTATTTGGCCATCAGCAAAAACAATGCAGTTAGAACTGGGTTGAAATAGTGCCATGGTATATTCCAGAGATCATTATGTTGTCATTTCTGGGGAATGCTTAGAAGCCTGCTTAGTTGTTTCCTTTGTAGGGCCACAATTGACAGTCTTCCTGGAGAAAGAATCAGGACATTTTATTCAAGAGGTTAGTACTGTGGACATACCTTTTGGAAAAAAATCAGTCTCACCTTCAGGGTTTTGTTGTGTCTTTGGAGCTCCCTGCAGAGACTTTCTAATTTGCTTCGGGCAAGGATGGCTCTGCTGTGTTCACTCTGCAACTGATCCTTCTCTTTTACCAGCTGTGTCTGTCTTTTCTGTAGATATTTTAGCTTTTTCTGCTCAGTGCGATGCTCCTCCAACTAAAGAATATGGAGAAGAATATAAAGAGGAAAAACAGCAAGGATCTTTACTTATATCACCTTTGCAGGTCTTTTTTTTGAAACAGCTAAAATGGTTTCACTCTGGTTTTACACTTGCACAATTGCTGATAAAAGTGTGCCATGTAGAAATTTTGATCTTTTTTTCACATGGGCAATTAGCATTTAACGTGGACTATCTATTAATATACAATGTTGTTTTTATGCTGTTTTATCCGGCGCTTGTGAGCCGCCCTGAGCCCCCCGGGAGTGGCGGCATAGAAGCCCAATAAATAATAATAATATTACACTGAAAGGGATTTTAACTACCTAGGTATTATTTTATTTTTTCTTCTTTGTCACTTATGTAAGTCGCCCCGAGCCACATTGGGAGTGGCAAGTAATAAGTGCGAATAAATAAATAAATAAATAATAAAATATATTGTTTTAATTTAAATGTTGACCATTTATTTGTCATCTCAATTGTTGTTTTTGGCACTGATGCAGGATTTATAATAAAGGATAAAGATGCGATAACAAACCTATTAACAATAGCAAGACTGCTTATAGCAAGGAATTGGGAAAAAGAAATAAATATATAAATAGAGGAATGGTAGAAGGAAGTATGGAAACTTGCAATAAATGATAAGTTAACATGTATATTAAAAGTAAAAAGAGGTATATGGAAACAAAGTGATTTTGATGAGGTATGGAGAAAATTTATTGAAAAAGGATTAGAAAAGGAAGAAGGAAGGTTACCTCCACAAGAAGAAATGAAATTTTGGATGAATGATATGTAAAAGCAATGGCTTTGGGAGGGGGAGGGGAGCACAGTGGTGAGGGATACAAAAATGTATAAGAAAAACATAATGGCAGATGCTAAAGATTGAAGTATTGTAGCTAGAAATGAATAACATGAATCTGCTGTAAATAGACATTGCATAATATTGTGTTGACAATGATAAAACAATAAAAATATTTTTAAAAATAATAATAATTAAATGATATATTGCATTTCCAGTTCCTTTGAAATGATTTGAAAGGAGAAGTTCACTAGAATGGCTGCAAGGACACTGAGCAATCAGATCTCACCCTAGGAACACCTGTTTTGGGAGCTGAAGGTTATAAATCAGCAGTAAAGCAAGTGGTCAATGCTGGCAGCAACTGTTCTACTTAGTGCTTCTGTACTCTGGTTTTCTTGCTTGCTGCTCCAATAAGTCTTTTGCCAAAGACTTACTTAATGTCCGATGTAAGACTTTTGCCTTGCTTTTGGGATTTTCCTTCTGTTCCTTTGCTGCTGTTTGTTACATTATTATCATTTTGCTGAAGTAAAGCTTTTTTAGTTTCTTTAACCTTTGTTGTAAGACTGTTTCTGGGGCAAAACGGGGCACTTAATTAGGGGCTTTCAGAAGCAACTCACCAAATGAACCATGAACCTTCCATCCATCTAACCAGGTGATGTTGCCATAGCACATAATCCAACTGTCCTGGTTTGGTGGGGCTGATTATTCTCCTATCACACTACTTTTTCAACTGCTTTTAAATTGGTATCTCCTCCCACCACCCCATGTGTCCTTAGCTTACTTAAATTGCTATAAAATGAAATAAAAGTACAAAGGTAGTTTGCATTCAACTCAGCAGAGAGAGGGGGAGGGAGAGGGGGGAGGGAGGGAGGACAGGAGGGGGTGAATCTTGACCTTCCCAGTAGACAATAGCAAACTGCTGCAATCTCTCTTACATAGTGTCTTCTCCATGAATAACCTTTGCCATCTTGATCACATTGCTGTTGCTTGGCCTCACACATCCTGTTTTTATCTATGAAACCTTGGAAGGTATGCCAGCAATCAGTTTTGAAAAGTCATCTGTAAATAAAGCCACCGAAGTCTAAATCCCTTTAGCAGAGTCGGGACAGGTTCAACTAGTCTAACTGCTTCAAGCCTTTCACTGAGTAGGGTTGAATATAATTATTGCTGTAAGGGGACACTAATATTTATTGATATTTATCAATGAAAAGGATGATTCTTTAAAAGTGTCCATGCCAGGGATTGACAATTGCCCAGAGTGAGGTAGGTGGGAGAAACTACCGTATCTTAGCTGTTTGTTCTTGTATTTTTAATCATACCTTCTGTTATAGAAACGAGCAGCAGGGATCAACATAGTCACCTCCAATGGCTGCACAAGACTCAGCATAGTTTTTAACGTTGGCACTTTGCCCATGTAACTTCCTTGCCAGGAACTTTACTAGTTCTCTTGATGTTCACCTTCTCAGCCCAGGCACTGTGCCATTAAAAACATGTCATTCTCACCGCATACTATTGGAAACTGAGTAATGAAAGCTCCCTGGAAAAGTAAGGTTTTACTTGGAATAGCTCTTCAAGCTGTTAGCACCAAAGGAAATATGAAGTTGATCCAAGTGTGCTTGCTGCAACTTGATGCCCTAACCATTTTCTTTAGAATACATATTCATGGGTAGTAGTCTTCAGAATAGGTAGCTGGAGGTTTGCAATTGTCCTCCTTAACATCAAAAAGATACCAAGTAATGTTCATATATGCTAAAAAGAGAGTAATAATCTTCCTTGTGGCCTGGAAAACTGTATTTAGTTATTACAGTCTCTGTTATCAAACATGTGATACCTATCAAGGTGAATAGGCATCACAAACAATTTTCACATTTCCTCCAAAATGTTTAATTCTTCTTGGTGTCTCTTAACACCCAACTCATAACTTAACTTAGCCCTGGAACAAATATACGAGGCACAGGATGTGTTAGACTGCATCCACATCACACAGCTATAGAGGTTTGATACTATTTAACTGCAGTGGCTCCATCCTATGGAATCCTGGGATTAGTAGTTTGGAGAGATGTTTAAGAGTTCTCTGCTAGGAAGTTGTATTCCATGTAACACAAATTTACTCCTAATTCTGAAGTCGCAACTGGGTGCTTACCGATAAGTCCTTTAATATCCACAATGAGCACAAGATGAGGGTATCTGAGGTTCTACCATCAATTATGCGCCCTCCAACTCCTTTATCCACATCTCTCACCTTCAATAGTCATCTTAAGTAGGATTCCTGAACAGTATTTTATATCAGCATGTCTCAACATTGTGATCTGAACAGCAGTATTGGTCCTCAAGCTATTGTATGCTGGTCTGCATTGGGGGAGAATTACCTGTGCATCTCATCAAATAGTATGAAAAGCAGTGATCTATACTGGCAGTTAAGTGTACAGTGTATATACTATTCTGAATTCTGTGTGCCTGGTAGCTGTGGGGAACAAATGCTATGGGAAAAGAGTGGATGGGGAAAAGAAGCTAGCAGTGCATTTGAGACTGATATTTTCACATGAACTTTCATGGATATCAGTCCACTTCTTCAGAAATACTAATGTAATGTTAAAGCCACAGGTACAAAATGACTTCCCCACTTTCCTTTTAAACCGAAATAGATTAATTTAGCTATCTCTTTGAAGGAGGTGGGGAAAATTATACAGTAGTTGAAGATTTTCTCCTGTTTAGAAGGGATTGGTATTTTCTCATTTTTAAAAGCATAGTATAATCTTCATGGCTCCATGATGGCACAATAGGTTAAATTGCTGAGCTGTTGAAGATGCTGACCTAAAGGTTGATGCTTTGAATCCAAGGAGTGGGAATGAGCTCCCACTGTTAGCCACTGTTTTTGCTAACCTAGCAGTTCAAAAACTTGCAAGTTGTGAGTAGATCAATAGGTACTGCTTCTATGGGAAGGTAACAGTTCTCCATGCAGTCATGTTGGCCATATGACCGTGGAGGTGTCTATGGACAATGCTGGCTCTTCGACTTAGAAATGGAGATGAGCACCACCCCCCAGAGTCGGACACGACTAGACTTAATGTCGGGGAAACCTTTGCCTTTACTATCATCCTCTAGGATGCACTGTGGAATAGAGAGGGCATTTTTGAAAGCAGGATGTTCTCTCCCAAGTCATGACTGCAATACTAACCAATTCTGCATACTTCTTAAATAAAACATCCAGCTTTTCTTCAGGTGTATTCAGCTTGTTCAAATGTTGCATCAACAGGGTAGCTTCTTTTCCTAAAGGGAATAATGCAGACTACGTAAGTATCAATCTCCATAGAAAGTCCATTTCAGACCAGATGAAGATCTGCACAAGAGTGTACAAATATTGGTGATCTGAAAGTTTCACCTTTCTTGCTTTTGCTTCTGTATTGTGCAAGCATGCCACATGCCATATTTCGTTCATATTCCAAGTGCTTGCGAAGAAAGATTTAGAGTTACCTTCTATTGTATAGTGCTGTAGTTGTTCTAGTTTCATATCTTTTGTGAAAATGCTCAAAGCAGTTATTAATATCATCTTCATCACTGAAGGAATACACCCTCTAGTTGCACAGGGACTGTGGCACAGCTGGCTGCAAGTCAGCTGCATTAAGATCACTACTGACCGAAAGGTCATGAGTTTGAAGCCAGCCTGGGTCCCGACCAAAATTGTGTAGCTTGTTGTCGACCTATGCAGCCCAAAAGACAGTTGCATCTGTCAAGTAAGAAATTTAGGTACCACTTTGTGGGGAGGCTAATTTAACTGATTTATGAAGCCATAAAAATCTCCAGGAAGTATGCAAAGAATGAGGAAGTGACAGCTCCTCTGGTAGCCAGAAGCTGTAATGTTAAATAGCCTCTGAATGTCTGTCTATATATGTTGTGTGTCTACGGCATTGAATGTTTGCCATGTATATATGTACATTGTAATCTGCCCTGAGTGCCCTGTGGGGTGAGAAGGGCGGAATATAAATACTGTAAATAAATAATAAATAGATCCACTGTTTGTAGCCTCAAATGCTGCAAACTGTTTATTTCATGCCCTATTATATAACTGGAGTCTAATACTCAGAGTGATGCCCTCTGGGGACCCCTGTCATTAGCACCACCTAATACTTATTAGTATTCCCACTTTGAAAAATAACTGAGAGGCCCATTTTCAACAAACTCATCCTTTCTTCTCCTATGAGGAGATGAAAACTTGTGCTATCAGTGTCAAGTGGTGAAACTCTCCAGAGACTGCTGTGGCGCCTTTCCTTTCCTGATATAGCCAATGAGTCACATTACATCCTGCATTCCACTTACGCACGTAGCTACTTGCCTAGTCCCCTCAGGATTTTCTTTTCCAGTTTTTGTTCTCTATGAACAGTGGTGGACTCCTTTGATCCGGAGGCATCCCCAGAAGCAATGTGTTCTTTCTCGGCCTCGTCATGGACATCTTCATATTCACCGTCCTCATTATTAAATGATTCTCCTTTCTCAGGTTTGTCTGTTCCTTTAGCGTTTCTGTCCTCCACCAGACTGGCAGCTGACCCATAGGTTTTAATAATGTCCTCCAGCTGTCGGCTCAGTTCTTCAGATATATCACAGAGCTTTATTTCAGGCAGGGAATGAGCTGCATTCTCAGGGGACAGAGGCCTGGGAGGCGAGCTTTCATTTTGTTTCTCTAATCCATTCTGAGTAGGGAGCAAGTCAGAGCTGTTTATGGGCAACGGTGGCTGGTCTTCAGGTTGATGACTGGCATCTTCACTGATAACCTTGATGATCTGGTCATCCTCCATTCTTGAGATATTACCTGGCAGCAAAGAGGGTTACATTTTGAGCACAACCACATGTGACCAAGAAGAGATTAAACGAAAACTGACAGAATTTTAGCAGCATTTTTACTGCTTTTCACTGGAAAGAACATATCCCAAAGCAATTTATAGCCAAAATGGATGCAGTGAACCTGATTGCTAAAAATAACAGACCAATATAGCAGTAAATCAATAAAACAATTCAGTAAAATTAATTCATTAAAAACCAGACATTCACCATGAGGCTTATAACAATAAACAATTTGGCATAAACTAATTATTATCTTATTTTCAAGCAAGATGAGCAAAAAGCCTTTTTTACAGAGATATTTTAGCATTGATTATCACATTTTTACATTTATTTCTGCATTACTTGTTACTGATGCTGATGCTGTGGAGAAGAAATGCCTTTGCAGATGTTGGCTGATTGGTTCTCTTATGGTCCTTTACCTATAATAAGCTTTTTTGGCTAGGACTGGTGAGAGCTTTAGGTCACATGATGCCCTTGCCAGGCCTATACCAATCATCAGGATTTCAGCAATGCAATGCAGACAGAGGAGTGTATTTTCTTCGCTTCTCTCTGTTGCCAGAATGGAGTCTCACAGGCACAAGGCAACTTCTGATGGGACTCCATAGGGCCTCCTTCTGGCAGTAGAGAGAAGCAGAGTACAGAGTGTCCCTGAAGAAGTTGGGTATTTACCCAACTCCTAATAGAATAGACTAGCTTATATATTGCACAATGATATTTCATGCCTTCCTCTGCACACACCACAAAAACACTCATCCCTCCACACACATCCCTCCACCACCACACAGTATCCAATGCCATATCAGTGCAAAACCATGGAGTTCAACATAGCCACAGCGATAGTACAAAAGCTATCCTTCAGTCTGTTTACCCTTGTCTTTGTCTCCCCGTACCATCTGCTAAATGGCAATAATTCAAAAAAAGAATATGCCAAGTGAGATGCATCCCCAAGAATGCTCTGAACTTTCTTAAGGTAGTGGGGATTATAAAGTTCTTTCAAAGAGGGGAGAGGGTAACCAATGATTCGCTGCGCAGAAGTGGTGACCCTTTGGAGTGCCTTTCTATCTGCCACTGTACAGCTATTAAACCATGCACAGATGCAGTAGGTTAAGATACTCTCTATAGCACAGCAGTAGAAAGTAATTGAAGAATGCGAGAGGGCAGCAGGGAAAGATGGTTCTAAAGGGGGAAATGACTTGTGAAGGCAGAGGACTGACACTGATGGGAGCAGGCATGTAGCCAGGGGGGGCTTGGGGGGCTTCAGCCCCCCCCCAAATTCTCAGGGTGGTCCGGGAGAAGGCCTCACTAGTACATTATTTAAACTGTTATATTTATTCATATCACAATCTGATCATCATGCTCAATATATCCCATATGCATGGGGGTATTGGGATAACGATACAAAAGCTTTGCTAGGGTAGACCCTCTCTCACACAGACTCAGCCCCCCCAATCAAATTCAGCCCCTCCCGAATCAAAATCCTGGCTACGGCCCTGGATGGGAGGAAACAGAGTGTGACTTCCCGTCTCCCGCTTTCCCCTGATGTCCTCTGCTTTAACCTTGCTCATTTGATGAAGTCCTAAGACTGGGGCACAAGTTATGATGGGCAAATGGTTAGAACAGGTCCCTTTCTTGTGCCTTAAACAAGCTGGCTTTGGCCCTAGGAAGGGCTTATCTTGGCCTGGCAACATTGCCAAGCTTCGGCACAAAGTTGACTCTCAGTGAAAGATCTGGACACTCATGCCACTAATTGGCAACTTATTTTTATACAGTCTGTGGACTTATTTAAATATTTTATATTGCTTTTTATTTGTTTACTTTAAAAAAACCTTTAGACAGTATATAATAAACATAATAAATCCACAAATAAGAGGTAAAGGACATGTGAAAACATAAAGCTGTTCCATAGCATGCCAGATCATGGGTCTGTCAAGCCCAGTATTAACCTCTTTAGCTGCTTGGCAGAATTTTACATAAACTTGCTATCTAAAGTTCTTTACCAGGAAATGCCAGAGAATAAACAGAGCATTATCTCAAGCACTTTATGTTATGTCTCCTCTTCTAAAAGGCCTGGTGTTTTTTGTGTATTCTACCTGAGCCTGGAAAAGTTCATTTTTTGAAATACAATTCCCATAGCTGGAAGCTACCATTATTGGTGGCAAAATGGCAGGGGCATCCTGTGAGTTGTACTTCAAACAAGTAACTTTTCAAAGCTCTGCCTATAACTTATTCAATCTCTCACTTACTACTCTTTTCTTGCCCTATACTCTTTCTATAATATTTGTGCATATGGGATCTGTGCCAACACTTGGCTTGTCCCTGCCACTTACTTGCCAGCTTTCAAGTTGAAGGGTTACAGCACCATTCTCCAAACCAAGGCAAAATTATTGATGGTATCATTGTAACTAATGCTCCTGGGTCTTCAGTGGCAAGAGGACCCTATATCCTTTTGTATGGTGATACTTTCAAGATAGGATTGCTCCTGGGATGGAAGAAGCTGTAGATCCCTCCTACATAGATGGTAGTGTTTACTCTGCTTTTCCCAACTGGAGAGCAAATCAAGAGGTGAGATGTCGTTGTGGCTGTTTCTGAGATGGGAATTGTAGTAATGCCAACTGGGACACATGTGGTGGTGGAGGAATCGACAAAGCGGGTCCCTTCTTTGGATCTGAAAGAAGCTGACTTTGGCCCTAGGAAGGACTTTCCTTGGCCTGGTAACATTGCCAAGCTTTCCAATGAAAGTCCAAACATGCATAGCACACAAAAGGGACCCTCACTTGGAATGGTCTTGAAACCTATAGGAATGATATCCCATCACTATTGAAATGTTTTATGGCCCTTTTAAAAAAACGTATATGTGTGTGGTAGTTCAGTATCAGAATGAAACAAGCAGTGCGGAACCCTCCCTCCTCTTTAAACAGTACTTTAGTTTAAAGAGAAAGCAATGTTGTGCTTGATGGGAGGCATTTCTGGTCCCACAAGTAAGTACTGGATTGCGTGGTTTCTCTCTCAATTCATGCACAATCCCCATAATATAGGTATCAATGCAAACAAATGGAGTTGTATTGTTGCAAGTACTAGGGAAACATTCTGTATTTTTTCCTCTCAAACTAGAGGCAGCTCGTGGCTCCCATATCAGCAGGATGTTATAGTAAATGCCTTCAAAGTATTACTTTTGCTTAAAAGAGCTCTCCAAGGTGCTGAACTCTATTCCTCAATAGGAGGAAGCACTTTGAATAATTTTTTAGAGCTCACCAAAACCTGAAATGAACTCACCATTCCACTGATATGAAAACAAGCAGCACAAGCCCACTGGCTCCCAACAGCACGACTGGATTGCAATGACTTTTGCACCTAAATTCATCTACTATGTACCTTGTACAATACATAACCTAGGATCTCAGGGAAGTCTAATGGGTTTTTGCTTGACAATATCCATTACATGAGTATCTGGGTCTAATTATGCACAACCAGACAAGCACCTGGGACAGGCATAGTGCAGGCTCTGGGCCTCATGGCTCTGATATATCACTGACATTGTTTTGTTGGTCTATACTCTTGCATGAATTCTGCAGTACTTCATCAGTCTCAGGGATGTTAATCTGAATTTTGTGTTATGATCAACAACGCTATTTTCCAGCGTACTAAGATACCAACCATTCAGTCCCCTCCTTCTATAAAAGCTCAAACATAGATTTAAATAATTTGATAGTTGAAATCCTAAATGTTCAGAGAAGAGTGTTCCATTTAGCCCATTCCCAAGGTTCAAATTAAATTATTCTACCCCTCAAGTATTCAAGACTATAGCATACAAATTTGGCAACAAACATTACCCATCCAGATTGTACATTTAAATAATGGTTAAGGCTAACACTTCACATCACTTTGCTTTATTATTTCTTCAAGGAAAAAACATTCTCTACTTATTATTAGATATAATTTCTTGTGTAACTCTGTCACTCCTGATTTACAAATCTGTGTTCAATCTGTTTGATATCTGATGCAAGATGAGTAGTTTTGTTTTCCTCCCCAAATAATCAAATACTTAAGTGCAGCCTGCTGAATAGAGATTTCACAATACTTGTGCTAAATGTTCATGCTAAAGATGTCCCAGTCCATGGCCTTCTCACTGATAGTAGTGTTCTTAGTGATTGGAGGCTTCCATGTCAGTGACACTGTTAAACTGTCCTGGGTTTTAGTCGGAATTTTAGGGAAGTGGATTCACCAACCCACTCATATGGAAGTCACCAGCTGCTGCTCACTGATGTCATCAATGCTGTTTTGCGTCCCTGGAAAAATCTACAGAGAGGACACCTAAGCAAGTAGTGGTCCATAGACTGAAGCTTCTCGGCAAGCTATTGGTTTTTGGTTTCCAGCAAGATTTCAGGAAAGAAAAAAAGAATTAATGGTCACAAATGTGGTTTTAGCTTTGAATGTGCTCTCAATTTTATAGATTTAAACTGTGATTTTTTAAATACCACTGATATTTAATTATATTTTAATGTTTGTATTTTTGTAGATTTTAAATGATATTGAAATGCTTTTAATGTAAGCCATTTTGAGTCTCCTTCATAGAGAGAAAAAGTGGGGTATAAATAATCAAAATCATAAACATAATAATAGTTCCAGTCGCTCATATCAGATAGCTTAAGAAATACTAGTCTAGAGTGAAAATAGAAGATCAATAAGCAAGCTGTATCATCGGCACATTGGTTCTCCCTTAAACATTGTGCTGCAATACAAAGCAAACATAGTTAACTGTCATCAAACCCTGCCCAGGTCTTGAAGACTCAGGGCAATGGCTTCCTTGAAACAAAATGAGATTTCCTCCCCTCCCTGCAACACTACAAAATGCATAAAGTGGACAAATACTAAACTGGAGAAAGATGTCGATTTTTTTTCTTTGAAGAATCTAGCCTGTAGGGTGTTTAAATGAGGACGCAACATTTGTAAAATTGTTTACACACAATATTTATTTCTGCAATCACTTGTGACCCTGAAGCTTGGCCCACTTTCTGATTTCAACAGTTATGTGTATCAGCTCTAACTTGGAGTGTGATTATTAGCTTTACAAGCTAAAGAGCACTATATTTCTTTATAAAAATATTGCTTTCATAGTCTCTGTAGGTCATGTTGTGTTTCTCTCTTGCTATCTTATAATAGTACACGAAGAAAGAGTGCTCATCTCCAAAATGGGTCAACTAACTATATCAGAGGTTTTCCTGATAGCACTGGACTTTAATCTTATTTTTAAAAGGGCGTTTTTTCAGTTCGGAGTTAGTAAGAAACTACTTTGTCAAAACCTCTATTGTTAGTATTGATTTATCTGAATGACACTCATTTATCTGTGCTGAACTAAGTACCCAATCTAAAGTAGGTTCTGGGTGATTTAAAAAAAAATAATAATAGGGGGATTGGAAAATTGAAAGGGGAATAGTATTCCTCAAATATAATCTAATATCATACAACTGTACTCTTGGTTCGCTTCTGATACAATAAATAAATACCTAATGTCACTGAAGCTTTATGCTGTGCCTTTAGAGACAACATGGTTTTGTGTTAGGGGGAAATTCAGATACTTCATAGAATCATAAAATCCTTGAGCTGGAAGAGTCCTTAGGTTATCCAGTCCAACCCCCTGCCAAGAAGCTTCCTCAACTAGCACACTGTACTGAATATTTACTTTGAGAATGGAGAACTTGTGGCCTCCCAGCTGTTGTTGAATTGTATTCCACATCATCCCTCAACATTGGGTCACCTGGCTTTGGCTGGTTGGAGTTGTGTTCTAACAGCACCTAAAGGAGTCCATGTACCCTTGATATAAAGAAAACTGGTTGCATATTGCGCAGGTATTAATGGAAAAATGTGGAGTGTGATCTTGGTTTTCTACAAATTAGGGTCTCAACAAACATAATTTGCCATAACATTGATATATAAAAATAAACTTTGTTATGCAAAGGATCTGGAAACCTGTTGCATGTGCTGGGAGGGCAAAACACGACAGCTTGTGTGTTCATATAAAGACAGTTACATGTGAACATTTTTCTTTTTTTAAATATGAAAACTTTCATCAAAATGTTGTTCAGATATATAGGAATGCCAAACACATTGTTTTGATATGGCCAAGAATTGGAACAGTTATCAAAGCTATGCATAAAGAAGGAAGAAAAGTATGTTGATTTAACCAAAACACCACAATAGCATGCATATATATATGCATGCTATTATGACACTATATATATAGTGTCAACTGTAAGCCAAAATAGGACCCTTCACACAATATGCTATGCTTCCAGTTTAATCATCATGGCTGCATCCAATGGAATCCTGGAGCTTATAGTTCAGGGATTCCCTAGGGTGTTGCTGTGGTAGTTAAAGTGGAATCATAGTGCTCCAACTGTGTAGTGTGAAAAGGTCCTTGCTTACCAATGTCTCCTAACCTGCTTGTCTATATGGGTTTTTTGTTCATGTCCAATCTCCACCTGTGGCCTCTTTGAGGAGAAAACGAAAGCAGGATAAGATACATTGGCATTTATTCCAAACATGCAAACAAAAGCATTCCACACCTTCTACAGCAGGGGTGCTCAAAACGTCGATCGCGATCGACCGGGTGATCTTTGGGCCTCATCCGGGTGATCTTCAGGCCCTGACCGGTCAATCGCTCGTTGCTCCTCTTTACGCGCCACCTGCACGCTCCAAGCGTGCCTGAGACATTCAAGAGGGAGAATGGGCACTTCTGCGCATCCACGGCCGCCCCCTCCTTTGGTCTGCGAGTCTCTGAGTGGCCGGAGAAGGACGGAGGGAAGAGGAATGCAGAAGGGCAAAAGAGGAGGTGGCCGTGGATGCCATCGCGAGCAGTGGACGGGACGAGCAGGCAGCGAGCGAGCCTTCTCGCCCGTTCCCCTCGCCCACTCGCCCTCTCTGGCTCTCCCAGCGCCAGCAGCAGCAAGCCCAAGCAGGGGAGCTTGTTTCCCCTGCTTGGGCTTGCTGTCGCCAGCACTGGGAGAGCCCGAGCGGGCGAGTGAGTGGCGAGCGAGCCCTCTCGCCCGCTCGGGCTCTCCCAGCGCCAGCAGCAGCAAGGCCAGGCAGGGGAGCTTGTTTCCCCTGCTTGGGCTTGCTGTCGCCAGCACTGCGAGAGCCCGAGCAATCTGAGGGGCTCATCGCCATGGCAACCCGGAAGACGATGAAGTCTTCCGGTTCGCCATGCCGATCAGCCCCTGCAGGGAGGGAAGGAGGGAAGAGAGTGGGAGGAGGAAGGAAAGGAAAGGGGGGAAAGGAAAGAACGAGGGAAAGAAAGGAGGGGAAAAAGGGAGGGACAAAAGAAGGAAAGGAAGAAAGAGGGAAAGTGGAGGAAGGAAAGGAAGAGGGAAAGAAAGTTGAGAAGAAGGAAATAATGGAGAGAGGAAAAGGAAGGAACGAGGGAAAGAAGGGAGAGAAGAAGGGAAGGGAAGGAAGGAGAGAGGAAAAGGAAGGAGAGAGGAAAAGGAAGGAGAGAGGGAAAGAAAGGAGGGAACATAGGAACGCAGGAAAGTAAGAAGGGGAAAGGAAGAATAATGGAGGAGGGAAGGGGGGAGGAAAAGAAGGAAGGAAAGAGGGAAAGAAAGGAAGAACATAGGGAAAGATGAGGAAGGAAGGAAGAAAGGAAACAGAAAAAGGAAGGAAGGAGAGAAGACAGAAAATGAAAGAAAGAAGGAAGGTTGGAAAGTAAGAAAGGGGGAAAGAGGAAGGAAAGAAAGGGGGAAGGAAAGAGGAGAAAAAAGGAAGGAGAGGAAAAGAAGAAAACACACACACGCTGGGCCCGCTTTGCCATCCTCTGGGCTAGGTCCATTGGGCCATTCCATCTTGGGATTCTTCCTCTCTTCAGGATGTCAGCCTTCATCTTGGTTCGCACCTTGTCTTCTTGAATTTTATTTTATTTTATTTTAGTGGTTTTTATTATTATTTTATAATAATTTTATAATAATAATATAATAAATAATATAATATAATTATGATATTAGTACTAATATATGAATATTTCTTGATATATTAATATGTTAATATTAATGATGTGTAATATATAGTAAATAAATAAATAAATAAATAAATACATTAGAATCTAGTTCAGCCTTTAGGTGCAGCCCTCCATAATATTTTTTGGCTCTCGTGTGGCCCCTTGGAAAAAATAAGTGCCCACCCCTGGTGTAGGTGATCTTTGTGACTTGGTTGTTTTATAAGTAGCTCCCATGCTGAAAAAGTGTGAGCACCCCTGTTCTACAGACTATTTGAAGGCCTCTTTCAAAATAAAAGGATGTCTGTCATTGTTGTTTATTGTGTGCCTTCATTGATTTCATTGACTACTCATGAAGACCCTAAGGTGGGGCTTTCCTGGCAAGCTTTGTTTAGAACATGTTTGCTATGGCCTTCTTTTGAGACTGAGAAGGTGTGACTTTCCATGGCTGAGTAGGGATTCAAACCCTGATTTTTCAGTGTCCTAGTCCAACAGTTAGTGGTGGTATTTAATTAAAATGCTCCCTCCTTAGTTTTTAAACTGCTAGATCCCATGGATTAGAGGTGGATTAGATATCTTTTTTAAAGGTTCCACTTACTGGTCTTGCTTTTATAGACCAGTAAGACTTGGTGTCTACAAATAAACTGGAAACTGTCAAGGGATCAATACAAACAGGATGAATTGTAATTGTGTGTTCTATAAGCCTATTATTAACATCTCTTGGCAAAGCCACAAAGAGGTTAACATGACCTAGGAACACACAAATCCTTGCTTAAGAAAAGCCTATGAAATTCATGAGAGCATCATACGTTGACAGGGGGCTTGAAGGCATACACCACAAAAACGATGTAAAGTGAATTAAGAAGTTTAGAAGCCTAATACTGAAATGTAATTGTTCTCCTGCGGGTGGTACACCAAAAACTCAATGGTATAATCATACTATAAATTAGGGATATATATGATACTGATATATAGGATACTGATAAAAAGATTCAAGGGAGAAGGATATGAGTTTGTCTTGTTCCTAGGCACAGCAATTTTCTTTATGTGTTTTTGATTGTAATTGAAAACTAGAAAAGGATAGGAGAGAGGAAAGATTGAGAGAAAAAACCCCAGATTACCTAATTTTAGAGCTCTTCATCTGGGGTTCCAAAACTATCCAGAAAAGCAAATATTGTGTGGAGATTAGTAATAGTAATCTAGTAATAGTAGACAATAGTAATCTTGTGACTGTGGTACCTAAATGAACCTGATTCCTCATTGAAGAACAGAAGAGGAACCAAAGAGGAAGTGGGGACAGACAGGGAAGTGTTGCGAGAAGGGAGACTATGGGCCCTGATGGGAGATAACAGAGCCTTACAGCTCTGTCCGCTGCCTCACAATTGCCCCATGATTGCTCCTGCTGCCCCTCGCTTTACCCCTGCCCATCTGATATGGTCCTAAATTACACAGTGCTTCTACACATCAAACTACACAATACTTTAAACATGTAGCTGGCAGTTAGATCATTCTTTCTTGCTTCATGAAGAGTCAATTTATAGGACATGAAAAAGGTCCTAGTGTGGGAGACATTATTAATCCTTGCCACAAATGGTGATCCTAATCCAAAATTGCTCCCCAGAGTCCACAGTTTTCATTGTCAAAAAGTGATCATTGGTTTCAATATTTTGCAATGCAAGTGAAGCGATACCAGTCTGGACAAAGGGCAAGGTAGATGCACAAAATTAAAGCCTCTGTTTGGTTGGATCCACACTGCCGTATAAATCAGTATCTGAACCCAGATTATCTGCTTTGAACTGGATTGTATGCATCTACAATCCAGTTCTAAGCAGATAAATTGAATTCAGAAACTGGATTATCTGACACTGTAGATTGGGGGAGTTTAATCCTCACATTCTAGTTTAATCCTCACATTCCTAAACATATGAAACAGATATCTCAAACTTCTAAGCATTTCAGAAATGCAGAAAACAACATTAGATTCTTTATTCTTTTCCTCTTGACTCCAAATTACTACAGTCTGAAGTCTCAGTCTCAGTCTCAGCTGTCTCAGTCTCACTTTCTCTCTCTCTCTCTCTCTCTCTCTCTCTCTCTCTCTCTCTCTCCTCTCTCTCTCCTCTCTCTCTCCTCTCTCTCTCCTCTCTCTCTCTGTGTGTGTGATAGGGTCTTAGCTGCCAACTCCTGTTGTGCTGGCTGTGCAATCAACATGTGATTGATGAAGCTCTCTCTTTGTCATCTTATGACTGCAGCCTCTTCAATTAGGGTTAAAACATGTCAAAGCAGAAATTCCTAGAACTCTGACTGGCAGAACACCCATCACCACCAAATGGCCTCATAGTCCATAGCAAAAGGCATTTTTCTACGGGATTGAGGATTCTTAGCTATGCCAAATACATTGTGGAGCTGTTCAGCTTCCCCTCTTTAATGTTTTCTTCTCCAATAAGAATAAAAACCAGAAGCAGTGCAGGTTACAAATAGACGATTCTAATGTTTGAGCTATTCCACCCAAAGAAAATTGTATCCTTCAATAATTTTCAAGTGAAAATTGAGATGCAGAATATCAGTGTGTGATTCCATAACGAGGAAGAACATATGAGCTAAGCCAGGATGTTGCCGTTTGCTTTTTCCTGAGCATATTTTCCTTCCCCATCTCTAATGAGTTAATTGAGCAAAAACTACTTTTGCATTTTAACTCAATTACAGAAACTGGAGTCAGACAGGATAAAGAGGAAAGGGGCAGAGAGGAGAAATAAAGAGCTCCAGTGGCATGTCAGCCTCACATCACTAGAGAGCAAAAGACCATGTGCTACAACAGATGCAGATTCCAAGAAGTGTTGAAGGCTGCCCATTATAACGTACATATCGTCATTTGCTATTATAAGAACATAAGAACATAAGAAGAGCAGCTGAATCAAGCCCATCTAGTCCAGCATTCTGTGTCACACAGTGGCCCACATTTATAGATCTCTAGCAGAAAGGAGGGCAAAACCCTCACCTGCTTCCGACCCCCTATATGCACATACAGCTTCAACCCATGTCCAGTTTCAGTCTGTGCATTCATTTATAGACAGTGCAATTGAATTACAATCCATATATGGTACATTACAAATCATTTGTATAAAGCCACTGTGGAGTTGGCCTGTATATTACATTTTTTATCAGAAAGTTAAACACCCCCCTCTAATATAAAATGAACAACTTTTGTTGTTTGCTTTCAAGCCATTTCTGGTTTATTGCAACCCTAAGGATGATTCAATCACAGGGGTTTCTTGACAAGATTTCTTCAGAGAGGGTTTGCCATGGCTGAGGTTGACAGGCATTTAAAGTACTCCTTTTAAAGGATATTCCGTGACAATAATTTTCTCGCTCTAGTGCAGTGGTTCCCAACCTGTGGTCCATGGATCACCAGTGGTCCGCAAGAACAAAAATATGGTCTGCAGCTTCATCATTACTATATTGTTGCCTTGAAACACACGGCATTGAGAGCGACTGGTCTTGCGAAACCCTCTTATAGTGCTGAGGCAACAGGGATGTGGGAGGGGAGAGGCTGACAGTGACTACCCATGAAAGATTACTACTATCACATCAGCTCTAGATTATTAAATATGGATTTCTGTGGGAGAGCAGATGGCAACTACTAGATGGCATATGTCCTGTATCAGAAACTAGAGCTGATGTGTTCTACCCAATACAATTTTCTGAATCAGTGCCCGAAATAACCAAACCAAATCTAAAGTTGACCAAAAACTGATTTGTAACCCTTTCAGTACTAATGTTGGAGAGTGGTCCCTGGTTAAAAAAAAAAGAAAAAGTAAAAGTTGGGAACCACTGTTCTAGTGCTATAATGTGAAATACTTGTACTATAAAACAGAGCTTGAGCAGTTACTTTTGAGCAGTAATTAATTATAGATCCCTCACAGTAAGTCATTACAGTTTTGAAGAGTAACTTACTGCATTGCTTGTTTTAGTGGAATTACTTTTGAAAAACCTAAAGATCAATAAAATCCCATGTGCATAAAACCTGGGAAATTTTACTCAAGATGCCTCTGAAGGGCCTTTAAATGCATTTAAAATTAACTAAAAATACAAACTGAAATTTTACAAATACTTATGTCCTTACTTTTGAAACTACCTTCTTTATGTCAATTTTCTTCTTCTTTTAACTATTTTTTTTCCTTGCAGGCAGCTGTGTTATCTGCAGATCCTTACTTCCAAGGTCAGATTTAAATTTCCCTTAGTAACTCCTTGCCCGATTTCTTTTTATAGCTTTTAAACAACTGACCGGCCTCAAAAAGAGGCTGCTGTTTTAAAAATGCACATTTTGGTCCTTCCTCTCAGTTGGTGGGATGAATTGTGAAAAATATCACTCTCCTTGTCACAAGGACTTTTTTTTCCAGTGGAAGAGTTCAAGAGATTTCAGGACTTGGCTATTTTTAGTTCCTGGCTCCCCCTCCCCTTGCCACCCCATGAATCCAGCACCTGCTCTGAAGTCACGGTTATTTTAAACTCCGCAAAAAAACAAGAAAGGAAAAAGAGAACAAATGAAGACAGAAAAAAGAAATGTGATAGCAATTATTTGAGAGACTGACTTGATTCTTGATAGGCATCTACAAAACAAGCAAACAGTGACTCCCACTATATGACTATTTCTCAGCACGATCCTGTACATATTTACTTGGAAACAAGTCAAATTGTGCTTGGTAAGACATATTGCCCAAGTACGTTGGCTATGGATTGTACCATTGGTCATGGAGGACTAATTAAAATGTAAGCACTCGAGTGAAAAACATACAGTAGGCCTCTATTATAATTCATGGTTGGAAGAGAAAAACAGTTTTATTGGTATCCTGTTGATTTCTTAAATATAGATGTATTACATCTGCACCTGTTTACATTCTGTAGGTTATTTCTACCACAGTTAAAGCAGACTGTAGATTTATTATAAATTCTAGATTTATAATAAATTCAACAGGTTTGGGTCACAAATGGAGATAAACTCATTGTAGTACAACTTCCTGCTTTGCACAATACATTTTCAGTTAACTGGCACACATAGGGATTGGTAGATGCCAGCTAAATGTAGTGTCTGGTTGCCTGAGAGTTACTTTTAACAACAGGCCTAATCAATACCACATACTGTGCCATGCCATAAGCTTTGTATTGACTTGATATTAATATTGAAATATAGTAATTAAAGCAAACTAAAACAAATAAAGACAAATGTAACTTAATGTAACACATTTTACTTTGTTAATGCAGTATGCAAATTTAGTTTTAAAATTGCCGGTTACTTGAGAGTCTTGGTTGCTTGAGTTCCAGTTAACTGAGAGTCTACTGTATTTTTTATCTTCAGCATTATTCATATAGTGCTTTCATATCACATGAGAACAGTCCGTTTCCTTCTGGTTTGCCTTCCTCTTTCTTTAAACATCCACTTCACATTTGTCTCTTTTAGGGGGAGCTCCAGCAAGATTGGCAACCTGAAGTCTTTCACCCATACACAATCACTTGTACCAGGCTTAATGGAAGAAACAATTGGCACTAAAACTGAAAACAGCAGTAATTCATTATCAGTGGCAAGAAAAGTCTTGGTCCCACTTACCTGGAGTGAAAAAGAAGTGGAAGAGAAGAAAAAGCTAAGGGCTGGTCTCAAAGAAAGAAAGAAAGAGCAGGAGGATCAACAGCAGTGGGACACTTTCTTTATGTTCCTGCGACAGGGAAAGGGAGGGAGAAGAGGAGGGGAGGACACAGCAAGCAAGAACACATGCTTGAATGGGAGCTCCCAGGACCAAAAGCAAAATAGACCAGGGCTCTGATCTTCCACAGCTGTGCAAAATGAAGACAGGCATTTCAACAGGCATAGCTCATCCAGCAGCCAAGGAAAAGCTGCACCTACTGCATACTCTTTTTTTCAGCTGTTAAACCAAAACATTATTCCAAAATGCAAAGCTGTTTGTATATTTATTTATTTAAAACTTTTATATCCCGGCCTTCTCACTTCTGAAGAGGGACTCAGACCGGCAAACAGCAAGTATTCAATGCTAACATTTAAAATCTAAAAACATCATAAATTTACAATAAAATACAATGCAATAAATACATTTAAAAAGCCTTTTGCCAAAGTAAAATCAAGTCCAACTTAATCCATATATTAGGAAGTAGGCTGGCTGTTTTGCCATAAGATTTCCCAGTAGGAGGAAACCCCACTGCCTGGTTTTATGGTGGTGATCCTCTCTCTTGGAAGCCAAGCTTTCAAGGAATAGGCAGTGTGAGGGCCAGTAGCCATTTTTTTTGTTTGTCACTTCTGCTATTGCTTCAACCAGGGCTGAATTATGTGTACAATGCTACTTCTACAGTTAAAATATCTAGAAATTTTAAATGCTTTCATTTTTAGCATATGGGCTGAGTCACTTGAACCCTTTACTACTTTTCTTAAGGTATCAAGGATTCCATTAGATGTTTTATCAGCATGGACTGATAGTCAACCGAACATAGTGATGGATACCCCAGTTTGATAGTTTTGAAAGGGGATTGGATATATTCTTGGAGAATGGGACTAATCGTATTAATGGCTATTAGCTATGATGGATATTTACTTTCTCTACATGGATGCTTGCTTATATCAGTTGTTAGGATATGAGTGAAATGGTGTTCATCCATAAGAACATAAGAAGAGCCATGCTGAATCGGGCCTCAGCCCATCTAGTCCAGCATTCTGTGTCACACAGTGGCCCACTAGTTGTACACAGGGATCTCTAGCAGAAAGGAGGGCAAAACCCTCACCTGCTCCCGACCCCCACAACCAGTACCGGGAAAATCCTGCCTGCCTCCATCAACACAGAGGTGGCACTTGGATGTCCATTTCAGTAACTACTGATTCCCTTGGTATCCATGAATCTGTCTAATCCTGCCTTGAAGCTGTCCAGGCTGACAGCTGTCACAACCTCCTCTGGAAGTGAGTTCCATAACCCAATGACCGTCTGGGTGAAGAAATATTTCCCTTTATTAGTCCTAACTTTCCTACCTTGGAGCTTTAGGGAGTGCCCCCTAGTCCTAGTGTTGTGTGACAGAGAAAATATTTTTTCTTTATTCACCTTTTCTATCCCATGCATGATTTTATACACTTCGATCAAGTCACCTCTTAAACGCCGTCTTTCAAGGCTGAAAAGACCAAGGCGTTGCAACCTGATTTCATAAGGGAGCTGCTCCATCCCTTGGATCATTTTTGTTGCCCTTCTTTGTACCTTTTCCAGTTCCGTTATATCCTTCTTGAGGTACGGTGACCAGAATTGTACACAGTACTCCAGATGTGGCCTCCATTCATGTCCTGTTGGAGGGCTTCCTCTAGGCTGCCATGAAAACAGAAAATTGTACTAGACATGTCTTTGGGCTGATCCATTATCATATTTGCAATGTTCTTCTCATCTTGGGGTAAATTAGTAAATGGATGGTATATAAAAGTGGTATATAAATGGAGTAAATAAATAATAATAATAACAACAACTTTTATTTATAACCTGCCCTACCTCCCTGAGGGGACGGTATCTGTACTACTATCTCTCCCTTCATTTATATATATTACTAGTTGATCCCGGCACGCGTTGCTGTGCCCTATGTAGTAGATGTGGAAAAGTATGTAAGGGTTTGAAATGATGTGTGTGTTGTGTGTGTGTATATATGTGTATGCTTGTGTGTAGGTATGGCTGTATGTGTGTTTAATATTTGTGTGCGTGTTTTTTTGTGTCTGTGTATATGTGGGGGTGTTTGTGTGTCTGTGGGTTTGGGTGTGAATGTATGGGTTTGTGTATATATGTGTATGTGTGTATATTTGTGTTTGTTGTTTTGTGTGTGTATATATTTTTTTGTGTGTGTATATATATGTATGTGTGTTTGTGGTAATGTTTGTGTGTGTGTGTATGTTTATGTATAAACAGTGTATGTGTGTCTTTGTATGTGTATATTTGTGTAGGTTTGTGTTCTTTTGTGCAGTATGTTGTGTTTTTTATCCATTTGTGTTTGTGTTTTTTGTTAGCTTGCCTGTGTCTTCCTTGTCCATCTGTTCTGGTTCCTGTTGGTCTCCTTCTCACTGTCCTCAGGTGCCTCTCTTCCATTCCCAGAAGAGGAGGGGAAGGGAGAGAGACCGTGCGGGCCCCTTTCGTAGGAGGAGGTGGAGGACGTGGGCCCGACCACAGCCCTCCTCCCTGCGAAGGTCGCTCTTTGGCCCACCCTGTGGCAGGGAAGTGGCGAAGGGGGAGCGATGGCGGCGGCGCCATGGCCGCTCTTCCGGGCCCTTTGCGCTCTCCTCCGCCGGTTCCGTGGTGCTTCCTGAAGAGGAGGACGAAAGGGGGCCCCGCGCGATCTCTCTTCCTTCCCCCTCATCTTCTAGGAGTGGAAGGGAGGCGGTGGAGGAGAGCGAGAAGGGGGTGGAAGAGGCAGCCAGGGCGCCGCCGATATTGCTCCCTCTGCGTCGCTTCCCTGTCGAAGGGTGCGCTCTCCTCTGCCGCCTCTCTTCCGCTCCCAGAAGAAAAGGGCGAAGGGAGAGAGATTGCGCGGGGCCCCCTTTCATCCTCCTCTTCAGGGAGCAGCACAGAGGCGGCGGAGGAGAGTGCAAAGGGGGCGGAAGAACGGCCATGGTGCCGCCGTCATCGCTCCCCCTTCGTCACTTCCCTGCCACAGGGTGGGCCGAAGAGCGACCTTCGCAGGGAGGAGTGCTGCGTTGGAGAACGTTGCTGTGGTCGGGCCCACGTCCTCCACCTCCTCCTGTGAAAGGGGCCGCACGGTCCCTCTCCCTTCCCCTCCTCTGCTGGGAGCGGAAGAGAAGCAGCGGAGGAGAGCGAGAAGGCTATGAACTTCCTGTTAGTGTGTGAGGTATGTGTTTCCTGCCGGGTTTGGTTTTTGTGAGGGACAACTTCCGGGGGAGTGTTATTTGCAGGACAGGAAGTGGTTTTAGCGCCATTTTGTTTGTAGTTTTTTAGGGTTCCGGATGCCTCCATAGGTTTCCATGGGGTTTTTTGGGGGCCGGTTTTAGGGGTCTTCGGAGGTATGTTTTGGGGTTTTTTTTGTGCCACGATTGTTGGTGTTGGTTCGTGGAAATGTGTGGGGTGGGTTTTGAGGGTCTGGGTGTTATGGTGTGTCCGTGCATAAGCGTCAAAAACGGACTCTCTCTTTTTATATATATAGATTTATTTATTTCAACTCTCCATTTATATATGTATTTCAGCCATATCATCCAGTTGAGATGTTCTTCCCAACATGCCATATAATCTGAGTCACCGCTGGGACTTGGGGAAGTTTGCAAGTAAGTGTCATTATTTCACTATGTCTTTCTGAGTCAAAACCAAAGCCAGCTCCTGCCATGAGTCTTTTATGTAGCAACATTTTTTATCTCCAAAGAAGTTATATTTATATGTAGTTTAAAAAGATTTTGGTAGGTTCTTAGCTCAATTTTTCTTATGTAACCATAAGACGACATCTTTGCTTCCTCAGATTTAACCATTCACTATCAAACCAATTTCTATTGTTTTGACTCTTAACATTTGTCTATATAATGTTCTTAGCCACCTACACTCTCAAATCAATGTGCCAAGGCTCAATACTATGGAATCCTGAGATTTGTAATTTGGTGAAACACCAGCACTCTTGGACAAAGAAAGCTTGTAAAACTATAACTCTTTGTATAACCTTGTAAAACTATAACTCCCATGATCCCACAGCATTGAGCCATGGCAGTTAATGAGGTGTCACATTAATTCTACAGTGTAAAAGTATCCAGAATTTTAATTTGATGGTGGTATAGTACTGAAGCAGAGTCAGTTTCTTGGGATACAATATTTTTCTCCTCATTTAAAGTATCAATAGTCTCAAAGGGTTGTAAGTGGGGCATGGGAACTGGGCTAAGAAACATGATGAAGTAGGGGGAGACAAAATTATACTAGAAATCAGTTTATAGCCAAATATCCAAGCTGTACAGAGTGCCAGCAACATCTAGTGGCTGCAGGCAGATTTACTGCAGATTTCCCACAGGTATAACTATGACTTTTAATCTATCATGCCCAGTTATTCCTGATTGGTCTGAACTCTGAATCTAAATGCATTCTGGGCTTAGTGCTCCAAAGTGTCCTTGATGAATTTGTGTGAGTGCTAAGACTTGAGGTGGGAATCATGCAATCCTCCAAACGTTCCTATAATTCTTCACCATTGTTTAGTCTCCAAGACTGATGGGATTTGTAGTCCAACAATAGTTTGAAAACTGCACACTGGCCATTTGTATATCTAAAGACAAGATACTCCACTTAGACAGAAAAAATGAAATGTAAAGATACATAATGGAGGACGCAAGGCTCGAGAGCAGTACGTGTGAAAAAGATCTTGGAGTCCTCTTGGACAGCAAGTTAAACATGAGCCAACAATGTCATGCAGCAGCAAAAAAAAAAAAAAAGCCAATGGGATTTTGGCATGCATCAATAGGAGTATATTGTCTAGATCCAGGGAAGTATATGCTACCCCTCTATTCTGCCTTGGAATATTGTGTCCACAATTGAAGAGAGATATTGGCAGGCTGGAATGTGTCCAGAGGAGGGTGACAAAATTGATGAAGGCTCTGGAGAACAAGCCCTATGAGGAGCGGCCTAAACAGCTGGGCATGTTTAGCCTGCAGAAGAGAAGGCTGAGAGGCTGAGAGGAGACATGATAGACATGTGAGAGGAAGTCATAGGGAGGAGGGAGCAAGTTTGTTTTCTGCTTTCCTGGAGATAGGACACGTAACAATGGCTTCAAACTACAAGAAAGGAGATTCCATCTGAAAATGAGGAAGAACTTCCTGAATGTGAGAGCTGTTCAGCAGTGGAACTCTCTGACCCGGAGTGTGGTGGAGGCTCCTTCTTTGGAGGCTTTTAAACAGAGGCTGGATGGCCATCTGTTGGGGGTGCTTTGAATGCAATTTCCTGCTTCTTGGCATGGGATGGCCCATGAGGTCTCTTCTGACTCTATGACTCTAATTAATAAAAGCATAATAAAATCTAGTAGATTTGCATCATAGTTAAAATCTGACGACTAAAGTATATTAAACTTGGGGTGAGAATCATGCAATCTCCAAACGTTCCTAGAATTCTTCACTATTGTTTAATCTCCAGGGCTGATAGGATTTGTAATCCAACAATAGTTTGATGTGAATTAAACACTGCCCACTTGTACATCTAAAGAAAATGCAGTTTTGAAGATGATCTCAAACTCTTGCTTGCAAAAGCTAGGAGTAGCTTTCACTGAGCTTTCTCCACCAGTGTAGTGTAGTGATTTGACTAGGATGCTGGGAGACCAGGGTTCAAATATCCGCTCAGCCATGGCAATGCTGACAGGTCTCAAACAAAGGCAAGAGAAAACCCCTTTTGAACAAATCTTGCCAAGAAAACTCCATAATGGGTTTGTCTTAGGGTTGGCATAATTCATAAATGATTTGAAGATACATCAACAGCAGCAAAGCGGTCTCCTAGTTAGTTGTACAACAGTGCTTTAGGGAAGCGCTAGCAGTTTTTAGCAGGCTGAAGGCAAGGAACCTCAAACCTGGGGTCAAATTGGATCTTGTCCCCAAAATGGCCATATCTTTTTGCCTATTACTCACCTTTTGGGTCATTTTTCCCCATCCCATTTTGTAAAGGCTGAGCAGCTTCTTCTAAGTTTTAGTTATTGGAAGTAATATACATTAAAATATACTAGCATTTTGGTCCAAGGGGGAAAATAATAATCCATATGCATAAAAATCCATATGGAACAAGGAATCATCATACAGTAGCAGAAACCTGGAGGCTACTATGTGGTTTTGTAAATTCTTCTTAGGTACAAAGAGCTGTCCTAATAATCCTGTAACCTTTCATTACTTGTGTTGTGTACTTGTTGGCATGGGCTGCATCTAACACAACACTTGTAAGACATATTCAGGTTGTGGTTCACCATGGTCAGAGTACAGGAATTAGGATGAGGGCTGGACTAGCTCTGGGAGTCCTGTTATTCCAGGGTGAAATAACCAAGAGCCATGCCTCCTTGTATCAAGAGTAGCAACAGGAAAATACTACTACTGCTGCTGCTACTACTACTACTACTAGTAGTAGCAGTAGTAGTAGTTGTTGTCATTGCTGCTGTGTACCTTCAACACATTTCCAACCTACAGCAACCCTAATGCTAACCTATCATGAGGTCTTCCCAGCAAGATTTATGCTGAAGAGGTTTATTTTTACCTTCATCTGCAAGAGTGTGAGCAGCCTAAGGTTATCTGGTGGTTTTCATGGCCAAGTGGGGATTCAAACCCTGATCTCCAAAGTCGTACTGCAGTGCTCAAGCCACTAAACCATGCTGGGTCTCAACACTAATTCATTTTGAATAGAAGGAAACTAGAAAGACAGGTAGGAAAATGTATGTTTAATTGTTTAAAAGATGGCATGTTTTATTTTTAAAGAACACCAAGGAAATATTGCCTTAATAAGAAAGAAGCACAATGCTCTTCAGAGTCCCCAAATGTATAAATTACAAAAAACGTACCTGCCTTCAGCTTCAAATACGGGTAAAATATAAAAGTGCTTTTCTTACTAAGATAAGAAAACAGGGTTAATCTTCAGTGACTGCTCTCTGTTCTTTCCCCCTGAGCAATACTGTTCTCAGTTTCTATCACTGTGAGGAATGCCTTGTGTGCAGCAAAGTTTGGTATGAGATCTAAAGGTTTTTTTCCATCTTTTTTCTGTTTTAAGTTTGTGTATTTTATTGAATTGTTGGGATTTTGCATTTCTTTATTTTTATGATTGTTGCCAGCAAGCATTCTTCTGTCGCTATTCTTTGTGTTCCCTCATGAGCACCTCGGATCAAAAGGCTATGTTTTAAGCTAGTAAGGATCTAATAAAAATAGCATTTAAAATGCCCAACAAATCCTTCCACTGAAATGTAGAAGGAAATGTTCACATAAAGGATATGTTGCTGGTTGAGGCATAAGAGCATATGGTGTCTTGAATCACAAATCAAAATGTCCAATGCCAGGCAAAAATGTGATATATGAAGCAGAAAATCATACAAACTCTCTCTTCATCTCTGGCAGTGAATAGCTTACAATTTGTTGTCTTTTCATGACACCCCAAAATTGCTACCCAACACGGGGAACATTGACAATGGCTATTTAATGTGAAGGGCCAGCCAGCAAGCCACTTCTGTGGTGGCTAAATGATGTAAGGAGCTGATTTGGTTTAATGCAGGCCAGAGCTACTTAACGTAGGCTTGAACTGTGTTAACCAGTTGTGGGGTGCTCCAAATGCTCATCCAGACCCTGGAGCAAACTACAACTTTGTGCCTATGTAAACAGTTGGACCAGTTCCAAGACAGAACCAGACACAAATATTTACACAGGTGGCCCAGGGACCAGGGATAGTACTCATTATTCCATTCTCATGGTTGTGGAAACCAGTGGGTGTGACATGGGTCATGCTGATCACTTGTTGTCTGGAGTGATGCTGGCTGGAGTGACGAGATGTTTGGAGAAGGGAGAGAAGAGGGCGCAATTCCTCTTCTTTCCCTCCGCTGCCTCCTGCATTGCTCTGCTGCCCTGGCTGATGTCACTCCAGCCAATGGTCACGACTCCTCCTTGCATCTGCAGTGGCCATGGGGGCTGGTGGTCAAAACCATCCCAGGGCCGGTCTGGAATTTGACACTTCGAATCAGCTCCAGGATAAAGGGTCAGTGCAGAACCACCCATGGACGCTTTGCTCTACCTCATAATTATTTTAATCATGGCCACTGGTTAGAATGATGTGGACTATTTCAGTGACACCTGAAATAATTCTACGTCATTAATAACTTTATGCTTACAGTATATCTCGTCACAATCTCCCTGAATGGGAATGGCTTACGTGGGGGACCAAGCCGAAGTAACAGAATTAAAAACATATAACAGTAAAATATAATTAAAACAGTAAAACCAATAAAATGTAATAATTATAACCTTATAACTTCATCTTGTCAGTTCCAAATCTGAATGAAAGGACACTATATAATTTACTGCCTCACAATGAAGGGCTTCACAAGAAATACTTTCAACCCCAGCCAAAGTCCTTGACCCCTTTCTTAGGGTGCATCTACACTGTAGCTTGGACCTGGTTTGGAAAGAAGTAGTTTTGCTGTGTTGGTAATTACATTGACAGTCCTGGAATTGGTTTGAGCCAAGAAGGTGCTTACATTAACTATGGAACTTGGCTTAAAACAGCTCTCTGGATCCCCCCCCCCCCAAATTTTCGGGAGAGATGCACAACAGCACTCCAGAGGCATAGGAGTAAAAAAGAAAGAGAAAGTGAGTTAGGAGTGGAGGTATTCAATACCTCTCCCAGAGGGTCAGTTAGTCTGCTGCTAGCCAGCCATGCTCTTGGGGAATTTTACAGCCACCCCCTCGCCCTGTGTTCCAAATTCTACAAAGTGCATGGGCAGGTGTCTAAAATGTGTTCTGTATTCTGTGGTGTCAATTTCACCCTGGGATCTGGGATATATTGGGTTCGGATGCAGTGCATTAAAGGACTTAAACTCTCCTGCAGCCTTCTTCAATGTACTGTACATCCTTTCATCTGAGCTGTAGCATGTTTTGGTGTTTGTGGTTGTCACAGTTATGTGTCGACTTGGAGCTGCATTAAATCGTCAGTGTAGATTTGTGCTTCGTTAAGGAGAAAAAAAAGGCAACAATTCTTTTTTGGTGAACCTGAAAATTACTATTTCTAAACTTCCTTTTTTGAGACCAGGGGAAACTGCATATTAGATTTCAAGTTCTAGACTAACCCAATCACCATGAAAAGAGTGTCAGTCGTCAGTAGCTCATTGACTGGCGTTGTGGCGAAGGTTAGAGATGAGTGTCCTCATTCTGTTTCCCTCCAAGTGCGAAGTTCATCCTGTAATACACTACCAAAATGCTAAGGGCATGAATGCTGCTGCAATTCATTGCAGATTAATTTCTGTTTATAGACAGGACGTAATGTCAAGATAGCTTGTAATAAAATGGGTATGGAATATATTGTGAGACCATGAAGAAACTTCACAGAGCCATCCAAAGTAAATGCCGTGGGATGCTGACAGTGGGAATCTGTCTCCTTCATGACAATGTGTGTCTGCACCCCATTCATGCAATACAAGAGTTGTTGACTTCATTTGGTTGGGATGTTTTAAGCCACCCCTCTCACAGCCCTGATCTTGCACCCAGTGACTATCATCTGTTCACTAAATTGAAGGAACACCTTGGTGGAAAACACCTTTCTTTCTGATGACAACGAGGTGAAAATCAAAGTGACAAACTGGCTGAAAAGGTGGAGGAAAACGTCTATGATAGAGGCATCAAAAATTCGTCCCATGGATTACAAAATGTATTAAACTAAATGGTGATTGTGTGGAAAATTAATGTAATACCTATGCTACTATCCATGTAAGTATTATTAAAATATATTCATTCTTTGTATTTTTTTTAATTAAAAAATTGTAACCTTACTTTCCAGATAACCCTTGTAACACAGGTCCTAAATATGCTATATGCTTCCATGTCAGTTGGGAAGTGAGTCTAGTTTGGGTTTTAGTCTAAACTTTGAAAGCGCTAGTTAAGGTATTCTAAAAAAACAGAACCTATTAGAGGAAAAGGATCTTCCCCTCCTTTTCTCCCTTTCTCCCCCCCCCCAACAAACACTCTTTTTTAGTTACCACTGCAATTCCCCCTCCGCTGCTTTTCTTAGGAGATTGAAGTAGCTCACCGTGCAGCCTCTCTGCAGCATAACCTCTGTGCTCTCTTTCCAGTTAATAATTAAATTGCTATTTTATTATTCTTTGTCAATAAAACTCTATTTCTGGAAAACCTCTGATCTCCTCTTCAGAACACAAAATTGTTATTACGTGTTCATTCTCCCATTAAAAAGGTTCATACGTGGAAGGCATCAAAATTATTTTTAAAGGAGGAAGTGAATACAGATCTACAAATATGTTTGCACATATTACTATCCTGTCACCAAAAAGTACCTGGATTTTAAAAAATCCTGAATTTCTTATGAAAGCTTAGATAAATGGGTTCAAAAAACAACAACACCCCAACTTGATTGGAATTCTACAAATCTATATGTAGGAATTACTATTGTTTTTGTTTGCAGAAAGCTTAAATAGAAGGGTGGGAGAAATGTGGTACTCAGATATTGCTGGTCTGTACCTTGTAGCAACTCTACCCACCATAGCTAATAGGAAGGTAAACAAGGAGTTGTAGTTAAGCAACACTGGGAGGGCCACCCATGCTTGTTTCAATACATCTGAACACTATATAAAAACTAAACCTCCTTCAGAACCTAGATGACAAAACTTTCACTTTGAAGAATTAGTATCTTGCTGATGATTTACAGTACATGCATGTCACTTAGGGTTATGTGCATGTGGGTCTTCTACTGTGTGCTGCACAGGAAGCTGATCATTCAATACCACCCAAAATGTCCATCAAAGGAATTGTCACATTGTCTGGGGGGAAATAGGGTGGGGGAGATATTCAGGAGACCAAAAAAAACACTCAACTTCAATTGCATCCAAAAGGAAGAAAAATAAGGTTCCAAAGGCATAGCAACCTTGATATTCTTCCCCTCACAGCTGGAATGGGCAACTTTTGCTGATATGTAATGTTTAAACAGATATGGTTCCTCCAATCCCTAGCTTTCTATCTGAGGTATGGACAGGTCTATTGCAACTTTTTAGTGCAGCTGTGTTTCTTAAATGTTTTCTAGAGCCCACCAACTTAGTCACTTGAGCTTCTAAACTTGTGGACAGTGCAGTGATAGTGCAATGCCTGATAGTTTAACAATCCAGCAGTATCAATTATGGTACTTATTAGGCATGGTTAGGTTTGGTCGGAATCTTCGTAATTTGGAATAAATCCAAAAAGATTTGTTTTTGAAGCGATTTCGAAGTTTTTTAGGAAACCCGAAGTCTCTTTGGTCTTCTGAAGCTTTTTCCGCCATTTCTATTATGAATCAGCAAGTGAGTTGGAAATGATTCAGCTTTCCCCCTCCCGCTTCTGTTCCCTGGCCTTGGCTCAAGCCAGAGAAGCGTTTAAACCAGTGTGGATAGATTCCCTTCCCTTCTTTTCCCTCCTGCTTCAGTCTTAAGCCGGAGAAGCAATTTAAACCAGTGTGGATGGATTCCCTTCCTTTCCTTTCCCTCTCGTTTCAGTCTTAAGTCAGAGAAGCCGTTTAAACCAGAGTGGATGAATTTCTTCTCTTTGCTTCCCCCCCCCCCCCCACTTCTGAAGTACAACATCTACTTTCATAGTAAAGACCACCCAATGAAACAGGAAATAATACTTTGAAACCATTAATGAAGGCTTTGGAATTCTCTGAATTTTCAAAAAGTTTTGAACATTTTTTTCTGTGAAAATCAGAATTGACTTTAGATTTGAACCACCAGCGCCCCCTACATCCGAAATGAATTTTGAACCATTTTTTGGGATCAAACAAGCCAAGTACTTATTTTACAAACAGCATAGTAGGTGCACGTTGTTTACTTTTTCTCTCTTTTGGATTTACTTTTATGGTATATCATCTTCTTCCTATCTATTCATTTGCATCTATTTGGAGTAACTGTTCACTGGTCTTCTCTTATCAGCTGATTAATGGCAAGTTTTACAAGTCTTTTGTGCCCAACCAATTGGGCAAGACTTCTAATAGTGTGTTTGTTCAATGTCACCCATCACCCAGTTGGAAATTAGGTTTTACTGGCCTTTTGTACAGGGCTACTACTTATCCAATCATTGCGCAAGGCTATTCCTTGTTCAATCACATAGGTATTTCACTGGGCACCTTAATCCCAGTTGCATGCCAACTGGTGATTGAAAGGCTAAACTGCACCTTTTTTTCTTTTTAGACTGCACCTTTCAGTATTTACCTTATTTTAACTTGTTTATATTTAGATGGCTAAACATCCAGAACTGGCTTTACTATATTAACTCTGGGGACTTCTGGAGTTATTTAAATATCAGAAACTTCCAGATTTTGCTCCTATTTTTTCCAATTTTACTTTAAAGACCCATACTTGTTGAGTTTTCCCAGAATATTTTTGTCAGAGATTCTTTATAGCAGCTCCCTAGACTGGTTTATATTAACCCAGTGTAAAATCAGAAAGAACAGGAACAAAATTTAGGACAGTGGTTCCCAACCTTTTTTTGACCAGGGACCACTTTGACCAGAGACCACCTTGAAAAAGGACCACTCCCCAACATTAGTACCAAAAAGGTTACAGATCAGTTTTTGGTCAACTTTAGATTCAGTTTGGTTAATCTTGGGGTGCTAACTCAGAAAATTGCATTGAATAGACCACATCAATTCTAGTTTCTGATACAGGCCATATGCCATCTAGTAGTTGCCATCTGCTTGCCCACAGAAAACCATATTTAATAAACTAGAGCTGATGTGGTAGTAGTAATCTTTCATGGGTAGTCAGCCTCTCTCCCCTCCTAACATCCCTGTTCCCTCTATAAGAGGGTTTTGTGAGGCCAGTTACTCTTATTGTCATGTGGTTTCGAGGCAACAGTGTAGTAATGGCGAGGCCACAGACCATATTTTGGTTCTTGTGGACCACTGGTGGTTCGCGGACCACAGGTTTGGAACCACTGATTTAGGACTTGTCTAGCTGCAGAAGGGTTCTGCATGGGTTTTCAGGACAGTAGCTTTCCATTTCCTGAAATTTTAAGGCCGAAACATAAGACGATGTGTAATAGTTGCAATATATATACTATTTTTCTCTCTGTGTGTATTTATGTGTATGTGAGACAGAGACAGAAAGGAAATATTTATTTATTTAGAACATTTATACCCCATCCTCCGTGACCTCCCAGGAGGGACTCAGGACAGCTTCCAACAGGCAACAATTTGATGCCAACACGATATAAAACACATAATACAATCAAGTACATAAAAATAGTTATAAATATACATTTCTAAGCTGCCTCCAAAACAAATATGACATACAGACAATATGGGTTAAGTGTAGGTTTTCCTCAAATGGGGCAATCTTTTAAAACAAAGCAACAAGTCAAAGAAAATAGGACAATTTGACTCTAGGAGAAACAAATCATCTGTATTGTTTAACATCAAAAAACCCAGTTTTTCATTGACTTTATTTCCTTGACCTCCCCCCTTTGTTTGTATGAGTTAATATTTTTGCCAGTTAATGCAATTCCCAGAGGATCTCAGTGCAAAAAAACCAGATCCCCGGACCCATGACAGTTGACCATTCCAATGTACAATTGATAAATGTATTTAGTATTGTATAGTCTACTCTACATACTACTGTTTGTTGAATTTAGTGAAGCTGGTGGGTTGCTCATCAGATAAGAGTCATTTCCTAGCTATTGCCACTAATGCTACCCTTTGTGTGAAAGTTCACCTATAAATTCTTCCCAGGGGACCAGTGGATAGGATACAGATTTTCTTATCACATTGGTGTTAGATGCTACTGTGATTTTCTGTTGCAAATGATATATTTAATGGAGTTTTGTTTAAGGAAATGCATGCCACTGTGAAGTTATTTCTTCAGCAGCATGAGTATGGAGGACAAAGCAAGGGCCACTTCTAGGATAGCAATTAACAGAAAACTTTCATTCTATTACCAAATGTTTCATTGGTAATTTTATACAAGTGAAGCAGATCTACAAACTTTGGTGCCAATGTGGAAATCGATTTAATAACGAGACACTGATATTGTGTTTAATTTTAATTGCTAATTTGTATATGATGTGATTGTGTTGGTAACTATTGATGTGTTTATCTTGGGCAGTCCTTGCCATATGTACACCGCCTTGAGTCGCCTTCGGGCTGAGAGGGGCGGTACAGAAGCAAAGTAAATACATAAGGACGAGATGGGCAATTAGGCATTAAAGTCACCTTCACAATAAAATAAAACTTGCCTCCAGTATCTTTCACACTGAGTTTTGGCGCCCCATTTGGTGACTCAGGAAAGTGGTGCAGTTCCCTGCAATTTCAGATGGTTTCCTGAGACCTTGTACCTTGTATGTGTGACCTTCTATATGTGTAGGACCAAATATATGGTTACCATACCATATAACCATTATCAGAGGTGCATTGATAGTAGTGTTGATTTAAACAGAGGCTGGATGGTTAAACAGAGACTGGATAGCCATCTGCAGGGCAGGGGATTGGACTAGATAGCAAATGTGGTAACACTTCTGACTCCATTATTCTATGATTCTATGTACCATTGGTGCATGTGCTTTCAAGTTGCCTGGTGATGTAAGGTGAACCCACACATTTCATGGGGTTTTTATGGAAGAACTATGTGGCAGTCCTGCTAGATCTTTCCTCAGAAATATGGCCCACGTCATTACCTCAACACTAAACTCATGTCTGCCATACGTGAGAGGTAACTACTGTGAGATTACATTAATTGTAGCATCCCATTTCTCTTCAGAACCAACGTCGTGTGTGCATGCACATTTAATGCCGACATATCAATGTACTAGGATCTTTATGTGAGAGACCATTCCCTTATAATAAAGCAGTAATAATAATAATAATGATAATAACTTTCTTTGTATTCTGCCCTATCTCCCTGAAGGGAATTAAATCGCAACAACTCAGCCTCATTTTATCCTTGTCTAACCTAATGAAATATGTAAGCCCTGAAACTACTTTGCCAATCAGGTGAGAAGCTTTCATGAGAAGAGTGTTGAAATGGAAGATAGAACTTAATTATAACCCCTCTTTATCATACTGATTATGACCTCAACAGGGCATAATTTTTCCATCTCTTTTTACATATTAGGACCCGTTGGCATTTCCTGCTATCATGAAGGGGGGCATTTAGACAACACAGATAAATCTCACTGTCATTTCTTATATGGTATGTGTTATACTAGCGGTAGTTTTGAAATAATACAAGAAAGGGATTTTTTCCCAGAATACCTGAAATGTAAACACTTGAAAATAATTGTTTTCAGAACACATGTAAGCTAAACTGAATGGAAGACCTTCAGCTTTACTTGCAGGTCAATCCTTTACCGAAAGCAGGGAGAATGATTAACCTCTAAAGAAATTCAACATTTGATTAAGAAAAAATTGCTGACACATGAAGTATTGCCTAACCTGCATTCAGCTGGAAATCTGCTATTAGAGCAAGCAAAATGAAAGGTAATTATCTCAGAAAGTGAAAACGTTTAGTTATCATTAGAAGATTGGGAAAGTCTTGGTATTGGTATTAAAATATGCAACACAACCCCTGTGTTTGCAGGATTGGCACTTGCAGTTTCATTTATCCACATCTGACAAAGTGTTCCAGCATGACTTTATAGTATGCTCAGATCAGAAGCCCTTTATTTCAATAGTGTCCAGTATTATCCATGGTTTCACCTACCCACATGAAGTCCAAGGACATACAATCCGCATATATGGAGATCGTATTGTATACAAAATTATACAAAGATCTTTATGGTGGCTGTTTTACAATGTTAATTGCTTTGATAGGTTTTTAATGCTGGGATCCTATACACCATTTACTCTTGTAATTCAGTGTTCATTCTTGAGTAGGTATCGCATTTACCATGTACTTAAAATATGATTTCAAATAATGTTAAATAAGAATACCAGTCTGGTGAAGTGGTTTGACCTGGGACACTACTAAGCAATAGACATGCACTAGCTGGCCATGGACAAATCACACTCTCTTAACCTTAGATGAAGGCAATGAGAAATATCTTCTGAATAAATCTGGCCCAGAAAATCCTAGAATAGGTTTCTATTACTTAGAAAACAACCTAAAGGCACATAACAACATCATCACCATATTGGGATTGTTTACATTTTTGTTCCACAGGACGTAATTTGGCTTCACTGCAGAATTGCTCCATTACACCTTTGGCTTGTATCTCTGGTGTCCCAGGGTTCCTTTCAATGAGCAAAGGCAATTGTGCATAGAGGGTGGGGGAGGGAAATTTGAAAGCCATTCCCTTTTGATCTCCATTCCACAAGGTGGCACCAACACCTAATATATTAAAAAATGAAGAGTGTTTACATTTCAAAACTGACCACCCGTAACAGATTAGGGGATTAATATTTTGCTCCAAAGGATCTGGCCTTTACTGTTGACATCAATTTATGTGCAAACGCAGGGTTTTGCAGTTGTAAAAGTCATTCAGACTATAAACTGCACAATAGATGTCAACTTGTGCTGAGTGTGCCTCCCCTGAGCACCTCATAAACAGCTGTGAGAAGCTCACTGCTCTTTGCCAAAGCCATCAAAGCAATGCGCCAGCAAAAGGGACCATCACCAGTCATTCTTTCCTCCTGCCGCCAGAGAGTGAAGTTGCTTTATTAATCAGCACCTCTTCTTTTCCCCCTGGCAAGTGTCTTTTGTGCTGCTTCTGTGCACAGTGGCTTATCGTTGATCTCCATTGCAAATAAAGCACTGTGTCTATTTATGGCCAGGGCTTAAAGAACAGTAGAGCTCATGTACCATATTAGAACTTTTTGAAAAAGCGCCAAAGTACAGAGGTCAAGTTTCCTGTGCTATAAGCAACTTAGACAGGAATGCAGCGACACCACAACCCCAGCCTAGTTTGCAAAATAATCTGGCAACAGCTAGCAAAGTAGGTCACTGCCCACATTAACATTAAAGACTATGGCTAAATGTAAATATGTGTTTGAACATTTTGGAGGGAGAGAAAACATTTGGGAGTTCATATAGGCTGCTTGGAACTGATTTTTCAGCACCAGAAGATCAGAATCGAAGCTTTGATGACATCTCTCTATTTCAGCTAAAATAATCAGTTTTATTGTTGTTCACTGTTGCTTTTATTTAAAAAAAGTGTAATGAAGTTATAAAGCATGTTATGATCTTATAGAAGCCAGTCACGGAACAGATACTGGAGTAATCTGATCCTCAATATAGTTTAATCTTCTCTAGAACTTAAGAGCTACTAAATACAGTAAGATCTTTTAAGGTTGCCATCCTAGACACACTCACAAAGAGGTAAGTGGTCCATCGAGTTGATTGGGACTTATTTCCAAGTAAATATCTATATGATTGCACTGCAGAGGTACTTAAAATGTGAAAGACAAACTCTTGTTATCGACTGCATGTTCGAACATCAAAAGCCAACTACTCATCCCAAAAGCAAAGTCTCTCGCTCCATAATGTGTGAAACTGCCCTACTTTCGAAGGTTTAATAAACCTCTAAATTAGACGGATATTTTTTATTCCATTTGACTGCAGCATTTGTGAGAGCTTGATACCAGAATGGCTACCAACTTCTGCTTGTTATGCAGCTTTGGTACAGGTAAACAAGATGTGGTTTTTGCTTGGCACCAAAATACCTAATATGGATTTAAAGGACTTATTGCTAAGAGTTAATACCTGCTGCAAGACCCCAAAACAACACAAACACATTGTTCAGTTCACTGTGAAACAGAGAACTATATCATAAAGCCTAGTGCAGAATATTTAATTTCTAATACAGGAAACATGATTTTAAAGGGAAAAAAGAATGAAAAAAAGTTGATTACATCGTAAAGGTTTCCCCTGACATTAAGTCTAATCATATCCAACTTTGAGGGATGGTGCTCATCTCCATTTCTAAGCTGAAGAGCTGGCGTTGTCCATAGACGCCTCCAAGGTCGTGGCCAGCATGACTGCATGGAGCACCATTACCTTCCTGCAGAAATGGTACCTATTGCTCTACTCACATTTGCATGCTTTCAAACTGCTAGGTTGGCAAAAGCTGGGGCTAACAGCAGCTCACCCCACTCCCCAGATTTGAACCTCTGACCTTTCAGTCAGCAAATTCAGCAGCTCAGTTATTTACAGAACTATAGTCTGTTAGCCATCTTTGGGCACACAGAGCTTCTCAAGGCAAACGTCTCTAACTATCCTGGTCAAAACTTGACCTCTGACTGACAAAGATGTACATTACTGAATCAGTCTTAAAATAAATGGGCTCAAGATTTTAACAAAGCCATACTTATATTCCTATGTATACTGTAAGATATTCTACAAGAATATTACACTGGAATGTAAATCAGGCAGTTAAAAACATATGCAGAACTGAGCATGTACAACTCAAATATTGATGACTGCTCATGCCAATATCCATGTCCTAGCCAATTCCATATTCCTTTTGCTTTGTGGATGTACATTTAGTAATTATTTGAAGTACTTCTAACGTTATGCATGCAGAAGATCCGAGTTTTCTTCTCCAAGGGAGCAGTTCATTGGTTCATCCACTCCTCCCTGTAGTAATCTATCCCAACGCTATGGCATCCCTGATTAGAATACTGTAAATGGTCCTAGATATCCTAGATTAGCCCAACCACAACATGAAAATGGGAGAAATAGAAGCCAGGAGAGCAGAACATTTCAAAGTTGCTACAGTATTCATTTGAGAAAGTTATTAAATGTCTCAATCAGCCCACCTTTTCCAATTTGATATAAACTGATTTGAGAAAGTTACTTCAAATGTCTCAATCAGCAAACTTTTTCCAGTTTGATATAATCTCCCAATTAATCATGTATTGCTATGATGTTTTCCCAAGAGGAGGCTGTGTCAAAAGAAATGGCTACTTCTAATTATCTACCACAAAATTGAAAACACAAATATAGATGGGTAGAGAGATGTCATTTGATCAGATTTAAGTATCTGATCTTTACTTGTGTTAGTATTTGAGTAACACTACTTCACTCCAATGATGGCAAGATCAAATAAACCATGCTCCTGCTAGAATATAAATATTTCCCTGCTTTCCCATGCCAAAAGATGAATGTTATCCATTTTCAGAATTAGCACGCACATCCTAAACTAGAAAACTGGTTCAACTTTGCCAAACAAAATATTTTCCACCAACACCAGACTTCTGCTTCCCATCTCTTTGCTCCCATTTGTCCCTAATAAAATCTCATGGATTTCAATTCTGTGCAGTGGTTTTTTTATGTATAATTTGCTAAGCTCTTTTTATGATGTACAAAAGAAATGAACGGGGATACAAATTCTGCAGTGTTTTTTTTTGTTTACACAACCCTTCTGTCTAACAGGAAATATACGTACATAACGAACCAAGTCTTCCATAGATAAGATGAATGAGAGTATTTATAAAATTAAAGTTTAATAGATAAATAGAATAAATACTTTATGCATCATAATTCTGGACAACTACATTTAAAAGCAAGTAAGTTGTTGGCAAATCGCAAAGTTGTTGCCTCTTGGCATTTCTCCACTTTTTGATAAAATCACACAGGCATGTTACAATGTTACTTATGAGATTGGGTGTCATAATTCGGCTTAAATCCTTTTTACCTTCTGCACGGATTGTGACATAGAGCAAACAATGGTGCCAAGTAGATTTTCCTTCAGAAAGTTTCACACAACCCAACAGTTCAACAAGTCAAATGGGTTATATGGATTTAAAGATGTGTGTGGAAGTTGGGGCGAGTGGGTGGATAGGTGGGGGGAGAGACCAGGAAAAAAAATCCAGGTAGTTGAGATCGAGTGGGCAGGGAAATAAAGATTTCTTAACTTTGTATTGACCTTGGCAAATAAAAATAAAAATAAATTAACAAGTATCTCCTAAAAAAATTGTACAAAAATACTGTAAAATTTCTAAAAAGCTTTCAACACAGTAATTTCTCCCCCGTATGCTAAAAATGCATGTAAGCACAATACCAGAAAAAAATGAGGAAGAAAGGACCAGAATCAAAATAAAAATAAGAACCAGTGAAGTATTTTCCCAACAATCAAGAGACCATTTGAATCACACTATATTATCTGTACAGATGGGGGGGGGGGGGGTCCAAGAAAAGCAGAGTTTAAGTAACTATTATTTTTTTCCTAATCAGGAAGGAGTTTGGCCCACATTTGTTAAGCTTTCAGGTTAGCAGACTCAAAAATAAATTAGCATCACGGCAATGCATAGTTAAAAACAAAGCAAGAGGGCAGTATTTGTGCAGGAATCTACCCTGAAGTTCATGCAACCAACTAATGTAGCATTTTTGTCCTTTTTTTTTTTTTGAAAACTCGGAATTTGACTGTAGTTCTAATCCTCTGAAATGATAGCCTACAGAAAATCCACAAGGTTTAAGCATTTTGCCAATATATTATCTAATAATTGAAACTGTTGGTAAATTCCCAGTGAAGAAAAAAAAACGGATCACAGAAAGGGGAGGGAGAAGAAAAAAAAAGGGGAAATGCTAAAGGCTCAACCAGTTTAAAGTATTCCTAAGGAAAGAAAGAAAGAAAGAAATGGGTGTCAAAGTTTTTTTAAAAAAATGTGGCAGCAAATTATTTTTTAAAGGGGGGGGGGATTATACATTTGTCATTTACTCTGCTTCCCAGGTGGTTAAGCTCCTTTGAAATAACTGTGTTTGAGAGGGAATGTTTTCATTCATACAGATTTAAAAAGTCCTTCTTTGTGTGTTCGGTTCCGCTTCCTCCTGCGAAAGAAGTCAGCAGCTCACTCGGCTGGATTGCTGTTTGCAAACAAAGTCCGTCATGAAATCAAACTCATTCTGTCCCAACCAGAGCTCCGGCAGCTCCTTGATACGATCCAAGCCCATTTCCACCACTAAGGACATAAGGACTTCCTCGTCTATGAAGTCAGTGTCTATGACATTGGGCGGCAGCATTGCTGCAGGGACGTGGGCCACCGAGGTGGGCACAGCGCCGCCGCTGGTGCCGCTGGTGTTGCTGTGCTTCGGGTTGCAGTCCCTAAAATGCTGGTTAGCTCCGTTGAGCTGATGACTGGCAGGGTGCATGTCCGGCATGTAGTGGTTGTGAGGGTAGGGGTGGTGGCTGAAGTACTGATTGTTCAGCTTTTGCAACTGCATACTGGCCGTCAAGGGCCCGGCTTGGGGAGCCACAGTCGGAGCCATGAACTGAGTATTGCTAAACCTCGCCGTGGGTGGCATGGTGCCCGGCGGGTGCCCGCCATTGACATTCCCGGGCCCCATGGCATGCTGACGGATCCCAGTGTTTGCACTCATATTCCCACCACCATAGTGTATGTGGTCGCTCATCAAGGCACTGAAGGCATGTTGTTGTTGTTGCTGCTGCTGCTGATGGTGGTGGGTCGGGAACTGGCCCATGCCCATTCGATGCGCCGGGTGGTGATGCATCCCATTGGTCCCGTCGGGGAAGCGCCCGTGATTCATGGCCATCATGTGGTCTGCCATTGCCAGCCTTTCGAAGTTAATGTTTACAGAGAGAGGAGAGAAAGAGAGGAAGAGATAAACAGTTTTGCCAGCAGCGCCCAATGCGCTCCAGAGTCTCTGGAGAAGGCGGTCTGAGGCAGTCCTGTGAGCACACCACCCACATCTACCCTCCCTTCCCTTCGCATGGTGTTTGGGACCCGGGTCAAGCAGGCTGGAGCTTCCTTTCTTCAGGCTGTGCAAGGCAAAGGGGAAGGGAAGCGGCAGCACACCCCCCTCGGAGCCCAAACCACCAGGCAACCCTCCCCACGTCCACCCTACACACCCCCTTTTCCTCGCCACCCTCCCCTTGGCGGTGGCGAGGCGGATCCATTCAAAAGACATTCTCTGAAGGGTGTCATAACAGAACCTTGCATAAGAAGTCCAGATGCCTCCCCCAGCCTCTCTCCCTCTCCCCTTGTCAACAACTTTGGGAATTAGCGAGGATTGCTGGGGAGAGGAGCCTAAGTGGATTAGAAGGGGGTCTGGCTGGAAACCCTTCGCTGACCCCCAGCCCCTCTCCTTCCCTCCCGTCCTCCCTTCCCTCCCTCCCTCCAAGCGGCCTCTCCGGCAACTCGGCCGGGAAAAGGCCCCCTTCCCCCCTTCCTCCCCTTCTTCCTCCTCTTCTTCTCCCGCCAGGCAAACGCACTCACCTCGCGCCCTCTCTTTCTTCTTCTCCTCCGAACCGATCCCGCAGGGGAAGGGGAGGGTGAAAAAAACCCACTCAGCAAAGCTCTCCCAGCATAGAGCAAACTCTTCTCCTTCGCCTCTTCTTTGCACAGGCTAGCACGACGCCAAACAACCACACCAACAAGAATGCACAATCTTGCAATTATTCCAACTGCTGCCCCTGCTGCCACCGCGCAGCCCGACTCTCCCCGCCGTAGTTTTCCACTCCTCGCTAACAATGCGCTGTGTTCCTTCCCCTGCTTTGGCCGAGGCTAATATAGGCTTTCCAAAGGGAGGAGCGAGAGCCCGAAGAGGCGAAGCAGAAGGAAAACCTGGAGAGAGCCTCCAGGACGGAACGGGAAGGCCGCCAAGGCAGAAAGCGCCGGGCGGGGAGAGGGCGCAGGCGCGCGTGGGGTCGGCCCCCAGGGACCCGGGGCAAAGAGGGCAGCAGGGAGGGAGGGGGTCTCCTTCCACTCGAGGTCCCAGAACCCACATCCACCTTGACAACATGGGATAAGATGTGTAGGAGGCGAGGAGAAACCCTTGACCGGCTCGACAAGCGTTGGAGGCAATTCACTTTCGAAATGAACACAATCTGGCTACCAGTATTTTCAAAAACTCTAAAATCAAGACAGTAAATAAAGAGCAAAACTAAAACACACACACACATACACACACACACACAAAACCAGAGGAAACAATCAGGGCCAGCTAACAATTTCCAAAAAAGGATTCCCCAGGTAGCAACCAGCCAGACTTTGAAGCTGCAAAGCCATTCAATACTAATCAAGCTAGCCAATTGCTATATTCACCCATGCCTCAAGCAGACAAGAATTCTTTCTCCCACTTCGGACATTCCACAGATATATCAACCTCACTTGCTTAGCTTGCTGCGAGTTTTCTGGGCTGTATGGCCATGTTCCAGAAGCATTCTCTCCTGACGTTTCGCCTGCCTCTATGGCAGGCATCCTCAGAGGTTGTGGGGTCCTCACAACCTATGAGGATGCCTTCAATAGATGTAGGCGAAACGTCAGGAGAGAATGCTTCTGGAACATGACCACACAGCCCGGAAAACTCACAGCAACCCAGTGATTCCGGCTATGGAAGCCTTCGACGGTACATCTCACTTGCTTAGTTCCCAACAGACCTCCCAACAGACCTCTGGGGATGCCTGCCATAGATGGGGGAGAAACGTCAGGAGAGAATGCTTCTAGAACATGACCACACAGCCCGGAAAACTCACAGCAACCCAGTGATTCCGGCCATGAAAGCCTTCGACAGTACATCTCACTTGCTTGGTTCCCCACAGACCTCATAACCTCTTGGGGGTGCCTGCCATAGATAGGGGAGAAACGTCAGGAGAGAATGCTTCTGGGACATGAAAAACTCACTGCAAGCCAGTCATTCACCAAGGTTTGGAAGAGTTTTGGGGTACCTTTTCAGCCCCCCGTCCCTCCTGCCCAATGGCAACGGAGAGTGCAAAGGCGCACCCATCAAGAGCCTGGACCTATGCCACCATCGACTGCCATTTGGACCCGCGTGAGATCTAGTGCAGGGCAGACTCCACAGCATTCTAGGGCAGTGCAGATCCAGTCCTTGTCGCGCGCCGCTCAGAGATCCAAGCCACGCTTTGCGGGTGGCGTGGAGAGTTTGCGCTCACCTCTCCGGGTAAGCTTTGGCACTCGAAAAGAGGCGTCTCTTTGCTAGGCAAACAAACTCCGCCAGCCTCGCTCCAAAGATCCTCGCTTTCCCTCCCCCCTTTTTTTAATAAACAGCCCCCCCTCCCCTCCGCGCCCAGTGCGTGCGTGTGCGTGCCGTGTGGACATTTGCCCTTGCTGGGCCTGGGGAGGGCAAAGGCAACCCTGGCTGCAGCAGAGCAGCCCGCCTTTCTCTTTCCGCAGCGAAGGGGGAGGCCAGGGGCTTTGCAAGGGTGGTCAAGAGAGGGCGAGAAAAGACAGGCAGGCAGGCAGGCAGGGCGGCAATGGCTCACTCGCTCGGCAAAGCGCCTCCAGGCCCCGCTTGGGTTTGGCCCGGGCCCTGAAAGGGTCAATGCAAGTGAGAATGCAACCAGGAAGCAGGAAAGGCGCCTCCCCGGGAGCTGCCAGGCGCGCCCATCCCCTCCTCTCGCGCCAGGAGGACACCCAGGCCATCTGCACTCTGGGTTTGAGGCTCTTTGGCACGACTCTTTTTTAAACTGCCATGGCTCCCTGCTATGGAATCCTGGGAGGTGTAGTTTGGTGAGGAACACTCAGGCAGAGAAAGGCTAAAGACCTTGCAAAACTATAACCTTCAGGATTCCATAGCACTGAGCCATGGCACTTAGGTGTCACACAACATCCATTCTAGTGTAGACCAGGCACCCGCAAAATTGGACCCTCCAGGTGTTTTGGACTTCAACTCCCACCATTCCTAACAGCCTCAGGTCATTTCCTTTCCCCCCTCAGCCGCTTAAGCAGGAAAGGGAAAGAAAAGGAAAGGGCCTGAGGCAGTTAGGAATGGTGGGAGTTGAAGTCCTCCACCCCCCCCCCGAGAAGGCCTAAGTTGGCCCATGCCTGATTACACTAGAATGAATCCTAACACGCTGAATCCTGAACATGATACAAAAAAGATCAGGGTCTACTTGACTAGAGTCCATTTTGACCAGGACCTACTTTGATCAGGGCCCACTTGACCAGGGTCCACTTTGACCAGGTGCTATTTGACCAGGACCTACTTTGACCAGGGCCCACTTGACCAGCGTCCACTTTGACCAGGTGCTATTTGACCAGGACCTACTTTGATCAGGGCCCACTTGACCAGGGCCTACTTTGACCTGGGTCCACTTTGACCAGGGCTCACTGGATCAGGGCCCACTTTGACTAGGGCTCACTGGACCAGGGGCCACGTGTCCAGGGTCCACTTGACCAGGGCCCACTTTGAATAGGACTCACTTGACCAGTACCCACTGGACCATGGCCCATTTTGATCAGGGCCCACTTTGAACAGGGCTCACTGGATCAGGGCCCACTTTTTCTAGGGCTCACTGAATCAGGGCCCACCTTGACTAGGGCCCAAGACCAGGGGCCACGTGTCCAGGGCCCACTTTGACTAGGACCCACTTGACCAGTACCCACTGACCAGTACCCACTGGACCATGGCCCATTTTGATCAGGGCCCACTTTGAACAGGGCCCACTTGACCAGGGCTCACTGGATCAGGGCCCACCTTGACTAGGGCCCACTGGACCAGGGGTCATGTGTCCAGGGCCCACTTGACCAGGGCCCACTTTGACTATGACTCACTTGACCAGTACCCACTGGACCATGGCCCATTTTGATCAGGGCCCACTTTTTCTAGGGCTCACTGGATCAGGGCCCACCTTGACTAGGGCCCACTGGACCAGGGGACACGTGTCCAGGGCCCACTTGACCAGGGCCCACTTTGACTAGGACCCACTTGACCAGTACCCACTGGACCATGGCCCATTTTGACCAGAACTCACTTTGAACAGGGCCCACTTGACCAGTGCCCACTTTGACCAGTGCCCACTTTGACCAGAATCCACTTTGACAAGTGCCCACTTTGACCAGGGCCCACTTGACCAGAACCCACTTTGACCAGGGCCCACTTCGGCCAGGGCCCACTTGACTAGGGCCCACTTTGACCAGGGCCCACTTGACCAGAGACCACTTTGATCAGGGACCGCTTTGACCAGGGGCGACTCTCCTCCAACACTAGTACCAAATGGGGTGGGGCTAGTTCTGCGGAAAGGAGTGGAAATAAAATAAAGTAAATAAAAGAGGAAGGAGGTTTGTGGACCTGGATTTTCGCGGTCTGAATTTTTGTTCTCGCAGCCCATTGTTGGGTTGCGGCCTGCGTGTTGAGAACCACTCCCTTTGACAATGAAGTAAAATCTTTTAAATCCCACCAGGCTCCCCTTTCCTTCTTATTCTCTATCTACCTGGAGGTTTTGCTTAGCATAATTGGCATTGGGAGAATGGTGGGGAGTTGGAGAAACACCGGGGTTTGGTGTTAGGTTGAAGCAACAAGCCTGCAGTGAGAGAGAGAGAGAGAGAGAGAGAGAGTAAGGAAAGAGAAGCCTTTTTTCCAAGCATGTTGAGTATAGACCTAAAATTTGACCTCTAAAATGGAAATAATAAGAAAAGTGGAAAAAGAAAAAGTCATCCCTGGGTGCCTTTTAAAAGAAGCCTTCAAGTGAGTCTCTGAAGGTTAAAATGTTTTGTTTACTTACACAAAGCTTTCTTGACTTGATTGTTTCATTTCACAAGTACATGCTGTTAGCATAAAAAGTTTGCCTAAATCTGTTGGATTGATCCTTTTGTTTTGTGGTATAAAAATCTAGCCCTGTTCTTTCCATGTTGATTCTGTTCTGGTACCACCTTTTCTGCTAATGAAGGAATGTCAAGGAACATTTTAAATTCATAAACTGAGTGTGACAACTCACAACTTTTCTATAACCTTCATTAAAAAGCTAACTAGGTAAAGTTACCTCCCCCTAACATTAAGTCAAGTCGTGTCCAATTCTGGGAGTTGTTGCTCATCTCCATTTCTAAGTCAAAGAGCCAGCATTGTCCATAGACACCTCCAAGGTCATATGGCCAGCATGACTGCATGGAGCACCATTACCTTCCCGCCAGAGCGGTACGTATTGATCTATTCACATTTGGATGTTTTTGAACTGCTAGGTTGGCAGAAGCTGGGGCTAACAGCAGGAGCTCACACCACTCCCCGGATTCGACCTGCGACCTTTTGGTCAACAAGTTCAGCAGCTCAGCAATTTAACCCACTGTGCCACCAGGGGCTTCAAAAAGTGAACTGTTACACATCTATTTGTCTTTTTTATACCTTTACTTTCCTTCTGCTTGTACCTATAACAGCAAAAAATGTGGTTGCTCTTTCTTGGTGCCCTGCCCATCATACGTCTTTGGCTGTAAGTCACCTTGTGTTCTGTGTGTGGAGAAATATTAGAGTGTTAAAGAAATCCAGCTGATCCTCCACATGTGTGAGTTGAACTTTTGTGAATTCATTGATATGATTAATATGTTCTGTCTTGGAATCTCTTAAGTCCTCCAGCTGAACTTTATGGTTAACTTTAGGTGGAAATAGGCCATAAAGTTGGACTATGTGAAATATAGTGGGTTTTTAACTTGCAGCTTTCCCACTTTTTGCAGGTACAGGCCCCTAAGCCCAGGGAATGTGGAGGACCATTTGTAAATTCATTGATAGGTCAGACTTCCCATATTCATGCCACACTGGTTCCTCCTAGGTCAGTGGCATGTGAATCTGCTTTGGGCTTCAATCAGAACTCTGAAGGAGCTATCCAAAGGTGCCTACCCTATTTTGATGATATGTTCAGCACTTGAAGCAATTCTAAGTAAATATCACAATTTCAAACACGGAGAATTCACCAGTCACTGATAAGGAGCCTCTGGTGGTGCAATGGGTTAAACCTTTGTGCTGGCAGGACTGCTGACTGAAAGGTCGACGGTTCGGATTAGGGGAGTGGGATGAGCTCCTGCTTGTCAGCTCCAGCTTCTCATGTGAGGACATGAGAGAAGCCTCCCACAGGATGGTAAAGCATCCAGGCGTCCCCTGTGCAACATCCTTGTAGACAGTCAATTCTCTCACACCAGAAGTGACTTTCAGTTTCTCAAGTTGCTCCTGACATGAACAACCAGTCACGGATAAACCACAAATCTCATCATTCCTATCCAACATGGTTTTTAGGGGAGGGGGGGGGGGGGGGGCTCAGGTGTCCTTGTAACTCAGCCACAGCCCGCACAAGTGTATAGTCCTCAACAAGGAGATAAACAGACAGCCAAGTTAGCTAGCACGGATAACCTTTCCCCCATTGCCTCTTTGCCTGCCTATTCTCTTTCTCTCCTTTCGTCCCATCTCCTGATTGTTAAATTGATACTTCTCAGGGACACTCCCCTTTAATCAGGTTTCAACCACATGGCAAGTCCCAAGGTCCTTCATTTTGTTCTTCTGTGAGTATGGAGAAAGACAAGATATCTGCTTCAGAGAGCTAGATAGATAGCTAGTCCCTAATTTTCCTATATCAAAATGTACTTTCAATAAAGTCTTTCATAACTTTCAAAACTTGACTCTCCTCTGTCATTGCTGGAGTTCATTCACTCTACTGCTATGCTCAGGAAGTTTCTGATCTGCTAAAACTGCTGCAGTTGCTGCTGCTTTACTTTTAATTTCTTTTTCTTTTTCTTTTAAATTACCCAATGGTCCTTCCCCTTTTTCTTCATATGCTCATAAATTTTAATATCTTAGGTGTCAACTGTTCATCTTTTCCGCTTTACATGACAGCCCTATTTTGACTTCAAATTACTATGAATTTATGTGGTAATGATTGTATACAGTACTTTAACGCTCTTTGTTTTTGGTGCCCGCTCCCAACTAACGCCACATATGCTTATTTCCTTCAAGATCACACTTCTTTTATTTCATAAAAATGAACATTAAAACTTTTGTACAGTATCTAGGCTATTTTGGACACTTAAAATAATAATGGTGATGACAGTTCACAGTCATTACATAGCTGTTATTTGAACTGTTAAGTACTGTACAGAAACTAAACTTAACTTTAAAAAACAACCTTGAATCCATTGAGTTGTATGACTCTGTGACTTTATCTTCAAAACCTGAGTTATTGGTCCTTCTATTGGCTTTTTCAATAGGACAGTAGCTTCTCAAATCCCCCCCCCCCCCCCAGCATCATGTTGTAGGGTTTTCTGGAAATTATGGTTCACCCAAGGTCACCCAGCACCTTGGGTGAACCAAGCAGGAAATTGAACTCTGGTTTTCAGATTCATAATTTAACACTGAAACCACTACACCATGCTAGCTGTCAAGCAAACACGAGCATGGAGTAGTCCCCAAAACTTTATTGAAATTAACAACTTCCACCAGAAGTTACTATACAGCCATGCTGAAGGATTTAGACATATTTTTCAGATGCAGGTAGGTGAAACCACAGGTACTGGTCCCATGAGTACAGGGGCCATAGTGTATAAGCTATACAGTAGCTGAGTTCAAAGATGGGGAACATGGGAATCTCCATATGCTAGACCCCAACTTGTAGTAACAAACTTAGCCACAAGTGAATGTTCAGAATTGCATTCTGACAATATTTGGAGAACTACACAAATCTTACTCCTGCTCTGATAGTTGAAAAGATGAAGTAATTGCTTCTCATGCTTCCAAGTGAAGTTGGAAAAGCAGAGAAAGAGCTAGCATCAAGCAATGCTCACCACGAAAATCACCTCCTTGGCTAATGTGAAGAAGCTGACCAGTGCATGCCACTCTCCTTGTAACAGAACAGAAACATTCCATAAAATCCAACAGAGAATCCTAACTAAAGTAGACTCACTAAATTCACAGAACATGTATAAATGATGTCTTGTCTACTTCCTGCTGAATTATTGGATATACTCTAGATCATACGATCAAGGCCATCACCTGCCAGCTAAAATCATTACTGCAATTTAGCATGATTTACCTTGGGCAACTGCCCAAGATGAAAGTTATAGACAGATAGTTTCTGACATCTCTGATATGATTTTTCTTATGCTCTACAAGGGGGAAAATGATACATACAAAGCTGCCATGATAGTAAGTGAAAGCAAGAGATCTGTATTTATATCTTTCTTAGCATTAGGTTAGTAGTTAATGATGCTGACACTTATATGAGTTGATATGTTGCTTATGGTTATGCCAGTTGATAAATGGGGGGAAATTGCCATCCAGCATTGAATGCAGATGTCAATATCTCGTATTTCTTAAAAGTATGGTGAAAAGATTGTGTGGTTATCTCTTCCAAGTCCACCTTTTGGAGGCTTTGGAAGTTACAAACTTTGGAACATACGTTTCAAAAAATTGTATGCTTATGATTTGAAGGAGAACGGGTATAAGATCTTCTACCGATGGTATTTAACGCCAAATAAAATAGCCAAATTCAATAAAAGCCATAGTAATAAATGCTGGAGAGGTTGTGGGGAAATAGGATACTTCTTTCATATGTGGTGGGACTGTAGGAGGATTAGGAAATTTTGGGGTATAGTACAGAGAGAAATGGTAAAAATGTTAGGAATTGACTTTCCAATGAAACCAGAATACATGTTATTGGGGCTGCTTGATTTCCAAATAGATAAGAATAAAGAAAAATTGTTTGTGTACAGTATTACAGTGGCAAGGCTGGTGATCGCAAGGCACTGGAAGGAGGAAGCCACGCCAAAGATGGACGAGTGGATCATCAAATTAACAGAGATCATGAATATGGACAATTTAACGAGGGTCATGACAAATCAAAAGGAAGCTACGGACTGGTCTCCTATAATGGAGTATATGGAAAATCATAGAGACATAAAAACCATTATGTACATAAAAAATTGGCAGTAATACGACCGGATCGGAGAAAGAGGGATCGCGGGTAATGTGTGGGTCAAAGGAATAGCATCTAAGATGTATTAGATGAAGCTGGCGGATGGGACTTGGGAAGTCAATAAGAACCAGATTATTGTTTGTTGTGTAATAGAGTGTTGTTGGAGATGCCCTGGAGACACCTTGTCTATTTGGGCATATATGTTTGTCTGATTTATGTTTGTCTTGTCTGCTTTTATTATTGTAAACCTAATAAAAACTATTTTTTTTAAAAATTAACATGATTCGGTGCTTTTAAGAAAACAAACACAATTTATTATTTAATGAGTAACTGCCTTGCTCCTTCCTGATGTTCAGGGGCTACTCCCAGGCTGTGGAGTTCTCTTCCAAAGTGAACCATGTTGGCTTTCTTCTTGTTGGTCTTTTGTTGGAAACTATAAACATTTTCTTTGCAGACTTTCAGTCCAGCATGACTCTGTGGTATGCTTTGGCTGGAAATGGACCTCCCGCCTACATATATACAAGTATTCTGAGGAAACAATGAGAGACAGTTGGGAATGGATCAGCAGTAGGTGTGTGTGTGTGTGTGTGTGTGTGTTTGTACAGGGCCATAGAAAGCATTGCTTTCAAGTCCCCTTAAACTCTGTATCAGACTCAACATATTTGGACTGCAATTAACTACTTAATATTATTGAATTAAGTAGTGAACTGTGATCTGAAAATACAGAATTAAGTACTACCCACAATTTCAGGTATCTATGGTGTGTGTACGTCTTGGTATACATTCCCCATGTATAAATGTTGGTTTTACTGTAATTCTTACCAGTTCACACAGTTATTTATTTATTTGTCATGTTTCTATACCGCCCCTCTCAGCCCGAAGGCGACTCGGGACGGTTTACACAGGCAGTCTCTGCCCTCAATACAACACAGCAACAAGTCAACCCCCCCCCAGAAAAAAACATATAATAACAATTTAACAATTAAAAACATACAATTGCAGCCTCAGCGTCATGTTGAAATCAGTTTCCATCGCATTGTCGTCATTCCTCACCAAGCTTACAAAACACGGCACAGATCTATACATGTGTAGTCCAGCGCAACATCTCAGCTCAGTCCTATCCTGGATATTCAAAATGTAAATATCTTTAAATATGCCAGTCATTGATTGGGGATGACAGCCTCCACTTGTAGCCTGGAGGATCTCCATCCTAGCAGTAAGGAAACAGTATAATTCTCCTGACATGAATAGATCGCTACCTGGTTAAACTTATAACAGCTAATCAATTCTGCAAATAGAAAGTATATAGAAGGATGTTTCACCTTTTGAAACTGGTGTATTCAAAGAGGATTTTTTTAAGGTCTAAAGGAATTTTTCAACTGATATGGCTGTCAGTTCTGTCAATGGCTTGGTTCATTTTAGGAATTTGAAGATGGACTGGACAGTTAACATAATCACTTTCAGACACTTTTCCTATCCTAGTAGAGTTATGGCTCACTGGCTTACCACAAAGCAGGAACTGATGAACAACCTGGGATGTTGGTAGAAGGAAATTCATGAGGCATTTATACTTAGGCTAGAGCCATTTTCATGACAGCAAAGACATTTTATTCCTGCTAGTGTTGCATATCCTCAGTGCAACACAGCGGAGTTATTCTGACTGGCAAGTAGTAAGGAATGAAATCTTTATGCATTATTTATTATGAAATATACTGTTGATACTATTGTTCCTAAACTGTTGGTTTATAGGGCATTTAAAAAAATGAGCTCTTGATTTAATATAATGTGAGTGAAATGACTATAATATTTAAGCCAAATGTGTGACTGCAATAATTCTTCTGGATATTTCAGGGCCAATGCAATTTTACTTTAAAGTCATAAACCTTGTGACTTTCTCATTTTCCTGGCGAGCAGAGGTCCCTCTTCTGGATGTATACCGAAGTAGGTGCCATGAGAGTGCTCTAGTCTTTTCTGCCTTGGTAGGTTTGCAGTTTGTACATGCCCCCTCCCCCCCAAAATCTGGAATTTATATCCAAAATATGACTGATAACAGTTATTTCAGCTGTGGTGGAAAAATGTTATCTGCTTCTTTCCTTTGTTATAGTTATTTAATAGTTTGGAAAAGTTTTTTTTATTACATTTATCATATTGTTATATTTTAACTGTGTTTTATTTGAATGTTCTAAGTGTTCTAGATACTTGTTTCAATGTTTCAAATAAACACATATTTTAATAATGCATACCTGAATAATTTAATAATGCATGAATAATTGCTGGTCTTTCCTCCTGCTATAGATGCTATCTTGTGTTGTTCTGTTTTATTAAGGGTTTTTAAAAAATGTGATGATTTAATTGTATTGTTCGATTGGTATGTAAGCCGCCCCGAGCCATTGGGAGTGGTAGCGAACAAATTCGAATGAATGAATGAATGAATAAATAAATAAATACCTGGGCTCTCCATCTGGATTGGGAGAGGAAAAAATAATCCAGGGTAGTGTTGGTTTGACTGTTGGGTTGAATTCCAGGAGATTAAAATGTCCAATTCTCTGTTCAGCCATGGAAACCTACTGGGTGACCTTGGGGAAGTCACACACTCTCATTCTTAGAGGAAAATTGTTGTCAAGAAAACCTTGTTAGAGTTGCCATGAGCTGGACATGTCTTTGAAGGCAAAGACATTGTATTTCCAATATTGGTCGGAGATCCCTCCATCTACTCAAAAATATAAATGGATGTGAGTGGGAGGAGAAAACATGCTGTGGCTCTCACTTTGATCAGATTTTAGGAAGGCAGTAGAACCACTAAATCATTTTTTTTTGCAATCACGGAGGAAAAAATGAGGGTGAACAAATTGAAACTTTCCAAGATAAAGGTGATTTTGAGCTTCATACAGAACATAATTGGGCAAGTTCCCATTATTCATTACCATTCCAACAGCTGGAAGACCATGGATTGCCCACCCCATTGATTCTCATTCTCTCTGTTGTCCAATCTGGCATAAAGAGTGTCTAAATGGAATTACTCCATGGAACAATGCAATTGGTGGTAGAAGATGTGTTTACTCATTGGTGACACTTGAGTATCTAGAACAGTAGTTCCCAACCTTTGATCCTCAAGGTGTTTTGGACTTCGGCTCACATAATTCTTAACAACTGGTAAAATGATTGGGATTTCTGGAAGTTGAAGTCCAAAACAACTGGTAGACCAATTTTGGGAATTGCTGACCTAGAAGCAGTAGCTGCTTAAGTGCAAGAGCTTGCAGAATTAACCGTTTACACGACAACTATAAATGGCTATGCTAGCCAGAAATGTCTGGGCATTTTAGTTGAATGAATTTTTCAAACTCTGTCAAGGATTATCATCAGGATAAGAACCTTCATGTGTCATTCAGGTCAAATACCTATCCATGGCTTTGCTGCTTCCCTGCTTGGTTTGCACCATATTTTACTCCACTTGAAGACTGGTCGGTAGGACTTTGTAATTCGATTCCTGGACGTCATCCTTGAACACTTAATAATCGTGGGTTTTGATAAAGTGTTGCTGTATAACACGAAACGGAGTGGGATCCTCTTTACTCTTCTGTCAACCCGACTCCGCAACCAGGATTACCTGTGGGGTACCAACTTGGGATCTTTGAATTATTCCTGTTTCATCCTCCTGCGTTCTCCGCCACTTTGAATTATTGCGTGTCTTTTGGAGATGAACTAATGGACTCTGAGCCATTTTTATTATTTTCTACTGTGGAACGTTATGGACTGTTTGGGACAGTCCAACTAATTGTTCTTATATAATCTGGATTTTCCTCCATCGCCGCACTATATTGCTATAACTTGTGTGGAACGCAGTGAGTCTTACCATATTGAACTATGCACATATATATTATGAGAATTAATTAACATATTGATATGCATTTTGATACTTAGAGATTGTCCCTTGTGTTTGTTTTGAGTTTCGACTGAGCAAACCCCACCTCTTTGTTTAGACTTTTTATATTTGGTCATTTAGTTTTTTTAATTTTGATCATCTTATAATTTTTGTTCCAATTAACTGAATGTATTAATTTCTTTAATCATATGGAAACTGGTAATGCTTGGTAACATTAAAGGCAGTGTGAAAAGAGTAGGCTCATAGTACTGTTGGACTGATGCAGTGACAGAAGCCTCAGAGTTCCTGAATTTGCAGCACCTCAGCAGGGCTTTTAATAACATTACACACAATCCACAGCTGACTTGATGCCAAATAACAATAACAAAACTTCTTTAAAGAGAGTCAAGATACATATTCCTAAAATAAAACAAGATCATTGAAAGCAGGGTTTGCAGTATAATAGAGCAGCAACTTGGGGGGTGAGATGCCAATTTCCTGGCACTTGACCTTGCCAAAATAATGGTTTCAGATCAATAAGTGGGATGTTGCAGATTCTCACCTAGACACCCATAAAAAGGGGCCAAGTTAGATTTAATTGCAACCAACTCATACTTTTCTCCAGAAGTGCCATAATTATATGAAATATGTGGAAAGGCACTTGTTTGGGTGGGGAGAGAGTTACTTTAATGAACAAAGTCATCTTGAGTCCCCTTTGGGGTCAGGAAGGATGGGATATAAATATAGTAAATAAATAAACAAACATAACCCAGAGAGTTTTCTCCAAGCAGAAAGGGAAAGTGAGCTACAATGAAATAAACTTGATGAAGGGTTCAGCAGCTTTCCTTCCCCACAAAACCTTTTCCTCCTTCAGTCAGGATGTTTTCTATACAATGGTGGCATCATATCTAGCTTGGTTATTATCAAGGTAATATGTGTAAAACAGGAGATTTTACATAGTTACACATTTGACAAGGATTAGCAAGGCTGTGTATGACCTTTTTCAGTTTCATTTCAACAGTTTCAGGAAACTAGCTGCTCCTAATGTCTATTGAAACTGCATGAGTCAAAATTTCATAAACTAAATTGGTGGATGCCAACAGAGCAACAGATTCATGGGAACAGAAGTTGGTTGACAGTATATTGTGTCCTCTAGAAACCCAGTGTTTTTCCATATGGCTTTATGTTATTTCAAATGTCATTTTTTAAAAGATGGCGTAAATAGTTTGAAGAAGGCCATATTCTGAGGAGGCTACTGTAGAAGGAAATTGGAAAAAAACAACAACCCCAGAATCATCCCATCAGCTTTATGGGAAAAAACTGTTCCTTCTCCTTTCCTTACCACTTCCTTTTTTCTTTTTTGCCTTATCTTTGTAGACTGCAAGTCAGTAAGCAAGGGTATATTTTACACAAACAAATACTTATTCAAATACTGTGGTTATTATGAGATGGATATTATAATGGTATATGTATACATTCTAAAGCTAAGTGCCTAAATATTATTGGGTGGAAATTATATGATGGACCTTTTTGTTGACCTGAGGTCCATCTATACTATAGAATCAATGCAGTTTGACACCACTTCTGCCATGGCTCAGTGCTATGGAATTATGGGGGATGCAGTTATACTGTACAAAATAAACATATATAACTATGCAAGCTTCTTTCCCAAATAGTACTGGTGCCTCACCAAATTACAACTTCCAGGGTTTCATAGCACTGAGTCATGGCAATTAAAGTGGTGTTGAACTGCATTAAGTCTACAGTGCAGTTGTATCCCACGACTAGGAAATTGGATCAGGGGAATATTGCTGTGGGACTTGGGGCATAAGTCCTTCATGAGCATCAACATTTCACCCCCTGTCTAGCTATTTGGAGGGAAACAGATGTAGTTACATTGTACCTAAAATAATAGTGTCTTCAGACACCTCAAAAATTGTCTTGTATCAATTGTGTCCTTTTCTCCCTAAGGATTGGGAAGAGTTTAATGTTAACTGTGGTGGAAATACTTTCTCAGCTCCCCTGCAGTGGCCGTGATCCAACAATTTTCTATCACAAAACTTGTAAAGCCATTGAAGACAGGGGGAGATCACTTATCATGACTAGCTTGGCTGTAACCAGAACAGAATTAAATTACTGTAGGCTCAACATATTGATACAAATACACATCTAAGCAATCAATACTTATTGATTATAATGAACTAGAAATGGGATATATCTGAATTTTGTGTGTGTTAACAATAGCAGCCCACTGAATTTAAGTCACTAACTACTCCTATTTGCACTTCATATTTCATGCATAGCAGAATATTTAGAATAATAAATGCTGAAGTATACAAGCTAGGAAGCATGCCATGAAATCTTCTTGTCTGTCTCTGGTTAATTAAGATGTCTGTTTGAGAGTTATAGGCATTTAACACCACCCATAAACATGTTTCCAAGACTGTTACTTATAGAAAACTGAACACACGTTGAAAATATCAGTATTTAGAAAAGCGAGATGCATTTTACTGTGTCAATTTTCTTTCACTTCTAGAGATTGAGGTTAAAAGAAAAGCAGGGGGCAGGGGAACCATGTATTCATGTCTTACTATTTTCTCAAGCTCTGGCCATGCACACTTATGTGAGTTATATATAGGTGCTGTCATTACACTTTAGGCTTTTTTCATCTAGTATCTGAACAGAGGGAGAAACTGATGTTTCCATCTGCTTCACTAAGCACTTTTGCTACTAACAAGAGACAGAAATGTTTGTGTAGGGATACAGTTGATGATTTCAATCAGTTTAGATCACTGTCAAATTATATAAGGTGAAAAATTATGCCATTTAGTATCAAGTCCCAACTTGTGTGTGCGTGTGTCATGTCACAGGACGTTCCCATCGTGCAAGGAAGAAAATACAAAGATGCCCTCTATTCTCACCACCTTGAGCAGTAACATATTGTGTAGTGTGATAGGACCAGCATTTTAACTTAAATGAAAATGGTAATCTTAAAGTATATTGAATGGCAGTGACTATAGTGTTAGAGTAAGATACCTTGGGTGTTCATTTTAAAGTTTTTGTAGATTGGCTAGCTGTTTGTTTAAACCATGGTGTTGTTCCCAAACCTGTAATAGAAAGACATAGAATAGCTATCTATACTAGGTTACTATACAAGAGGGAACATGATAGGTTTTCAGCATAGACTTTCAATGTATGACAAGTTATAAAAGGTATCATTCAATAACCTTGGCAAGTGATTGATAATGTATTAGAGAGTGCCTAGAACATTTGATATTTGGATTCCACTCTGTTACGCAGACATGCTGAGATTCTAGCAAGAGCACAATGAAAAATGTGGTGGTATTCCTGGTCATTAAAAGTGTCTGAGACATGAAGTATGCTCTTCAATTCTAACGGCCATTCAGAAACCCACAAGCTGTAAAAAGTATGAATTAAAAGACCCTCATGAATTTCAATAGCTGTATCAGGTGTGCCTGATCTGATGCCAGTGCAATACATTTTGTATAAGTAAAACTATGAAACTTTGAATATTAAAATTTTGGAACACATGAGCAGAATTAAAATAATCCAGTTATTTGCAGATTGTCTTAAAATGCCTATTTATTTTCAGTGCTATTACATATTTTTCCTGTAATATTGGATGATTTGAGTTTTGTATTTTTAAAATTTGGGGTGCTACTCTGATTGTTGTTGTTCGTATTATTTATTTATTTATTATTTCGACTTCTAACCCGCCACTCCCCGGAGGCTCGGGGCGGTTCACATGAAGCATAAAAGCGAAAAGCACAATATACAAAGGGATACACAACACACTGCACAACAACACAAGGAGGGAGGGAGAAAGGGATACAGGGCTGATCAACCACTCGCTAAGTCAGGCCGAGCGGGATCAGTATGTGGTCACAAGGAGGCAGTCTAGGGGTTCCAGGCGAACACCTCGGGGTGCAGCACTCACATCATGCAGCGGCCCACAGTGGCTGCCCCTGTTGGTGGGAGCCGCTACCTTCTTGGGCCTAGGGTGAGCCCGGGGGAGCTCAAGCCGGAAACTGGAATTCTAAGGGGTCCTGGGCTATTACTACTGTTACTACTACTGCACAAGTAGTAATGCAAAATATGTTTCTGCCACAAGTGGTATGTTATCTATCAAGGGGCCCACAATATGTTTTTATGGCAATGCTTTGATCTTGCTTTTTTATTATCTGGTTCTGTGTTTGTCAATATGCAACATATTCCCATTTACACCATTGAGTTGTCCACATTTACCTTGGTCACTTGGAGGCTGTGATGGTGCGGTGAGCGCCACCTGCATAGAAAATATTGAGTTCTTAAAGGTTTGCATTGTTAAAGTGTGTTTTTACGCACAGTTTGCAAGAGGTTCAGTTGCGATGATTGGTCCTTAGCACCTGCCACTCAGCATTAGCAGAGCCCAATTGAGTTTGTTCCACCCCCTTTTCCAGGGATCTGGGGAACAAGCTACTTTTACATTCTATAGACTACCAGGACCCCTCCTGTAAGGACTTGTCTAAAGGTTCGCCAGACCAGGCCCTTGGTCAGGCCATCCTTCAATACCAGTCTGATTTCCTTGGAATTCAAGCAGAAGGCTCAGCATATCGGAAGGCTGAGTAACTCTGGGGAGTTCCAAGTGCCTCCAAACCAGTAATTTGGCCTCAAGAAGAAGACTTCGTGACTTCAAGTTCGGCCATCTGATTGGGACTGCGAGTGTTCCTACCTCAAAGCCATTGGAAGAGAAAGGACTCAGAAAGCTTTTCCGCTATAGCTTCACAGACCAAAAACAGTAAAAGAAACTTTAAAGTAAGAACTTTTCTACTTCACTTTGATCAGGCCAGTTGTTATTTTGGGAAAATTAAGTAAAGTGCCTGAGTGAACTCATGTATTGGACAGTAAAGCGTTTTGAGTTAACCAAAGTGTTCAGTTTGGTTCTGGGAGCCCTGAGCCTTTAAAGGGAGGCAAAAAAGCAACCCACCGGGATAGATAGACCATGCCTTGTCCTTTCATAAGTCATTGATAGCCTGGGAGCGAAGGCACAGAGGCTAATTATTTATTTACAATATTTATATTTTACCCTTCTCACTAAGAGTGGCCTTACAACGGCAATAGTTAGATGCCATATCAGCAAAAATATAAAATAACATATGCATTAAAACATAGGTTTATAAACTATATAGAAATTGAAACACATTATTAAAACCATGCAATCCGAGATCATAGTCAAAAGGCCATTCCAGTTGTCATTGCACATTGCACATTTTGCACTATTGGCCAAAGGCTTGGTTCCAAAGCCATGTTTTTACTTGCTTTCTGAAGGTCAGGAGGGAAGGAGTTGATCTGATTTCGCTGGGAAGGGAGTTCCATAGCTGAGGGACCACTACTGAGAAGGCTGTGTCCCTCATCCCCAACTGCACATGCGAAGGAGTTGGGAGTAAGAGCAGGGCTGCCCTAGGCTAAAACCATTTCTTTCCATGGAATCCTATGGTTCTGCATCAAGCCCCATAGAATACAAGAGACTGCTGATGGTTGGGCAATGAAACAGGATGGGAAACTTTTGGTGGTTCCCATCCCACCTGTTTTTCAGTTGTAAACATGGGAATAAATGTGATAAGAGGTAGGAGCTCTGAACTCAATTGCTAAATTGTACATTGCATTGTTTTTAGCATTGTTAGCTACTTTGAATCTCCTTCAAAGCAGGATATAAATAAATATAACAACAGCAACAGCAACAACAGCTCTCATGCAAGTGTGGATAGTCTCCAACAAAGATGCTGGGAAATCATGGTTCTGGCTCATATGGAAATTCTTTGTGCAACCCTTTCACACTATTTGTTTTCCACATGAGAAGAATGAAAAACAAGTCAGGTGTAAATGTTTCCCTCTTCATATGCTGATTGAAACAAGAAAAGTAACATCTGAACCTTCTTTTTTTTGCTCTGACAGATGAACAAAGCTACCACAATGAAATCTGTTTACACTGTACCTTTGCTCCCCTTTTACCAATCTGCAATTGAAAAGATAAGCTCTTTTCTGAGGTTTATCACTTTATACTGTAAAGTACCTTGAAGAACAACCCAATCACTCTATATTTTTAATTCAAAAATTGTAGGATATTCAGGAGAAGAATTCTAGTAGATTTTTTGACATGCTGTTTTTCTATATAGAGGTATTGTTATGGTAATTCATTCAAATGGATAAGCTCCCAACTGCAGTCTGAGGCACATGAGTTGAGACACAGATATGTCTCCCCAAGACGGTGATAATTAAGACATCCTTTAAATTCTTCATGCATTCATTTTAGCTATATAGCACAACCCCTATATCTATGGGGGATAAATTCTTAGGATGACCCTGCAGAAGCATACTACAAAATTGTGCCGGTGGACCTAGAAAATGCCTAGAAAGAACATATCTTTTGTAGATGAAACTGCGGGTTTCAGTCCCATGGATATGAAAATGGTACAGTATACTGTTAAAGTGGATTCATTCTCTAGTGTGATTATGGGATTCATAGGGTTGCCATACATCAACACGCACACAAACATGTTTAATAGTGTGACAGTTTTTTATTATCATTTTTAAAAGCTTCATTTTGTTTTAGTCTTCTCATCAGCTGGCTTGGGTGCCACGTCAGAAGAAAGGTGTGATATAACATAAAAGTATTAATTAATAAATATATTTCATTAAATTGCCTATATTGCTATATTATCAATACAAAATTTAAACTACAAAATGACTTTGAAACCAACGTAGCTCAGGTAATTTATCTCAGTTGCATCCTGTATATAGAAAGCATTGATATTTTGAAGACAGAATATGCGACACTATTTCACACTATTTTTCTCCATGATCATTTGATTTTCAAGAGTGTACATCTCTAGCTAATGAAATGAGATAAATGTTAATAACAATTAGCAGCAGGAGGTGAAAGAGTAGTCAGACTATATTGGTTTTCTGGTTTTGCTGCAGATTAGTTGGCTAAATCCTTTCTACAATTAATTTATCACTTCCAAACCCTTGCCAGTAATTCCTTCCCACACTAACTCCCTCTTATTTGTCTCTGTTTTCAGATACTTGACATCCAGATTCTTCTTAAATTATCTGTGCTCTTAGCCCTTGAGGCCCCCTGCTTCCCTTTACGTTTTTCAGAATCAATTAGCCCTGCCAGCATGGTACTGTCTTTGGTTTCTAACTAGTAAACTATCATTTTGGAGATTTATTTCCAAACTGTCAGTTAACTATAGCTTATCTATAGTTTTATACTCACGTAAAATAATATCTGATCTAAAAATATCAAGTCTTGTACAACAAAATTAACCCTTGCTTTGCACTATCAACCAGATAAACATCTTAGTGCTTAATAATAATAATAATTTTATTTTTTACCCACCTCTCCTCATGGCTTGAGGCAAGTTACAAAATTATTAAAAATCATAAACATTGCAAAAGCACTACAACTACACATATTAAAATGTATTTCTATAAAATACATATTAAAATACACAAAATAGAGGTTAAACAAAGGACACATTTTAAATTCATTCTTAAAGACTCTCTGGGTAGGCCTGCTGGAAGCGATAGGTCTTTACATGGTTTTAAAATTCCGACAGCTCATTTAGCTGTCGGAGGTCTTCAGGCAGGTCGTTCCACAATCTTGAGGCAGCCAATGAAAAGGTCCTTTGCGTGGTGTTTGCCAGTCTGGTTCTGGTTGGTTGGCACAGATGTCCCTCCATTCAGGCGGATTGTACGGAAGAAGGCAATCCTGTACGTAACCTGGACCCAAACCATGTAGGTTTTAAAGGTCAACTAATTGCCCGGAAACTAATTGGCAGCTAGTGGAGTGACTTTAGGATAGGTGCAATATATCGTAGATTATATTACACCAATTTGGCTGCCTTATTTTGAACCAGCTTAAGTTTCCAAACTTGGTACAAGGGTAGCCTAATGTAAAGCGCATTGCAGAAGACCAGCCTTGAGGTTTCCAGTGCATGCACTACCATCATCAGGTCCTCCAAATCTAGGAAGGGGCACAGCTGGCATATCAGCCAAAGCTGATAGTAAGCACTCCTGACCATCGCATCTACATGGGCTGACCTTTGGAGAGGCAAATCCCAGGAGCACTCCCAATCACAAAATCCTACATATAATGAGTCAGAAGTAAATCTCTTGGTGCTGAGAGGAACACCTTGGGGTGTTCAGGATTGGCAACTATATCCCATGGGGTTTCTGCTACCTATATCCCCCTTCCCATCACTAAATAGAAGTAGACATGTCAGGGGTGATATATCAGCTCCATATGCTATTAATGCATTGGATTAACTAGAGAGTTAGCAACTTGTGGCACTCAGTGTAATTAAATCCAGTTCAGCCTGCTGGCAAGATCAACATGCACTTGATATGCACCATTAGTTTCAGCTGTATCTAACACTGGTATATGGTCCAGACAGATTGTTGCTGTTGCGTACCTATCAATGATTTCCAACCTTTGGTAACTATGACCGAGCAGGGATTTGACCCTTGGTCTCCAGTCATAGTTTAATGCTCTAACCACTACACTGACTTCCCCTTGATGGAATGAGGTCCTCCATAGGCAAAAAAGGGCTACTTGTATGAATTGCAATTTAATTTCTAGTCAAATTTCAGAAAATAATAGCAAAATTCCTTATTATTAGGAGCTCCCGGTGATGCAATGGGTTAAACCCTTGTACCGTCAGGAATGCTGACCGAAAGGTCAGCAGTTCGAATTTGGGGAGCAGGGTAAGCTCACATCTGAGAGAAGCCTCCCACAGGATGGTAAAACATCCAGGCGTCCCTGGGCAACATGCTTGCAGATAGCCAATTCTCTCACACCAGAAGCGACTTGCAGTTTCTCAAGTCGCTTCTGATACAAGGAAAAAAATTACCTGTATTGGGAAGGGATGATGGGGGTATAATTCTACATATTCACATGAGTATTTCAACAAGATTTGATTTTTGTGTATTATCATACAAATATGTGGTTGGCTGATTTCAGTAGGATGTGGTTCAGTTTTTCTCTTTTGCTAGATATTCCTTGTCCCATAGGGTTGTTCTGGTGCGCATATATGGTATTAATGCTGGCAAAATACAGCAAGCGACAGCATATTTAAAATGATCCAAAGGGGTCTCTTTGTTTGTCATGCATTATGTACTAATAAATAAAACCACTGGAGCTTGGAACATTAGGTTTGAAAATTAACTTATTAATGTTGACCATTAGCAATGAGGAAATTAATTATCATTAACACGAACAACTGAAATAAGTTGTGGGAGGAGGAGAAAAAAAGGAATACAAATAATGGACAAATTGCATACTAAATAGAATTTAATGGGAAATTACCTGAGAATCAATGAGAATAATATGTTTATTAATGACCTCAGGAAAAACTGGATAATGAGGTAATAAAATCTTAGACCTACAGCAGAATGATGGAGATAAGACAACCTCAAAAGAGTTGATAAGGCAAGAAATAAATCTACCAAAGTTGAAGATAAGATTTCAAACACACTGAGAAGGAGAGATTTAATATTTGTCTGAATTCAAACTAGATTTTAATTCCTGGTGGGATGGCATCCACTGCCATTGTAGTTATTTTTTCTGATCTAGGATGGAGAGGCATATCACCATCTTGTTGCCAAAATTGATTTCGCTTCCTCCTGTCATCTGCAACTTTGATCATGTTTACTCTGTAGTGTATACCAATATTTGTTTTGTGTTCAGATGGCATTGTGTTGTGTATTTCTGAGTTCTTGCTTCATGCAACATATTACAAGAAATAACAATAGATGTGGCTCATTGCTTTTTGTGAGTAACAATCCACTCAACATTGTTTGTTTTGAAAGGTAACATATGGATGGGGAATATTAATGTTGGTGTAATGAATAATATTTACTCTTTACTCCTAAAATGCTGGCTTGGGGTGATTTGACGGATAACTTTTGTATGTATGTAGTTATTTTTACAAAAAATAAGTGAAAGATATGGGTTTTTTTTCATATCAGGAGTGACTTGAGAAAAATGCCAGTTGCTTCTGGTGTGAGAGAAATGGCTGTCTGCAAGGACATTGCCCAGGGGGTGCCTGGATGTTTTTGATGTTTTACCATCCTTGTGGGCGGCTTCTCTCATGTCCCCGCATGGGGAGCTGGAGCTGACAGAGGAGCTCATCCACGGTCTCCCTGGATTTGAACCTCTGACCTGTTGATCTTCAGTCCTGCAGGAAGAAGAGTTTAATCCATTGAGCTACTGGGAGCTCCTAAAAGATATAAGTAAAGTAACTTCAAATGTAAGTGCTCATGAGACTTTAATGAAAGTTTCAGTTTACACAACTGAACCACTTCCTTTTTGTTACTGAAGACAAACACAGCTACATTTTTGGGGAAAAATGATCACTAAATAAATTCCATTAGTTATTTAATCTGGGCATTGCTATAAAAATGCTAAAAAAATAACTCATTGTAATATGCTATTATCCATCCATAGCTTTTAGAATAAAAAATAATTGAAACAGCAGCTCTTCAAGTAACATTATAGTTTATCTCTTTATGATTTCACACTTCATTGTGTATCTCACTAAGGATTCATATGGCAAACTCAATTTGGTTGCAGAGGAGTGATGCTTCCATAAGATGCCAATACTGGCATAGTGGCTCTTGTGACATATATATCATTGCTGTTTGCCAAGGTTATGAAGCGCCATGTTTAAGTTCGACCCATATTATCAATGATGCTGTGAGATAAAATCTTGCTTCGTGAGAATGTGGTAAGTGCATTCAATGCACATTTTTGTCATGGTACAAAGAAGGGGAAACTCAAAAGACAAACTGACTGTTTAAAACTAATTTATAAATTACATTTACTGGATAACTTTGCACATTTTGCTTTCTAGCCAGGATCATTGCTAGGATAACAGGACTGGGGCTGGGCCAAAGCAAATACAATCTGGAGTTCCGTGTCCTTTCCCCTGCCAGTCCAGCAGGTTTATTAACAATGAAATCTGCTTAGTTGGCTGTGAATTTGAATAAAAAGCGGTTGGGGAAGGCTGAATAAAGAATAATAGAATATTACAGTTGGAAGGGACTGTAAGGGCCATCTATTCAAATTATTTGCATTGAATAAACAACTGAAGTTTTCCTGAAAGATGCCTATCCAACCTCCAAAAAAGAAGAGTCTACTACATTCTAGGGAGTTTATTCCACAGCGGAACAGTTAGAATAATAGAGATGGAAGAGACTTCATGGGCCATCTAGTCCAACCCCTGCTAAGAAACATTCAAAGCACCCCCGACAGATGGCCATCCAGCTTCTCTTTAAAAGCCTCCAAAGAAGAAGTCTCCACCACAGTTCGGGGCAGAGAGTTCCATTGCTGAACAACGTTTACAGTTCTTACACCAAAGATGTTTTTCATTTCATTTCTTGTAAATTGAACCGATTTGTTTGTGTTTTAAGTCTTTGGAGCTGCAGCAAACAAGCTTGTTCCATCTTTTACATGACATCCCTTCAAATTATCTGTCGTGTCACCTCTGAGTTTTTTCTTTTCAGAGCTAAACATAACCAACTCCATAAGTTACTCCTCATAATAATTGGCCTCCAAAACATTGACTATCTTGGTTATCTTTCTCACGGCACTTTCCAGCTTGTTGATATCCCTCTTTAACTGTGATGCCTAGAACTGGACATAAAGTAGCAGTGCTCAAACCCTTGATCTGGACATTATACTCTTATTCATGCAGCTTAGAACTGCATTGGCTTTTGGCTGTCACATCATATTGTTGACTCATGTTTAGCCTGTGGTCTCGATTCTTTTCACACATCCTTTTCACATACCTTCACGCTTTTGCCACTGGATTGCTAAAAATCACACTCAGACATGAGGCCCCATTACCATTTTACCCATAAGGGCTAGAAATCTTACAAATTGAAGAAAAAACAGCCTTCTCCTCCCTATCCTTCATCTCTCATTTGCAATCCACTAGGAATGATTTTTTTTAAAAAAAAATCCTTAGAAAAAAGAGTCAAATGTTTGGCTGCATACATTCTTCTAAAAAGCAGATCTTGCAGTGATAAGTAATGGCACCAGGATGTTCAGTTAAGTCATAGTTCCCTTGTACTGTTTCTGGTATGATTGCAATGTTCTTTTTTAAGCAGTGGTCAGTTCCATCTCCAGGGCGTGAACCTGTTCTGGGTTTTATCCCATACTTCAAATGATCTGTTCAAGGTGCTGAGCCTATTCTGAGAATAGGCTCCTGTGCCTTATGTAACTCATTTAAAGTCTGTAATAAAACCCAGAGCAGAAACACTGCTGCTTTGATATGTGTGTGGCTACTTATATCTGACGAATACCTGCCAAACTTTGCCCCTGTTTGAGGGTTGCCTCTCTATTTAGAATGGCAATGAAAAGGATACAAAGTAGACAATCCTTTCCTGTCTAGGCTCTCTTTTGGCTAATGGGACTAGACTAGTCCTAGTTTTAATTCACAAAGGTTTAGCTTCCTGCTACATAAAAAAAAACTTGTACTTATTTCTGAGTTTTCCTACCAGTTTTGGAATTATCCCTTTTGACATCTTTATCTAAATGGACGGCTACTAGGCTTTTGATTTACCAAGCTATAATATCAGCAAGCTATAATTTGTGGCAGAGATATTTGCTGCACCAATTACAATTTGACCAATGCTAACTTGACTTGGGGAAATCCTGATTTAAAATTTGACAAGAAAACGTTATTGTGGAAGACATGGGCAGTCAGTGGGATATTCACTTTAAACCAATTACGTGGTGCTGGTGATGTGTTCTACTTCTTCAACTTTCTAAGATCAGTTTAACCAACAGCTAATGAGTAGTATTTACAGTTGATCCATTTGTTACAATCTAGATTAGGCCCTGTGACTTTTAGTGCTATTGAAACCCCTGCATTATTGAATAGATCAACGGAGGCTTATTTGTTTACCTTATTTATACCCCGCCTTTCTCTACCCCAGAGGGGGACTCAAGGCGGCTTACACAAGGCAGCTAGACAGTGCCTTAAGACATACACAATTAATCTAAAATGATGTAGGTTAAAATTATAAAGTAATAAACATGATTAAAATACATTCAAGGTTAAAAACTCACCATCCAGAGTTCAAGGTCTAAGGCCATTCCATGATCAATTGCACATAATTCCACATTAGTATTACTGCACTGCCCTCTTTTTCAAAAGCCTGCTCCCAGAGCCAGGTTTTGTCTCTCCTCCTGAAGGCTAGGAGGGAGAGGGCCAATCTGATGTCACTAGGGTGGGAGTTTCACAACCGAGGAGTCACCACTGAGAAGGCCCAGTCTCTCGTTCCCACCAGTCACACTAGCGAGGAAGGTGGGACTGAGAGCAGGGCCTCCCCAGATTATCTTATACTCAGAACTGTTTCATAGGGGGAGATATGTTCAGACAGATAGACTAGGCCGGAACCGTTTAAGGTATTTTCTCCCAAAATTATGTATAAAATGTTTTATTATCAATGAAAAAAATGATATGCATGGTTTCAGTAAAAATAGAACGAGGAACAGAATCATCCAATTTTGACTAATCAGTGGTCTACTGTTTTAACATCTATAGCAAATACAACTAAAGAGCTCCAATTATATTTTATACAGCAAAAAACACCATTCCGAGTATCCTGGTTGTCACAGTACCTTTTCAAGAAAGGTTTATTCAAATCAGTTAATTGCTGGAGGTGTATTACCTCTAATGATTCTTTCACTCATGTGTTTTGGAGCCTCATTTTGGATAGAAATCATTACACATTTGAAAGTGAATTTAAATAAATTAGACAGTTTGTTGATACTTAGCAACATACAATGTTCTTTTAAATTATTTACCTGTGCCTTGAAATTTAATGTACCATCAGTGGAAATGGATTTTTCCTGCCCTCTTGACTGCCAAAAGATTTATTGGAAGGATAATTTCTTTCCAGCTGTGATTCAGCACATAGATTTAACAACATTTGCAACATTTGAAAGATTTGTATATAGCTGTAACATACCAATGGACTTATATTTAGAGATTTGGTATTGGTTTTATTACAATGTATGGATAATGAGTGTCTCTTTCTCTCTTTCTCTTTTTAATGTTGAACTATAATAATATGTAACTGAGATCTTTATTGTAAATCCCTCTACTTTACATACATTATTAATAAAAATGGGAAGCTAATGGCTGCTAGTCTTCACAGGAAAACTCTAGCCTGCCTATCTTATAAATGAAATATTTACACTACTAGAATAGAGGAAACGCCTAATGATCTTTGATGAGGTTTTTCTATCTACTATTGTCCTAAGGTTATTTATACAACTGTATAAATATACTTTATATATGAGCTCTTAATATCACTCCAAATAACTGAGCTTATATCAGTGAAAGCTCTTGCTAAAATAAAAACCAGATAGTGTTGAAAATGTTGCCACATTCCTTCATTTTTCTCTTCCACTCCACTTCTACTTCTTATGTTGCAAGAGATTAACACACCTAGTGCTTTGTCCTAAAACCAATTATTAGCCAAAAAAGAGTCATGCTTGGGAATTTAAAATCCATATGATGCGGCTAATAGGCCTGTTTGATCCATGATTCTAAATGCTTCTAAAGTACTTACAAAACAAAAGTTCTGATGGTGAACATTTCAGAACTCGAACAAAACTTTCAAAATTTCATTATAAACAGCAGTTCCTAATTGGTTCTGTCTTAAAAATTGCCAATAACGAAATAATAATGAAATTTTGATAAGAGTTCTGAAATGTTCACCACCAGAACTTTTGTTTTGTAAGTACTTTAGAAGCATTTAGAATCATGGATCAAACAGGTCTAGCGGTTAATGGACCATGGAGAAATGAGAAAGTCAAAATAGACTCTTGTCATTGAGGAGGGCGACAAACAACAGAGCCCATCTAGAAGGCCAAATGACAAGATTGGTAAGGGTCTTGGTATCTAGGAACCTGTGTCTGATTCTATATGAGCAGGTCTGGGAGAACTGGCGTGCCTGTCATTGTGTGGGCATCACCTTTTTGCTGCTGTAGCTGGCCACAGATTTGGAGGTGATGGCACCTGAGAATGAGATCACCAGTGAATATCAGCAATGGCTTTGGCATGGAATAGGACATGGCTCAAGGTAAGAAGATGAGGGAATTTAAATAGGGGAACTGAGACAAAAATGGGAGCATCCAAGAGAGGAAATGAGAAAATCGTAAGTCTTAACATTCATTCTTTAATCTTAATGAATTTTAGTTTATTAGATTTTTTATTATGCTGTAAGTGTGATTGATTTACATCTAACACATCTATTTAATTCCTTACCTTTTTGGCTAGTTACTATAAATTTGTATTGATGTGTTTGTTTACTGTTTTGTTTTGTTTTGTTTCTATTGTTTATTATGGCATTGAATGTTTGCCATCTTTTGTTGGAAACCGCTCTGAGTCCCCCTGGGAGATAGGGCAGGTTATTAAAAAAATCATTTTTATTATTATTAGTTGAAACACAACAAGATGAGTCCACGGCAAACAAGATCACTCTGCTGGCTGTTGTATTGGATCACATGTCTGACATTTCCCAAGTGTCTAGGACTGTGTGATGGCATTTATCATCATCATCATCATCATCACCATCATCTCAACAGATAAGGGGAGAGAAGAAGAACATAAGAACATAAGAAGAGCCATGCTGAATCGGACCTCAGCCCATCTAGTCCAGCATTCTGTATCACACAGTGGCCCACCAGTTGTACACGGGGATCTCGAGCAGAAGGGAGGGCAAAACCCTGACCTGCTCCCGACCCCCACAACCAGTACCCAGGGAAATCCTGCCTACCTCAACCAACTCCGAGGTGGTACTTGAATGTCCTTTTCAGTAACTACCGATACACTTGGTATTCATGAATCTGTCTAATCCTGCCTTGAAGTTGTTCAGGCTGACAGCTGTCACAACCTCTTCTGGAAGTAAATTCCATAACCCAATGACCCTCTGGGTGAAGAAATATTTCCCTTTATTAGTCCTAATTTTCCTACCTTGGAGCTTCAGGGAGTGCCCTCTAGTCCTAGTGTTTTGTGACAAAGAAAATAATTTTTCTTTATTTACCTTTTCTATCCCATGCATGATTTTATACACTTTTATACACAAGAAGGTAGGCAGCAGTGTGTTTTAGAAGAGACTGAGAAGAGAAGGATGACAGCCTGGAAGAGAGGAGTTATGTGGCAAGGGATAAAACTCTTCTGGAGGAGAAAAGCCTGGAGAGCTTGGAGAAAGACTCCCAACTTCTCATTTGCCTGTGACCTTCAACTTGCCTCTATCCTATGGGGTAGGGAGTGATTAGTGCCCTCCTGAGAATATAGCCTGGGAGGAAGCGGGGCAGAACTGAGGCCCCTTCCACACAGCTAAATTAAACCCCACGCTTTCTGCTTTGAACTGGAATATATGGTCGTTCAAAGCAGATATTGTGGGATTTTCTTCCTTGATATTCTGGGTTATATGGCTGTGTGGAAGAGCCCTGAGAAGCATGAGTGGGAATTAACAGGAGGAGGGAGGGAGGGAGGGGGGGAGAGGGAGGGGCGGGCGGGACTGAGGCCCCTTCCAGACAGGCCCTAAACCCTAGGATCTGATCCTAGGTTTTCTGTTTATCCCAGATTATCTGGCAGTGTGGACTCATATAATGCAGTTTAAAGCAGAAAGCCTGGGACCAGATCCTGGGATGTAGAACCTGCCTAGAAGAGCCCTTGGTTTGAAAAAGACAAAAACTTCAATTAGTACCTTATTGTTACTTACTTTGTAAGGGCCTGTCAGCCACAGCAAAGGGAAGCCTTAACATATGAGCTATGTGAAGACTGAGAGGTGGGTCTTGCGAAGAGGACAAAACTGTAGGTGTGAACAGGGGACAGAAAGTCTATGCAAGTAATGGAAAAAAATCAATTAATGAAATTGATGTATTAATGAATAAAGTAATTATTATTAATGAATCAAATTAAGGCAGTAATTCAGGAACTCCATGCAAGAAATCGATGGCAGAAAGTCCATGCAAGTAACTCAGGAAATCTTCAAGCAAAATCTGGTTGTGCTAGTGCTCTTTTAAGCATGGGTGAAATGGTAGAGGCCCTGATCTCACTTGCGGGTGTTCACCAACCCTCTTCTACACTGCCTTCTAACGGAGGTGAAGTTAGCCATTTACTGCTGAATGACAAAGAGATTTCTTTGCACATGTTTATGTTTCTTGAGAACTGGTCTATCACCAAGTCAAGTTAGAGTTGTCTTGTGCCAATATCAAGTTACATCTAAAAATTAATAGCATCTTAGCTCATATTCATTATAATCTATAAGAAAACCCAAGACCCTGAGATTTGTTCATACAGAGAAGCAGGTAGCACAACTTTATCCATCTGTTTTCCTGTTTCAGCTGTGATGTTACCAGAGAACTTAGATGACTCATCCTCAAAGAACAGCATGTGCCATTTAATGTGAAGTTGCACACAATTGCAAATTTAGTATCTCTTCTTAAGAATTCCAAAATTTGAAATGTTCCAAAATTGTCCACATGGGTGGCTGAGTTAGTGAAACTTTTACTTTCGGATGATTCAATGCAAACAAAATACCACAGCTACCAAAGACATGTCTCCTGTTGCAATACTAAGAAGAATCAATTACTGGAAGAAAGTGTTATCATCACCAACACCGAAACACGGAATAACACCCGGGATACCTTGTCGTAACCTGGCCACCATGTAGAACTTTTCTCTGGCACAACCTTGGATGCCACAAATAGTCCTTTGAAATACTTATAAGTGACTTTTCAAATCATCAGACAGATTGGACTACTGTATTATGTTTATCTATGTTTATGGACATTTATCCATGATAGAGACAAATTGTTCCTCTATATTGTGTATACTAGCTGTACCCGGCACGCGTTGCTGTGCCCTATTTTGGAGATGCGAGGAAGTCTGAGTATGTAAGTTGTTGTTGATGGGGTCATGGCTCTGTTGTTGTGGGTTGTTTTGGTGGGTGGGATGTTGGAGTCCTGTGGAGTTGTTGTTGTGTGGTGTTGCTGGCGTTCTGCATAGCTTGTGGATATGCAATGTTTTTTGTCTTTCCGTCTGCTGTGTTGATGTAGAGGTTGATGCATGTGTGGGTGGGGTACTTTGGAAGTGAGTGGAGGTACTTGAAATCCCATTATCCATGGTGTGTCCTCCTCTAATCTGCAGTCGGATGGAGTGTGGGTCATGGGGGACATTGTTTGCCAAGTTTGGTCTTTATCGGTCTTGGTTCTTGGACACAGTGGTCTGTGGGGAATGATGGGTTTTGAAGTACTACAAATCCCATTATCCATGGAGGTACTTCAAGTCCCATAATCCATGGTCCACCCTCCTCCAAACTGTAGTAGAATGTAGCGTGGGTCATAGGGGCTCTGTGTGCCAAGGTAGGTTACTGTAAATTCAGGCCATACACAATGTCCCATGAGCTGAGGCCTAGTCAGGAACAGCAAGTTAATGAAGCCTTACTGTCAATTCAGGCCATACACAATGTGCAATGAGCTGAGGGCTAGTCGGGAGAATCAAGTTAATGAAGCCTTACTGTCAATTCAGAGCGTAAACAGCATTCCATTAAGTGAGGCCTAGTCAGGGAAATTAAGTTAATGAAGCCTTACTGTCAATTTTGGGCATGGTCTGTGATTTGTAGGGGTGTAAATTTTCTGTGAGAAGTGAATTGGGTGTTTGTGTTTGTGCCTCAGCCCTTTGCCTTATCCTCCTCTGACAGTTTATTATGGGTCGGAATGTTCATGTTGGCTGGCCAGTACAGGAGTTATGCAAATCCGCCCTTATTGGCAGCCAATCATGTTGTCAGAATGTAGAGGCTGGGAGAGCCGTTGGCAGCCCCGGAGGATGCTGGGAAATGTAGTTTTTTTACTCGTTGTTTTGGGGCCCTTTTAGGTTTTGGGGGGGAAGGTTTCTTTGCTACAAACGTACCTTGCTTGAGGCCTATTTCTGTTGGCAAGTTTGGTGTCTCTGCATTGTAAGGTTTCTCTGTTTGGGGCGGTCTTTCCATGGCGACTCTTCCTTTATATATGTAGATAAGCAATAAACCTGTCATACGATAACATATTTGAAGTTTCAACAACAATAACATAATACTTTGTGTATCTTAGTAATAGAGATCTGTGTTCTATATATGAATCCAAACAATGCCATTTCATTCACAAAATTACTAAAAATGCATAACATTATTTTATTTATTTATTTATTATTTAAAACTTTTGTACCCCGACCTTCTCACCTCTATCGAGGGACTCAGACCGGCATAACAGCAAAAATTCAATGCTATACAATTTAAAAACAACTAGGACAACATATTAAAATACATAAAAACCCAGCATAAAACCACATTGCCATTAAAACAATTCCACTCAATCTGTAAATGTGGTCATACATTCAGACAATAGCCAATCTCAGCCTATTCTGAGAAGGTACATTATTTAAACATCCAGGTCTTCACCAGCCTCCTAAAGGACAACAGAGAGGGGCAGATCTAGCATCACTTGGTAGAGAGTTCCACAGCCGACAATAGCCAATCTCACCTATTCAGAGAAGGCCCTGTCTCCACATCATCCCCACCAGCTGCGCTTGGTAGAGAGTCGGCAGGACCAAGAGCAGGGCCTCTCCGGAGGATCTTAATGTTCTTGATGGTTTTTAGGGGAGAATCCGTTCAGACAGGTAAACTGGGCCAGAACCTTATAGAGTTTTGTAGGTTAAAACCAGCACTTTGAATTGTGCCCGGAAGCTAATTGGCAGCCAGTGGAGCTGGCGCAGCAGGGGAGTTGTATGCTCCCTGTGACCCGCTCCTGTTAGTAACCTGGCTGCCGAACGTTGGACTAATTTCAGCTTCCAAGCAGTCTTCAGAGGCAACCCCATGTAGAGAGCGTTGCAGTAGTCTATTCGGGATGTAACCAAAGCGTGGACCACCGTGGCCAAGTCAGACTTCCCAAGTCAGACTTACTTTCAGGCTATGTATACTATGAAACATAAATGAATTTTGTGTTTGGGTCTTGGTCCCATCTCCAAGATGTCTCATAATGTGTGTATAGGCAAATAGGCTTATTCCAAAACCTGAAAAATCCAAAACGGAAAGCATTTTGGATAAAGGATACTCAACCTGTAATAGAAAATAGACCTAAGCTTTGTAGTTTACTCTGGCTTTGTAACAAAAATGACAGATGCCCCGCCAATGAATCAAACTCTAGTTTGGTCTCTAGTTCAGACACTTCAGGCTTTGTTTTACATGGGCTGCCAGCCTTTGCTTTCAAAACAAAACACTTTGTGTCGCCTGAACGTTTGTTTATTCATTAATCTTAACTATAAAAGGGAGGGGAGACACTTCTTAGAAGTTTAAAACAACAGTGGGACAGAGAGGGAGAGTTGGGAGGAGGAACAGTGAAGTAGGGAAGAGCCAATCAACCTGAAACACATCTGGCTTCTGCTTGAAATCTGCCTGACAGATGGCCTTGGAAATGAGTATAGATCCAGAATGGCCACACACACACCTCTTACTATGTCTTCAATCCAACATTCTACTTGTGTTATCTCTACAATGTGTATCTCTACAACACAACAAAACACTTTTGGATAACTTCTTGTATGATGTGGAAGAATGTAGGGAAAGACGAAGATAAAAGTGACATTCAACACTTCTTGCCACTATTGTTAAGGGGTCACTTGAACATCCTCTTTGTTTACTAAATGATTTTAGAGAACACGAATTAATTGTGGTCTGTCCTTAAGCAAATGTTTACAAGTATCATTCAATTAAAAAGCAGGGAACGATAAGCTTCATCATTTAGAACATAACAATAAGAGCTACTTCTGTGATCAATTTTTTCCTTCTGCCTGGGAGGAAACATTAAGAGATGAACCAGCATTTTAATTTCTCTGTCTTCAGTAAGAAGCAGGAGATTAACTCTGCTTGTTCTAGTAAGAAACAAATTGCTATCCTGGTTTTTGACTCATTGTTTCCATTTTTAAAACTGAAGACAAATTGTCCAATGGTTTACAAAGCTAATTCAGTCCTTTTAGAACTACCATTCATTCCAATGCTGGATTGTGTATTGAAGATTGTAGCTATACACTGAAGTAAATAAGTGAGTACTGTATGTTTGTTACTGCTTTTACAAGTAACTGGCTAACACCTCTATTTCCACACCTTAATAAAGTTTTCTTCAGGCAAATGAGACAATAATATAGTTTGTTTCTCACTCAGTATTTTATTAATTTATATTTCATTTATTTACGACATTTATATCTCACCCTGAAGGGGACTCAGGGTGGCTTACATGAGTGGCATTATTCCATGCCCAAACAACAACAACAATTAAAAGCAATTAAACAACAATTTAAACATTTGTAAAAATTATACAACAAATCCAGAGCCAAATCATATTCATCAATCCAGGGTCAATTCCAACTGTACTGCACAGATAATTATGCTGGGCCAAATGCTTGCTCCCAAAGCCAAGTTTTCACTTGTTTGCGAAATGACAGGAGGGAAGGGACTGATCAAATCTCACTAGAGAGGAAGTTCCACAGCTGAGGGCCCACCCTGAGAAGGCTCTGTCTCTCTATTTTATTATCTTCTTTCCTCTTTTCCCCCTTCCCCCTACTCTCATTCTTTGACAGGAAATATGGGTGATGACACAGAGAGGAACAGAAAAATTAATACGGAAGGGGCCAGAACACAATAGGCATTGTGCTGCCATAAAGAAAATTAAAAAAATATTTTTGACCCCACCTTTCTCTACCCCAAGGGGAAGTCAAGGCGGCTTACATATGTCAGTGATTCAGTGCCTTAAATACATATGAGTACAACATTAAGCTTAAAATACATTGAATTAAAATTAATACATATTTTAAAATTTAAAATTAAATTCAATATTAAAATTACGCCATCCAAAAATCATAGTCTGAGGCTGTTCTGTAGTCATTGCACATATTCCAATTATATTATCGCACTGCTTCTCTGAAGGCCTGGTCCCAGAGCCAGGTTTTTGCTCTCCTTCTGAAGGCTAGGAGGGAGGGGGCTGATCTAATGTCACTAGAGAGGGAGTTCTACAGCAAAGGGGCCACCACTGAGAAGATCTTGTCTCTCGTTCCCACCAGTCACACTTGCGAAGAAAGTGGGACAGAGAGCAGCCCTCCCCGAACATCTTAATCTCTGAGGTGGTTCATAATAACTTTCTTGGGACAAGCAAGACACCAAAAATCTGTGAAAACTTGAAATCTCTTTATCAAAAGGGAGAGGGAGCATGAAGGAGGAAAGAGAATTTGGAACCTTAGTGTTATAAGGTCAAGTAAACTACTATCTGAAGCTGTGTATCTCATGTAGACAGTCACTCTTGCTCATAAGGTGTGATGTTAGTGCTATGTTTTAAGATACATTAAGACAGCCCCCCCCCCAAATATTTGAAAACATAATGTCCCTGTACTCAGCATTCTTCATTTTGAAAACACAAAGCCTTCTGTACTCAACACTGTCTTCCTTTTTTAATAAAACTCATGAGGCCCTTTGTTAGTAAAAAGCAGGAAGGCACTGCACAGTCTTTGTACTGGAGATAAATTTAGGTGCACTGAACCTCTCCAGCCAAAAAGGTAAAGCTATCCAATTTGGCTTCTGTTTCTTTGCTTAACCCAGCACCTAATTTTATCTTCAGGCTTGTTTGTATAAAGGCTGCTTAGCATTGCTTTGATTTTCACTAACAAAGAGAATTCTGAGGTCACATAGAATTGAGATAATTTTGAGTTGGGAGGGAGGGATATTTTTTGGTTTTTGTTTTTTTAAAAAAAATGGGGGATCAAAGAGGAATGCATGAATGTATATGTATGTGTGCCGACTTTCATGTTTCTGATAATCCTAAGGCTGCTCTATGTCAGTGCATGACAGAATATCTGATGTCGGGGCCCCGCCCAATTTCCCCAGTGTGCCAAGGATTGGTACCATATTTGTGCTTGCCCCCTTTCTTCCTGGAATTTTCCTGGGGCAGATAAAGGATGGCTCATGGACTGACAGTGAACTTTAACATTAGCGGCACATCTGATAAGACAGACTGCAAACCCATTCCATCCCATAAAGAGCATGCAGATGATAGCCCAATAAATGTATTACAACAATATGGGTATGTGTAGGGAATAGAGAAAGAAATAAAACTTTAGAACTTTACTCTTATATTTGATTAATATATCCACATTGTTATAACTGTTGTCTTGGGGGAATTGGCCCATCCAGAAACATCAGTTAAATTGAAAAGGAGCACACTGGGGTACTGGATAATCTCTGTTGCACAAGCACTCTTTCCTTTGAAAACTTTTTGTTTACTTCTATTTCTAACAAGGAAACTCAGTAACGCAATCTCTTGCACAACATATCTGGATGTATGTTCCTATGTAGAAATACTGCTTCCTATTTTTACCTGTGGTTTAAATGAGTTTGCAAACTGTGATATAATTTAGCTTGAGTTACATTCACTCTGTTAACCACATTGTGACTCAATAAGTGATATGGCAACAAAACTGTTAAGGATATACTCTCACTTAAGAGTATGTTCCATTGAACTCAAGAGGACAAATGTATCTCTATTCCTAGAAATGTTGAATTTAATTTATGTTGATTTTACATTTTACATATGAAAGCAGTAACTTTTTGGCCCTTCCACACAGCCATATAACCCAGAATATCAAGACAGAATAACCCACAATATCTGCTTTGAACTGGAATGTCTGAGTCCACACTGTCATTATCCCAATTCAAAGCAGAAAATGTGGGATTTTATTCAGCTGTGTGGAAGGGGCCTTTATCAACCAGTCATCTACCCATAACAATCTGATCCAAACTGACACTTATAGGCCAGAACCTATAAGTCCAGTCATTATAAATCTAGTCTTAGGACCAATGAGATGGAAAGTGAAGACACAATGAGAAGAAGGCTTCATTCTGATGCTGCCACAGGATGGCTCTATGATGTTTTTGTTCATTAAATACTTTATCTTTTGGAACTAGAATTATGATTCCAGTCATATGGACAAAATTGGGCTTTTTATTGGACGATGTATCTGTGTTTGTATATCACAGGCTTGCTCTGGTTTGGCTGGAGATGGTTGCTTCATGTAGTTCAGGGTTCTTAGCTTTATTTTGTTTTTCTTCATTGCGAGGTTGAGGCAGACAAAGCAGGTTATAATTAGATCTATTAGTCCTGGTTGCTATGTGGATTACTTCGTGTGGGTACAGTGTTCACATCATTGGTACTGGACATTATGAACTGCTGTTCTTTTGGTCACCTAAGCTTTGGGCAAGTTTAATTCAGGAGTGGGAAAAGTATACTTTTCAAGCTACATGTAGATCCTTAACTGCCTCTGATGAGTATTTGGAATGGGAAAAGTCAATGGAGGTATATACACATACTTTCCTGCCTGCATCATCTTTGTCATCATACTGTTGTCCAAGGGTGACTGAAGAGAAAAAGCAGGCATGGAAAAGGTAACCCATCTTCCTGATCCATATAGCCCTTCTTGAAGTTGCATCATTGAAATAATATTATTACTGATGCTAATATACATCCACGGATACTGACAATCAACTTTTAATCTTGTAATTATCTTGCCTAAGCAAGGAACTTTACAACAAGATCAAGATATAGTTCTTCTAGTCTTCTGGTGCTTTCCCACTTCTTCAATTATTCTTACCAGAAAAGGATATGTTTGCAGAAAAGCTGGAATATTTTTGGCCCTAGGTGCTTTCACCTTGTTTATAACTTTCAGCTTACTCTTTAAAATGAAACTATTTTCATATTAAGGTGAACCAGTGGATTCTTTGCAATGCCAATTTTCCTGTAATGTACCTTTCTTTATCCCATAACTGTAACAGTCACATGTTCAGAAAAAGCTGAAAGGATGCACAAATAAAATAATTATAAACATGTTTTTGCTTGTGTTACTTAATTTGGTCTATAGTGCAGATACATAATGACTGGAAATAACACATTATTCAGAAGTGTCATTGGGTTCAGTGGGACTTGCTGTAATAACATGGGGGTGAAATCTCACTTGCTCTTTAATGAGAGAATTATATCCATATAATTATATTTATATGTTTGTTTTTTTAAAGAAAAAGTTGACACATAAAAATAACCCAAGAGAAGTCAAGTGTAGTGGAAGCAAGGTCCACTGTGTCAAATCCCCTGATCCTTTTGATGAGTAGGGACTGAGGCATCACAATATGTCAAATTGCCTCCTCCTTCTGTTTCCCCTGAGTTTATTTGCAACCTTCATAGTAGCTGGAGAGCAAATGGGTTCTTCTACCATCTCCAGATGAGATGAAATCTGCTGAGAACTGCAGTAGGAAAAGAGAAAGGCATTACAGATTGATTGATTCAATCAATCAAGAGTGATAATAGCCCTAACTTTGCTAATCCTGTATCATGAAGCTACCAAGTTGCTCACCTCATGCCATAACACCTGGTCTAATTTTGGGACTTTTCCATTTCTTTCCACATTTCCTACCCATTCCTACTGCCTAACCCAGTGTTTTTCAACCTTTTTTGAGCCACGGCACATTTTTTACATTTACAAAATCCTGGGGCACACCACCAACCAAAATGACACAAAAGGACACTCTAACACAGTAATACATATAGTTGATATGTTTTTCAATGTATTTATACACTCAGTGTGAAACCTGGGCCTGTTTTGATGAACATAACATAGATATCCTGGCAGGAATGGCAGAAAGACACAAACTTCCCACACAGAACTCCCATAACCAAGAGAAAATACTATAAGAGTTTGGTGGGCATTGACCTTGGGGTTTGGAGTTTTAGTTCACCTATATCCAGAGAGCACTGTGGACTGAAACAATGTTGGATCAGGACCAAACTTGGCATGAATACTCAATATGCCCAAATGTGAACACAGATGGAGTTTGGGGAAAATAGCGTGAGCATGTTCAGGAGGAGAGGGGGGAGGGAGGTTCCAATTTCTCACGGCACACCTGCACAGACTCGCCCCAGAGCAAAGCACGAGCAGGCTGGGAAGAAGGGAGCCCGAGTGGAGAAGAAAAGGTGTTTGGCAGGAGGTGGAAGAAAGGGTATTGGAGGTTCCAATTTCTCACGGCACACCTGATGATCGCTCACGGCACACTAGTGTGCCATGGCACATTGGTTGGGAAACACTGGCCTAACCCAATGAACAACTTGAAAACAGATGCATTTTTGTGCTAGTGTGCTTGGTCCTAATGGAGATATTGCCCAACTATGGATCTTGCCTTTTCCTTGTGAACTTACTTGGCTATCTTTGTTCTCTGGCACCAAGAACTCCTTTACACCCTGTGCAGGAGACTTATTTGTTGTGATACAACAGGGAAATGTGCGGTCCTCCAGATGTTTTTGGACCACAGCTCACAGTAGTGAGGGATAACTGTAGTCCTTAATTGCAGGGAGAAAGATTGAAAACTGAGTTTATAGGGTGGTTCTTCTGAGATGATCTGACTGGCAGATTTCCATCTTTGTGGTATTGAGTTTAATATGTCAGCAGTTGCCTAGATTAGTATTCTCCACAGGTTGACATCACCCTTAGTTTTGCACTGCTGAGGTTACCATCGCAACCATACAGTAATGGAAGTGCAAGAATTCCATAAAAGGATTGCTGATGAGTATTTTGGAAACTGTTGCAATATCTTATACTGTAGAAGAGAGTGCAGATTTGACATTTCTCTCCAAAATGAATACTAGGCATTCTTTTAATGTTTCCCAGATGCGTCACACATGGAGGCCTTTGAGGCTGGATAAACAGTTTTCAAGTTCATTTTTTTTGGCTGAGGGAGACAAAAGAGTAACTTTTGTACTGTTAGTCCAGTATTGTTTGAACATAATAGGGAAGACTGTGAGTATTTTGAGCTCATATAAGCCTTTTTGACACTTTTCCACTGACAAGTACATTTGGTTTACCTGATACTGAGAACTTGATTACCCAGGGTCTTTTTAAAAGAGGTGTTTATTGTACAATTGGTTTTCCTAGTTCATAGAAATTTACAGTGTGTCCACATGCCACATCTTACTTTTATAACCCTCCCATATTTTCTCACCACCTTTGCATTCACTGGACCAAATTTGGCAAAAATACCCAATTTGCCCAAATTTGAATACTAGTGGGGTTGTGGGGAGGGATTGATTTTGTCATTTGGGAGTTGTAGTTGCTGGGATTTATAGTTCACCTACAATCAAAGAGCATCCTGAACCTCACCAATGATAGAATTGGGCCAAAATTCCCACACAGAATCCCCATGATCAATAGAAAATACTGTATTTTCTGATGGTCTTTGGTGACCCCTCAGGGATCCTGACCCCCAGGTTGAGAAATGCTGTAAAGAGATGAGGAAATACTAATTGCATATTTTTTTCTATTTAGTCACACTTGGAGCTCTCAGTCTGGCAGCAAGCCCCATTGTTCAGGGCAATAACCAGATTTTACTCTCCGTGCAGTATATTCTTTCCCTCTGCCCCCCCCCCCCCTATATATAGGAATGAAGGGCAGCCATTTGGTTGTGTAGAAGGAAACTGGTGTACTTGGGAACACCATCTGGATGTCACTGAAACTGAACTTGTTTGCTGATCCCCAGTAATGTCCATTTTGAATCAAGACATTTGAATATTCCTTCTTTTTCTTTTTATTGTATATTTACTTTATATTTGTCCCACTTATCTCCCAATTTAAGGACTCAAGGTGGCTAAAAATAAATATGACTCAATGCTAATTAAAACATGTAAACGAACCTGTATCTCTGTACCCACAATGCAGAAATATAACAGTTTGATCTTAAGTTTCCATGGCCCATTCCTGGAAAGTCCTGGGAAGTATAGTTTGGTCTGACTTCTCTGTTTGAGAATTGTAGTGCTACAGTTCAGGAGAGTACACTAAGGAATTCTAAATTCCTCTCCAAACTACAAATCCTAGAGATTCCAAAGGTAGGAGCCATAGCAGTTAAAGTAGTATCACATTGCTATAATTATACTGCATGGATGCATAAAAGAATATTTTTATTTATTTATTTATTTATGTATTTATTTATTTGCTTCATTTATATTGGGTATACGTCTTTTATCTGTTTACTGATGTTTTATTGATTTTATGCTGTAAACCGCTCTGGGCTCCAGAGAGAGCGGTCTACCAAATCGAATTTATAAATAAATAAATAAATAAATATTCCGCCTAATTCACAATGCACATATACAGGCAAACATTCAATGCCATAGACAGACAACATATATAGACAGACAACGAGCTAAAATTGGTCGAGCTCACCCCGAAGGCCTTGAACTCATGAAGTAGAGATCTTATGCAGCTGACTCCCAGCCAGCTGCGCCACATTCCCGGTGAATAATAGAATCGCTCCTGAAACTGTTGATCACACAAAGTAAAGTTTTTCCCCTGACATTAAGTCCAGTCATGTCCGACTCTGGGGGTTGGTGCTCATCTCCATTTCTAAGCCGAAGAACTGGCATTGTCCATAGACACCTCCAAGGTCACGTGGCCGGCATGTCTGCATGGAGCACCGTTATGTTGATCACACATATGCACATTGATTGTACACATTATTTTTCCCCACTAATCTATTTAATATCTAGCTCTGTTTTTAGAAATCTTATTCCACACTTGGAAATTGTTGCTTAGAATATATAACTGCTCTGTGGATCAAGTGAAATGTAAAACATAGTTTGTATTGCATAAAATAAAGACATGCAGTGAGAAGGTTTCCACTGCCATTTATCTCCTGATGCCAACATTTAAAAATAAAATATTCCATTTTGCTTTGTTCTTCAAAATTCTTATCTTTCGCTTTTAGTCCCTGATTTTTTGGGTGCATATATTTTTATTGTTACACAAGGAACATATGACTTGTGAAGGACAAAAAGCAAAAAGATAATGATGCCTATTCTCAGTGACTAGAGGGTTTTTAACTTTGAAATATTTGATTTATTTTCCAGCAGTAAAAATCTATTTTTCATCATAGAATCATAGAGTTGGAATAGACCACAAGGGCCATCCAGTTCAACCCCTTGTCACACAGGAACACACAATCAAAGTACGCCCAATATATGACCACCTAACCTCTGCTTAAAAACATTCAGAGAATGAGATTTCACTATGAAGTAGTGTAATCCACTGCTAAACAACTCTTACCACCAGTAATGTACAAGACAGCGAATAGTCACTGCTGGAGGTGTGAGAAAGAAGTGGGCACATTCTATCACATGTGGTGGACCTGTCCAAGAGCGGTGGCATATTGGAAGGAAATACAAAGAGGGTGTGAAAAGATATTACAAAGAAAGATAAGTAGGAAGCCAGAATACTTCCTACTAGGGATCACCGACGAGGAATTAGATTTGGATGTAAATCAGGACATCTTATTCACCTACCTGAGTACAGCAGCCAGAATGACTTATGCAAAAAAATGGAAACAAAAGGAGATACCCACAATTGAAGAATGGTTAAATAAGACCGACGAGATAAAAGATATGGACAAATTAACATATGCCATGAAAACATCTTATGGTAGACCCATTAAAAAGACAGATTGGATTACTTATGGAATATATAGAGAAAGTTTAGTAAAGGATGAAGGGGAGACAATGCGGGAGTAACCGATCAACCACTAGTGGAAATAGAAGAAAAATAAGAGAGGTAATAAAGGAGAAGCCAAAGACAAGAAAGTATTAAGAAGAAATAAATAAAGATAATAATCGAAGAAGGAAGATTTGGAAGTCAGATATCCCCAATCCCAATTGTGTTACCCTTGTTCAACCTTTCCCGATCCCACCACCCCTTTCCCCTTACCGAACCATCCTACCTTTTAACCATTACCCAAATCCAGTAGTTAGATAGTATGTTGTTTTTATGTATATGATGTGAAAAACCTTCAATAAAAATTATTAAAAAAAAAAACAACTCTTACCACCAGGAAGTCTTCCTAATATTTAGGTGGAATATCTGTCCTTGTAAAATAAATCTATTGCTTCATTGCTTCATTTCTGGAGTGGCTGAAAACAAGCTTGCCCATCTTCAATATGGCATCCTTTCACATATGTAAACATACCTATCATGTCCACTCTTGACCTTCTTTTCTCCATATTAAACTTACCCAACTCCTGCTCCTCATAGTACTCAATTTCCAGACCTTTCACTATTTTGGTCTCCCTACATGGACACATTCCAATCTTCTTGAACTGCAGTGCCCAGAACAGGACACAGTTGTATGCCAAGTGAAGTTGGACCAAAGCAAAATAAAGATGTACTAGCCCCTCATTCTGCACACTGTACTTCCATTGTGCAGCCTAGAATCACATTGGCTTTTTAAAAACAGTTGCATCACACTATTGACCCCTAGGTCCCTATAACATGTATGCTTTTCAAACCAGGTGTCATTATTTATTATTTATTTATTTTGAGCATTCATATCCCATCCTTCTCACCCCCCGAAGAGGGACTCAGGCAACCATTAGATGCCAAACAATACATTAAAATACACAGTTATGATTAAAACAGCAATTAAAACAATTATAAACATTCAATTTGAAACAGGGAGGCAATTAGATATCCACCTAACAGTACCATTATGTAGACCATGTTTTATTACCTTGTTTGCAAGAATATCATGGGGAAACTTGTTGAAGGCCTTACTGAAATCAAGATATGCTACATTCATGGCATTCTCTTAACCTATCAAGCTTGGAACTCTCCCAAAAAACAGATAAGACTTGTTTGGTGTGACTTGTTTTGAGGGAACCCATGTTGACTTTAAGTGATCATAGCATTCCTGGCTACTGGATCATACCCAGTGTTTCCCTCAGGTTACTGAAATCAGCCTTTTTAAAGCCTAGGATGTCTGACCATGCTTGGCTGCGCATTTGCTTGAACTAGGTGGTAAAATGGAGATTCAACCTGTTCATCAACGTTGTTTGACTTCATACCAAGAGCCTCATCATTCCTTTAGATATATGCTGAAGGCTATGTCTCGCAGTGTTATTGGTTCCCATTTGAACCAAAAGGAAGAAGTAACAGGTAGTGGACCTGTGGAGCTGTGTTAGCCTCTCTGTTACATTGCAGAATTTTTGCCCCAAGGAGACAGTAAATTTTTTGAATTGTCCTGTCAGACACACAAACAATTGCTTCTGTTTCTATAGCAGGGAGTCTCCCACTACTACCTCTGGAAATTGGCAGAGTTCATTCTCTGTGTTGAATTTTCCAATGGCATCTGCATATTCTCTAAGAATGGACACTGTTGCTCTTGTTGTTGTTTGCCATCGTCGCTGATAAGGGAGTTCGCTTCACAGCAATTCCGTACCTTTAAACTCACAAAGTGATCCCTGGTACTTCTATGTGTCATGCAGGGAGGGCAAAAGGTGGTGAAGCAACAAATAGTTAACTTTTGAAGCTAATAAAATTTTTAACATTTTGCATTTTCAGTTTCTTAATGTACAAACACTGAATTATTTTTCAATTCCAACATCCAAGCTATTCACTACAGAACAGCTTTGCTAAAGGAGACGCAACGAAGTCCCCTTGACATGCTTTGAGGATTGCAGCCTTTCATATATCTATCTTCAAAACATTCTTGACATTTCAGTTATTATTGTTTCCATTTTGCAGATGGATAGCCAAAGCACAAAAAGATTAACAACTGTTGATGGATGCTGGCAGAAGGCTCTTTTCTTATTTGTGCAAACATCGACAATATTTGTTTTATCTGCTTGGGGCAAAATATCTTGCTAGTTCTATAGAATTCTTTAGCTACCGAAGAAGAAAGCTTGCTATGGATCAATATCCTCGGTAGCAAAGGATTTCATATTGAATGAGAGTGATTATTTTACTTACAAAACAATTATGAAATTAAACTATAGCTTCTCTAGTCACACACACTCTTGAAGTGGCAGGGATGTAATGAGATGCTAATGAGGCACTTTACCTTGCTGCCCATTGCTAATGTTGATGTGAACAAGTTCTTGAGTGTCCTATTGGCCTCTGCGGAGAAAGTATTTTATGGTCACAATCTACAAAATACTTAAAACTGTTGATTAAGGAGAACTCCAAGGAATCAAGGTCCAGAAGGCAAGTTACAGAGGAAAGGTTAATGGGACAAGTGTTTATTATATATGCTTAATGCTATTACGTGGTAGAGTGGTTGCAGCCTAAACATTACTTCAACATGCCGCGTGCATCTCATTACTTTTGTCTTTATTTAAGAGGCTGTCCACATGCATTGTTTCTGTAATCTGGAAGGTTTGGTGACTGCTGGTTGCATCAGTAGAGCACATAAAACAAACATCTAACTTATTGTTGTAGTTGTTGTTTTGGGACAACCATGTTTTTCCATTTCCAGGTCAATGTAGACAATACTCTGACAAATAATGCCAAAGGCTATTGTCCTTAGATGAGATTTCTAGGAAACGAGCTCTCAACTCCAACATGCTTTGAGGCTTTTGCAATACTTGAATTTCTGATCAGTTTCTCTGCACACTACCCTAAAAAGTTTGACTAAATTTCAGTTGTCAGCCCCTACAGCAGCAGATTCAGTGAGTCAACACAGGATTTAGTTCTTTCGATCAAACCTTAAAATGTTGGCTCCATCTACAATGTCATATAATGCAATTTCAGTATGCATTGAACTGGATTATATGGCAATGTAGACTCATATAATCCAGTTCAATGCAGTTCAATCTGCATTATATGAGTCTACACTCATCATTATAATGCAGTGGCCCTTGATACCCTCAGCCTTGCATAGCTAGCAAAAAGCATGGATGCTAGAGTCCCTATTAATAAAATAGAATCAAAGGAGATGTCCACAAGCCCTAGCCTCCAGCCATGCATTCTTCAGGTTCTGTTTCCTCCAGGGAACATGCCAGCCAGCAGCTTCTGTCTTAAAGACAGCAGCTATGGTGCTTTATTCATTTACAAAGCAGAAGAGGGCAGCTGATGGGATCTGTGGGGGCAGGGAAGCCTGAAGAATGTGTGTCAAGTGGCCAAGGCTTGCCACTCCCTCCACTTTGCATCTGTGGTTAAATCTGTGGATCTTAGGACCATGGATATGGTGAACTCACTGTATATACACAGCTCTTCTAGTCATGGGAGGAGAAAGCAGTGGAGAGAAGGGCATATTCCACTCTAAAAGGCCCTCCCTTTCTAGAATAGCCCCTGGCTAGTTATTGTTATTCAAGGAGAGATATTTCAGTTCCTATGGCAATTGATCAACTTAGTTTACATAACAATAGAATGGCCCTGGTCAGAGATAGGCAAAACCAACTCCTTTAATTAAAACTTGTCTAGCTTCTTTTCACAGCTTCCTGAAATCAGTAGAATGGGTCTTTGCCCTATGCCTGATTGATGAACCAAATCAGGTAGTTAGCCCTAAGCACATTGGGATAAATATAATTCCAGTCCTTTGTCATAGACTATAACAAAGGGGCTACTTTCTGAATGGGGCTACTTTCCAGAGATAAAGTGGGTACATTTATTATATCAGAACAAACCGAGGGTACAGGTGTAATGTGTGTAAAAAAAACACAGTTTAAAAAACTTGGCATTCTACTAAATGTCCTTTGACCAGTAGCTGGACACTTGGAGTGCCTCTGGTGTTACTGTAAGGAAGTCCTCCATTGTGTGCTGAGGCTGGGCTCAGATTGCATTGTAATAGGTGGTCTGTGGTTTCCTCTTCTCCACACTCGCATGTGGTGGACTCGCTTTGTGGACCCATTTCTTAAGGTTGGCTCTGCATCTCGTGATGCCAGAGCGCAGTGTGTTCAGCACCTTCCAAGTCACCCAGTCTTCTGTGTGGCCAGGAGGGAGTCTCTCATTTGGTATCAGCCATGGCTTGATGTTCTGGGTTTTTGCCTGCCACTTTTAGACTCTTGCTTGCTGAGGTGTTCCTGCAAGTGTCTCTGTAGAGCTTAGAAAACTATTTCTTGATTTAAGGCATTGGCGTACTGGCTGATATCCGAACAGGGGATGGGCCAGAGAAGTCAGTGCCTTGGTCTTTTCATTATTGGCTGCTACTTCCCAGCGGATGTCAGGTGGTGCAATAGCAGCCGAACAGTATAATTTCTCCAGTGGTGTGGGGCATAGACATCCGGTGATAATGTGGCATGTACCATTAAGAGCCACATCCACTGTTTTAGCATGGTGAGATGTGTTTCACACTGGGCATGAGTATTCAGCAGCAGAGAAACAAAATACAAGGGCAGATGTTTTCACTGTGTCTGGTTGTGATCCCAAGGTTGTGCCAGTTAGCTTTGTATGATATTGTTTCTAGCACCCACTTTTTGCTTGCTAGTCAAGCAGTACTTCTGGTAGGTCAGAGCACGGTCCAGGGTAACTCCCACATATTTGGGTGTGCTGCAATGCTCCAGTGGGATTCCTTCCCAGGTAATCCTCAGAGCTCGAGATGCTTGTCTGTTATCAAGATGAAAAACACATGTTTGTGTTTTAGATGGATTAGAAATCAGCTGATTTTCTCTGTAATAGGCAGTAAGAGCACCTAAAGCTTTGGAGAGCTTCTGTTCAACCGTTTCAAAGTTCCCTGTTTGGGCAGTATGGCACAATCGTTAGCATAGATAAAACTCTTTGTCCCTTCTGGCAGTGGCTGATCATTTGTGTAAATGTTAAACATTGATGGAGCAAGCACGCCCCCCTGGAGGCAGGCCGTTCTTCTGTTTTCGCCATCTGCTTCTCTGACCCTGGAATTCAACAAAAAAGTTCCTGTTTTGTAGCAGATTTCCTTTGAAGTGGGTGAGCTGGTAGTCCTTTATGATATTGTTAGTATTTCTTAGGAGATGACGATGATTTACAGTGTCATAAGCTTCTGGCAGTTCTATGAAGACAGCTCCTGTAATCTGCTCCCTTTCAAAACCATCTTCGATGTGTTGAGTCAGGTTTAACACTTGTGATGTGCAGCTTTTCCCTTTTCTGAAATAAGCTTGCTGCGGGATCATACATGGGTCTATTTTTTCTATTTATTTATTTATTTAAATTATTACATGCATTTCTACCCTGCCTTCTCCAGAACTTTATAAAGATTGCACAACAAGGAGATTGGTCTATAGTTTTTTGGATCATTATAGTCTTTGCCTGGTTTCAGGATGGCTATGACTCTTGCTTTCCTCCAGATTTTGGGGATCTGACAAGAAGCAATGCAGTTGTTCATCAGCTTCAGCAGGCAGCACCTTGCTTTTGGGCTAAAGTTCTTAATTTGTTCCGCATATCATCCAGGCTAGCTGCTTTGCCACTTTTACATTTATTGAGAGCCATGTCTAATTCACCTATATCTATATATATAAATTTGCTGCTGTCGTCGTGAGTACCTTAAAAACAAAAAAACTACGGGGCCAAATGACCCCAAACTTGGCAGCAGAATGTCACACAATGCAAGGTGTGACCAACAATAATTTTTTAAAAAACCCCAAAACCCCTTACCAATCCTAAAAAAGGGGAAGATGCCACTGGGCATGCGTACAGGAAGAAGGGGTGCACGCGCGCACAAACACAGGAGAGTTCCATGTGCCGGAGCCAGTGCCTGCAACGGCTCTAAGCCGCCTGGAGCCAGCCTCTCCCTCCTTTCTTCCTACCCCCATTTCCTCCCTTTATGCCTTCCCTTTTTCCTCTCCTCCCTCCCTCTCTCCCTCATCCTTCCCCTCTTTCATTCTCTCTTTCCTCCTTCCTACCATTCCTCCCTCTTCAGCTTCGGGTGCCACAAGCCCCACCCCTAATGAAAGAGTGTGTGCCAGGGTGGGAGGGAGGAAGGAAGGAATGAGCAGAGTTCAGGCTCCTCACTGATTGCAGGTGAACTGGACTACTTCCCTTCCTTCTCCTTCCTTTACTTCTTTCCCTCCTTCCTCCCTTGGTTTCCTTTTCTCCCCTCTCATACTGCCATGTAAAATCCAGATTATCTACTTAGGACTGGATTATATGGCAGTGTAGACATACACATACACACACATATGGATAGATGGTGGATCACTGGTTGGTGATATATCATATATATATATATATATATATACATATATATAATTACAATACTTTATATCTTAGTATTATATATATTGCTATATAATACATATATATTATATTATATTTATACTATTGTTATATATGTATATATTACTATATAATTTTACTATATAATATAAGCATAATCTCTTTAGACACCAAGTTTGATAAAGAGATAGATCACAGATTAGCAAAGGCATATAGTGCATTCGGAAGGCTTCACAAAAGAGTCTGGAGCAACAAGCACCTGAGACAAAGCACCAAAATCAGTGTGTACAGAGCTATCATACTGTCTATTCTCTTTTATGGGTCTGAAACATGGGTCACCTATCGCCAACACCTACGACTCCTCGAACACTTTCATCAGTGCTGTCTTCGCACAATCCTAAATATACACTGGACTGACTATGTGATGAATGTTGCTGTCCTTGAGCAAGCAGGGATCACCAGCATTGAGGCCATGCTATTGAGAACTCAGCTGCACTGGGCAGGGCATGTCTCTAGGATGGAGGACCACCGCCTCACGGTAAACTCGCAATGGGTCAGCACAAGAGAGGCACCCCAAAGAAGAGATATACAGTAAGTATTCCCTGAAACAACATCTCAGGCTCGGCCAGATTGACCACCAACAATGGTCCACCCTGGCCTCACATTGGGAGGCATGGAGACGCACTGTCCACAATGCTGCGGCCTCTTTTGAGAAGTCACGCCAAACGGGTCTTGAAGAGATATGACAACGCAGAAAGAACCGCAACTTGGAAACAACATCACCCAAGGACACTTTCTGCTGTGCTTTCTGCAACCATTCTTGCCTATCTCGGATTGGCCTTCTTAGTCATCAACATGCTTATAGAAAGCATGGGATGAGTCCCTCCTGAATCTTTGTTCATGAAGAAAAGCCAAGAAGAACTATATAATATAATGTTACTACTATATATTACTATATTACATAGACTCATACAATAGAGTTAGAAGGGACTCTACCATGGTATTAGGGGAGAACAGACAGGAAGGAAGGAGAGAAGAAAGGAGGGAGGGAAAAAGGGAAGGAATGAAAAAGGTAAAGGGGGAAAGAATGAGAGAAGGAGGGAGAGAAAGAAGGAAGGAGGGGAGGCAGGAAGGAAGGAAGGAAGTACCAAAGGAAGGAAGAAGAGAAAGTAGAAAGGAAAGAAAAAGGAAATGAAAAGCCGGAAAGAGTTAAAGAAGGAAGGAAAGAGGTAAAGAAGGAAGGAAGGAGAAAAGGAAATAAAAAGTGAAAGAAGGAAGAAAACAGGGAGGGAAGAAAGGAAACAAAGGAAGAAGTAGAGAAAGGGGTAGGGAAGGAAGCAAAGAGAAAAGGAAGGATGAAACCAAAGAGTGAAAGAAGGAATAAAATAAAGATGTAGAGAAGGAAGAAAGGAGAGAAAGGGGAAGGGGAAGAAAAAGAGGGAAAGAAATAGGTGGGTACCTCTCTTTCATAATAGTCCAGATATCTACTTCTACTACGAAAATTCTTACTATAGGTCACAGCAATGCATGGCAGGACACAGCTAGTGTTGTATTATTCCTACAAGAAGCCTTAATTTGTCAAAGTACCAACTATTATTCCCTTCTCTTTCCTTTTGGTCGCTTGTTCCCCCCCTCCACACCCCTCTTCAGACATGGGGTCTGAGCATGAGTTTCTAACCTCTTCAGAAATTTCTCCTTCCTCACCTACCTAAACATTTGGCTCATTTATCTGTGCTCACTGCTTACTTATTTATGCCTTCAGGAAATTAAGAAGAAAGCAGCATGTGATGATGGAGAGGTAAGCTGAGTAGGCAAAAATTGGCTTGTTGTTCTTCCCTTCCCCACCCCCAAGTTAATGTATGGAAGAGGCTGGTGACAACTTCTCATCAATTGCTAGAAAATACGTGCAGCTGGAACTAGTTGTGGCATGAGATTTCTTCGCAAGAACTTTCATTTGCAATCCAGTATCATGAAGAATTGGGCTATCTTCATTCCATCATATGTGGTGGAGTTAATTTAATTTAATTTTAATTATTCAATTTCTTGGCCGCCACTCCTGGGTGGCTCGGGGCGGCTCACAAATTCTGAGTTGTGGAAATGCTAGAACATACTGGAGAGATATCCATGGAGCTACACAAAAGATTCTCCAGATAAAGTTACAATTAAATACAGAGTATTTCTTGCTGGGAATTATAGATTTTAAATTAGAAAAAAATAAGGATATCTTATTTAATTATATAACTACTATGGCCAGAATAGTCTATGCACAGTACTGGAGGGGAAAAGAAATCCCGACGTTAAAAGAATGGCTGATAAAGATGCTGGAAGTTAGAAGTATGGACAATTTAACACAACAGCTAAGACATTGACATGATAAATCAACTACAGACTGGACTTTTAAAACAAATTTTATGGAACAAGAAAGACTGGAAATACTGATATAAATGTAACAAGAGGAGGGCTGACAGCTAAAGAGATAAAGAAGAGGTGGCTGCATACAAAAGAAATCAAAGGAAAGGAAGATCTTCCCCATGAAGTCCCCTTTACTCCTTAAACCTGCACTTTCTTTCCTTCCCTGCTACCCTTTACCTAACCCAACCCAACACAAATTCAGTTATCCAGTTCCACACCCACCATTCCTCCTCATGTCTGATCTTTCCTTTACCCAATCCTCCCTCATATCTCCACATATTTCCTTTTTATGTCATATTTGGAAATTTTTCAATAAAAATCTGTCTGTCTATAAGAGTTGGGCTGCCTTTTTCTAAACATCCTGAAGTTTTGATGATCGTCAACATTATGAAACCACCATAAAGCCTTCTGGGTGTGTATATTCTCTGCTTCTGCCTAGCAGAAAAACTACATGAGATATGTTATACTGGGCTCAATTTCCAGTGTATTTTTCTTCACAAAGCAGCAGTGGACCCTCCGAGTTTGAATGGGGTTTATATTCTGTGGTAGCGAGGAGTGTATAAATTAAATGGGTTCATAATTATATACCAAACTAATATATATCCACAAGTACAACAGTATGTATAGGTCAATAATCAATAAACAGGTATAAAATATAAACTTCTATTGAATAAACTATTACACAATTTACAATTATAATGTTGATGCTCTGTACATCAGAATGAATATAAAACTAAACATAAATTTGTCGCTTGGGAAGTCAGTCAGTTGAAGAGTCTGTAGAGAACACAACTGGTTTCGACTTTTTAAGCCTTCCTCATGTGACAATGTAATTGTATATTCCCATGGCAAACACTTTACATTCCTTTACAGTCAAGTAGTATTCTTATATTTTTCAATTTATATCTATGATAGCTAAGTGTCCATGAATCCATATATTTTTCTATGATACTATGATACCACTCTGTTAGTTCTTATTGCTCTGCATTTAGTGTGAGGGATAAAAAGGTTATCTCACTTCTTTTGCTAGGACAGTGGTTCCCAACCTTTTTTTTTTTAAACAGGGACCACTTTGACCTGGAACCACTCTTCAACATTAGTACCAAAAGGGTTATGAATCAGTTTTTGATCAACTTTAGACTTGGTTTGTTTATTTGGGGTACTGATTCAGAAAATAGCATTTGATAAACCATATCAGCTGTAGTTTCTGATACAGAACATATGCCATCCAGTAGTCATCATCTGCTCACCCACAGAAAACCGTATTTAATAATATTTCTTACTTAGGCGATCCCTCGTTTTCTGAGTATGATGGCCCTCCAAGTGTAGTGTCTTGGCTGTGGATCCGTAGGAGGTGACTTTGGAGCCCTATTATTGACCTACATGTTCTTCTGCAGTGAGGACATTGATTTCCATCAGTGGTCCTGGTCAGGGTTGGCTCGAAACACCTTCCTCTTGGCACATTTCTCCCTTTTGCGCTCCATTCGTGCCTCTTCAAATTCCACAGCACTACTGGTCCCAGCTGAGCTACAGTTAGAGTGCTCAAGGGCCAGGGCTTCCCAGTTCTCAGTGTCTATGCCACAGTTTTTAAGGTTAGCTTTAAGCCCATCTGTAAATCTCTTTTCCTGTCCACCAATAGTACGTTATTGGTTCTTGAGTTGGAAGTATAGTAACTGCTTTGGGAGATGGTGATCAGGCATTCAGACAACATGGCCGGTCCAGCGGAGTTGATTGTGTAGGAGCATCACTTAAATGCGGGTGGTCATTGCCTCTTCCAGCATGCTGACATTTGTCTGCCTTCTTCCTAAGAGATTTGCAGGATTTTTGGAGGCAGTGCTGAATGTTTCTCTTGTTTCTAATACAGAACATATGCCATCCAGTAGTCGCCATCTGCTCGCCCAAAGAAAACCATATTTAATAATCTAGACCTGATGTGGTAGTAGTAATCTTTCATGGATAGTCAGCCTCTCCCCTCCCACAGTGTAGTAATGGTGAGGTTGCAGACCACATTTTCATTCTTGGGTATCACTGGTGGTTCATGGACCACAGGTTGGGAACCACTTGCAGTCCTTGATGATGCCTTTGGAGGGTTCTGGGAACTGCAGATAAAAATGTAACTTCCAAGTTCTGGCTATCTGATGGTGAACATATATTACAGGAGTTACTTTTTCCGATGAAGCTCAAATGGCAGTTGACTCTTACTTGAGTAATGAGTCCCCACCCCTGCAACACCTGAGGGCAGAAGGCTTATTCAGGTGGTATATTTTTATATTTCGTCCATAACTCTTCCAACAATTCCTAATGACAGCTCTTGCCTGTCACATTTTTTAAAAGAAATAAGCATCTTAAGTTGAATTAAGATATTCTGCCTCTAAAACACTATTATGAAATAGGAAATAAAGCAAGACATTTAGTGTGTTAGAAAAAGTCCACATTCAAGAATAAGGAAACAGGAGGATGTGATTGCTTGCTGGGAAAGAAAGTATGTTCAGTGCCTGAAGCAATTGTTCAAGAACATTTCAGACTTACCTCTTGACTGATCACTCTAGAATGCCTTCAAGGTCAGTGAAACCTTGAGTTATCTGTCAAATAATTGCTAGTTTTGTGAATTAGTGACAAAAATAGAGTAATTTAACCATATGATGTTTTAAAAAGCATGGTTATATACTTATAATTTGTCTCAAGCATGATATAATCCATATCAATCCCCATTTGCATCTTAAAATGATTTGTAATATTTTCAAATCAGTCCTAACAACTCACGTTCCATTTTGCCCTAGTAAGAAATAGAAATGTTGCTCAATTATAAAAGTCTTGCCTTTTCACCACATTTTTAAATATATAAAAAAACCTTGTTGAAAACAGTACTTTTGTCTGTCTCTTGTCTAGAACAGACTGTCTGGTCTGGAAATCAACAGTTCACAATGACTCAGAAGTGGGGGAGTGAGGGCGTCAAGAGAAGATTGCTTTGGAACTATTCTCTCAGATTAAACAGGAAGATGTTACATCAAAGATCTTATTTCAGTCTTCTTTAGCTGCATAGGTAGGCACTGGCACGCAAAGATGGCATTCTCATTTCCGAGGAAGTAGACTGAAGCCTATGATGGCTTATGCTACAATTTCTTTCTCCCAGTTAGGTGCTACAAGATCCCTTTGCATTCTTACATTGTATTCTTTTGTGACAGTTCCCTGATAGCATACATGTAATGATGGTTGCTTTACCAAATTTGATTTTGTTTTTTGTCTTATTTTTAAAGGTAACATCTGGAATACTTTGGGGGCCTTATATTTTTTTATAAATGGATGTACATGTGTAGGAGTTAGAAATACACAGTTGCATAATGCCCACTTCCAGTAGAGAACTGCCTTTATGTTACTGCTTTTTGCCAGCAAAATGTCTGGTGTATATTGGGCTCCAATACACACTGGGCATTTTACTAGTGTCCTGTTATGCATTTTCAAAATGTCTTAGCACCTCTGCTATGTAGCTAATAAATAAAGTTGCATGATGCAACAGCAGGCCCAACAAATTGATTCACCTATGTGTTGATGGCCAGCCCTTTTCAGCATTTGCCTGCATTTAGTTAAGCTCACCCTTCTGTGAACCGCCTTTATTTTTATTTTTAACAATTTAAAGTTCTTAATTTGTTCCATCTGTACATCATCCTGCTCTGCCATGTTTACATTTATTGAGAACCATTTCCAATTTGATAGGTTTAAGAGGTTCATGAAGGTTGTTGTTCTCATTATCTGGTTGTCTGGCTTTTGGTTTCCTTCCAAGTTTGGTGGTACGGTTGAGTTTCCCATTCTTCAGAAATTTATTTATTTATTTATTTATTAGTCAATTTTATATTCCGCTCCTCCCAGCAGGCTCGGGGCGGATCACAACAAAAAAATGTACAATACAAATGTTGTAAAACAATAAAACACAGTCATAATATCCAACTGATTACAAGTCATCGGTCTTGGCTTTTTGTCTTCGTTCAGCAAGTCTTGGCTGGGACCAAGTTCATGTATTGCCCGGACATGGTTGGGTCGAATTCCAGGACATGGGAGCCACATTCTTGTACTGGACAGGTGGCAGGAACAGGGTGATGGAACGACCAACAAACGACCAACGACCAATTGATGCGCTATTTGATCTGTCTTTATATTGGTATGGGTATTCGTTTGTGTGGCATCATTGCTCAATGGTCTTAACAGCCTCTATACCTTTGGATTACTCCTGCCCACATCAACTTCTGCTATAAGCGTTATCCATTGTTCTTTCTTGGCTCCAGAGATGGAGGACAAAATGCTGTGCACTGCCTGAAGTGTTTGCTGACTAAATGGTCTTCATCATGGAGGCTGTAGTAATCTTCCAACAAGACAGCTGTATAGGGAGTAATGCCCTGAAGGTAGTGTGTCCTACAGCCTCTCGGTATAGAGGCCCGTGAGCAGGTTTTTACTATTTCGATAAATTGCTCATATTCCTCAGGGATTGGGGTGACCGATATAATCTTGTCATCTAACATATATGAGAATGAAGACCAATCTGCCTTTCTGAAGTTGAATCTTCATTTAAATCAAACTTCCTGAGCCCTTATAATTGGAAGCAATTGGCATATTATTGGCCAATGCTGTGTGCTCAATATTGGTGGTCTCGCTGATTTAGTGCATTGTTGCACAATACTGTCTCTCACAAACATAAGGTCTGGGTTATATTCTCTAATGTGACACCTCAGTCGAAAGATTGTTTGCCAAGGACCTTTTCCTGAAGCAAGAGAACTACCTTTTTTGCCAGGAAATTGTTAAATATGCTTTGCTCTACCTAAAAGATATTTCTGTTTAATCAGACAGCAGATTTCAAAACTGTTAAGTTCTGTAATTCCTCTATTTCTACAAAATGGCAGCTGGCAAGCACCATCTTGGACAAACCATGCATATGAAATAAAAGCTGTCTTTTTCTTTCCCAAATGTTGTTTATATATACACATTTAGGCATGCTTTACCAACTAATTAATTGACTAAAGTGTCCATGATTAATAGATCTCTTTTTGTTTGATTGTATGATAAATGCAAAACATTGTAGTGGTATTTCTTGTGTGATTCCTCTTTCACTAGGAGAGAACATTCATGAACCCACATCACATGTGAGCATTTATCCACTTTAATTCACTTTAAATGCTGCAACTGCTTTCTGAAGAATTCTGGGGTTTGTAGTTTAGGGAGGTCCAGGGCTTCTCTAAACTACAAACCCCAAAATTCTGCAGGAGGCAGTCACAGCATTTAAAGTAGATTAAAGTGGATAAATGCTCAAGTGGCTGGTCGTGAAGACCAATGCAATTCAGTCAGTGGGCCATAATGTAGCACACGTAAAGAATGTATCCGTGAGATGCAATTTTGACTGGGTCCCTCCAGACTCACACAGACTTGCTGTGATAGTACCTTGAAGGTCTGTTTGTGATCTCGTCAATGTACAGTAGATGGAGGCTTTGTGTCCATGGTTACTGTGGCCAGCTAGGGTTACATAATTGCTGCAGCTCATGCTCAACTGACACAACTTTGAAAGCCCATTGTGGTACTTCCATATCACAATAACGTCCATATGGAGCTGTTTGTGTAATGTTCTCATGAATTAAAAGTTCAGAATTGTAAACCTACTTCTCTCTAAAACAGGCATGGGCAAACTTTGGCCCTCCAGGTGTTTTGGACTTGAACTCCCACAATTCCTAACAGCCAGTAAGCTGGCTGGAATTTCTGGAAGTTGAAGTTCAAAACACCTGGAGGGCTGAAGTTTGCCAATGCCTGGTCTAAAAAGAAGTGGTTGCTTTCGTCCTTCTATTTTAAATTTCATTTTATTGCATATATATATATATTTAAAATCCTTTTGAAAATTGATAAATATCCATATTAGATTAATTCTCTAATTTCTACAGAAAATTATCATACATACAAAACACAAACAAATTTTACAGCTAACAACATAATATTTAACATTCGAGTATGCAGACTTTACATACATTAATGTTACATTAAACATTGCATTTCCAGCTTTCCCCTCATTGGCATTTATAGATTATTTCATTTGACTTCTTTATATTCTAATATGCTACTTCAATGCATGGTGTAAATAAGACACAAACTCACCTACACTCACCCACACTGTTCTGCAGACCTCTAAATATGCTATTTTGACCGCTCTCCTGCATAAATTGTAGTAAAGGCTCCTAGTCTTTCAAAAAGTGTCAACAATTTTTTCTTTCATTAACATAGTTAATTTATCCATACCCACTAAATCAAACAATTCTAATATCCAGTCCTCAACCAACAGTATTTACACTTCCATCTTTGGGTGTAAACTAATAATCTGGCTGCTTTTAACATATATTTAAATATATCATTTTATTGTCTTCTAAATCCCTCATCTGACATACCTAATAATAACACTCCCAGCTTAAAGCTCATTTTTGTATTCATAATTTTTTGCATCACCTCATGGGTTGATTTCTTTGCCTTTTTAACCTGATTACCACCTATAATAGTATGATCTTTCTTGTATTTTGCATTTCCAGCATTTTCCATACAATTTCTCCAATTTTTCTGGAGTGTGAACCCTGCAAAACATCATGTTAGAACAATTTTATATGAGGTTATTAGACAGTCCTCTTCCTTCTTAACTTTCACTTCCAGTATCGGTTCAGACTTAGTATTTCCTGTAGCCGTTTGCTATTCATCAGAGAAAGAGAAATGTTTGAGGAATCAGAAGATATGAAGTCCTTTGTCTTCAGATACTTCTCTTTTTAATGCAACTTACATTTTCTCTATTAATCTGATTTTTTTTTAAAAAAAACCTTCAACATATAGTTTAATGAGATGTTCAAACAGCTAGATAGTTCACTTGAATTCATTTAACATCTACTTTTTAAATACCTATTAATATGACACAAAGGAAGAATAGAGAGAATCCATTCTCATTGAAACAGACTTCAGTATTAATATTTTTACAATAGTTTCCTTAATTTCATTTATTTCTTTTAATGTCTAATGTGCAGTTATTTATAGAACACTCTAAAAAGTGCCCTCTATCTTACACTAGAAAATGATGGCAGGCAAATAATTATTTTAAAAATCTTACCTGCACATTGTTCCATGTGCTTGTCTTCAACGTGAAACTAGGGATGTTGACATAAACTATTTTCACATGCCAGGTATCAGTGGATTAGAATAACCTGCACATGTAGGTAACAAACAAACAACTTTAGAACAAGTCAATGCAAAACACATATATGATAAAGCAAGTATCTGGTGGCAATCTAAATTTAACTGGCATAGAGCAACCAGCTGTGCATATTGTAACCATATTTCTGTAATATTTAAATTTTTTTTCATGTCAGGATCGACTTGAGAAACTGCAGATCGCTTCTGGTGTGAAAAAATTGGTTGTCTGTAAGGACATTGCACAGGAGACACCCATATGTTTGATGTTTTATCATCCTTGTGGGCAGGCTTTCCATCATGTCCAACAACAACAATTTTATTGATTAGCCAGGAGCCATATCATGAGGAGCTGGAGCTGAGGAGAGAGGAGCTCAATTAAACCCGTTCTCCAGCTGGATTTGAACCGCTACCTGTCAGTCATCAATCCTGTTGGCACAAGAGTTTAAACCATTGCGCCACTGGGGGTTAATTATGTAATAGGAAATAATGACTGCAAATAAGTCTTGTGCTAAAAATGGAGTAGGTATCCAATTTCTTCACTGGACAGGTCACGTCTGATATTTATGCTTATATGTTCATGTACAATTTTCTGGAAGTTACATTCATTATAATCTATTCTAGTCCATATAAGGTGATCAAGTCAGGACTATTCCAGGCCCCTAGATTTCAGAGTCAAAGTCTTGGATCTAGGGATGACATCATTAGCTGCTCCCCTTTGTAACATTAAGCATCCCACTTCACCTGGCTTCGGGGAGAAAAGAGAGAGGCAGCAAGGTAAATCTGTTGCCTTGCACACAGTTCCCTCTTGAAGACGCTTTCCCCATCACACAGGGGAAGTGTTGCCCTTCTGTCAAGAACCCGTGCTGGCTCCATTGGAGCCAGCACAACATGGAAAGCCTCTTTATATTGTGCGGGAAGCCTCTGGTGATGCTTTCACCCCCGTTGGGGGCAGGGCCTCCACCAGAAGTCATACGGCATCATCTAATGGCCGGCATGGGACTCTGTCCAAAAGTCAGGGTGAAAGCGTCCTGTTGTTTTTATTTTTTCAGTCGCTTCTGACTCTTTGCAACCTCATAGACCAGCCCACGTGAGAGCTCCCTGTCAGCCATCCTAGGATACATTTTCAGGTCAGTGTGATGAGATTGTTATATATAACATCCCCAGTGATGTCAGAGAGGCAAGCCCTGGGATGTTATAAAATTTTGTTGTTCTAGCTGTAAGCAGTGATATATTTAAGCATTTGTAGCATCGCTATTTCCAATGATTTTGACTTATGGTGATACTATGAACGAGAGACCTTGAAAGAGCTTAGTTCATCAATTGCCTTGTTAGGTTCCCGCAAACTCAGGTTTCCACTTTTCCTGCTCTCTTCACTTTAGTGATCATTATTTTCTTTTCCATTGGGTCACTTTGTCTTAAGATATTTATTTTAAACTAATATTTATCAGTATAGCAGGACAGAAATGGCTTAAATTAAAAAAAACCCACAGTAAATGGTCAGTCTTCAGAAATGGGCCATTTTCTTTCTTCTTATAGTTTTCTCAGGGAAGAAAAGAAACATGATTTTGAAAAATACAACCATCTTAAAGGTATATATTTCCTATTCACCGCATTGATGTGGTATCTCTAGAATCTGCCTCCTCCAAGCTATTCCTTCTTCTCACTCACCTTCCAAACCACACACATACAATGCAAATGTACATCAACAGAACTCAGCTTCTACCCTTATGTTATCACATCCATATTCCATTCTGTCTGCTCACATAGCCATCTGCACACACATCATTCTTATCCTGCACATTCATGTATGCAAAAGTGAAGGCTTATAAACTCTTATCAGTGGAACCATACACACAGTTTTGAAGCATCTGGAGGCCACCTGAATTCTTCAGCTTCAGCGTTGTGTATATGGCTTCACTGATAAGACTACAAAGCTCGCACTTTGCATATTTTAACACTCAGGATGACAAGTGCTAAGCACTAGGTTTTTGGGACAGCTGAGGGTCTAACAGGTTTGGTAACTTTTTGCGCTTAGGTAATGTTGGTATACAGCATTTCTTCAGAAATATGTTTGGCAATGAGAACTATAATGGTTATTACTATGACAGCAACCATATGCAAGCTTACATTGAGACAGAACCCAGTAGGATTTAACAATATGTAGTTCTATGGCAAAAGTAATTCAGAATTTCAACACTTTTACTGCTTCAGTCAAGGTATATATTGCTTTCCATCTCAGCACATTACATTGCATATCTCTAATTAGCATGTCCTTCAGACTATATTTTGATATCCCTTATACGTCATTTCAGGTTTGTCATATTTCTGGTACCGCAGAGAAATTGCTTCATATTCCAACTTCATTTTTTAAAGATGTAAAGACAGTGAACACTGAGTAGAAATAAATCTTTCACCATGCTTATAAAGAATTATATGGTGATACCAATTAAATATTTTGAATGCACTTGAAATTTCAGATTGCATTTCCCCCCTCCAGCAATCAGAAAGGCACATCTTTGTAGGAGAATTAGTGCTCCCAAGTGATTCTCCAAGCCAAATAATTTCCAGAGAAGTGGTGATGAATGGGCCTATTAGTAGCTCCTGCCTCTCTGGAAATGATAGTACCTGTAAGAAGAAAAAAGTTATTTCCTAATTGCTCAGTGAAATGTAGGCATCACAAGTAATCTTTCTTTAATAACCTACATTCTGATAAATATAAACTTAATCATTGCTCAGCTTATTCATGCACTGTTATTATCCATCAACATTGGATAGATGCTTTTGAAATGATCAACGGCAAACCTCTAGTACTGATAAAATGATTTAGTTTTCACATGAGAAATGCAGAAGAATGGAAAGTGGCCACATATGTACTGCAGTAAAGTACAAATAAAAAAAATTCAGACTTCTCATCACTCTCCAGGGCAAATAACTATTTTAGGTATACTGGATGCTCTTTTGTCTGGGCTGGGTTATCCAGAAAGTAAGGTTACAAGGCACGTTGCTCTCACAGGGAATTTTCTCATGGGAAGTTGGTATCACTGCTGTGCAGTGGGTAGCCAGCAGAAGCGGATGAGCAGTGCCAGTCCTCAGTAGCTCATTGACTGGTGTTGTGGTGAAGGTTAGAGATGAGCACCCTCATTCCGTTTCCCTTCAAGTGCAAAGTTCTCACTGTAATATGCTACCTAAATGCTAAGGGCATGAATGCTGCTACGATTCATCGTGAAATCATTTCAATTTATGGAGAGGATGTAATGTCAAGACAGCATGCGACAAAATGAGTACGGAATATATTGTGAGACCATGACGAAACTTTGCAGAGCCATCCAAAACTGATGGTGGGAGTCTGGCCATCTGTTGGGGGTGCTTTGAATGCGATTGTTCTGTTACTTGGCAGGGGTTGGACTGGATGGCCCATGAGGTCTCTTCCAACTCCATGAGTCTATGATTCATGACAATGTGCGTCCACACATCGCTCATGCAACACAAGAGTTGTTGAATTCATTTGGTTGGGATCTTTTAAGCCACCCCTCTCACAGCCCTGATCTCGCACCTAGTGACTATCATCTGTTCACTAAATTGAAGGAACACCTTGGTGGAAAACACTTTTATGAAGATGATGAGGTGAAAATTGAAATGACGAATTCGCTATTTTTTCATGTCAAGTGTGACTTGAAAAACTGGAAGTCACTTCTGGTGTGAGAGTATTGGCCATCTGAAAGGAAGTTGCCCAGGGGATGCCCAGATGTTTGATATTTTGCTATCCTTGTGGGAGGCTTCTCTCATGTCCCCACATGGGGAACTGGAGCTGACAGAGGGAGCTCAACCTGCTCTCTCCGGATTCGAACCGCTGACCTGTCAGTCAGCAGGCATGCCAGCACAAGGGTTTAACCCATTGTGCCACCGGGAGTGGCTGAAAGAGGTGGAGGGAAACATCTATAATATAGGCATCAAAAACTCACCCCATGGATGAAAACATGTATTAAACTGAATGGTGGTTATGTGAAAAATAATGTAATACCTATGCTACAATCCATATAAGTTTTATTAAAAGATATTCATTCTTTGTATTTCAAAAAAAGCTTGTAATTTTACTTTCCTGATAAACTTCATATATATAAAACCTGATTTCAGAAGACTTTTGCAATAGTCCAAAGCTCCATTGGGTACATGGAAGTAGGCAAATGGGTTAAAAGTCAACCTGTAGTCCCAACTAGAGTAGAACTACGGAATTAATAGAATTTATATAATTGTTGACTTCTCAAATTCACATTGATTCAATGGGAATATTCTAGCTGGAGCTAAAAATATTGGATTTTGGCCATAGCCTTCTGGTTCAGATCATGTATAGCACAAAGGGGATTGAGTCTTTGCATATCATGATGTAAAACAAGGCAGATAGTTGAAGCCAAATTTATGCTCTGCAATTTCCTTGTGTACTCTTAAGAGAATCAATGATCTAGCACTGCATGCTTTAATAGGTTTAATTGGTATATTAAAGCAGGTCCCAGATGTAAGTGCTTGTAATGAAATATAAGTTATTTTATCAGCCTATTTTGGTTTAGGTGCCCTACCATAATAGGAAATGAAAAAAGTGAATATAAAGAGTGTGTGTGGAGGCTTCTGATAAGATGAAGACTAGGACTCGGAAGGGTAGCTATGAAGGAACAACAATATTTCTGTGTTGTCATTTCTCTACGAGACTTGTTCGGCGTGTCTTCACAAAAGAGGCCGCAACATTATGGATACTGCGTCTCCATGTTTCCCAATGTGAGGCCAGGATGGACCATTTTTGGTAATCAATCTGGCCAAGCCTGAGATGTTGTTTCAGGGAGTCCTTATAGCTCTTTTTTGGGGTGCCTCTCTTGCTCTGACCTGTGATGAGTTCACCGTAGAGTAGTATCTTTCAGAGGCGATGGTCCTCCATCATAGAGATGTACCCTGCCCAGCGCAGTTGTGTACTCAATAGCATGGCTTCAATGCTGGTGATCCCTGCTTGCTCAAGGACAGCAATATTCATCACTTAGTCAGTCCAGTGTATATTTAGGATTGTGCGAAGACAGCGCTAATGAAAGCATTCAAGGAGTTGTAGGTGTTGGCGATAGGCGACCCATGTTTCAGATCCATATAGGAAAATAGACAGTACAATAGCTCTGTACACACTGATTTTTGTACTTTGCCTCAGGTGCTTGTTGCTCCAGACTCTTTTGTGAAGCCTTCTGAATGCACTATATGCCTTTGCTAATCTGTGATCTATCTCTTTATCAATCTTGGCATCTGAAGAGATGATGCTTCCCAGGTAGGTGAACTGCTGAATGGACTTAAGCACAGATTTGCCTATGCTGACATGAGGAAGATAGTGTTCTTCCTGTGGTGTGGGCTGGTAGAGAACTTCCATTTTCTTCTGGCTGACCTCTTCTCCATTGGCCCCCCTTGTTGTGGGGGAGAGGCTTGCCTACCCTAAGGAAGTTGTGAGCTATGCTGGCGGTGGCATAATAGCCACCGGTAAGGCCGGTTTATCAAAATATTGAATCAGTAAATGTCAAAGTGAGGATCACCCATGCTATTGTATTTCTGATGTGTATGCATGAATGAATATTAAAGTTAGATAGGGAAAGGTCTTCATAGGAATTACACAATTAGAAATGTAGTGCTAGAGCAGTGTTTCCCAACCTTTTTTGAGCCGCGGCACACTTTTAACATTAAAAAAATCCGGGGGCACACCACCAACCAAAATGACACAAAATGACACTGTAACACAGTAAAGAATGGCTGGGGGATGGTGACCTGCTGGGAGCAGCTGCTGGGAGTGCCGAAGCCGGGGGAGGAGCCAGGCCACGCCATGCCCCGCCCCTCTCCCGGCTTGAGCACTCCCACAGCTTTGCCAGCCTTGAGGGGGCAGTGCCAAGCCAGCATTGTGCTGGCTCTGCCACCGCTGGCTTGGCACTGCCCCCTCAAGGCTGGCGGCTGTGGGAGTGCTGAAGCTGGGGGGAGGGGCAGAGCCAGGCTGCGTCATCCCCCCCCCTGGCTTCAGCTCTCTCACAGAGGAGGAGCATGAGCGGTGGATGGGCTTCAGTAGGCGGGGCTCCTCCTCCACGCGGCTTCAACAAGCAAGGGGCGGGAGTCATAGCGGGAGTCATGGCGGATTGGAGGCTGGTTGGGGAAACGGCCGAAGGAGGTGGCGCCCGGCCCTTCCTCCTCCTTTCCCAAGCAGCAGGAGTTTGGCAGGAGGAGGAGGAAGGAAGGGGGGCAGAGAGCTTTTCTCACTGCACACCTGATGATCGCTCACGGCACACTAGTGTGCCACAGCACACTGGTTGAGAAACACTGTGCTAGAGGACAGTTCCACAGATACTATGGATTGTCAAATAGATAAATAATGGGTCTGTAAGTAAATCAAGACCGAATGCTCACTCGAAGTCAACATGACTAAATCGAGACTTTGTGATTTGGACACACCATAAAACCACATGGAAATGACAGCACTATTGGCAAAGTTGAAGGCTGTAAAAAAAGTAAAGGAGACCACATTACAGATGGATTGATTCAACAAAGGAAGGCATGGCCCTAAGTTTGCAAAATTTTTAGCAGGGTTGTCAATAACAGGATATCTTAGAAGTCTCCCATTCATAAGTCAAGAGACGAATTGATGGCAATTACCAATAAATAGCAATAATCTTTTTTATTAAAGTAATACATACAATTTATTAAATTTTATGTATGCTACAGTCTCTTCTATTTCCCCCTGCATTGTTTTAAAATGACAATATGCTTAACTGTAATTTACTAAGTAATTAAAACTTAGATGGTGAATCAACTAAAATGTTTAGTCACTTGGCAACCCTAGATTTTCAAACTTAGGAAAAAAGATGCTTCCCTCTCACAAACATGTGGAAAGATAGTTTCTGAAGAGTCTAAGTGGCTTTCCATCCCATCATTTTATCAACAGTAAGAGGGAACATATGATTCATGGAATTTTCTGAACCATACATATAATTTTTTAAAGGAATCTTAAAAACATATTAAATATAAAGTGTGCTGAAATAGTTTCTGGTCATTTCCAGCTATTAAATGTGTATCCAACTAAACTGTTGAGTGACAGCCAATTTGCCTGATATGCTAGTGTCTTCTAGTAGGGAACTTCAGATAATTACAGTTAACCCTATGCACATCTATATGTTCTACTGAGTTCCGTGGGATTTCCTCCAGGAAAGTTATGTATGCAATACTAAATGTAATCAGTTGCTGTGAATTTTTCGGGTGGTATGGCCATGTTCCAGTAGCATTCTCTCCTGATGTTTCACCTGCATCTGTGGCTGACATCTCCAGAGGTCTGTTGGATGCAGATACCGGCCATAGATGCAGGTGAAAAGTCAGGAGAGAATGCTACTGGAACATAGCCATATGGCCTAAAAACTCACAGCAACTTAGTGATTCCAGCCATGAATGCCTTTGACAACATACTAAATGTAATCCTTATTCTTATATATTGAGGTAGAGGAATTATAGAAGAGCTAACTATTTTATATTTATTATTGAATATGTACCAAAGGTCACTTATGAGTTGAATTATAAGTTGAATAACCTTTGGAGGTTGAGAACCCCAAAAACTGAAAACAGTAAAGAAAATATATAGAAAAGATTGTGTGTGTGACCTTCCTTACATCTTGGCAGTTTACATGGAGAGCACAGCAAAGATGCTTCCACAGAAATTCCAAAAGAACATCAGGCAATGAACAGTTTTCAAATAATTTTGAACCCAAGCCAAGTTTGGGTTAGGGTTGGGGTTAGGGTAAGACTATCATGACCTGTGCAAAAGGAATCATGGCACCAGAAGTCACTCATTCCAACCAAACCCCTTCTTCTTGATCTGAAGTAGTTAAAGCTTCTTAATAATTATTCTACCTCACTTTTGTTGTCAAGTTGTCAGTATGTCACAAGAGGAATTTTCCTTTTCTTTTTGTGAAATTTTCTGTGCTAACTAGAGTATTCAAGGTGAGGCTGCTAGATGGATAAAAGTGTCTTAAACCATTTCCTATTAAACATTATCCATTAATTTATGCAAAGTTAGAGCTTTGACAAAGGAATCTCAGTCAGAAATGGATGCCATTAAGTGGTGAAACCACTGTGTGTAAGAGTAATGTGCAGCAGGATGTAATAGTAGGAGGCCATCCAGGAGGAGGGAGTGTGGGTGGGCCCAGAATGGGCAAACTACCTTTTTGTATGAAGAAGCAGGGAATTTGATTGCTATTCACAGTGCTTTCAAATATTAGAGTCCAAGTGAGTTGTGATACCAAAATGTAAGACTGTAAAAGAACAGCTGGATATGCTGAACATTTGAAAACATTCAGTGTGTTGGACATACATACAACATACCACCTGGATTCCCCCCTTTAGAATAAACATACACACAACTCTTCAGCTCATCCCCAGAGGACTTGTGCAGTAATCCTTTTATTATCCTTGTAGCTTTCTAAATTTTCTGACTGTCAACATTGTTCAACAGAGTTATATAATTCCTGCTTTAGGCACTATCCAGATATTGAGAATATGATTGGGTTGCACACTTTTCTGGTGCCTCTTATGTCACTGCTCATCAGTTTACTCACAGAAAAAATATTTGGCATATATGTTATAGTTGGATAAAAACAACCATCACATTTCAGAAGCTGAGCAGCTAAATTTAAAAAGACCTTATTTTAGAGTAATATAAATGGGATCCCATGGGATGAACTTGTTTTCTTGTTTATTTCCACTTATTAACCTTCATATAAATATATCCCAGGCAGTAAATTAAATAAAAATACAGCCTAGAAGCACGCACTGAAACTACAATATAATACAAGTACATATATATCCTACTGAAATGTACACAGTTATAACATAATTAAAACAAAACCACTTTTCATGTTTAATATCAGTTCAGGCAGTAAAATGGATAATTCAAAGTCAGCATTTAAATATAGAAAGATTAAATATACACCTGGTTCTAAAAAATCATTGCTCTTAATATGTCTGAGTGAATCAAAACGTCTTAATCTGGCACATAAAAATAATGTAGGTACCAAATGAGCTTCCTTAGAATATGGAATTGCAAAACCATTTGTCAAAAGGAGAATCTTGTTTTTGGTTGCACTCTGGGAAGAATCTTTCAATCCCATGTAAGTTAAGGACTTTATCATACCAATCTGTCATTTTGCAACAATCATACTGTTGAGTCAAATGGAAATACTGAAGTAATGAAACGAATCATTATTCCACTTCTCTGCAATTGCTGTGCAGTGCTGCTTTGGTGACCAGTCTTATGCACGGCCTTGCTTACCCTGCCTTCCTGCCCCTGCATGTGCTACCCAGAACATAAGAACATAAGAAGAGCAATGCTGAATCGGGCCTCAGCCCATCTAGTCCAGCATTCTGTGTCACACAGTGGCCCACTAGTTGTACACAGGGATCTCTAGCAGAAAGGAGGGCAAAACCCTCACCTGCTCCCGACCCCCCACAACCAGTACCCGGGGAAAATCCTGCCTGCCTCAATCAACGCAGAGGTGGCACTTGGATGTCCATTTCAGTAACTACTGATTCCCTTGGTATCCACGAATCTGTCTAATCCTGCCTTGAAGCTATCCAGGCTGACAGCTGTCACAACCTCCTCTGGAAGTGAATTCCATAACCCAATGACCCTCTGGGTGAAGAAATATTCCCTTTATTAGTCCTAACTTTCCTACCTTGGAGCTTTAGGGAGTGCCCCCTAGTCCTAGTGTTGGGTGACAGAGAAAATATTTTTTCTTTATTCACCTTTTTCTATCCCATGCATGATTTTATACACTTCGATCAAGTCACCTCTTAAACGCCGTCTTTCAAGGCTGAAAAGACCAAGGCGTTGCAACCTGATTTCATAAGGGAGCTGCTCTATCCCTTGGATCATTTTTGTTGCCCTTCTTTGTACCTTTTCCAGTTCCGTTATATCCTTCTTGAGGTGCGGTGACCAGAATTGTACACAGTACTCCAGATGTGGCCTCACCATAGATTTGTAGAGAGGCAATACAACATTTGCCGACCTATTTTCGATTCCCTTCCTGATCATGCCAAGCATAGAATTTGCTTTTTTCACTGCTGCAGCGCACTTGGTTGACATCTTCATTGAGCTGTCCACCAAAACCCCAAGATCCCTTTCCTGGTTTGTCTCAGAAAGCTTTGATCCCATCAGTTGATAAGTGTATTTGGGGTTCTTTGCCCCGATGTGCATGACTTTACACTTGTTTAGGTTAAAATGCATTTGCCACTTTGTTGCCCATTCACTCAATTTCGAGAGATCTTTCTGGAGCTCTTTACAATCAGTTTCATTTTTAACTACCCTGAACAGTTTAGTGTCATCTGCAAACTTTGCTACCTCACAATTTACTTCTACATCCAGATCATTTATGAATAAATTAGAAAGTAACGGTCCTAAAACTGAACCTTGGGGTACGCCACTTCTCACCTCTTTCCATCCAGAGAAGTGTCCATTTATTACCACCCTTTGTTTCCTACAGTTTAGCCAGGTTCCAATCCAGGACAAGACCTGTCCCTGATTCCATGGCTGAAGAGCTTATTTAGGAGCCTTTGGTGAGGGACTTTGTCAAAAACTTTGAAAGTCAAGGTAAACAATATCGACTGGGTCCCCTTTATCTATGTGTTTATTTACACCCTCAAAGAATTCTATCAAGTTAGTAAGACATGATTTGCCTTTGCAGAAACCATGTTGATTTTCCTTCAGCAATGCCTGTTCTTCTATGTGCGTAGTAATTTTTTTTCTTTAATAATGGTTTCCATCACTTTGCCTGGAACTGAGGTTAGACTAACTGGCCTATAATTTCCTGGATCACCCCTGGATCCTTTCTTGAAGATCGGAGTTACATTTGCCTCCCTCCAGTCCTCGGGTACAGTGCCTGATCTTAGAGAAAGGTTATTTATTTTGGCTAGAATTTCAGCAATTTCACACTTGAGTTCCTTAAGAACTCTGGGGTGGATGCCATCTGGCCCTGGTGATTTGTTGTGAAACAAACAGGGCGTGGTGCTTAGCAATCTTCAAACAAACACACGAATCTCGAGGCTTGTAAATAATGGTTGTTATTATAGCAAATTCAAAGCAAATACGTGTTAAATCACACAGTAACAAAATGATAAGCAAACTGTCACGATGCACGGACTTGACCGGCCCCTTAATCACACACACAGAGACGGACTAAAGGCTAACTACTTTATTGAATATAAAACAGTTCAAAAGGTATATTGTCCATAAGAATAGCAATGTAGTCCAAAAAGGCTTGAAGCAATCAATGTCCAAAACAGCTTGGCAAAATAATCCAAAAGGCTTAAGCAAGGCTCCGCGCAGCAATGCGGATTCAGGAACAAGGCAAGACAAAACAAGGCAAGACTTGGCGGCCACTAGCCAACTTAGCTCCGTGGGCCCACTTCGCTAACACATCTGCTCAGAAGAGACGTGGCCGAAGCACTGGGGATTGGTTCCCACAGATGCTATACTTAATCTTTCGGCCGAGGTCCCCGACGCTCTAGGCCTTGTCTTCTCCAATCCTTGCTGACGGACCTCGGCCTGTCTAGGCTGCGGTGCCATCCCCTTCTCCTGGACTCAATGCTACTTCTCCTATCAAAGGTTCGACCTTGCCTCTCAGCAGCTGGGCCTCTATCTGCATGAGAGCTCTCCTCCCCAGAATCTTCCCAGCCGCCTCCTTCCATGTTTTCACTTAGAAACTCCAGCGAACCTCTCCCCCCCGGGTGTTCATAACTTCCGCTATCACTAGACTCCATTTGCACCTGGTTATCTATGTCTTCATACGAGTCAGGCCAACCTTCATCCCAAGCCAAGCTTTCGGTGGGAGAAGCGGGCCCAGTGAGGGGAAACGCATCTTCAGGTAACCCTTCCAAATCCTCTTCAGAATCTCTCTCTGCCAGTGCAGGCCCTAATGCTAATGGAACTCCCGGTGCTGTTCCCAGGTCCCCAGGCACAAACGAGAACTGCTGTGCTACACTATCCCCCCCCCTCAGGGCCCCTCCGAGGCCGCCCTCAAGGCTTGGGTTTGTCAGGGTACTTGCGGTGAAACCGAGCAACAATGTCCGGGGCGTGAACATCTCGAGCCGGCGTCCAGGAACGCTCTTCCGGCCCAAAGCCTTTTCAGTCAATCAAATACTGCAGCTTCCGGTATCTGATGCGCGCATCCAGGATGTCCTGCACCTTGAACTCCTCCTCGCCGTCACGCATCACAGGGGGAGGGGGCGGCTGCGTCACATCAGGCCGCACCCCCTTCGCCGGGCGGAGCAAAGAACGGTGAAACACAGGGTGGAGCTTCATGTCCGCTGGGAGTTGTAGTTTGAAAGCAACAGGCCCCACCTTTTCCAACACTTTGTAAGGGCCTAAAAACCGGGCATCCAACTTGCGGCTGGGCCGCTGCGTAGGCAGGTTCTTGGTAGACAGCCAAACTGTGTCCCCCACCAGGATCTCCGGGCCCTCCTGGCGCCGCCGATCAGCCATCCGCTTGTAATCCGCTTTAGCCTGGTCCAATTGAGTACGTAGCAAATCTTGGAGCGCAGTGAGCTCCCGAAGCCAATCTTCTGCCTCCGGCACTTCCCCAGACGGGTCTACCGGAGGGTAGAACCGAGGATGGTGTCCATAGTTAGCAAAGAAAGGAGTCTCTTTGATGGATTCCTGCGTCGCATTGTTGTAAGCAAACTCTGCCAAAGACAACAAGGACGCCCAGTTGTTTTGCTGATAGTTGACATAGCACCAGAGGTACTGTTCCAAGGTGGCATTAACCCTTTCGGTTTGCCCGTCGGACTGGGGGTGATGGGCCGTGGACATCCGCACATCGACCCCCAGCAGCTTCTGGACGGCCTTCCAGAACTGGGAAGTGAATTGGGTGCCGCGGTCCGTCACCAAACTCTGTGGAAGTCCATGCAACCGAAACACATGTTGCACAAACATATCGGCAGTCTCTTTGGCCGTAGGCACCCCCACACAGGGAATGAAGTGTCCCATCTTGGTGAAACAGTCCACCACGACCAGGATCGTGGTGAAACCCTTGGACCTGGGCAGGTCAGTGATGAAATCGGCCGAAATCATCTTCCAGGGAGCGGAAGGGGTCGGAAGCGGCTGGAGCAAACCGGCCGGCTTGCCCCCCTGGTTCTTTGCCCGCTGACACACAGGGCAAGAGCCCACGTAGTCCTCCACATCCCTCCGCACTTTAAGCCACCAGAAATCCCGGAGCACTAACTGAAGGGTCTTGAATAGCCCAAAGTGTCCTGTGGCCCGGCTATCATGGCAAAGTGTGAGAATGTCCGCCCGCTCGGGCCCAGGGGAAACATAGACAGAATCGCGGTGGTAGAGCACCCCGTTCTTTACCTGGAAAGGGGCCTGCACCCCCTTGGCCAGCTGCTCTTGCACCCAAGGGTCAGTCCGTTGGCGTGCCTGTACCCGGTCACTCAGAGGTCTCTTGTCCCCCGGGGCCGGAGGGGCCACTGGAGGGTGCACAGGGGCCGCCGGAGCAGCCGCAGTTCTCCGCTTTCAGCAGACGGGCCTCGGAAAGCCCCTCTCCGCCACGAACGTACTCCGGCTTCCGAGACAGAGCATCAGCTTGCTTGGTCTGCTTAGGGGTCACATAGTGGATGCGGAAATTCTCAAAGAACACAGTGGATGCGGAAATTCTCTCAAAGAACAGGGACCATCGCTGTTGCCGCTGGTTCAATTTGCGCTGGGTCTTCAAGTGCTCCAAATTCCGTGGTCAGTGTGAACTTCCACCGGAATTTGGAACACTTCGAGGAGGTGTCGCCAGACTTCAAAGGCGACCTTGATGGCCAGGAGCTCCTTCTCCCAAATGGTATAGTTCTTTTCCGGAGCCGTGAGCTGCCGGGAGTAATAGGCACAGGGCAACAAGTCCGTCCCCTGTGGCTGTAACAGGATCGCTCCCACCGCTACATCCGAGCGTCAGCCTGCACGATGAAAGGGGTGCAGGGGTTGGGGTGCTGCAGAAGCGGCTGGGTGGTGAACAGCTGCTTTAACTTGCGGAAACCCACGTCCGCCTCCGGTGTCCACCGGAACGGCACCTTTCCCCGCAGGCACTGGGTGATAGGATCAGCCCACTTGGCAAAGTCAGGAATGAACTTTCTGTAGTAGTTGGCAAAGCCCAGGAATCTTTGAATGTCTTTCTTGCTGGCTGGAGCCGTCCAGTCAGCCACAGCTTGGACCTTGGTGTCATCCATGGCAATGCCCGTAGGTGAGATACGGTAGCCCAGAAAGTCCACCTCACGCAGATCAAAAGCACATTTCTCCAGCTTAGCATAGAGCCCGTGGGCTCTCAGTCTCTGGAGCACTTCCTTGACATGGAGGTCGTGGGTCGCTTGATCTGGAGAAAAAATCAGCAGGTCGTCTAGGTAGACTGCCAAATACGGATCAAACAGGTCTCGGAAAATGTCATTCATGAAATGTTGGAAACAGGCTGGGGCGTTGCACAAACCGAATCCCATCACCAGGTATTCGAAACTTCCCCACTTGGTCTGGAAAGCCGTCTTCCACTCGTCGCCCTGACGAATCCGCACAAGATTATAAGCACCTCTCAAGTCCAGTTTAGTGAACACCTTGGCTCCCCGCATCCGCTCCAACAGCTCGGGGATCAGGGGGAGGGGGTAGCGGTTCAGTGTGATCTTGTTGAGCTCCCGATAGTCATTACAGAGCCGCAGCTCCCCGATTTCTTCTTGACAAAGAATGGGCGCCCGGCCGGGACTGAGAAGGCCGAATGAAGCCCTTCCGCAGATTCTCATCCAGGAACTCTCGGAGAGCCTGTTGCTCTGGTTCCGAGAGAGGGTAGAGTCTCCCCCGCGGAATAGGGCCCCCCGGTTCCAATTCGATGGCACAATCGTAGGGCCGGTGCGGAGGCAAGCGTTCCGCCTCCTTCTCACTTAAGACATCCCAAAACCCGGCATACTTCTTGGGCAAGGTGGCAACGTTTTCCACCTCCTGGGCCTGGCAAGCCCGGGCCGTCATGCAGTGGCTCTGGCAATGGTCGGAAGAAAAAATTAACTGTCTCTTGGCCCAGGAGATCTGTGGATCATGGAGGGAGAGCCACACAATGTCCAGGACGATAGGGAAATCTGGTAACTTGGTCAAAAGAAAGGAAATGTCCTCTTTGTGGGAACTGGTCCACATCTTGGTAGGGGCCGTATAGTGGGTCACAGCTCCAGTTTTTAGAGTTCTCCCATCAATAGTCTGCACACCCTTGGGCTCTTGGAGTTCAAGAAATTGTAATCCAGCAGACGTGGCATAGTCTGCATCGATGAAGTTGTTGGTAGCCCCTGAGTCGATCATGGCATGGACCATCATCGGCCCCTTCTCTGGCGACCACAGGCTGACCATCACTAAGAACAGTTGTCCAGTCTTGGGTTCAGGGGGAAGAGGAGCGACGTCGGCTGAGTGAGCGAACCCTCTTACACCCGGCCGGGCCCTTCCCCCGTCGCCTGGAGTGCCTCTTCAGCCTCTGGAGCCCCTCCGAGGGCGGCTGAAGCTCGAGGAGTCTTTCCCCTCGGCTTCTGGGGGCATTCTCTAGAAAAATGTCCAGCTCCTCCGCAATACCAACACAGATTTAAACGTTGGCGGCGTGCTTTTTCTGCCGAATCCACCTTAGGGCGCACCGTCCCAAGCTGCATGGGCTCCGGCTCATCCATGGGTTGGGGAGTCGGGGTAAACTGGCGGGGCAAGAACTGGCTGGCCCCTGACTCTTTCCTCGCCATCGGTTTTTCCACTGCCCCCTTGTCCCAATGCCTCCGGGTGTGCAATCCTGCTTCCACCCGTAAGCTCAAGGTGATTGCTGCCTCCAGGTCCGCGGGGCGGCCATGCCCTCTCAACATCTCCTGTTGCAGCTCTGAGGGCAACCCTTTGATGTATTGGTACCGCAAGGCGGAGGGGTTCCAATCCACCTGGGCAGCCAGCACACGGAAACGGGAAATATACTGGGACAAAGACATGTCCCTCATGGATAGCCGGTCCAAATCACGCTCGGCTAACTCCGCATTCACTGGGGCTCCCCAAGTCGCCTTGATGGCGTTTAGGAATTCTCTCAACATGGCCACCTGGGGGGATCTGGCCCGGATCAACGTAGTCGCCCACGATGCAGCCGTTCCTTCCAACAAGTTGTAGACAAAGCCCACCTGGGCCCGATCGTTGGCAAACTCGTTGGGCCGCAGCTCCAGGTACATGTCCACTTGGCAGATGAACACCTCGACTTGAGCCGGGATGGCGGCAACGTTCTTTGCGCGCTTCCTGCGGCGTCCCGTGGTGTGAGTAAGGGGTTCTTGGAGTGCTTCGGCCAACTGTCACGATGCATGGACTTGACCGGCCCCTTAATCACACACACAGAGACGGACTAAAGGCTAACTACTTTATTGAATATAAAACAGTTCAAAAGGTATATTGTCCATAAGAATAGCAATGTAATCCAAAAAGGCTTGAAGCAATCAATGTCCAAAACGGCTTGGCAAAATAATCCAAAAGGCTTAAGCAAGGCTCCGCGCAGCAATGCGGATTCAGGAACAAGGCAAGACAAAACAAGGCAAGACTTGGCGGCCACTAGCCAACTTAGCTCCATGGGCCCACTTCGCTAACACATCTGCTCAGAAGAGACGTGGCCGAAGCACTGGGGATTGGTTCCCACGGATGCTATACTTAATCTTTCGGCCGAGGTCCCCGACGCTCTAGGCCTTGTCTTTTCCAATCCTTGCTGACGGACCTCGGCCTGTCTAGGCTGCGGTGCCATCCCCTTCTCCTGGACTCAATGCTACTTCTCCTATCAAAGGTTCGACCTTGCCTCTCAGCAGCTGGGCCTCTATCTGCATGAGAGCTCTCCTCCCCAGAATCTTCCCAGCCGCTTCCTTCCATGTTTTCACTTAGAAACTCCAGCGAACCTCTCCCCGGGTGTTCATAACTTCCACTATCACTAGACTCCATTTGCACCTGGTTATCTATGTCTTCATACGGGTCAGGCCAACCTTCATCCCAAGCCAAGCTTTCGGTGGGAGAAGGGGGCCCAGTGAGGGGAAACGCATCTTCAGGTAACCCTTCCAAATCCTCTTCAGAATCTCTCTCTGCCAGTGCAGGCCCTAATGCTAATGGAACTCCCGGTGCTGTTCCCAGGTCCCCAGGCACAAACGAGAACTGCTGTGCTACACAAACGTCCATTTGTAATCCACACGCCGTTGCATAATTACAAATTTATTTACGCAACGGCGTTTGGATTACAAATGGACGTTTGCTTATCATTTTGTTATTGTGTGATTTAACACGTATTTGCTTTGAATTTGCTATAATAACAACCATTATTTACAAGCCTCGAGATTCGTGTGTTTGTTTGAAGCCTGGTGATTTGTTGACATTTAGTTTAGTAAGGCATGTGAGAACATCTTCCTTGTTTATCTCTATCTGGTTTAATTCATTTAATTCCTCCCTGAAAAACTGTCTCAGCTGCAGGCATATGTTGTCTGTCCTCCTGTGTGAAAACGGAGGCAAAGAAGTCATTTAGCCGCTCAGCAATCTCCTTGTCTTCACTTATTGTTCCTTTCTTACCATTTTCGTCAAGTGGCCCAACTGCTTTTCTAGTTGGGTTTCTGCTTCTGATGTACTTAAAGAAGTTTTTGCTATTTTTTAATATTCTTAGCTATATGTGCCTCAAAATCTCTCTTGGCTTTCCTGACGGTTGCTTTGCATTTAGTTTGCCAGAGCTTGTGTTCCTTTCTGTTCTCCTCAGTAGGAAGAGCCTTCCATTTCTTAAATGAGTTTTTCTTCTTTCCAATCATTTGTAAGCCATACCGATGTCCTCTTGGACTTTCCCGGCCTCTTTCTTATTTTAGGAATGCATTTTAGTTCGGCTTGTTTTAAAGTATTTTTAAACAGTTTCCAAGCATTCTGGAGGGATTTGATTTTTTTTTACTGTTCCTTTTAGTTTGTTCTTTACTATTTTTCTCATTTTGGTGAAATTCCTTTGTGAAAATTTAATGTCTCTGTGTTAGTTTTCACTGACAGTTTGCTATCCAAACTTAAGTTGAAGGTTATTGTGTTGTGGTCACTGGTACCTATGGGCTCAGTTACAAGGACATCTTGAATGAGATCTTGTTCATTAGTTAGCACCAAGTCCAGGATCCCCTTTCCCCTGGTTGGTTCCATGACCATCTGCTCAAGGGAATAATCAGCTAGCATGTCGAGGAACCTTGTCTCTCTTTCATGCGTAGAACAAGAATTTAGCCAATCTATTCGGGGATAGTTGAAGTCCCCCATTATGACTAATTTATTGCTTTTTGAGGCCTGTTTAAATTCATTTTCCAGATAGCAGTCTGCCTCTGGAGTTTGGTTGGGAGGGCGATAGCAGATCCCTAATGCTAGATTAGTTTTTTGTCCTGGGACTTTTACCCACAATGTTTCTGTAGGTGAGTTTGAATTTTCTTGAAATTCTAATTCATGAGATTCTAGCTCTTCATTTATGTACAAGGCCACACCGCCACCATTTTTCCCTCTCCTGTCTTTCCTGTACAGTTTATAACCTGGAATTTTTGTGTCCAAATTGTTTTCCTCTGTCCACCAGGTTTCTGTTATGCCAATAATATCAATATTTTTTTCTTTTGCCAAACATTCCAACTCCCCTATTTTTGTTCGAAGGCTGTTTATGAGAATTTGTAGAAGGCCTACCATGTCCTACCTCTTGACTACTTTCTATCTTTTCTGTTGACTCAGCCATTTGTGCGTAAATTTCATCCTCCATACTTGGCGTTTCACCCTCTCGAACCGGAAGCTGCCCAGCTCCTGTCGACTTTCCTCTAGGAATCAGTTTAAAAGCTGCTCTGAAGCCTTTTTAATATTAATTGCCAGCAGTCTGGTTCCATTTTCGTTCAAGTGTAACCCGTCCCTTTTGTAAAGGTTTGGCTTTCCCGAAAATGTCCCCCAGTTCCTAACAAATCTAAACCCTTCCTCTCGACATCACTGCTTCATCCACACATTGAAGCTCCTGAGCTCTGCTTGTCTGGTTGTCCCTGCGCGTGGAACCGGTAGAATTTCCGAGAATGCTACCTTTGAGGTCCTGGACCTTAATCTTCTACCTAGCAACCTAAATTTGGCTTCCAGGACCATCCGTTTGGCCTTCCCAATGTCATTGGTACTGACGTGTACCACGACTGCTGGCTCCACCCCGGCACTATCTACCAGCCTATCTAGATGCCTCGTGATGTCCGCAACCTTTGCACCCGGCAGGCAATTTACCATGCGGTCATCACATCCATCACAAACCCAGCTTTCTTTGTTCCTGACAATCGAATCGCCCACTACAAGAAGCCCCTCTCCTACCACCCGTTGAGAAGTATCCTCAGTGCAAGAGGATATGGGCACATCCACCGAGGAAGGGGTCCCAACTAAGGGAGCTGGTCCCTCTTCCTCAGACTGATGTCCTCCCTGCCCAAGACCCCCATTTTCCAAAGCAGCTGGAGGGCTGCTCAGAACAGAGTGGGATGCTCCTATTTCATCCCTGGAGATCTCTTCCTCCTGCCTCACTTCCTCTCTGTGCTTCTCCAGGTCTGCTACCTTGGCTTCAAGGGAAAGAACACGTTCCCTGAGAGCCAGGAGCTCACTGCAGCGAATGCACACCCAAGACTTCTGCCCAGCAGGCAGATAGTCATACATGTGACACTCAATGCAAAACACTGGTAAGCCCCCCTCCCACTGCTGGCTGACTACCTCCATTTCTTGTTAATATGTTTTTATAATTTGACTCCTTTATTTTAGATAATTAGACTTTTTTTTCCTTTTTGTAGATTTACTGTTTGTTTTGGTCTTGATAAACTTTTTTACAAGTCTTTGGATATTTCTCTTTTTTTTACTTGTTACAGGTTTATGTTGTATCGCGCGCCGATAGGCGCGCGGGCTGCTAAAAATACCTACTAGCAGTTCAATTTTTAATTTATATTTGCCATGCTTATGATTTAAGGCAAAATTATATTGAAAAGAAAGGAAATATATAAGAGAAAGGAAACTGGGTAAAAGCAGCCTTTTCCTGCTTGAGAGTAATGAGGGGGAGAGGGGGAGAATCACACCCACTTACATTACGTAACTGCCACAATATTGCAACTGCAGTGGAAGGGGCAGATAACACTACAGACTGTGCTGAAACAGTAGCAATGCCGGGAGCCATCCATGGGGTTTTTTTTGCCATCAATGAAAAGAGGCACTCCAATCACGATTGAAATGCAAAGCAACAACAGGAGAGATATGATGTCATATGATAAGTATAAGCCGAACATGCTATTATCTTGCTGTAACTGAGATTCATCAGCCTCGAGTGATAAAGTCCTAAGAATACATTTTGAATGACGAATCATGTATATGGAAGTAAAGAGAGTCCTATGACTGTTAAGCAAGGTCTATCTATCTTGTTCCATTTCATAAGATGATTAAAAATTCACAAGGATTTTTTTTGGCTGTTGTCATAATTTTCTTGTTTAAACACTTATCAGTAATGGTTTTGTTATTTAATTTATTTTAATGTTAACTTGTCACCTGCCTTAAATACTATTTTTAAAAATGGAAAGGTGGGATTTAAGAAATAAAAAGTAAACAAACAGCAGTTTCCTTATAACATCTCAGATAAATTGTATCTATCAAACTCTGTACTGTTGACACTAAATCTCATGAATTTGTGGTAAAAGTGTTATAAACTGCTGGCTGCTTGATCTTTTTGTCACAAGATGGCAAAGGCTGGATCTGTATGCAAAACATGTGTGCTGTTCAGCCAAGCTATGTTCCAAACTATGATCCTTCTTAAACACAGAGCAATGGATTCAAGCTCCAGTGAGAGTAATTCCACTTGAATTTTAGGAAAAACTTCCTGATGGTGAGAGCTGATTGACAGTGGAATATGCTACCTCAGAGGATGATGGAGTCCTTTTCTCTGGTGGTTTTCATACAGAGACTAGATGGCCATTGATCAGGAGTGCTTTGATTGGGCATTTCTTCATGGCAGGGGTTAAACTAGATGACCCTCCCTACTCAATGATTCCAAATTTCTGTATGTGCTAATTACTCCTGGGCAAGTCACACTCTCTCAGCCTCAAAAAAAACCCCATGACAGAGTTGCTTTAGAGTCATTATGAGTTGGAAGCAACTTGAAGTCAAACTATCCATAACTAGTCTTTTGGCTTATACTGCTCTCCAACGTGAGAGCAGTATGAAAGGGAAAAAAGGAAAGGAAAAGAAAAATATTTGAAGGAAATTTAATGCAATAATTTATCAGTGAAATGTGAGCACACCTATGAAACACCTATGAAAAACCATTAAAATTAATGTCACAAAATATTTTCATTGTTGTCCTGAAATGAACAATATTGTGTCACGATCACGGACGTAGCGGGCCCCTTAATCACACACACAGAGACGTACTGAAGGCTAACTACTTTATTGAGTATAAAAACAGCTCCAAAGAGTAAATAGTCCAATAATAAGCAATAGTCCGATAATAGTAAGCAAGATTGTCCAAAAGGTAGTAAGCAGTATTGTCCAAAGGAACTTAGCAAAGAGGCTTGAAGCTTGGCAAGGCTCCACAAGGCTATGTGGATCAGGAACAAAGGCAAGGCTCCACAAATCTATGTGGATCAGGAACAAAGGCAAGGCAAGGCTTGATGACCACGGCTTAGCTTGTGGTCCCACTCCGCTTCACGCCTATCCAGGAAAGACGTGGCCGGAGAACTGAGGATGCGTTCCCACGGATCCTATACTTAATCCTTCGGCCGAGGTCCGCGACGCTCTAGGCTTCTCCGTCTCCAATCTCTGCTCACGGACCTCGGCCGGTCTAGGACCCTAGACCAAGCCCTCCTGGTAGATTCAATGTCCCGTCTCCTATCGAAGGAGCGACCTTGCCTCTCAGCAGCTGTGTCGCTATCTTCCTGAGAACTTTCCTCCCTAGCACTTTCCCATTCGGCCGTCCATGTTTACACTTTCAAACTCCTGGGAATTCCTCCCGCGGTGTTCATAACTCCCTTCGCTGCTTCCCATCTCCACCTGGTGATCGGAATCTATGCTGGGCCCAAACATCATTTCATCCCATGCCAAGCTCTCTGCAGGCGAGCGAGGCCCATCCGAAGGGCCCTGTGCTTCCCCCCAGTCATCTAGCTCATCCTCTGAATCCACTTCTGCTGCTGCAGGCCCTAAAGCTAATGGAACCCCAGGACCTATTCCCTGCCCTCCAGGCACGAACGAGAACTGCTGTGCTACATATTGGGACAAAGGAATACAATAACTGGGATGGTGTGATAGAGAATATCTTGAATCACATCTCTTTTTAATCACTGTTGTCAACTGTGTTTTATTTGTTTTATGTTTAATTATGCTAAATGTTTAATTACACTAAATTGTTTTAATTATTTGCATTTAATTTATTATGTATTTGTATTTTTACCATGTACTGTCTGGCATCGAATGGTTGCGATTGATGTTGTAAGGCACCCGAGTCCCCAGGGGGACTGGGTATAAATAAAGTTGGCTTGACTTAACATTGGTTAAATTGAACATGAAAAATGATTTCCTGAACCTTGGAAGTAAATGCATTTACTACAAATAAAATTAAATCAAATTCTAAAATAGAAGGAAAGAATTTAATTCCTTGCATTGTATTTAATGAACGCTTTCTTTCTTTATTTTGTTTAATTCTTCTGTTGTATTCAGTACCATACATTTTTAAAGTCATGTTCAACATTAGACAACCAGCATTGTATTCAAAATTGCCCAATGTTTTATGGCTTCTTTTTCATTTCACGTTATTTCCAGTGTGTCTTATAACAAGTTAATTTTATATTAGAATTCCATGTTATACATTTCTTCCCCCTACTACATTTTGGCAAAATATTATTCTCTCTCTTTCACCCATTTGTTAAGCCACTTGAGAAGTGGAATTTTACCCATGACATCCCTTAATTTTGGAACAATTCATGTGAGAAACAGTTCTGTGCTATTTGGTGATAAAAAATATTTGGCTTAGAATTCTTATTGATTCGGGTGTGAGTGCTGGGAGACATCCAGTTGCCAGGAATGTGATCTCTATTGCTTCAGTAAATCAGTAAGAAAGCATATATCCTATGCAGAAACAGCATGGTTAGGGGAAAGGCCAATTACAATGACTGAAGAATGCAGATATGTTTGTACAGGAAAAGATCCCCTTCCCCTCACTCTGCAAGAATATTCCATCTAATTGTGACCAATACAATCAGAACAGAAAGGAAAAAAGAGTGAAACCAAGGAGAGTGGAATAAAAACATGGGATTTGCCACATTGTATCAGATTGTTTCTCCATGAAGTCTACATTCTTGCTTCCTACAGCAACCAGAACACTGCATCATAAAGGAACTGGAAAAATAAAGTAAAATATTTTTTTCCATGTGGAATGAAAGTTTAAGTAGAATACACATTGCAGATTATATACAGTACATAAAAATGATGAAGAACCATGATAATAATGCCAGTCACCACTATCATTCTATTATATCCTGTCTTTTCTCCAGAATTGGGACTCAAGACAGCTTAAGGTTTCCCCTTGAAATTAAGTTTAGTCGTGTCTGACTCTGGAGGGTGGTGCTCATCTCCATTTCTATGCTGAAGACCCAGCATTGGCCATAGACACCTCCAAGGTCATGTGGCTGGCATGACTGCATGGAGCACTGTTACCTTCCTGCTGCAGCGGTAGCTATTGATCTACTGACATTTTATGTTTTCAAACTATTAGGTTGGCAGAACCTGGGACTAACTGGGTAGATTTGAACCACTGACCTTTCATTCAGCAAGTTCAGCAGCTCAGCGATTTAACCCGCTGTGCCATCAAGGGTCCTCAAGACAGCTTACACAAGTAATAATAATAATACAATATAAGAATTATATCTTTTATATTACATGTAATATTAATAATAATATTACAGTATAGTGGTATAGTACAATATAGTAATATATAATACTAATATTGTGCTATGCGAATAATATAGATTGTATACACATATAATATTTATAATAATGTTACAATATAATGTTACAATATAATAATAATACAATATAATAATATATATTTCACATTACATGTAATATTACTAATATTACAGTATAATGGTATAGTACAATATGGTAATGTATGGTATTAATATTGTGCTATGCTAATAATATAATATATTATATTTACATATAACTTGTAAGCTGCTCTGAGTCCCCTTCGGGGTGAGATGGGCGACATATAAATGTTGTAAATAAATAAATAATAAAATAGATAAAGTTAAATGTATGTATCATACAATAATTAAAATATAATTAAACTGTTGACATAAGAAATTAAAAGCATGCCACTAAACATAATAATGGTCAATATAGACATTATTAACTACCCTCCCCCCAAAAACCCTCCAAGTCCTGTTGAAACAAAAAGGTTTCACTTGCCTACGGAAAGAGTGTTTGACGACTAGGGGTTGAAAGGCTAGAGTTCAAATTCTTGTTCAGCTAGGAAACCCACTGGGTGACCTTGGGCAAGCCACATCTGCTCAACCTAAGAGGAAGGCAATGACAACTGCCCCTTAATAAATTTTGCCAAGAAAACCGTGTGAACCTAAATCCCCTAAGCACATCAGCTCCTACTTGATCTTGGAATCTAAGCACAGTCAGCCTGGTCAGTATTTGGTTGGGAGACCAACAGGGAATACTGATTGCTGTAGACCAGGGCTGCCCAGGAAGTCGATCGCGTTCGACGAGTCGATCGCAGTGCCAAATTAAGTCTATCGCAGCACCTTCCGCGCCACGTGGCGCTCCTTTCGCGCGGTGCACATCTTCCTTCTGCGCTGTGCGGCGCTCCTTTCATGCGGCATGCACCTTCCTTCTGCACGGCACATCTTCCCCTTCTTGTCATGCTGCCCCCTGAGGTGACTCCCCCTCAGTGCCGTCACAGCGTGGCCTGAAGAGGGAGAGAGAAGGAGGGCAGCAGAGCAAAGGAGGGGGTGAGGGCAGGCACCCAGCCCGCACATGTGCTTTTGGAGCATGCAGCAGTGCCAGGACGAGCCATGAGGGAGGACAACCAGAGGGAGGCTTTGGCAGCCATTTTCTGCCAAAGCCATCTGCAACTGCAAGTTCATCTGCTTTGCCACATTGATCAGCATTGAATGGTTTTGCAACTTCAAGGTCTGTGTGCTTCCATTCTGCCAGTTTATATCTCTGAAATTATGTCAGGGTGGGAGAAGAAACTATTGTATGTTGGGTGCAGGTTTGAATGTACCATTGGCCACATTGTTCAGCATTGAATGGCCTTGCAGTTGAAAGGTCTGGCTTCTTTTTGCATGTTTATATGTCTGTGGAGTAATGTCCAGGATGGGAGAAGGAACTATTGGATGTTGGGTGCATTTTTAATGTACCATTGGCCACATTGATCAGCATTGAATGGCCTTGAAGCTTCAAGGTCTGGCTTCTTTCTGCATGTTTATATATCTGTGGAGTAATGTCCAGGGTGGGAGAAGGAACTATTGTATGTTGGGTGCATTTTTTAATGTACCATTGGCCACGTTGATCAGCATTGAATGGCCTTGCAGTTGAAAGGTCTGTGTGCTTTCATTCTGCCAGTTTATCACTGGCTGATTTAATTCAGTGCAAGTCATCAAAATAAACTGAGGTAATTGCAAAAAATGTAAATAATTATTTATTATGTGTGTTGTGCAATATTGGCTTATTCAATTATACAAGGCACATCAACATACTTTGTACATACAAAGAATCCTTAATGAATTAGAAAATAGTTATATGTTTTACATTTCTTTGTGACTTGGTTGTTTTATAAGTAGCTCGCATGCTGAAAAGGTGTGGGCACCCCTGCTGTAGACTGTATTTCAGATGAAGATTCAAAATTACTTCTAAGTCTTAATGGGATTGCCATATGTCAGTGGCGACTTGAAGGCACATACACACATGTGGGAGGATAGGATAGAGACACAAGTTTAGCCTTTCCCCCTGAAAGTGAGTTACAGAACTTTTTTTGGTCGTGACACAGGAGAGAATCTTCACATTAGCTGGTGTCCAGTTACAGAACTGGAGAGCAGCTACAGTGAAGATTCCCTCCTGTGTTTCCGCCAGAGGTGCCTAGGAGAGTGGCATGACAAAAATAAGTCTCTCCCCAGGATATCTTAAAATATGGGTAGGCTCATAGGTGAAGTTACATTCTGCCAGTCTTAATCTAAACCTATAGGATTTATAGGTCATAACCAGCACTTACAATTGTGTCTGAAAGTGGAATGGCAGCCATAGAGCAGTTGCAACAAGTACAGTTCCTGACTTATCAAGAGCTCCAATTTATTGTCGGGTCTGCACGGGAATCGTGATGAGATGTATGTCCAATAATCTTTTTATAAAACTTCATTCTTGTGAGATAGCTAAATTCAGTCACTACATGAACTGTGTACTGATAAGATTGTTTTCAATGCCAAAGCTATTTGAAAGAATTAGATATTGCAATTTCTCAGAAAACTTGTTTTCTATTAATGAAAGCTCCATTCATTTTGTTGTTCCTTCTGATGAGTTTTCTGCTTTTCTTTTTTGAACACACATTCCTTTCATTTCTGATTTGATGGAATATTCTAGAATGTCGAATTAGGCTTGAAGAGACAGCCTGAAGATGTTTTTGAAAAAGCATTTAGTTTGCTATAAAGCTTTCACAGACATGTAGTAAAGAAACCAAGCCATCTTATAAGTCTATATGAAATAAAGTTGAATGCCAAATTCTATATTTATAGTGGCTGGAGCATTCTGTAATCATCTGCTTATGAATGATGGGAGAGTGTAAGGACTCACCTGCCTTAAGCAGGCCTGCTTAGAAGAGGTTTGGAAATCCTGTTTTGGTTGTGCTGGCATCCATCTTGGAGAGGTGGCTGCAGCCAGCAGCCATAAGGGGGAGGTCATAGCCAGAGAGGGGGCGGCCTTAGAGTCAATCCTGCTCAGAGATAGGAGTGCCCTGTGATTGGCTGAGTGCCAGAGGGGAGGAGCAGAGCTGACTAGAGGAGGGATCTTGTCAGAAAGATCCTCAGTCTTGGGCAGAGCTTTGATTGAGAGACATCTCAGCTCTAGCTGTCGTGGTTTGAGGTTGGAGTGACAATATCCCCCAAGCCTCAGCCATAGGATCTGCCCAGTCAGTTGCTATAGTGCCACATCCAGGGTGTGTGGGGTGACACTGATAGTTAGGATAGGGCGATTAGGGCTGACTCTGTATAGTCAGACTAAACACCTTGTCTCCTCGGTGTATAGAGGGAAAGGTGGGTTCTGTGGCTGGAGAGTTAGCAGCAAGCTAAGGCAGGCAAGACTCAGAGGGACTTCTGGTGTATAGAAGCTCCTTAATAGGAACCAGCTGTTCACTGCTATTTTCAGACAATAGGGTGACAGGTTTATATTTTAGTCAAGACACAGTACTGACTAGAGTATTGTTAAGATCTAAGCTTATTGAACTATTATCTGTAACCTCTACGTTCTAGCACATATAGTAAATCTTGTTAACCATCACGCTGTTCTTAGTCTATCATTGTTGTAACCGTACGCCAGTTGCCTCTCAGTAGAACCAATACGATCTGTGCCTATTTTGATAGCCTTGTTGTAGTTAATAAACACTTTTATTATTAACTTTTAAAGAAGCCTCAGTCATCTTTCGGTCTCCTCAGTTTACATTCTTGGTGGTGGGTTGTTGTAAGGCCAAACGCTACAGACACTTCATTTAATTAGTATTTAATTAGTAAAGCAAATCCTAATGACCCATTAGGTTGGTGGCAGACTACCGGGAGTGTCAAATTAGTCAATTTAGGTGACCGAGATCATCACAGAGAGCAAGTGGAAGTTAATGCTCTGTGGCCAGAACTCATATAACAGTCTAGCATGTAGTACCTACTACCTAGGTTGGCAAATAGCACAGGCTAATTGGAATCTATGCTTGCTGTGGATTCAAGGCATGTGAGAACAGATTACAGTATGAAATATTTTTCCTCTGTTTCATTTGCGTATAACATCGATCATGTCCAGCCACACTCTTGTGCATGCACACACCCACCCACCCACACACATTCCTGATAGACAAAGATGAGCAACCAAAGAAGGAAACCAATGGTACCATGTATGAGTGTATCCAAACATATCTATTGCCATGGATTAGCCATATGATATCATATGAGTTGAAGGAGAAAAAAGGTACAACAGTGAATCTGTATTCCTTTTCTGTGGCCTTAAAAAAAATAGAAATCATGTGGACATTTTTAGTTCATTGACTATCTCCAACAAACTCACTATCTTAGATAATGTGGAAATAGGTGTTAACATAACATCGTAACTAAAAGAGATGTTGTAACCAAAGGAGGCTTTACATTTTACTGAAGGACATAAAAAAGAACATCACTAGCGATTAAAAATCTGACATAGACATAGATATGAATATCCTTGTGAGCAATGTGATAATAAACTATCATGGAATAAATGTACCCAACTAAACTAACCCCATTGTGTACTTGTTTTGCCCAGGTCTATCAATACAAGATATTTTATTTTGTCCACTGTCCACTGTTTCTTCACTTTCAACTGTTGATTCTTTCATCACTGGTCTTTTTAAAGTCTCCTCTCTTGAATACTCTTCATTCCTGCCTCTTGGCTTTCATATCCTTTCTCCTTTCTAATTCCAGTTAATGGTGGAGGCTAGTTGATTGTTCTACTCTCCCAACTGAGTTTGGGTTCTGTTTGAAATCTACTGCTTTTTCCTTGGCGTTTTGACCTTTGATGGACTTCTCACCCTCTTGCTTTCTGGTCTAAACCTCTTGGCTTCTGTAACTTAACTGAAAACTTCTTAATTATATGAATAATAATAATAACTTTATTTCTAGACCGCCCTCTTGTCTCAAAAGGACATAGGATTGTTTGCACACAAAACAGAGCAAACATTCAGTGAGAGCTATACCACATTATCTGGTGGTATAGATGGGACCTCAGTGGGGATTTGAACCCTGCTCTCCAGAGCCCAAAAACATTTCAAAATGTATAGCCCTATATTCTACTTCACCTGTCCTATCACATTCCTATGGAATCCTAGGGCCCTTCCACACAGCCGTATAACCCAGAATATCAAGGCAGAAAATCCTACAATATCTGCTTTGATATCTGAGTCCACAATGCCATATATTCCAGTTCAAACCAGATAATGTAGGATAATGTGGGATTTTATTCTGCTGTGTGGTAGGGACCCCAGATTTGCATTTGAGATAATATCATTTAGACTTATTGCCCAGAGAGCTCTAGTGCTCTTGTCCACATTACAAATCCTAGGATTCCATCCGAAGCAACTATGACCAATGAAGTGGAGCCATAGAGCTATAAGTGTATCATGCAAAAGGGCCCTAGATCAAACTACTGAAGCCTGTGTAAAGTAACCATGGATACTAAATCTATAGATAAGGAGAGGGGGCAGTACTCTACGATGGAAATATAACATTCTCAACATTACAGTGGAAGAGCTTGGAATTTTTAGCTGACGTTCAACTCTGAGCAGTGTAATTAATCTGGAACTGAAGAATGCCACAGATGTTTAAAATTATTTTTCTACTGACTTAGTATCCTACACATTTACAAATTGTAGGCTGTGGGTTAATAACCCACAAGGTTCATTGCCCAAAGGGCTATGCGCCAATTTTTTTATTCTACACCAGCAACCAGGCTGGCTCCAAAATTCTAACTAAAAATGGTTTAAGGAAAATAAAATAAAGAGCTTGTCTGGCTTGATGTTGTTTTGTGCACTCCTTATGATTGGTTCATTCACATGGAAACCAAACACATGGAGGGAAAAAACATTTCGGTATCAAAAACAACTCTGGAAAGGAGACACATTGATGCTTTTTGGTTCTTTTTTGTAGAATTCAGGCTTAAACTGGGAGAGGTTGCTTATAAGCAAATAAGATATAACTTGATTAGATTCTTCAAAGGCAGTTGTAGAACTGCCAAAGCATAGATCACCAAAGTTGCTAAAATAAAATGAAATAGATAGATATATACTACAAAGTGTTTACATTCTCCAGCATGTCAGTAATTACACCAGGGAAGCTCTGATTTCTAATGAGAAATCATGGCTATGGTCCCATCTAAACTGCTGTATAATGCATCTTGGTAACTGCATTATATGGTCTGTGTGGACACATATAGTGAAGTTTAAATGCATTGAACTACATTATATGAGTCTACAGTGACCATGTAATGCAGTTCAAACTGCATTCTGTGGCAGCGTAGATGGGGCCCTAGTTTCCTCAGTAGTGCTACAAAGTTCTCGATACATATTTGGATGTGCTGTCATTCCTCTACGTTTGTGGTTTTGTCTTTTATAGTCTCATTATTCACAGATTTTATTAAAATGTTTATTATTTATTTAGGGCATTTTTACCCCGCCTTTCTCCAGTTGGACCCAAGGTGGCTTACAACATTGTTAAAACATTATCCGAACATAAAGCATTCATAAAAAAGATAAAAGTAGCAAAAGCCATCAGAAGTAGTAAAAGCCTACATATTCTCTAGGAATGTTTTCTAGGAATCCTCCAATGTGATTCTATGGTTAGCTTCCAGCAAAAGACAATCCCAGAGTCATACTGGAACACCAATAAATTCCCAGAGAAGTGTTCTCTCTGGTATAAAATTGCAATGCCTTTATCTGCAGTTTTTATTTGCACAGGAGTGATTGACTTCAGCTGGAATTTTAGAATTAACACTTTCCAGAATTAAATTATTCAGTTCTATTATTAAGGAATTAAATGAACCACACTGCTGTTATTTCACACTACACACTTTGTTGTCCACTCAAACTCTAATACTTCCAGTGGGATAAACCAGATTAAAGGACTTTTGAAACAGTCCCAATGATGCAGACAAGGGGCAAGCATAACACCTTGAGCATCTTTGAAAAAATGATTCAGTTAAAAATGACATATTCAAGTATTTTCCTGCATAGAAGTGTTTTTCTCTAAAGAAAGTTTTTTCTCTTACAAAACATATGGCAACTTTCAATGGAGCAAACATATTCCACTTCATTAAAAATACCATTAAACCAAATATGATATCTCCGTAATAATTAATTTCATCACAGACATAAGAGACATATGTCCCTAATTATTAATTTCACTATAGACATAAAAGCCAGCTTTAGGGCTGTTGTAGCCAAATACAGATTAACCCTTTTATTTACTGCCTTTCCTATCCTTGGATATATTTCCTCAAAGAACAAATACAAGTACTGTATTTTTAATCTTATTGGAGTAATTATTCCCTTTTCTACTATAACCTTAGTTTTACTAGCACTCTGCTTAGCATAAATAAATAACTAATTGCACCACAATTATATCTAGTTTTCTGAATTTTCACAGCCCTGACAGATATTGCAAGGAAAAACCTAAAGATTTGCTTAAGAACACTTTTTGTTAATCTCTACATTGGTGCAAGCGCAACACTCTCAATTGCTTAATCATGCACTTTAACTATGCAGATGACTCAGCTTTATCTATTCTCTCCCCAACCAAAGCTTAAGCAGTGATGGGAAATGGTAGGCCCCCGAGGCGTAGGCCTCAGAGACGTAGCCACCGCCAGAGGAAATTTAAGTCCAGAACTTTTTGGGGGGTAGGTTTTGGTAGCTGGAGAAGATCTGCAGCAGCAGCCCCCTCCCAAAAATTGGAATATGGTCTCCCAGGTGGTCCCTCCTTTGTGAATGGGGAGGAGAGAGGGCCCTCTCAAGCTGTCAGGGACTGGGACTCAAATGCTCGACCTAGGGTCGTAAGGGAGAGAGTGTCTCCCCAGTTCACCCTTATAAGTGACTCAAACTCTGCGAAGGTGGAGAAAAGAGTGCCCTCCCAAGTTACTGGTGATAGGAACTCTCCTAAAGACTCTACTGGAGACTCTAGTTTTGGGCCTATCAGGCCGTCACTATGCCTCCAATGCTGGCCGGGTGAGCCAGCTTTTACGCCTGCCCTGCGCCATCCAGTTGGTTCTGTCCATGACCACACTCCATCGGGTTTTATTCTGCCCCTTTCTCTAGGGACCGGGTGAACCCTGGTATCTAGTAGATGACTCCTATAGTTTGTTTTGTTATTGTTTGTGATGTGCAGAGTTGTTTACTGTTAACTGTATTATTCTGTTGTAAACCGCTCCGAGCCTTCGGGGGGTGGAGGTATATAAACTCGAATAATAATAATAAGCATTATGTTGGAAGTGGAGTTAAAGCCGGGTAGCCCTGGCTTCAAATTTTCATGAAGTGTTAACTTTGTTCATGTTGTTATTGTTGAATTACCATTTGGGTTGCTGTGAGACATTTGTGTAATGGTCTGAGCACTAGACGTTGGCTTTGGAGCCTGTTTGAATCTCTGCTTGGTCATGGAAACCTATTGAGTGACCTTTGCCCAGTCACATTCTCCCAGCCTCACAGGAAAGCAATGGTACCCCCCCCCCCACCAAATACTGCTAAGCAAACTCCATGGTATGGTCAACATAAATTGGAAATGATTTGAAGGCACACAGCAACAACAACAACAACAACAACCAAAGTTGATATGCAAATGAAATCTGAGCTAGCGCAGTTCAACAGCAGATATCAAGCCCACAAGATATGAAAACAACATTCTCTCAGCGATCATTCCAAAACAAAGATGTATAATTTCTTTGAATTAATAATGTATTTCTTGCGCTGAAATTGGGAGCTGTTTCATGTTCTTGTAATTGTTGTTGTCTTTCTCTCTATCTTCCTTTTGAATTAAAAACATTCCTTGTTCTAATGAGCATAAAGCTTTAGCATTGCATTATGGCTCCTTTTAGTGCCTATCTGCATAGTTTGAATGCAAGTTAAAATAGACATTTCTAAAAATAGTTTGGATTTAAAAATAGTTCCAGCTTTGTGTTAGATAATTGGGAACTAAGATCTGTTTGATCATTTCCTCAGCAGTTTCTGCTTGTTACTCCCAAATGTGGATTTACTAACTTGAATCTGATCACGGTTTGTGTAATTAGTGTAGGCTTTTCTCCCTCTCTCATTTTGCTGTCTAAACTTGTTTAAGCCCTTTAAGTCCCATTTCCCCAAAGTTCACATTGTACCTTTCAGATCTTCCTGAGAACATCACCCACATCCATGGTCTTCTCCTCACGCCTACATACCTAAACACTAATCCGTTCTTGGCTAATCAGTGATTTTGACATTTTGTACTCATCTTAAAAATGTTAATGTTTGTAGATCTTAAAATAAATTCATGCCTTCTAACAAATATAAATAGTGTCATGTATTTCTTTACAGCAGAAGTGTACAATTCAAACTGAAACTGTAATTCTAGTTGCCATTCCATAGATTTTGGTAGATCTTCACTGATTTTTCTGCTTTTGTATTAAAACAGGGAAGGACAAAATGTATCATTAACATTCCTGACCGTTTGACATGCTGTCTGGATCCGCGAATCTGGAATCCAGCAACATCTGAAGGACAAATTCAGCATTAATTATTAAATAGGCAAATAGAATTGATGCATTTAAGGTGTCTATTTTTCTGCTTTCCCCTCTTGATTCATTATGACTATATGCTCTTTTTGAAATACCTGTTGGTAGAAATAGCTAGCACTTGCATACTAAGATACCAGTACACCTATACTCTTATTATGCAGAAAAGTATTTAAGAAAACACTTTGAATTTATATAATATGGTATGATCTAAACACTTTTATATGCAGTTTCAGTATCTCAGGAATTATGATAGGATTGGGGATGTTTATGCACCAGCTGTTGTTGAAGTACAGCTTCATTCCTTACTCCTTGCTTTTAGCTATTTGGACTTATTACTGGTTGCACCTGCACCACTCTCAGCTACATCTGGGAAATGCAAATTTCATACCACTGGGAGCAGACACGTAAAGGTAAACCACTCATCACCATTTTCATCCTCCTCTTCCTCCTCATTACTATTAGATAATGAGATGAGCTCAAATAGTTATATCACAAGTACATAATAGGTGAGGACACAAGAAAGGGCCTCCTTGGTGGCCACCCCTAGACTCTGGAATGCTTTTCCAAGGGAGGCCTGAATTGTCCTCTCCTTGTTGTTTTTCTGTTGGCAGGCAAAACCCTTTTTATTCCTACTGGCTTTTAAAATAGAAAGTTTTTAAATAATGGGCTAAGGAGTGTTATAGTCCTTCAAACTTAGCTGCTTTTAATAGCTTTTTATGTTTTTAATTGCATTTTATTCTTTTAGGTGCATGTTAGCATTGTTGTAATACTACTCACCTTTTAGGTCTCAATTCTGAGTAAAAAGTGGGTAATAATAACAACAATAACAATACTAATAACAATCCATTATAACATTGATTTTTTTTAAAAAAATTAGATTTTTTTGTAAAATGTAAGATTCTTTGAGTCCCAATTTTTGAAAAAGATGGGTTACTACTTTACTAGTAAAGTCTAAAGCTGAACTAGTCACTTCCTTGCTCATGGTCTACAATAGTTCAGTGTAATTAATAGCTTATTGTAATGAGATGTGCCCATTCTCACAAACCCTTATCCCTATTGCATACACATATTACACATACTGACTGAAATCCTGTTGGTTGTTCCCAACTAGAATAGAACCACTAAAGTAATTGTTGCGTTGTGAGTAAAAAAGGTAGGCAAATCTTAATGACTCAATGAGTTTGCTCAAGTTGGGATTAGCAATAGGATTTTTTTCTCAAGTTGCTCCTGACAAAAAAACAAACAAACAAACAACCATGGTGAATATGTAATCACCAGCCACATACATACAGAAAAAACAGCATGCAAAATTACACATATTCACACCTGTTACTTAGGACTGTATCTACTCTTGATTCATTGCCAAAGCTGTTCCTGAAGAGGAAGCAAATCATGTAAGTTGTATGGCTAGTGGCTTAGCTAAATTTTCTTTTGAAACAAGGCAATGGGGATCACATCAGACACTTTGTAGTCACAGGGAAAACAGGATGTGGTTTTGTGTATATGTGTCATATAAAAGCATGTATTAAGCAGATGCTACATCTGTTAGAAGTTTGAGGATGCTGAATGAATTCATCTGCTACTTCTGCTAATTTCCAATTCGGAGACAAACATATTTGTAAATATCCAGTGATTGAGAGCAAATCTAGCTTTAGAGATTTGGTAATGAACAGGAATTATGTTCTCTGCTCCAAAAGAAACCTAGATATTGGAGGATATTTAATACTATTATCCATCCTCTGTAAAATATTACTGGTCTATGAATCAATTTGCAGCAGCAGCAACAGCAAAACAATAACAGAACAATGGCAGCAATTCATGTTGTACATGCAAACTAAATTTCTTTTATGATCACTATAATGGTGCATTAAAATAGGGAAGCTTAATTAAGAATTTTATGTTAAAATGTGGTAGAAGAAATGAGAGTACACAAAAGAATGATACATCGCAAATGTTACATTTTATTGTTTATTGTACACATCATGTTTTAGATTCAAGTGAACTATGGAGTAAAGTATTTTACATTGGAGGGTACCTCCGCTTTCTGAGCAAGTTTTTGCCCTTTGAAATTGTTAGATTTCTCTGCTATGTTGTTTAGTTATGCTTATTCTTGTAATAATTTTACAAGATGGTTCCACTTTCAGTATGATCAGTTCCTGGGGATGGTACATTGGACTCTTCCATTGCTGAATCCACCTCTTCTTGAAATATGTAAAGTGTGGGCCAGGAACTTACAGCTCAAAACTGTATTAGTAATAAACACCTATTACTCCTCGAACGCTTTCACCAGCGCTGTCTTCGCACAATCCTAAATATACACTGGACTGACTATGTGCAGGGATCACCAGCATAGAGGCCATGCTATTGAGAACACAGCTGTTCTGGGCAGGGCACATCTCTAGGATGGAGGACCACCGCCTCCCAAAGATACTACTCTATGGTGAACTCGCCACGGGTCAGTGCGCCCAAAAAGAGATATAAGGACTCCCTGCAACAACATTTCAGGCTCGGCCAGATTGATCACCAACAATGGTCCACCCTGGTCTCACATCGGGAGACACGGAGATGCACTATCCACAATGCTGCGGCCTCTTTCAAGAAGACATGCCGAATGGGTCTCGAAGAGAAACGACAACGCAGAAAGAACCGCAACTTGGAAAAAACATCACCCAAGGAAACTTTCTGCTGTGCTTTCTGCAACCGAACTTGCCTATCTCAGATTGGCCTTTTTAGTCATCAACGCTCTTGTAAGAAGTGTGGGATGAGTCCTTCCTAAGAATCTTTGTTCGCAAAGTAATGCTGAGAGATTAGAGAATTCTGAGACGATCCCACAAGCTCCCAGCTTCTATTTGAAATTCCTTATGTGGCCAGGTTCCTATGGGTTCGCATAATGTCCGAAAGGACCTTCTACACTGCTCCATGACAGTCCAATCCAACTACAATACATTGAACTGAATCCATTCCAATAAGTGAGGAATATTTTTTTTCTTATGGCACTACTTGGCTGAATTTAAGCATATTGATTAGGCAGATTGATTTTATCCCCATTATTTTCTGTACATATTTACTGAAATATAAATAAATAAGCAATTACTATGAACTTATTTATCAGTGATGGCTTAGAAATGGAGACAAAATGGACTTGTAGTGTATGTGTCAGCCACAGGATGACCCCTGGCTTCTTCCTATTTTAGCAACTGTCATTATAGAGAAAAAGGATGCATACAAGGAAATCAAATATTGGAATGCACCACACCAACCAGCTATTCTGCCTCAGTTGTGTTATCATTGATATAGATAATACCACCATTTCCACATGAAACTATTAAGTCCTGAGCCTAAAATTACCACAGTGATTGAAACTAAAACATATTTAGTCCCTATTTTATTCCTTTTATAATACAGAGTTGGAAAAGTTACTGAACTAGCAGATTCCCTCTGCGAGACTGGCTAGAAGCCATTTTGGCCGAGAGATTTTTGGAACCGTATTCAAAAACAAAATCAACTTTTCTAAGCTTTGCTATATTATCTGCTGCTGAGACACAATGCGTCTTCATTTCAAAATTCTTGCCTTGTTCAGAGTTCATTGTTTGTTGCTGGAACTGTTTCTAGGTTATTAAACTAATGCAGTGGAAAAGAATGAGAGGGCCCTGGGATGATTTTCTCAGCAGCAGAAGCTATTCACTGTATGGAGTTAATATTGGGAATTTACTGAATTAAAAACCTATTTTTAAACTCTGTTTTCTATGTGAATACCAAGTCTTCTGTAATTAATATAAAAATTTGACCATATTCCTGCTTGTGTTACATTGTGCCGACTTCATACTTAGGTTATTTCTAAAAGAGAACAAATACTGCTTAAGACACCAGTGCCCTTCTGTGAATTTTTAAAAAAATGGTTTCATTGTGGCAAGCTACTTGCATTCAGACTTTGCACGAGAATTCAGATGATCTATCATGTATATCCTGAACACTTTCAAGGGATTTGCATCATATAGATAAAACATGTTTGGAAACAGTAAGTATGATTTCTCCCTATTTATTTGCATTTTCTCCCTTCTAGCATTCTCCTCAGTGAAAAAAGGAAAGGAAGTAAACAGATTGCAGAAATATTAACCTCCACACTGAAAAGTTCATTCAGCAACAGTTCTGTCTTCAATCTCCCATTTCGCCAAAATGGTGGCAGCTTCTCTCCTTCTGTTCCTTTCCTGTTACTTCAGGAAGAGTACATGATCAATCCTCCTGTCTCAAAGGCTTCTGTCATGTAGAATTATGATCCATTTTCCTTCTTGCATAGAGACTTGCCACAGTTGCTGCTGAATTTCGGTAGCAATTTCAGCAACAAATGGAGCCCTCACCACTGGATTTCCATGCTAACAGAATCAAGACATCTAGGGCTTGTTTGGTCCCTACCAAAGACTTCAGCCACTGCAGCCTCCTGACCTGCGAAGTTGCCTAGATCTGTCCTAGAGAGAGAGATGCATACCAGTTACAGTTCACATTGTGACAATATACTGCTACATTGACATGATTTGGATTGAGTGGCTCTTAGCCTCATAACTTTCACAGTTTTTTTGTCTGCTACAGGAATAAACCAAAGATGAACACAATCAATATGCATATATCTTAAGCAGGGCCATAGCCAGGATTTTGATTCGGGGTGAGTTTGGTTCGGGGGGCTGAGACTGGGTGGAAGAGGGTCTACCCTAGCAAACCTTTTGTATTGTTATCCCAATAACCCCATTAATGTGGGATATAATGAGCATGGTGATCAGATCATGATATGAATAAACATAACAGTTTAAATAATGTACCAGTAAGGCCTTTTCATGGACCACCCTGAGAATTTCGGGGGGGCTGAAGCCCCCTTAGCCCCCCCCCCTGGCAACATGCCTGATCTTAAGAAATGTCAATAGCAGCTGTAGAACTTGAGCAACAAGACAGCTGGAAATAAATGAATTCTCTTTCTCTCCCTCTCCCCCTCCCCCCAACTTCTATTTGGGACCAGGAGGGAAGCTGCCTTGATGCGACTAGTGACTCTGTTTTCAAATCCAGTCCATCCAGGATGGTCCATAATGCCCTATCTAGGTGTGATATTAATTGCAATTATCCCTGTGCTCTATTTTAAATTGTGAATTATTGCAATTAATATCACACCTAGATAGTGCATTATGGACTATATTTTTCTCAGTTATCTCTGCATTGGGATTAACTCCTAGGATCCAGAGAAGAGAACATTGTTGGCGTTTAGTTTTTGTTAGACTATCTCCCACCGCCACAATACAGGAAGCTTCATGTGTTGTCATTAATTTTAATTGGGGGTGGGGGGAGTTTTGCACTCCATGTACGCAGTGTTTCCTAAACTCTGGTCTTCTAGGTGTTTTGGATTTCAGCTCCCAGAACCCTGATCATTGGCCAAAGCTTATGGGAGGACTACCTCTTAACTTTATGTCTTGTACACTAGAGATCTTTATCTAGTGATCTCCGTGTTGTTAGAAAACTCTCCACAACCTGCTTCCAGGTGTTGTCTAATGTACAACCTCACAGGGTTACACTTAGTCAGACACTATTTCTTTATTTACATTTCTGAACACATATGGCAGCTTTCCCAGACTGAAACCTAAACAAGTCGTCCGTCCGCCCCCCCCCCCGCTCTTTTGTTACCAGCCAGAAAGTCAGCAAAGATAGCAGGGCTCTATATTTTGTAGTCCATAGGTGGTACCAGGTTGTATGCCACTTTTAAATGTTATATAAGTTGACAAAGGTGACCAACTGAAAAAATATATGGCCAATAACATAGAGTCACATATCAGCAACATCAACATGGCTGTTTATGTTGTCCAGAATTTGGAATGCTCTTCCTAGAAAGGCCAGGACGTTCCTATCCTGCTCTTCTTCCGTTGGCAGGTTGCATCATTTTTGCACCATGAGGCTTTTACAAATAAATAGTGTTGACCTTTAATGCATGGTCATGATGTCTTAAAGGTGTTTTTAAAGGTTTGTATTTAGTCTCATAATATAATTTAATATTCTAATGTTTAATGTACAAATTGACTTTTCATATAGGTTCTCTTGTTAAATGCCACTAATTTACTCAAAGTGTACTTTGGACTCAACATTCTAATTCTGTTTTCTGGCCTGGTGTGGGAAGATGAAACGATCACTTTGGTTATACAGTAACATTTTTAGTGTTCTCTAACTTTCTGAAATCAGAAGGGGTAAAACTGGGTTTGAAAAGATACACATTTGGTACTTCTACACACTGCTACTGCTGTTCTATAGATTCTTACAGATTTTTTTTTGTAAACTCTTGAACTTTCAAATCTGGCTTCATTTCTGAGTTTTAATAATCCATGTTTTCACTCTTTCATGCTTTTCCCCTCCCTACTCAAAATCATTAATTTTCACCAGCCCGGCTTCAGTCAGTCTAGTAGTACATAGATGAGATTCTTTGAGATCCTGATGCTGATTTTCCACCTTGCTTATATCCTTTACTTGATTCTATTACCAAATTGTTCACTTGTGGGATTTTGGATTTGTAGTTTCATATTAACACCATGACATGGACATTCTTTCACCACATTCATCTAATCATTAGTGAAAGTAGATGTCTTTTTACTAAGGTCTAATGTTATTCAGAATATTTCTTAGAATTCTATTCAATTGAAATAGCACCACATTTCTGACATGATTTTCAATTAACTTGCAGGAGAGCTTTTATGGAAATCATGGCTAATCTAGATGACCTTATTGCCGGCACATACATGGAATAGCCAATGGCATCCACTCTTATCCAAGCAAGATACATCATATTCAAATTCAGCCAAATTATTTTGGAACAGGAAGCAAAAATCCCGCAAAGAAACCTTACTGCATTCTGATTAAATAATTAATTAAGAACTTATAATGATTTTATTACAACTAAAATCTGATGTCTGAGACAGCTGCTCAACTATGTGGTATTTTTTCCATGCCAGGAGTGACTTGAAAAACTACAAGTCACTTCTGGTGTAAGAGAATTGGCTGCCTGCAAGGACGTTGCCTGGGGGACCCCCCTCCCCCATGGATGTTTTGATGTTTTACCATCCTTGTCCCCACTGGAAACCATCTTATTGGGAATAATTTCTTGGACAAATCTGGGAAGATATACTTATGCCTCCCTGTGTTATCTAATGATCAGAGCTAGACCTAGGCAGTAATGGTGTTAATATTTCAAGACCTAAATAGTTTAAGTACTGTCATCCAATAAACAGGGGTTTCAGCATTGCTCACAGAATATCCATAAAATATAAAAACATAATCTGAAAAAAATATTTTAAAGGAAAGAAAAAAAAACCCAAGACAAAACCCAACAGCAGTAGAAAGATCTGTAAGATGTAAAAAAAGGCAAATAATAGAGTATCATAGTGAAACAGTGTACGTGTTGGGCCATGGCTTTGAAAACCACGGTTCTTCAAACCCCTTCTCAGCCATAGAAACCCACTGGGTGATCTTGAGCAAGTCAAACTCTCAGCCTCAGAGGAAGGCAATGACAACCCCCTTTGAACAAATCTTGCCAAGAAAACACCATGGTAGGTTACCACAAGTTAGAAATTATTTGAAATATGCAGCAGTCACAGTAGTGGCAGCAGCAGCAGCAGCAACATTTGCTGTTGTGTCTCTATTACAGTGTTTTGTTTTGTTTTGCAAGATTTCTTCAAAGCAAAGTTGACTTTACTTTTCTTTGAGGCTAAGAGAATGTGATGTGCATTCTCTTATCCTCAGCCTGATCTCCAGAGTAGTAGAGCCCTTCCACACAGACACTAAAGTCTGACTTGAAGCCAAATCGAGGTCAGGGTATCTACGAAACCTAAACCCTCAAGGTGAGTTCTAACCTGAATCCAGTCAGAAACAGTATATTTTAAAAACCCACCAGAAATTCTGGATCAAGCCATAAAATCCACTGAAGCTCACAAGCATATAAGGAAGGAAATCAAATGCCGAGCACTTATATTGAGAGGGAAAATGCTGCAGCAGTTGGAGTCGGAAGCCAGATACACAACTCAGTCAGAGGGTAAACAACACCTCCTGTCTAGAGCGGAAATCACAGTGTCTCCATGTAAATGCTTAATTTTTGTCTCTTGCTTTGGTGTAGTCAAGCACTGAGAAGTTTTACTAGCACTTCCAGCTGGAGGAGGTAGGAAAAATTCATGGATCAGCTTGATCTACACTGAGAAGTTTCATTAGCGCCTCCTGCTGGAGATTTTAGGGGAAAAATCAGTGGATCAGCTTGATCTGCACTGAGGGGATCTCAGCTTCCAACCCAGTGTTTTTCAACCTTTTTTGAGCCGCGGCACATTTTTTACATTTACAAAATTCTGGGGCACACCACCAACCAAACTGACACAAAATGACACTCTAACACAGTAATACATATAGTTAATATGTTTTTAAATGTATTTATACACTCAGTGTGAAACCTGGGCCTGTTTCGATGAACACAACACAGATATCCTGGCAGGAATGGCAGAAAGACACACAGGAAGGTCTTGCTAAACAGCTGGGAGTTATAGTTCACCTGCAATCAAAGAGCATTCTGAACTCCACCAATGATGGAATGGCATCAAACTTCCCACAAAGAAATCCCATAACCAAGAGAAAATACTATAAGAGTTTGGTAGGCATTGACCTTGAGTTTTGGAGTTGTAGTTCACCTATGTCCAGAGAGCACTGTGGAGGAGAGGGAGGAAGACATGGGGCGAGTCTACGCAGTAGCACCCGCACGGGTCACGTCTTTCTCCCTCCCCCCTCCTGCAGAGGTGGCAGCGTGAGCAAAGCGAGGCAAAGCGAGCAGAGCGAGGCTGGGAAGAAGGGAGCCCGAGTGGAGAAGAAAAAGTGTTCGGTAGGAGGGGGAAGAAAGGGTATTGGAGGTTCCAGTTTCCCACGGCACACCTGATGATCGCTCACGGCACACTAGTGTGCCACGGCACACTGGTTGCGAAACACTGTTCCAACCAATCCATGGGGTGTTTGTGTAGGCACTCCAAAGTAAACTGGATCTCTTAAATCCATGTCCTGTACTCGACTAAATGGCTGTGTAGAAGCAGCTATAGTTTAATATTCAAGTACTCTATTATACTTAGAAGACTAAAGTAGTGTTCACTTGCTTTCCCCCCAAAAGGATTACAGTGCACCAGTTAAGGTCTCCAAGATTGATATTCCACCAACCAGGTGCCAACACGGAACAGGCACAGTCTACTTAGTTGTTAGTTGCTTCAGTTCATTTGATGGTAAACTCTTGGGAGAAGGACATCTAAACATCATCTCAAATAACCTGTCTTTAAATGGTTTAGGATTTGAAAGATTGACAGTGTCTCTGCCTAACCTTACTTAGTTTGTAAGTACTTACATTTCACTGATTTTAAATGGAAACTGGAAACAGAATTGAAACGAATGGAAGTCAAAGCTGTGACATAAGGTGACCATGTCATCAATTCCTTGTTAACAATTTCAGTGCTCTGTAATGGCAGTAATAAAAAAGAGGTTGCAGTAATTCAAATAAAGAATTACCAGTGTGAAACATTGTGGTTTTCCTCAACGTTCTGCATATGGAACCAGCTTCAGTAATAAAGCATGGATCTCTTAAAAACATATTTTATGTTTTTATACAATGTTTCTAAAAGGGATGTGCAGTTAATCATTAATTTCTCTCCATGAACAGGCAGGAAGACTGGGGAAGTTGCCTTAAATGTGCCAATGAATATGTCTGAACATTATCAATATGTTTGCAGAAAGACTGAATATAGTAACAATCTCTCTTTGTCCTAAATTGTTACATGGAAATAAAGTAGCATAACAGGTATGATGAGAAGACGTATGCATATTTTCCATGGTGTACATAATATGTAGCAAAGTCCTGTTCCAATTTATTTTGTCAGCTGCTGGCACGTTGATATTTGCTGCTTCATAGGCAAATATTTGAAATAGTGCACTCAGACTTTGTTGCAGGTTACCAACTAATCTCTCCTCTGTATAGAATTGAAGGTCCTTTGGAAAAGAAGCTTTAGTCTTTTAAAAATTGTCTATATGTAGGATTTAAGGGTTCTCCCTTCAATCTGCGGGAAACTGCTGATCATTCATCTTTATAATGACTGATCTTCATTTACTGTACTCAACTTTATGAGAAGTAGTTACAGGCAGTAGTTACAAGCTGTAGAACAAGTAGTTACAGCATTGTTCTGCCGCAGGTTAAGCTACAAAAATTAAAAAGATTTCATTGGGTGTAAACGGACTAGTGTGAATTTCACCATATTTCTTAAAATACTGGTACTAAAGGGAGAAAAGACAGGAAAGGAAGCAATTTAAGAAAGAAAAAATGGCATTGTCAACAAAATCCAGATTTGAGGACACTAGCATTTTTTTGAAGTTATTTAGTTAGGATATAAGAAGGAGATGGTGAAGGAGTAATCTAGCAACACCTTTTGCTTTTTTATTTTGTTAGATGTAAGTAATTTGTAACATTGTCACAATTTTATACATGCAATGATATATAATTATTTTTACTCCATATGACACACTCTATGGATTACATTCCTTTACAATTCTATACATCTATTACTTATACCTATCCATTTTTTCCTCTTTCTCCCTCCCCCCCAGGAAGAGTTATGACTGTATTCAATGGTTTATATTATTTGTTTGATCACAAAGATTTTTTTGCTCAGGTCCTTATATTTTTCTTTCCCTTTTGCTCTGGCTGTAATCTCTTCACACTTCAACTTCCGGTTTTCCTTTAGAATGATGATCATTCATATATTTTGTTCTCCTTTCAGTTGTGTAGTTTTGAAGCATATACTCTGATAAATATTTGAGCCATTTTTAAAATTTCCGTTTCCTCTAATCTTTCCATTCTAAGGCAACTGTTGCTTGGTTAGCTGCTATTGTATGTTTTGCAATTTCGAACTGGTCTTTATTCCTCCCATTGCCTACAATTTGTTGGGTAAAGAATTGCTTTTTTTTGTTTAGCTCTATTCTTCTTCCTAGTATTTCTTCCATGTCATCCTTAATTTTTTATAGAAATTTTGTAACTTTTCATAGTCCTACCACATAGGGATAATTCCCCTACATTTATGCGAACAAAATTTTGATGTTTTTTTTGTAATGTGGGCCAGTTGGTGTGGGGTTCCATACAATTTTGTCAATTTTTACATTTTGTTTCCTTAATATTTAAATGTTTAATTTCCCAAATTGCTCTTATCTAATTCTCAATATCATTCTCCTTACAGTTTAATTCATCATTCCATATCTCAAAGTGTGTTTCATGTTGTATTTTTTTCCATTTTTTTTGTAATAAAAAGTCTTTATTGAATTTCAAATATATGACAGAAAGAATTTAAAAACATAAAACAGTAGGAAAGTGTACACCCGAGTTGTTTACTCTGGGTGTCAAGAATAGAAACAGAAAGTCCATAGAAAGTTCATAGTACAAAGTAAAGTGTGTGCTTTAGGGTGTATAAAGAAGCTAGGGGTTGTTAACCCCCTTGCTTTTGCGGAGTGTTAATGATTTGAAGGCATGACGAGATTTCTCTTTCTTTCGACCTCTGTGGCTAGGTGGTATCTCTTCTTCTGTTGGTTGGCTCAGCTGGGGTATTTGGGTGCTGTTCTCTATACACAAAGATCCAAAAAAGATTACAAACATATCCCCCTTTCCCTTTTCCCCCCCCCCCCCAATCTATCCCCCCTATTATCCCGTTGGTTCTTCTCTCTCCTCCCCTCCTTCCCCTCTTCCCCTTTATAGGCTTTTCACTTTAAGCTCTATATCTTTCTCCCTTTTAAAGTAATCTATCAAATCTGACCAGTCCCATTTGGTGTTTTTCCACTGTCCTCTTTATCGTTCTTTTCTCCCTCTAGGGCCTCTGTCATGGCTTCCATCTGAACCGTCTCAATAATTTTCATCAACCATTCTTCCCTTGTGGGGGCCTCTTGTGATTTCCAATGTCTGGCCATTACCATTTTTGCCGTCGTAGTAGTCAGGATAAATAGATTTTTATCTTTCTTATCCCAGGAGGGGTCCACTATGCCTAATAGGAATAGTTCTGGACGTTTCTCGATCTTTCTTTTCAACATTTTCTCCAATTCGGTGTGTATCTCACTCCAAAACTTCTCTGCCCGGGGGCACATCCACCACATGTGGAAGTATGTGCCTACATTTTTTTTTTTTACAATTCCAGCAGTCTGGCTTTTGATTTTTATATATTTTGGCTAGTTTGTTTGGTGTGAGGTACCACCTATATATTAGTTTAATCCAACTTTCCTTATACTTATGACAGTAGGAGATGTTGACGTTGTTTTTCCAAATGGCTATCCAGGTCTCCTCCTTTATCTTATATCCTATGTTTCTGGACCATTGTATTTTATAGTTTTCCCCTTTGGTCCCCGATTGATCCCAACTTAATAAAATTTTGTATATCCGTCCCACTTTTTTCTTTTTGTCGTCGAAAATTATCTCTTCTAATTCATTTGGCGTATCCATAAATCCAATTTTTATATCCTCTTTATATTTTTCTCTTAGTTGTAGGTAAGAGAACCAATCATATTCTCTGTCGGTCTCAATCTGTTCTTTGGTCCGTAGCTCGTAGATATTGCCATTCCATCTCAGAGTTTCTTTATAAGTCAACCATCTCCTACTGCCAAGTTGGCGTATTCTATGAGCTTCCATCGGAGACACCCACAATGGAATCCCTGCCCCAAAATTTTTCTTATATTTATTCCAGATTCTTAATAAGATACCTCTTGTGCTGTGGTTTGTAAAATTTCTATCCACTTTCAATTTGTCATAGTACATATACCCGTGTAGCCCAAACTTCAGGTCAAAGCCTTCTAATTCTAGCAGTCTATCGTTTTTTAGTTTGCACCACTCCCCCAGCCAGTTGAGGCAGTTAGCTTCGAAATAGCCTCTCAAGTTTGGGACTCCAATCCCACCCTTTTCCTTTGTCTGTTGTACTGTTTTCCATCTTACCCTGGGTTTCTTTCCACCCCATATGAATTTTGAAAGATCTTTATCCCAGATATTAAACTGCGCCTCGTTCCTGACTATGGGGAGGGATGCGAACAAAAAATTCAACTTAGGTAGTACCATCATCTTGACGGATGCCACTCTCCCAAGGAACGATAGATTAAGTTTTGACCAGTTGTTCAGATCTTTTTGAATCTCTTCCCATTTTGGTTTATAATTGTTCCTAAAGAGCTTTGAGTTTTTGGGGGTTATGGTCACTCCCAGGTACTTCACCTTGTTTGTTATTTTCATCCCCGTCTTTTCCTGGAGTTGTCGTTTTGCCTCCTCATCCATATTTTTCACTAGAATTTGTGTTTTTTCCTTTATTAATTTTGAAGCCCGCCACCTTTCCAAAACTTTCGATTTTGTCAATCCACTGTCCGATATGTTCCCTTGGATTTTCTACTATCAGGGCCAGGTCGTCATGAATGCAAGAACTTTTATTGAATTTTTCTTTATATTTGCCCCCTTCAAGTTTCTATCCAACCTGATTTCCTCGAGCAGAGTTTCTAACATGAAGATGAACAACAGGGGGGAGAGGGGGCACCCTTGTCTTACCCCTTTTTGTATCTTGATCTTATTCGTTCTCTCCTGATTTACTATTACTCTGGCGTGTTGTTCGGTATAGATGGCCTGTATAATCTTCATGAAAGAGAATCCAACATCTATTTCCCTCAGGAGTTCTCTCAGGTAGACCCAATTGATCTTATCAAAAGCTTTTTCAGCGTCCACAAACACCATTGCAATCTCCCTGCTAATATGTTTTTCATAATAATCTAATAGGCCTAATATGGTTCTTACATTTGTGGCTATTTGTCTTTTAGGCAAAAAGCCATTTTGGTCCTCTTTTATCCAATTGTTAAGAAATGTCTTGAATCTTTCTGCTATAATATGTGTAAATATTTTATAGTCCGCATTTAGCAGGGAGATCGGTCTGTAGTTTGCTATTTTTTTCCAATTTTTAAAATAATATATAAATCCCCCAGTTCCTTCTCTTTCCTTAATTTCCGTTTTAAAATTTGGTTCAAGTCTGCTTCTGGGCTTTCCTATCTTTTCCATTTTGTAATCCTTCTCTTCATTCCATGCCATAATAGCCAGTTTCTTTGTCTGCACTTATTCTTTAACTATTCCATTAAAGTTTAATAACTCACCAATTCTTATTCTTTCATTCTGTTTCATATTATTTATCAATTTCTTGCATATCTGATCTTTTTATTATCTATTAGTCTTATTAGGAGCAGATCTATTTTATTTATTGGAAATATATTTTGCCATTTTTAGGAATTGTGGGAGTTCAAGTTCAAAACATCCAGAGGGACGAAGTTTGCCCATGCCTGTTCTAGACATTACAAAAAGGACAGGGATCCCTATGTGCCAAGCACATACCCTCTTTTTCCATAGCATGTGCTTCAATCTATTGCACATTCTAGAACCATGTTGCTGAGTTTTCTGTACTTAATATCCCACAATGTTGGCAGTTACTGGCAAAGACAAGGAGATACATAGCATAATAGTGAGGTCAAAAGTAGTTATGTTTCAAATTGTGGAGGTTAAGGCAGGGAAATTGGCTGTGTTCAGCAATGGACAGTGTTCCCTTGTCACATTTCATTCTATGATTTGGAAAAATGACAATAAGAATGGCCTTTTTCTCATCAGGGAGAGGCTCCACCTACTCTTTCATCTCAAAAATTAAATGGACAGACAAAAAAGTAATTGCAGAAAAAAAAATCTCAAAAACTCCAGCTGGACTCGGAAAAACCGTATTTCTGCATTGTGTGTGTGTTTAGGTTTCTTCACATGAGAGATATATTAATGTATCAACAAAGATAGGAGCCCCCAGTGATGCAGTGTGTTAAACCCTTGTACCAGCAGGACTGAAGACTGACAGGTTGGAGGTTCGAATCTGGAGAGGGTATGGATGAGCTCCCCCTATCAGCTCCAGCTCTCCATGCAGGGACATGAGAAAAGCCTCTCATGAGGATGGTAAAACATCAAAACATCTGGGCGTCCCCTGGGCAACGTCTTTGCAGATGACCAATTCTCTGACACCAGAAGTGACTTGCAGTTTCTCAAGTCGCTCCTGACACACACACACAAATCAACAAAGATGTCCTTTTTAGGCACAAACTACTGCGACCCAATAATTGCATGCGCTTATTGCTATTTTTTTACATGTTAGGCAAATGTTAGTAAGAACATAACCTTTAGATATTTAGTTTTCAATATGTCTACATGCTGAATTTAAAGACCACAATTTCTCTCTTTCTTTGTCTCCATGACTTTTGATTTGAATTCAGATTTCAAGAGCAGTCATCCACTTATGTAATGGCTCATTAAACTCTTACTCTTTAGCTTCCTGATTTCGATTAGATGTCTCTGTAATAAGTATTTTGAACACTGCAATTGAAGGCTGAAATACTGAGAACACTTTCTTGGAAATGAATTCCACAGAAATAAATAGCCATTCTCAACACGATGTAGAGAATTGAAGCATTAGCTGCAGTTTCACAAGGCAACGCAGTATAGAGGATAGAACAGCTAAGCTCCTAAGTGTTTACAGCTTTATTGCTCAAGCCATTTTATGCCAGATTACTTGAATTTAGTCTGATTTAGTCCATAGTCAGCCATCCAAGAGTCTGGAGGTAAGAGCCAAATACCATTAAAAGATCCAAGGACAGTCCAACTATATAGCAACTGATGGCTTCCCATACTGTCAACAGGGTCAGGGGAATCCTATTTGGGCCAGTCAAGCAGGTAAGATAGAGAACTTTTTTTTTTACTATCGAAGAGTTGCAATACTTGATGATTAAAACTGATCTATAGCCAATTGCCAAAGGTTTGAGATCCAGTAGTACTGAAATTTTAATTTTTTAAAAAATTGGTGTAAGTGCTCCAATTGTATTGATTTGGGTTTCATACCTAAAACCAGTTAAATTGGTATTCTGGTTTATGAAAATATCAGATCGGAATAGGATTTTAGTAGTCTATTTATCTGAAAATGTAAACTTGACTACACTGCATTTAAATAAAGGAATTTATTTTCATTTTAATGTAACTCTAGATTACTCACCAGAGCATCAGACAGGGAGCATACCACCCCCCTGTTATGTCAGTTCCACTGGCTGCCAATCCAATTCTGAGCACAATTCAAAGTTCTGGTTTTGACCTATAAAACGCTATATGGCTCTGGTCTAGCATACCTGTCCGAACGTATCTCCTTCTACGTCCCACCTCGGAGTTTAAGATCTTCGGGGGGGGGGGGGGGCTTGCTCTTGGCACTGCCTCCATCTCAAACATGCTTGACAGGGATGAGGGACAGCCCCCCACCTGTGGAATTAACTCCCTGGGAAAATTAGGTCATCGTTATCCCTCCTCACCTTTAGAAAGAAGGTAAAAACATGAATGTGGGACCAGGCCCTCGGGTAATTGGGTGGAAATGACAATTGACAATGTTGACAATGCCTTGGAAATAGATTATGGATAAGTTAAATGGAGTACTCAATCATAGCATACGGCTAGATAATGGCCACCACACTGGTAATACTTCAGTAGACTGTAAGTATATTGTTTTGATGTTTTTATACTGTTAACTATTGTAATTATTGGTGCTTTGTATTTTATTATGTGGCATTGAATTGTTGCCAATTGGAAGCCGTCCTGAGTTCTCCCAGGGGTTGAGAAGGGCAGGGTAAAAGTGTTTGAAGTAATTAATTAAATAAATAAACACTTATATTGATCAGCAAAGGATAGCAATGTCTGTCTCCATCCATACTCCATGTTGCAGCGGTCTCCAGCTGTGACATGGTCCTACCAGTTGTCAGTTGCTGCCAGTGATGTTGCCCAGAGCAATAATACAACTGAGGATGAGAAGGGGGAGAGGAGATGATTTCTCATTTCCCACTTCCCTTCCTCACTGATCCGTCCAATATAACTGCACGTGTCAGCTTCCTGTTAGGACCCATATGGAGGCTGGAGACCACCATGAAACAGAGAATGGGAGGGGACAGTCATCTGGCTGTCCAGCAGTGCCAAACTGGGTTTTACTCACTTAGTGGTCAGAATTCCCTCCTGCCTCCTCAGCAGCCGAAGGTCCCTCCTGAGGCCCATCCGGCATACGCCATACCCGGGATAGTGGTTCAGTGTAGTTCCATCTCTTTTTATTGCTTGATTAGAAACTCTGTTTTGATTTATGAGTGAGCCAAGGTATAAACAGCCTTTCACTATTGTGATGTCTTCATCCTCCATAATTTCACTTTGAAATTATGCAACTCATCTATGGTCATTACTTTTGTTTTCTATATTTGTTGGTCATTTTAGTTAAAATTGGAATGGATTCTATTTCTTTAGCTTATATCAAGTCTATTGGCAATCTTAAATTTTTTCAGCTGGAAATAAACCTAAGTGACTATAGAGGTATGGTTGCAGTCCTACATAGTATGTTGGATGAATTACATTATGCTTTTATGATAAAAAAAAAGATGGGGGTTGGAACAAGGTATCAATTCTATGATTTCTACCCAGAAAATAGTTTGATATACTGATTGGTGCAAGTGTAAGTGAAATAGTCTGGAGAATGGGTCTTACCATTTATTTATTTATTTACAGTATTTATATTCCACTCTTCTCACCTTGTAGGGGACCCAGGGCAGATATTCAGTGCCAGTTAGATGTACAGCATATATAGACAGACACAGAGGTAATTTAACAGTCAGCAGAGAGGGTAATTTAACCAGTCCAGCTGTTGCTTTACCGTCCATTGTGACAGCCTTTCCAAAGGTTTTATGATTTATTTATTTATTTATGGGTTCTGGCCAATTCTGGTCAAATAAAACAGGTAAAACACATTAAAATACTAAAACAGTTAAAAACACCCGAGTTAAACAATTTGCCAGCCATTAGTGACAATAGCATGCCAACAACGGACCCTTTGATGGCAGTACTATGGGCCGAATGCCTGCCTCCATTCTTCTGCATGCTGCTGGAAGGTTTTATGGCATCGTATACAGGGGGGTACTTATAAACTTTCAGAAATCTGAGAAGCATTGTCAGTTTCTCCCTCTCTTATATGATGTTAGTCTTTGCTCTTCAGCTTTTTGTAATACTTTGTTTGGAATTTTGTGTATGTGTAAGGTTAAGGGAAAATTTATAATGTATGCTGAGGCTTTGTAGTAGTATATACATATGTTTGTGGGTTTGAAAAATATTAAACTTTCATTTTTCTACTCATTTTTTAACAGGAGCTTATTTGATGTCACTCCCCTGCTGAACCCTAGATAAGCAGAGCCACTCTGCTTAACTTCAGCTTTAATACACACAAACTTACATTTTACTCAGTTTTCATACAGTTATAATGTGATTCAGTCACCTCTGAAAGGTAAAACGCGATCCCTTCTGTGCCCCAAATTCAGTATTAGCCTACTGTATTTGCATTAACCTATTGTATGGTATTTTTAACATGGTGACATAATCTTCATAAGAAGAAACACAAAAACTTTAGATTTGATCATTCTTCATTCTGATTATCTTCAAGGTACACCTTTGTCATTTTCAGTGAATGATGTTAGTTGGCAATTGAGTCCTTGTAATGTGGAATAATAACTTCAGCTCTATATCTGTTCTGGGACTTTGGTTCATTACACTCTTTCTGACATTCAACTCCAAGACAATGGAAAGCCAGGACATGATACTGTATATGTTTTGGCTGAATAATGCAAGTGTTAAGATCAGGTTTGTCAACAGTAGGATCATTTGCATTTTGGAGTCTGAAAGAACATGAAAACCCCTTAATACAACATATTAAATGCAAAGGGATTATTTTGGTTGTTAATTAATCAGTATTAAGTAGGTGTGCATAAGACTGAAGCCATAAGGTGTTTCCAGATGGAAGAGATTTTAGTAAAAGGAAGGTATGTGGTCTATGCTTTATTTGTATTGCTGTGTTGTTAGGAATAAAGTTATTTTTTATCCAACTATAAAAAGACAAAATACAAAAAGTTTAGTTTGTTAATTTCATGTATGAAAATATTTCTGTGCTACCTTTCACATCCATTGTCAGGGGAATTTACAGGGTGTTACTCAGACCATTCAAATCAGCATAAAACTCAGTTGTGTTTCTGTAAAAGCATTGGGAAAATAAATGGTATTTTGTTTGGTATTGGAAAGCACACATATTGGACAAGAAAAGAGTTCTACAGAGTGGCATCCTAGTGGAAAAAATGTGTTGGATTCCAATCTATTTCTCATAATCAATTAGTAATCCCACCATTCCTACATGATAATAACTCAAGTGGAAAAGAAGAAAGCTACCTGACTGGTCTGAACTGGTGCAGAGATGGTACAAGACCCTGGGCCAGATATGGGCAAACCTTGGCCTGCGGGCCAAATGTGGCCCATTGGGCTCTTTCCTTCAGCCCACGGAGCTCTGGGCAGCCACTTGTCAGATCCTCTTCTCAGCTTGAGGATGTGGTGGGCTTGCCATGTCCTCATACTGAGAGGAGGATTTGCGTAGTCATGTGTGGCTGCTAAGAGCTCTTCTGAAAGCTCTTGGCAGCTGCATATCAGACCCTCCTCTCAGCATAAGGACACAGCAAGCTTGTCATGTTCTCACACTGAGGGAAGGTGTCGTCACGAGTCACATGTTTCCTTCCTCCTGCTTTGCACTCTCTTGCCCCCTCCCTTTTGCCTGATGCACTCTCGTGAAGACACCATCAAAGCCCTCTTGACAGAGGGCCATCCAGCCTCTCCTTAAAGATCTGGGAGTTGTAGTTTGGTGAGGTATCTGTTCTCTTTGTCAGAGAAGATTAAAGACCTTGAAAGACAACAACTCCTAGGATTCCATAGATTTGAGCGGTGGCAGTAAAGTGGGGGCTAAACATATTAATTCTCCCCCCCCCCACGCCAACTGCCACAAACCACCCCCAGCACATGCCCCCTCCCTCCTAGACCAGCCCATCTGTCAAATTTTAAAACACAATGTGGCCCCGATGTGAAAAGGTTTGCTCATGCCTGCCCTGGATAGTACTTCAGGTACTGGCCCAGAGATTTTTGGCTTGCATTAAGTACCATGGATAGCAGTCCTGCAACAAAGGTAAGAAATCTGTTGCCTCACCACCGATTTGGGGCAATTTCCAGGATTTTATAGTTTGGTCAGGAAACATATTGGGAGCTCTACCCTCTCAAGTGCTGCACTTGATTGTTTCTAAAAGACTGTCATCTATTTCTTTCCCATATTGCTTCCACTAGAGAGCAAGAATCTGAGGTTGCAGAATGCTTTCCTGTGCCTTCCTTTCCATTGGAGGAGTTCAAGATCTGAATCTCTGATTTTGAAAATATGGGTGCCTTTCTTAGATTTAGTGGGATAGGTGGAAAGTCCCACTTGGGAGAACCAGCTCTATGTGCATACCAGGGTTGTAATTGCTGCTGGGGAACTTAATGAAGTCCAATGTGCTGTGACACCACCTGGGGCTGGCTGGAGCAATACACTCCAACACAATAGTATGGAAGCAGGTGTTCCACCATGTACTTTGGCAGTGTTGGTCCTCTGATGAAAAGGCGTGGTAGTTCACCCCAAAATGGTTTGGAGTGGCCATCTCACTAGATCTACAGATCACTCATGTTGTGAGGGTGTATGTCATCTGATGGTGAGTGCATGAATTCCATAAGACTTTCTTAGCTAGGGAACACCCAGAGATAGTTTTTCTACTTCCTTCCTCTGAAATATAGCCTAAAGCTCCTGGTATTTGCTGGTGGTCTTCCATCCAAGTACTAGAATAATAAGATCATAGAGTTGGAAGAGATTTAGCTTCCAAGATTAGACAGAATCCGGTGTCTTTAGGGTATTAAAGCCCACCCATGTTATATAGATCTTAACTGCAGAGGACTTTGTAAATAGGTGAATCATATTTGTGGACTAATGAAGTAATTTTAACATTTATCATTTGTATCTTTGCTAATGTAGCAGCTGAATTTTGTACTAATTGCAGGTTACAGAATGTCACTAAATTCAGCCCTACACACGCACACATTAGTCCATAGACATTTTGTGGCAAGACTGTCTTTATCCAGACTAAGAATCCACTTGTAGAGTTCTACATTCTGGTGCAGATTTTCACACATGAAACAATGGGCATTCATCCCAAGTCTCATTCCCTCTGGTCCTGCAGCACTGCCTCCATTTTATCATAATCACAGTTGTCAGGGCACACTGAAATCAATGGGGCTTGCTTCCATGTAATGTGATTAAAGTTGGAATGACAGTCAGGCAATAAAATGTCACTTATAATGTGAGAAATCAGTTATTGTGACTATCGCTGAGGTGTTATGATTGTGCCATTCATTTATTATGGCCTGCCAGAATAAGGCTGTCTCTAAAAATGAAGCCAATACCAATAGCTGTGACTACTACCATATGGAGGAAGTTATTCATGAAGACATCAATGCAAAACTGAATATTAACAGTCTCGAACATTTGTTTGATAATTCAGCTTCTGTACTACAGATGGTGGCTTTCTCAATGTAATTTCATTAATTTAACATTTACAGTTTTATTAATAAGCTGCAGTTAGATATATTAGGATGAAAAAGAGAAGGAACTTACTCATGGGAGGATTATTACAGTAGTCCAACGCAAGGGTGGCTCACCATCCTAATGTTGGCCTAATGTTCATTGGAATCCTAACAGTTCTCTGTCTCCTCGGGGTAATGATGCAAATCATTTTGAGTAAGCCTTACTGCCTGTGATCAAATTACATTGTAACATCTCAAAGCAGCAGCCTAGCTGATCCATCTATCTTGTTTCTGAAAAAAATATTAAAAATAGATGGCTAAGTTGGTATTCAGTGTTTTGGGAAGTCTCAGTAATACTTAAGATTATTGCTAGGCTTGGATAATATAGTTGGCCCTTCACACTTGTGGGTTGAACTGTTGCAGATTTGATGAATATAGTATCTGTAGGAATCCCTAGGTCCTTCAGTGTGACTTTGTAGTCAACTTCCACTAGAAGTTAACCATTGTGTTGTGCTGGAGAACAAGAACTTTAGGTCTTTCAATGTGACTCTATGGTCTATATCAGGTGTTGGGAGGGGGTGTTTTTTAAATTTCCAATTTCATGGTGGTTCACTGCCCCTAAACCTCACAAACGTGGAGGGCCTATCACAATTATGGTGATAGTGGCAGTGACAATGTATGGTTGTGAGAGACATGGTCATCTGATGTAACCTGGAAGTAAAAATTAGAACCAACTATTTTTCAGGACTCTTAAATATACAGTTTCTTGTATCAAGTTTGTTTTTGAAGATTTGTATACCCTCTGACAATACTTAATATTTTGTCAATGTGGATCAAAATAGTTTGGTCTGCTAAGATATCATTTGAATTATTTACTTTACTGGTATCATAATTATGAGCCCTGCAACTTGATTTCTTTTGACAATCTAATATATTTTTTCCCATTGCAATTCACACTGCTCTTCCTCCAAACTCATTCATATATATGTTGTCCAGAGTAGCTTCATTTCATTCATCTATGATGTGGAAACGATTTTGTTAAAATGTATGCCAGAATAAACCTATTAGGGTCAAAAGTTGTGTTGTATTCCTTCATTTCCTTTATTAGTCAAGATTTTTGTACTTGAAAAGACATTTGTTCTCAGTGGGTTGACATGTATCTGAAGACTTAACATATCATTGATCAATTGAGGGTGTCTCAGGGATCATGTACCAAACAATAGACTGGAATTTCTCTGTCTAGAGTACCAATCAAGAGCATGTTTTCATAAAACAATTTTAGCATTCTGTCTAAGTCTAAGGTGGTAGATAATACTGTATTTGTTCCCAGATTTGTTTTGTATGAATGATGTGTGAATCAAGATACCTCTGGTTCAAATATCACCTTGCCTAGAAATGCATGAATAATATAGTTCTATGCATATCAGAAGAACATGTATAGGATTTACTCTCAAGTTGGGCTGTAGTCCTAAGTAGGATTTACTCTCAAGTAGGGCTGTAGTCCTAAGAATGTAAGGGTCAGCTCTTCATTTTCATGCGTCATAGGAGGCAGAATCATAGTTTTGTAATGGCCATTACATAAATTTCTATTAACCCTATTTTAAAATAAAAATACATACATAAAAATAAAAGCAATGAACAAGCTCTCATTTTGGGAGAAATATTTAATAACAAATAATTTAAAACAGCAAGTTATACTGCAGCATCAAACATAGCTACTATTATAATCAGTCTACTATAAAAACCTTAAAGACCAGCAAAGAGATGGTCCCCATGTAATTCCTAGAAGAGCAATCCAGAGATGGGAGGCTAACACAGAAAATATGCTGTCTTGAGTACTCATCAGAGACATAGCTCTAATTTTTGGCTCTGACACCATAAGAAAAGTGAGAATGGATCAGATTGAAGGCTTCACTGGTCCGACATTCTGCTCACAAAGTGGCCAAACAAGGAATAGAATAATAGAGTTGCAGGAGACTATACGGGCCATCTCGTCCAACCCCCTCCATGGGTCATCCGGTCCAAGAGAAGCTCAATCAAAACACCCCTGACAGGTGACCACCTAGCCTCTGTTTAAAAGCTCCCAAAGAAGGAGCCTTCACCACACTTTGAGATATCCACTGTTGAATGGCTCTTATGGTCAGAAAGTTCTTCCTAATGTTCAGGCGGAATCTCCTTTCCTGTCATTTGAATCCATTGCTCTGTGTCTTAGTCTCCAGCAAGCCTGCCAGCAGGGCATGAATGCAACTCTCTTTCCCCAGACACTGATATAAGGAGGTGCACTACCTATGAAACTGGTGGTGATAAATCCCCATCCTGAATGATAGCCATTGATTGTTTAAAACTCTATGAATGTATCTAACTCCATTTTAAAGTTGTACAAGTTGGCAACTTTTGCTACAGCTTGTTGCACTGAGTTCTTACATATTGCTTCAAAGTTTAATTGTGTGCTGAATAAAGAAGTACTTCTTTTTATTCTGCCGGACTCTCTCAATGATGAGGCGTTGTGGCAGATGCCATGTTGTAGTAGTATGAGAGAGTCTTCCTCTTTTTCACTTACAGAATGTTGCTCTGTATTCATTCCCTTTGATTTGTATTCATTGCATTCTATTTCAACCTTGAATTGAAATGGGTTTAACCACCTGATGTATACAGGATACTCAATGCCCCAAAAGTGCAAACTGAAAGATCCATATGTGCAAAGTGGGTAGAGATTTACCCTAGAAGACTCATGCCTACTAAAGTTGTTTTTACCAGCTATTGACTTGAGGTGAATAAGTATGTGTCTAGCAAGTGCTGGTGCTAGTTTGTTTGTGTTTACTTAACATTTATGCCAAAATAAAAATATTTCACACCTTCACAGTGCTGAGTATCCTCTGCACATAAAGTGATAATAATTTCAGCTGAATTCATCACAGTATAGACCTATGGCCTCTTCTACACTGCCATATAAAATCCAGATTATTTGCTGGAATGCATGGCAGTGTGGACTCGTATAATCCAGTTCAAAGCAGATAATGTGGATTATCTGCTTTGACAATCTGGATTATATGACAGTATAGATCCAGCTCTAGTCTTCACAGTCACACAAAAAAATTGGAAAGAGATATTGACAAGCTGGAATGTGTCCAGAGGAAGGCGACTAAAATGATCAAGGGTCTGGAGAACAAGTCCTATGAGGAGTGACTTAAAGAGCTGGGCATGTTTAGCCTGAAGAAAAAAAGGCTGAGAGGAGACATGATAGCCATGTATAAATATGTGAGAGGAAGTAATAGGGAAGAGGGAGCAAGCTTGTTTTCTGCTGTCCTGGAAACTAGGATGCGGAACAATGGCTTCAAACTATAAGAAAGGAGATTCCATCTGAACATTGGGAAGGATTTCCTGACTGTGAGAGCTGTTCAGCAGTGGAACTCTCTGCACCAGAGTGTGGTGGAGGCTCCTTCTTTGGAGGCTTTTAAACAGAGGCTGGATGGCCATTTGTTGGGGGTGCTTTGAATGCAATTTTCCTGCTTTGAATGCAATTTTCCTGTTGGACTGGATGGCCCATGAGGTCTCTTCCAACTCTATGATTCTGTGATAGCATGGACAATTCTGACCTTGTTATTCAATGACCACAGTTATTGTTGTGTGCCTTCAAGCTATTTCCAAGGTGTGGTGATTCTAAGGGCCCTTCTAGGTAGGCCCTATATACCAGGGTCCTACCCCAGGTTTTCTGTTTATCCCAAATTATCTGGCAGTGCGGGCTCATATACGCCAGGTTAAAGCAGAAAGCCTGGGATCAGATCCTGGGATATAGGGCCTTTCTGGAAGGGTCCCAAGGCAACCCTTTCATGGGGTTTTCTTGGAAAGATTTATTCAGAGCAGTGTTTGCTTTTGCTTTCCTCTGAGGCTGAGAGAGTGTGACTTGCCAGGATTCAGTATCCAGAATCAAAGCACTATGTCAGCTGACCTATTTAATGATACCAGGTCCTAAGGCATACAGAAGAGTGTTTCTTGTGCCAGTAGTCAGCTGTTAATGTTTGGCCATGATGTTGATAAGAATACTAGAGCTCGTTTCCCTAGCAGCAGGGGAACCCATCCACTACACATATTTACTCTGCAGGAGTGAAGATAAAATGATCCACAGGCATACAAAATGGTATATACACAAGCAGGGCTTCCAAGAGGGTATCAGCACCATTTGGTCTACAAAAGACAATGGCAACAACCAGCAGTCAGATAATGTATATCAAACCACATGGATATCTTACAGCTAATGCCATGCTTTTACAATTGATTTTTTCTCTATGTGTGTGTGTCTGTCTTGCGCTCTCTCAAACTCTGTCTCGTCAGTAAGTCACTAGAAAAACATACATGTGTGTCTTGATCTAGGGGTAAGCCTTCACTTATTTGCCATGCAGTAGAAATATATCCGACTGCTCAGGGCCGTAGCCAGGATTTTGATTGGGGGGACTGAGTTTGGTTCGGGGGGCAGAGACTGGGTGGAAGAGGGTCTACCCTAGCAAACCTTTTGTATTGTTATCCCAATAACCCCATTAATGTGGGATATATTGTGCATGGTGATCAGATCATGATATGAATAAACGTAACAGTTTAAATAATGTACCAGTAAGGCCTTCTCGCGGACCATCCTGAGAATTTGGGGGGCTGAAGCCCCTTAGACCCCTGGCTACATGCCTGCGACTGCTAATTACAATCATTCATCTCCAAAATGTTTATTTTCTTCATTTAATTTCCCCCATTAGTATTTATAATTCTTGCATAACACAACAGCTCTTCTGAATTGGTTTAACAACATGTGAGCTCTTGTGATGCAGCTATTCAAATTTTGTTGCCTCCTCCATGACACACTCCTTGTTCATTATTTTCTGGGGCTGTTTTGTAGACCTAATGGTGCTGATGCCCTCTTGGAAGCCATGTTTGTGCTGTGGATCTGCAGTACGACTCACTCGCAAAGATTTTTTTAAAGGAGAAGGTAGCGTGTAAAGGTGTTAGGGTGGGACTATGACTTATTATAACTATAAAAACGTATTTTTTAAAAATATACTTTTCCCCCCCAAAAATCTTGGAATGATAAGAAAACCCACTTGATGGCAAAAAACAATATTGCAATTGATGCTAATGATTGCCAGAAAATAGCTTGGGAGAACAGAAATGCTATGGAATGCTGGGATTTAGTTTGGTAAAACTACCAGTTGTAGTTGGCCAAAACTTGAATAAACCACACTGAATTCTAGATGGGACTCTCCAAATAGGAAGGAGGGAGGGAAGGAGGAAGGGAGGGAGGGGTATTCTACTTGGAAGCAGCAATAGTTGGCCAAGAGGACTAAAGACCTTGCAAAACTACAAATCCCAAGATTCCACAGCATTAAGTCAAGGCAGTTGAAGTGATGTCAGCTGCATTAAATCTACAGTGTAGATCAGGCATGGGCAAACTTTTTTGCCTTGGGGCCACATTGTGGGCTTGACCGGGAGGGCCCGGTTGGGAGGGCATGGGGCCATTCACACACTAGGTGGGTGCGGACCCACAAGGGGTAAGGCCTGGGAGAGGGCAGGTCTGCTTGCCCCATCCTTATGCCAGGAGGAAGGCGGGACATGAGGGAACTGTCCCAATCCTTGGGCTGTCCTCTTGGTATTATGCCAGGAATAAGGCAAGACAGGTGGCAACTGAGAGTGCTCCAGAGGGCTCTTAGCCACTACATGCCTTCCTTGAGCTGTCCTCCTGGGATAAGGATGGGGCCGCTTGCAACGTCCTTAGTCTGGGACGAGGGTGAGACATGTTGCGGCTGAGAGTGTTCCAGATGGCTCTCAGCTGCTGCAGGCTACTGTGTCCTTATGTCAAGAGGACAGGGTAAATGGGGAAGGCCTGAGGTAAGTGCCCCAAGGCCCACATCTGGTCCTCCAGGCCTTAATTTGCCCATGCATGGTGTAGATGCATTCTAAGAGTGGGTTCACTGTCTTGAATATGCTGGAGTCAACAGCCACTGCTGAATTCACTATTCATAAAATGTAGCCATCTGGCTACCCATAGCGTCCTATCTTAAATCTCTAGGTAGCCTTCTTGCCACCCACTCGAATAAGCTTTCTGATGGGCCATCTCAATCATGCTAACAAACTTATCAGGGCGGTTCTAGTCCTGGGCCTAGTGTGATTTTAGATTTATTTTTTAAAAACAGAGGCTTCAATAGTTTTCGAACAGGGAAGCTTCAAAAGCAAATTTTGATCTGAAATCAAAGAAAAATTAGCCCTTTTTGCTGAATCCTAAACTATCGTTAAGACTCATAAAATCACATTATGGGCCAGAGTGGTAAATGTGAACCACAGCTTGGGAAAGTTCCTTTTTTTTTGGATTCTAGTCCTTCCAATCTCCCAAACAGACTAAGGCTTTAGGATATGAGGTCCTGAAAAATAATGTCCTCAGATTTTGTTTTGAACTATGCTTTTCTTGTATAGCTTACATAGAAACCTCACGTGGGATAAAAACAGTTTTGCAACGTGTTTGTGGATTGGGGGGGGGAGGGTAAGGGAGAGAACGAAAAGATATTACTTTTGTTTCAATATTCTTGTTTTCCGAGCACAAGTGAATGCCTGACACATGGACTAAGTCAAATTCCAAAATGTAGCGAAAACATTGCCTGCATATTTGGCAGGAATTACAAGCAGTTCAGGTCAGTGGCTGCCGCAGTTCTGAAAAGAAGAAGGAGAAGTAGAAAAGAAGGTCCCTGCATGAAGCAGTAGGAAAATAACTCAGAGGAAAACATGAGGAACAGCATGTGACATTTTGTTAAGTACACCATTACTATTACTCAAGGATCAACATTTTTACAGCCCCTCTTAGAACACTTCCTCCTATGCACTGAGCTGGAATGTTTTATTAACTGGGAGGGGGGATTTGCAAGGGGGCGGGCAGAGAAGAGGTGAGGAAGAGGTCAGAACTTTCAAGCTGTTACCATATGAATAAGATTTTTTAAAAAATAAAATGTAAATTTATGGCTTGTTTTTTAAAAAAATGTTATATCCGTCATTGAAAATTTGGGTTCTTCACTTTGTTCAAAATTGCTGGTGTGTCAATGAGCAGGGAAAGGCCATGAGAAGATATGCAGTTGTCTAGCTTATGAAGTCCAGAAACTCCAGGCCTCAATCTACTAGATTGGATTAGCAGAGTTTCTTAATGGGAACAATACATTGTAATGGGAATAGAGCTTAGAAAAGGTGCATTCTGGAAGTCCAACATCCACTGACCAGCTTAAACCATGAGATTGTGAGAAGGGCAAGCTTAAAAAAGTGTGTGGGGTAGAACATTTCTAAATCCTGGTGGGAAATGATAACGAACAAAAAGGCTGGCTTGCAGTTTCTATGTTCCATGTCAAGGATGACTAAAGTAGTGATAAAAATTATAAATTCCTTCATGAAGGAACTTCTTGAGAAATTCCCCTTGCAGGGATTTGCACAATGGCTTTGAAGGTATTTATTTAGATATCCAAGGCTTAGGACCTTATCATACATACGTCAGAAAATGCATTTTAAGTAGGCAACCTATTGTTTAAGAATGCTAGATGAGGACTGGAGACCTACTCACCCCATCTCACATGCTTGTTTTCTTCCCATGTTTGTTAAAATAACGTGCTTCAGATTTATCACACAGCCAAGAGATGACTTCTCCCAATCTGTGCCATGTTCGTTTTTTTGAATGGATTTTTATAATGTTGTGCTAAATGTTTTAAATTATATTTTATTACTGTTGTGACATCAAATTGCTGCCAATTTGTAAGCCGCCTTGAGTCGCCTTTGGGCGGAAAAAGGTGGGATAGAAATACTGCAAATAAATAAATAAATAAATAAGTAAATGTTCCCTTCCATCACTGTCTTTAAAAAATATTTTTAGTGTGCCTTGTGCACTCACACAAGTTTGTGGCCTCCATCCCAATGGCAAATTGAAAAAAAAATCTTTTTGTTTCTGTGAAATTGCATAGTTCCAATTTTTTTTAAAAAGGAAATAATAATGGGAAAGTAGAAAATATTTATGAGTTTACTCACAGTTTTCCTCTGTCTGCCACACTAAGTGTACTTCCAGCTATTTTGGCAAAGAAGAAAAGGAGCGGGATGAAAATACCAGCCCCAAAACACACCCTGATAGATACATCTACCCATCAGGCATAAAAAACACTCTGCTTCTGATGCAAGTGGCAAAATTAAAGATAATTAAAAGTCAATTGTTTCCTTTTTTTCAAAAATTACTTGTGGCAGGTTCTTTGCCACTGAGTATCTTGGGTCATGTGATAGGACCTGAAGGCCACAGTAGGCAAAGAACATCAGAGATGGGATATAAATGTGTGTGATAAGATCCTTAATGTACTAATGTAATGTACTGAGGGATGTTCACATGATACTTTCCATATTTATATGCATGAGCAGGCCAAGAGTTCATCCTATTAATTCCTTTCATTCATGCCCGCATGTTTGTCCTCAAAAAGAATTGTCAAATGGAGATTTGGAGATGTATTGTCAAAGGCTTTCACAGCCAAAATCACTGGGGTGTTGTGTGGTTTCTGGGCTGTATGGCCATGTTCTAGCAGCATTTTCTCCTGATGTTTTGCCTGCTTCTGTGGCTGGCATCTTCAGTAGGTCCTCTGAAGCTGCTAGCCAAAATGCCAGCCACAGATGAAGGTGAAATGTCTGGAGAAAATGCTGTTAGAATATGGCCATACAGCCCAGAAACCACACAATACCCCAGATTTGTAGAGCTCTTCCACATATTAACACTTATGTGACCTGACAGGCCTTTGGCTGGAAGATACTTTTAGGTGGAGACATGGCCCAGTTGTAGTTTTGGAGTGCTAATCTCTTGTTCTAGATTTCAGATTTTCTTTCAGCTATGATACTTCCTTGTTTTTGGTTTAGTAAATGCCCTAATAGTAAACCTCAGAGTCAGATGAATTAACTTGTTGCTCCTGTTGTCTGCCTTCAGGGTATTTCGGATGACCTCAAAGCAAACCTATCATGGGGTTTTCTTGGCAAGATTTGTTCAGAGTTGTCTTGCCTTCCTCTGAAGCTAGGAAAGTGTGACTAAATGGGTTTCCATGGCAGATTCAAACCATGTTCCACAGGGTCCTTGTCCATGTTACATTCCTGCTTCCCTGACCTTTCATCTAGATCAGTGTTTCCCAACCAGTGTGCCATGGCACACTAGTGTGCCATCAGTGATCATCAGGTGTGCCGTGGGAAATTGGAACCTCCAATACCCAACATTCCTAGCAGCCTCGGGCTCTTTTCCTTCCCCCCCCTCAGCGATTTAAGCAGGAAAGGGCCTCAGGCTGTGAGGAATGGTGGGAGTTAAAGTCCAAAGCACCCAGAGGGCCGAAGTTTTCCTATGCCTGTTTTAGGGACCTTAAAATGGTGAGCCTCCTTCCAACATTGTGATTCTGGATAGAAAACAAACAACAACATAACATTGTTTGAGTCCACAATGCTCTCTGGGTGTAGATGAGCTACAACTTCCAAACTCAAGGTCAATTCCCAAGCAAACCCTTTCAGTACTTTCTGTTGGTAATGAGAGTTCAATATGCCAAATTTGGTTCCATTCCATTGTTGCAAGAGTTCAGGACGCTCTTTGATTGTGTGTTAATTATAAATCCCAGAAACTGTAACTCCCAAATGTCAAGGTCTATTTCCCCCAAACTCCATCTGTGTTCACATTTGGGCATATTGTGTATTCATGCCAAGTTTGGTCCTGATCCAACATTGTTTGAGTCCACAGTGCTCTCTGGATATAGGTGAACTACAACTCCAAAACTCAAGGTCAATGCCCACCAAACTCTTATAGTATTTTCTCTTGGTTATGGGAGTTCTGTGTGGGAAGTTTGTGTCTTTCTGCCATTCCTGCAGGATATCTATGTTGTGTTCATCGAAACAGGTGTAGGTTTCACACTGAGTGTATAAATACATTAAAAAACATATTAACTATATGTATTATTGTGTTAGAGTGTCATTTTGTGTCATTTTGGTTGGTGGTGTGCCCCAGGATTTGGTAAATGTAAAAATTGTGCCGCGGCTCAAAAAAGGTTGGGAAACACTGATCTAGATGTACTAATTGTTTATTGTATTTTATATTGTGGTATTGTTGACGCGTGTGCACCGCCTCGAGGCGCCTTCAGCCTGAGAGGGGCGGTATAGAAATAAAGTAAATAAATAAATAATTAATAGATGTTTGTATTTATTTACAGTGCAAGCCTATAACGTATCAGTTACTATTTCTCACAAGTGATTAAGGCAGTAGGTCACTATGCACACCTTTGGCATTAACAGTGATGCTCCTGTGGATTGGGGTTTCTTCTTTTCCAATTGAGGAAACCAGTTTTCCAACAGAGGAAACCAGTTGGGGCAAGGACTCATTTATTTCTATTTGGTCTGCAAAGCAATTGGCAAAACAGACCTGCAATGTCACCTTCAAGTATCTACAAAATGGTCTATAATTTTATTTTTAATTATGAAAGATGCAGAATGTTGGTGCCATTTCTGGTCTGCCATGAAGGACAGGTTTCCCTGGTGTATACGAAGCCAGTGCTTATTCATACTGTAGCAATTACACAGTTTTATTCTCAGAGCCGAAAGAGAAATGGCTGTTATTTAGGGAGCTTGCACAAACCATGTTGTTTGTTTGAAGTGCTTTCATCTGGGCTACAGCAATTGTTTTCCAGGTCTATTTTTATGTTAGGCTGTGCAATGCATATTTCCTAGCATGTGTATGCATGACCTCAGTTTGGCCACATGGTTCATGTTCAAAAAGAAATTATGGCGTGTTGAGTTTTCCTTATTGTCTCTTGCTTTCTCTCTTGAGCAGAGTTTAAACTGTCTTTGTTTTGCAAGGTGATTGATACGACTTCTGAGATGGGATCATATCACTTGTTATTGCAACACTTATTGGTGATAAAAAGTTCAGACAAAAAATTAAGCAGCTGCAGGGTTGCAGCACAAATTAGTTTAATGTAGGCAGTCGGGAGCAGCTGTTTGGCTCGGGACTTGGATTTCGCAGTGGGGGAAGGGTGCTGTAATGGTGATAGTGTGTGTGTGTGTGTGTCCCTTCTTTTTCTTCTCCTCCCTCACCCTCTCTTTCACCCCCCTCTCTCTTTCTACATAAACATTTTTTGGCTGTTGCAGCTTTTGTGCTGATCATGTGACAAAGTCCCTAGGCAGATCATTTATTTCTGTAGCGTTCATGAGCAATCATTAACCTTCAGACACTGAGCTCACTTTCTGCTTTGTGGCATTTGGATATATATGTGTATGTGTGTGTCCGTGTGTCCTAACTAGTTTAATCCAGAGATTACCAGGACCAAATTACAACCAGTTGATAAAAGGCTCTATTGTATAATACTTAGGATTCTATTAAATCATACCATTGCTTACAAGGTTACTCATGCAGTTTAATGTGTGTGCGGATCATAATAATATTTTCCCCAACCTACTTGAGGTAAGAACATTTGTTTCCTTGATACTGCCTTAATATCTTATTCCAAATGCAATCCCGCCATTATCTCTTTAGAAGTCTTGCTATGGAGTCACCCTTTTGATCCCTCTCCCCCTTCCTTCAGATGAAACAAAAGAGCCTAGGGTTTTCTCAAGATGCAACAGGATTGCTTTTGTTACAAGAGGCATCAGATTTCCCAATCTGAAAACTCTCTTTCCTCTCTACTGGGTGATGTGGCTAATGGGTAGTCAGCAGCTGATTTGAAACTGAAGTGCCTTTAAAAAACAAACAAACAGGGGACCTTAATAGCTACTAGATAAGAGCCAAACAAAGAAGAAGTGGGTTTATAGCCATGAGCACTCCTGCTAAAATAAAAACAAGTTGGCCTTAAAGATGTTGCCACATTCCTTCCCCCCTCCCCCTCTGTTTTACAACTCTCCAAGCATTTAACCCAAAATCTGATATATACAAGCAGCTCATTTGTCTGAGCTAGGAAAAGTTCTCCAATTCTTATGGCCAATGTATGTGCTAGTTTGGAGGAAGGGTTGTTTTGTTTGAAATACCAAAATTAAACACTTGTTTAAATCCACGGATCTAAAGGTTGGGGTTCAGTTTTGAGAGTATAATTGTTGTTGGGGTTTTTTTTAGTAGAAACTCAGGGGTCATGAACTGGTGCAAAATTGTGGTGTGTGTGAGATTCCCTATGCAGAGCCAGTCCAGGACTTTTTGCAGCCCAAGGAAAAGTAGCATATGGAACCACTCACTGCCCCTACGTTACATTGCATAGAACTCAAAGCCTGACAGATTAGTTTTGTATAGGAGACAGAACATCCATCAAACACCTCTCTCCAATCTTTTTGCTGTCAAATAACACTTTCCAATCTCAATCTCTAGTGGAAATACAATAACAGAGAACTAAATAATTAGCAATTAAATAAACAGCCTTTTCACTATACACAAAATATTTTGCCTGCAATGATTGTGTTGCCCTTAATTGTAGGACCAGTGCTCTATGTGCATGTATATATGTGTATGTCTCTGTGTTGTGAAGCCACATGCAAACTGGTGGCTCATTGGATTGGTCCAATCTCTGCTTCAGCCAATTGGCCATACTCTGCAAAAATCTTCACACAGCAAGTACAAGTCTTCTTATTATGTTTATTTATATATAAGTTATATATAATGATGCTCCATGCAGTCATGCTGGCCACTTGACCTTTGAGGTGTCTATGGACAACACCAGCTCTTTGGCATAGAAATGGATATGAGCACCACCCCCCAGAGTTGGACAAGACTAGACTTAATGTCAGGGAAAAACCTTTACATTTTATATATAAGTTATTACACATGAGTGTAATATTAAAAAGTCCTAATTAATAATATGAAAGCCTTTATACTGTTGTTGCTATTATCTTCATTCCATGTGACAAGCCCTTGCTGAAAATTATTCTAGGTTTCATCGGTAGATCCCAAATAGCTGGTAAATGTCCTAACTCTAATTGCTACTCCCAATTAAATTTATGTAAATTTCATTGATGCAAATTGGGACTTTTCTCAAGCTGGGACCAATAATTTAATATTAGAAACTTGAGGAACCTGGCCTATATCATTTAATTTTGGGTTGAACACAGCTGCACTGTTTGCCTTTGTCAGTTTGCAGGCGGAGCTCACACAACAAGGATCAGGTAGGAGGTGTGTAAAATTATCCTTTGGCTGCAAACAAACTTACCTTTAAACCCAGTCAAATTACATTTCTTTCACACTTTAAACCCAACTATGTTCATCTCTTAGCTCTTGTGGAAGAAGATCCACACTAGTTCCTCCTTTATACCCCTTTTCATTGTTTGGATTTCTGTTTTAAGATATTAGGAGAGTGTCTCATTTATTATTACACATGGAAGGAGTATTTAAAAGTATAACTAGAATACCATCTTCTAAGCAGAAAATGTTTTTAATGTAACCCCCCCTCCCACCACATACATTTTGTGCAGAATAAGTTGCAATTACAGCTTTTTTCTTTGCAGTAAAAGTATTTTCCGCATTAGAAATAATATTTCTTCACAGAGTTATTGTTTTATGTGCTAAAAAGCAGTTTCTTATGCAAGGAATGTTGTGTTCAATGTAAAACACTACTTGTGAATTTTTATGGAGAGTAAGTCCTGAGCTCAATTTTCAAAAATTAAACAGTTTTCAGAGAGTTTTTTTAATAGCAGAAAGAAAATTTCTGAAATCACTTCTTGCTTCCTTTGAGAAAAAATAGTGAAGAATTCCTTCCATTTTATGCTATTTCTACAGTGCTGGGTACAAGGTACCATTTTCAAAGAGGTCTAGTATATGACTTTTTGAAAATAATCATTAAAATCTCAACTTGCAGTATAGATAAATATTCTAATCCATTGGGGTGGAGTAGATGGAGTACTATGTTGAGGACAAGTCCCCTACTTGTATTTTACCAAAAGGTAGCAGACAACTTAATTGTTCATGGTGATAGATTGAACTGTGGCACAGCAGGGACTACAATGCTTCCCATAAGTGACTATACATTGGCTCTTTCTCTTAGATCATTTTGCCTCTGAGAATTCAATAGATGTCTTGTTGATTATTGATCCTTTCATTGGAAAGCACATAATTTGTAGTAGACTGCAGATGCCAAATCTCAAAGAAGATGTTGTTACTTTCCAATATGACAATGACAGATATAATATGACTTCATTATAATAAAAAGATGGATAGAGAGAAATCACAGAGAACAAAAACAAATCTCTCATCCTCTGTTGATTTATTTTAAAATAATAAATGACTGCTGTTTTATTGACCCAGCTTGCATTCTATTTGTTAGGGGGAATAAATGGCTGCTTCTCAAAAATGTTTTCTGAAATCATTTATTAAGCCACTTGATAAAATGGAATATACACAAACACAATTGAAATGAGGATATGAATCATGGTAATGTGTTGGCTACATCTTTCCTGTTTTGCAGTGGTGTATAAGGCTAAAGTACACGTGATGCTCAGTTGTATGAAATTTATTATTTTGTTGTTCTAGTTGTGTAAATAACAATGGTGAAAGAGGTAGATAAAAGAGGTTTTCTAATGGATCATAGCACTAATAACTAATAGGTAATTTTGAGCTCTTCCATCATTCTTTTTTTCTGTACAGATTTTCTATGGCAAGAAAAAGATGGAGGATCTTCTGCCTCCAAGGTCAAAAAGGGCTTTAAAAGGATGGACGTTGCAAGCGATGACCCTGAAGGTAGAGAATAGAGCCTTCCCACATGCAGGGAGACCCAGGTTCTCTATAATAATGAGTGCTAGACTCAGAAATAGTGAACCAAAGCAGGGTTTATTGGATAACATACAGAAGGACTGCAAAGTCCTTCTGTATGATCTGAAAGTGCTGCCCCCTGTTTTGATTTATTGGATAACAACCAGTAGAAAATGCTGGTGGCCCAAAATGCTTGGTTGGTTGCAAAAGAGCCCTTTAAACAAAGGGAAAACGTTCACTTGCCTCATGCAAAGCAAAGGTACTTTTCTTTGGATCCCAGGTGTCTTGTTCCTCTCTGGTTTTTGTAGGCCCACGAAGTCCTGTAAACCCCCCAAAATCTGCAGTCTCTGTTGAGGACAGGTCCCCCTATGCACTGCAGCTTGGTTGAGAGTGCAGGTAGACTCAGCAGGTGAACTAAGAATGCTGTTGTCCCAGCAAGCTTAGGTTTCAGCCTTGCTTCGTCCATCAGTTCTTTGGAATGAGGCCAGAGTGGACGTCCAGCCCCTAGGTAAACTCCGGTAAAGGGAGGAGTTTAGGGCAGTTTGGAGCCAGGAAGCAGTCCCTTTCCTCAGTGGCCACAGGGCAGACAAAGAAGCACATGGCCAAACAAAGAAACAAAGACCTTTGCAGGTAAGGGCAGCAAAATACAAACTGCAGATGTAATTTCAGCCCCATGGGGGCATCACAGAGGAAGTGGTTAAGAAACCTTCTTCTTCTTCTTCCATGGGCAGGGGCAACCACCCTCCTCCCATGTTGACCCACAAGAAATAGATTAACAGAGGATGTTGGAATAACCAAAGGCCACAACTTGTGAATTGGTTACAATGGAACAGTTGGCAGCCATGTATGGCTCCTGGATCAGGAATTGGACAGCCCTCTGCTGACCGATGCCACAAAAATGGTAGCAGAGTGCAGTGCAGGTTCCCATCCAGTTTTGTTCCCTCACACTGGGACTGCAGCCACCTTGATGCTCCCTCCTCCTCTGGTAAAGGAGGGAGAGGGCACGATAACTGGATCCAGAGCCCATGCCCCACACCCCCAAGTTGTGATGAAGAATCAGAAATAGATCAAATTCTGCTGGATTTTATGCATGTGGAAATTCTGTTATGAAAATGATTATATGCTTTTTTCCAATATGCAACATATACATTCAACCCAAGTTCATGAAAGTGAGGTTGTGCATATGATGCTGTAGGGTTCCAGCCTGGTGGGCTTGGGCAGAACCTGGGGGCTCCGGGCCAGGCACCAGTTGGAGATAGAGGATGATGGGTGTCCTGATGCCTATGACACCTCAGAAGAGAGCCTGCAATGGGATAACACATGGCTGGAGGGTTATGGTACCGCAGATGGACTTAGTGAAGATTCCATGGAATTCGACTCTGATGATTATGAAAGGCCCAGTGGCCTTGGGTCTCAGGAACGAGTGGCGACTCCCTTCCCAGATGCGGAGTTGGGAGACGGGGATTTTTCTGGTTCTCATTCTGATAGCGATGCAGCTGGGCGTGCTAATGAGAAGGAATTCAACAGGAGAGATTCTATCTTGGCTTCCAGGAAAGACTGGAGAAAGGGAGTGCGGTGGGCACACAAGAGTTAGTTTCTATATCTACCCAGCCTGAGAAAACTTTTGTCAGATCTGAAGCCACATTTAGCTTGATCACGTCTCTTGTTTCCAGTCTCCACGTTCTTGTTACCGCCGGAGCGGTTTGGATCCTGTTTCTAGGGAACGCAGTTGCATTCGGACTCTAGTGCCTTGTTTTGGAACTTTGTTCTTTAGGATTTGCATTCGCTTGGATTTTACTCAAGGACTAAGCTGAACTCTTTTGGATTGCTCTATTTTTATCTCTTTGTTCTATTCTATACTTTATTCTAAATAAAAGAACATTATTGCATTTGCCCATGTGTGTGTGATCTGGGGGGGGGGGACTGCCTGGGTTCTGAGGTGCAACAGATGCTACTGTGAACCTGCATGCAGTTTCTTGGTGGATGTGCATCTGTATGCCCCTGCTGAATTGGCAGTGGTAATCTTTTCACTGTGCATTTGGCTGGCTATTTGTTTGTACAAAATCTAAGAACTGAAGAGAGGGCTATCAACCCATAGCCCCAGAGTCAGAGAGTTATGCTGTGTAGGATTTTCACCATGGAATCATTTCACTGATATCCAGAAGGAGTAGGTAGAAATAAGACTGACATAATCAATTCCAGGCTTCTTTCTGGCTTCTTCATTAATATGACCTTCTTAGGGAAGTGATACCCAGTGATGCAAAGGGTACTATTTTATTGATTCCTTGTAAGCATTGATTGAATTATTTATTTGTTTATATTGTACCCCATTCAGCTTGCTTGGGGTGGCTTGTAGTGACAAACAAAACCTAAGGTTGCTAATGATATTAATAATAGGCTGTAGACAAGTAAATATCAAAATGCTGTTATTACAATAAAATATCATTCAACACATCAATACAAAGAGGTCAACAGAGTAGTATTAGTACATAGCACAGTTAGCACTGTAATAATTTGCAGCAACACAATGTCAGGACATGTAACACTTATAATAGTGTATATTAGTAATAACACAGCAACACAATGTGAAGATTGAATGAGTTCAGTCCTGAATCAAAGGTGCCGTAGGGACGCTAGAGTTCTGGCTATACAGCCAAAGAACTCAAACAAAAGAGGAGTGGGCGAGGGAAGAAACCAGATGGTAGGATGGCAAGGGTAAATTTTGATATTTACTTGTCTACAGTCTATTATTAATATCATTAGCAACCTTGGGTTTTTTTTTGTGATATCAGATGTTTTTTCTGTGGCTTGTAGTGAGCAATGAATGGGAGTTGTAGAATTTGTATTGTTGAAGGCTTTCATGGCCAGAAACACTGTGTTGTTGTAGGTTTTTTTTGGGCTATATGGTCTCTAGAACACCTACAACAACGGAGTTGTAGAATTGTTCCTGCTCTCTGTAAGAACTATTATCTTCTCAATTATCTACTTGTAGTTCTTCATTGCCCACTTATACATTTTCTTACATCTCTTGGTTTATCATCCCAGATTGGATTATGTGAGATCTGGTGAAATATTGCATGTTAATTTGTTTGGGTTCTGCTGTGGCCAAACTTAGATTGGAGCCCTCCCTCTGCTATGTTAAATGTCACTGTACAAATGCCAAGAGGAGCCTTTAGGATTGTGATTTGTACTGCATCCATTGATAAATTGACCATGCCAATTACATAATGTTAATGCCACATGCCCACACATATGTCTATCAGCACATGACTTATAGGCATAGAAATGGTTAAGAATCAAAACTGCCCATTCTCTTACACTTCTTTTGTGTTTTAGGGAGCTAGAAGGAGAAACTACAATTTAGAAAATAGAGTTAGAACAGTATCTCTAAGTAACAGTGTCTCATGAGCTCCTCTAATACCTTTGCATAGTTATTAGAAAGCGTGGGATGAGTCCTTCCTGAATCTTCGTTCGCAAAGAAAAGCCAAGAAGAGGTAGCTGATACTATTCATAGTTATCAAGGTGAATCATAAAGGGCTCCAGAGAAATAATATAGGGCGTAGTATGATCAAGGTGATTTCTTGGTACAGCATCAATAACAAAAACAATGAATACTAAACCATAATATTAAACAAGCTCCCAAGGTACACTGGAAAATATTCCCATTTAACCTGTATCCATACTGTGTTTCATTTACTTTGTTTTTATAGTTTTCTATCTTGTAAATATATCTTTAAAAATGGAAAAGGACTCTATTTTATTTTTCTCTTTCAAAACTATATAGGTTAGCCTGCTAACCAGAAGTACTAAAGTATGGATATTTTGAAAGCAGCTGTACTGCGAGGATGACTTAATGAGTTGAGGTGTTCACTATAGAAAAAGACTATTCAAAAGGCAGAAATCCATTTTTGTAAAGTGTAGAAGGCTTGATTAATGAAGCTTTTTGGCCTTGATATGCTTCAGATGTAGAGGGGTTGAGCTATGATAGTGGTGGTGAGGACAGGAAACAGGGACAAAATATATTCAAGAATGCTATTTTTTCTTCAGAAAAAATAAGAGCAAACCACAGACCACCTACTAAAATGCAACCTGAGTCCTGCTACATGCACAATGGAGGACCTTCTTATGGCAACCTACACAAGAAGTCAGGGTTAGAAACACAGTGTAAAGAAGAGTTCAGCACAATGAATTTGAATGAATTTGTGCTGAACTCTTCTTTACTTCTTATGGCAACACCAGATGCACTCCAAGTCAAAGGACATTTAATAGAATACCAAGTCTGCAAACTTTGTTTTGTTTGTTTGTTTTTAATGCAATACAACTGTTTGGTTCACTCCTGCCACGATAAATAAATTCAGAAAACAAATACCACCCAAAATTGAAATGCAGTTAGTGAAATTTGAGACTGTAGATATTTTGGTTGAACTTTTACTTCAGGTTTTCTATCTGTGAATTGAAAAAATATACATTTAAAGGTTAATTTGATTTGTAAATCAAGCCTATCGAGTTATACACTTATAGTAGCACCGTTGTTTTTGGAAGCAGTGTTTGTTTTTCTGGGTGGGTAGAAGTGGGAAGGGTTATGATCCAAACCTCCTGAAACAAGTATTCATTGCCTGTCACTCCAAATCGAAAGTTCAGTTATTGGAATAAAGAGCCACAACTTAAAAAAAAACCCCAGGTTGAAAAAACTGAAGAAAATCTGTAAGAATATATAACTTCTATGGTATCTCATTTATTATTTCTCCTCTGCCCATGCCCTGCATTTAAATTTAATCATAATGCATCCTTGCTTTGCAATTTCCTTTGGCCATTTTCCAACTGGAGGCAACACTTCATGATCAAAATATGCTGGGGATCTTTTATGAAAATATGGAGCTGGGTACTACAAAGATGTTAAGGATAACATAATTTCTCCATGCAGAATGAAAACAGCTTATAGAATACGTGGCATTGCAAATAGGACAGCTTTCAGAACGGAACATTTTGGAAGCAGTAAGTGTGTGAATATATGCCGACTTTTGTTGACTTCATGAATTTTGTAGAAATTAGGCTTCTGTTAACATTGTCTTGCTTCATTCAGTGTTCTGATGACATTGTACTCCACTTGTAATCCTCCCTTGCTTTCTTCAATTTTGCCTTTATTTTTTATCACATAAAATTTGTCAAAGAGAAAAGGACTGCTAGCATGCAAGGCCTTCCATCTGGAAATATTCCCAGTGTGTGATTTTTGGATTCCAGTTCTTTACAAATAAATGAGTGATAATAGCTAAAACGATTCTTGAATTGCATCTTGTATTGTCGTAAACAACTGCTCTACATGTGAAAGTATGTTAAATGAACTTCATATATGGATAGTAGGTGCAATGCACAATACTGTAACTGCACATGTTGCATACCACTGTGGGGATGTGTGGATGATCCCTGAAGTTGTTTTCTAAACAGCTTTGGGAATATTTTGAATGAAGACTAGTGTTACTTTTGACAGTGGTGACTGGTGGCTCCAATATCAAAGAGACAGTGAATCCATCAGATTTGAGAGCAGATATTAAGGGAGGTATCTAAGGGCACATTTAAACAGCCATATAATCCAAAATATCAAAGAAGATAATCCACAATATCTGCTTTGAATTGGGTTATCTGAGTCCACAATGCCATATAATCCAGTTCAATGTGGATTTTATACAGTTGTGTGGAAGGGGCCTAAGATTTTGGCCCCTGGTTCCCAAATAGGCTAAGTATCTTATGACTTAATCACACACAATAAATCATCATTTTTATACATTTAAGAAACTGCAAGCCATGGTGCTCTTCACACGACGCAAGCCTCAACTGTGGGGGTGAGATATTTTGCTATTTCTTTCTTTTTTATATAAATAACTTTATTGTAGGAATAAAATAGTTATTTTAAACAATATTTAAAAATGGGAAAAGGGGGTAGGTATACTAACAACCTAGTATTTTGCTATTTCTAAAGTATTGGTTTTTCCAACAATTCCTAGGCCAGTTGGCTTAATTTTAAATTCTCCTCATAGAGACGGACAAAATGGCCAATTTCCCATTATTGAGTTAATCCATGTTGCTCACTTTTGCTGCCCACTTGTAAATAAAATGATGCTGCTGCTGTGTGGCAGGAGCTGAAATGCCAATTCCTCCAGATCGCCAATGCAGAGGTTTGGTGAAAGAGTTGATTTAAAACCACTTCCTGCGATCCATGGTGATGTTTTTTTTAAATAAATAAATAAAATCCTGGATTGACAATGGGAGGAAATCTCAGAGCAAATGATCCCAGGAAGAGTGCTGCCTTAAGAAAGGGGCTCTGTTTCAGTGGAAGCGTCTTGAGTGCACAAAACCCCAGGGAAAGTGCCACCTTAAGAAAGGTGGTTGTGATTCAGTGGAGGGGGCTTGAAGAGAGTGCTGGATGCCTGTTTACATTTTTTACTAGTATCCTTGAAGTGGGAGGAGTCATTGCCGGCCCATGTGATGGTAATTAGGTGGATGGTTGAGTTAGAAGCTGAAGGAGGCTATCTTAGTGTGATGGGAGTGAGTACATTCTTCATCTTCTTTAAAGACAGAATCCCCATGAGACTCTACCTTTTCCCCTGCTTTCCCTCGTTTTCTGCAGCTCAATGTGATGAAGTCCCTAGACGGCCTCTTTTCCGTTTAGACTAAAACACAGAGTAGATTTTATTCCACCTCTGGCTTAAATAGCAACCTCCTCACAAAAGTAGGCATTCGGCAGAAAGGAACAGAGTTCCTCCACCAGAGTTCATCAGTCAGAAAACAAGCGGCTATAAATAAGTATGATTATATAGCACTGTGAGTCCACTTCAACTGTGTACATTATATGGATTCCTAAGTTTTGTAGTTTGGCAAAGCCCTGGAACTCTTTGCTGAAAGTTCTAAACATTCCCTCCCTAAACTGTAAATCTTTTGTTTCCATAGGATGCAGTTATATCAGCTAAAGTACAACCACTGTGTAGTATGAAAGAGTCACTGGTCTAAAGAAACAACAATTTGTGAATGAATGACCAAAGGAATTTCACAGCATATAAGGAATCCAACTTTAGTTTGCAGGTGTGTGTAGCATGTACAACATACATGCTCTAGGGACCGGATTTTCTTCTAGACCATGAAACTCAGAAAAATAGGAAAAAGACTGAAAACAGGAAACATGGCCAATTGTATTTGGCTGATTATGCCATTCTTATGTCAATATGTGGATTTCAAGGCTCACATTGTGCCCCACAACTATAATATTTTAAATACACTTGTCTTTTCCCCATTCTTGTTGTACCTGAGCATCTTCCAGCAGTGCATTAAGCAAAGAGAGTAACATCTGTCACATCTGGCTAATTTCCTCTGGCATCCTTTCCCCAGAGGAAGATTGTGGCTATAGTATTGTAATGATCTCTTTGGTAGACTGATCTTTGCAGTACTAAACACAACTCTGTCCAAATGTTGCTGGGTATGTAGTTTACTCTATTTATTAACTAAAAAATGGGAATTCTTTGCTTATTTTAGGAGGAAAATATGAAAACTATGCAAAAGAGAGCTGAGATAATCTCAGAATAATACTTCATTCCATGCCTTTAATTACTGTGAAAACAACTTTGAAGTGTGACCAAATCTTGTTATGATTATGGTTCAAAATGGCGAAAGCAGAAAATGTTGATGTCTGACAAATTGCTCGTCCACTGGAATGGTAGGGGTCTTTCTATACAGAATGTAAACTATGTCATGAATGAAAATCATTTAGTATACAGTTTCAATTTTGTGACATTTTATTTTCTGAATACTGTACTCACACTTATAACATGAGCCCATTGGACATGGTCCTATTTATGTGCAAAAAGCATTGAATACCATAGAAGCATTGAAAGATCTAGAAAAAAAAGTTTTGAAAAATATTTTCTCTAGGCTTCTAAAGCAATTCTATAGTCAGCTTCCACCAGAAAGTCAGACAAAAAGGTGGAACGGTTTCCCACTGATAGAGAAACCACCAGCTGCCTGAGACCCCCACATGAGAAAGTCTGGCCAGGCAACAGTGGAAGTCAGCAGAAAGGTTTATACTGAAGAGAGCATAAGTTTGCAGTTTCAATATCTCAGAGCTTGTAGCAGTGACATTTTGTTGGAAACAGTCTGAAAACGTAATTTGTAGAAGGTTTGGGCAGTCTGAATCAATGCTTTGATGGTTATCTGGTGTATTTGAAAAAGTCTCTAAAGCACAGTGTACTTTTCTTGAGTTCATAAAACATCTAATCAAAATTGGAACTAAATTTGGGGTCTCCTGAGTCAAGTTAAGTAATGTTGCATATGTGAATGGTCATATTTCATTCTGAAACTTTTTGGTGAGTGGTCGTGCTGTTGAGAAGACTATAGGAGTTTCCATCTGAAAAAGCAGAGCCCCCGTTGGCACAATGGGTTAAGCCCTTGGGCCAGCAGGACTGCTGACTGAAAGGCCAGCAGTTTGAATCTAGGGAACAGGGTGAGCTCCCATCTGTCAGCTCCAGTTCCCCATTTTGGGAACATGAGAGAAGCCTCTCACAGGATGGTAAAACATCTGGGCGTCCCCTGGGCAACGTCCATGCAGACAGCCAATTCTCCCACACTAGAGGTGACTTGCAGTTTCTCAAGTTGCTCCTGACATGAAAAAACAAGTCTGGAAAAGTATCTTCTCTTTGCCCAGCTACAATGGCATCCATGAGTTTATATTACTTCTGTTGTAGCAGAGCAAGTTTTATCATACAATGTCAGAATATTTCTCTATAAGTGAATATCCACATTTTACATAGTTTTCTTAAATCTACAATGTTTAAATATTGCATTTGGCTTAAGATGCCAAAATCTTGGCTGAAGAAACTGAATATTAACATTACAACCAATACTTTTGTAGCACAAAGGAGACAGCTATCCTGTGCAAAGGGGATATTCTAGAAACCTTGGCTGTGGTCCCTTCTCCAGATTTCAAATTGCTAGTAGCTCTCTCATCTGTCAGAAGAGTGGGAATTCTCATTATCTTTTACATTTCTTGTAAGATTTTGCTTGAACTCTTATGCAAGCGGCAATGCAGTGGAACAATTGTATTCTTAATGATTTCAAAGATGTGGATTTTTCCCCTAGTGTTTGACCTATTTTGCCACTCATGCATTATACATATTGGGGAAATCTGTACTCATAAGGCATAGTCATTAGAGCTTAAAGTGAATCACTCTACTTCTTCTTCTTCTTCTTTTGGTGTGTGTATATGTGCAAAACTTAACATTTCAAAACTGCTAGAATTGGTTATTTTTTCTGTTCCTCTTTTAAGTCTTCATGCAATTTCTCCATTGCTATTCTTAGAAGCTTAATATTTTAATTATTTTAAATGGAAGAGATAGCAACAATTATCCTTTGTAGGGATATGGATATAATTTTAGAAATCCACACTTTCAGAACTGTAAGTGAAGATTAAATTTTGTTTCCCAGAGTCCTTGTATAGCAGGGACATCTAAATCTATTTGGACTAGGAGTTAATTTTTCAGGAGGCGCAAACTCTTTGAAGAATATTTATTTAGTTGCTAGATTTGAATCTCACAATTTCTCAAAACAACTGAAGTTGGTTTTCCCGAGTTTAGTTTATTTTCCCCTCCATAACAGCCTTGTGAAATAATCTGACTTTTCAAACTATTGAGTATCGTGGCTCATATACCCTTCTAAAAAGGAGCATTGAGTTTCTAGTATACTTACTCAGTAATAATTCCCACTGAACTGAGTAGGGCATACTTACGTTTTATTTTATTGAGTACATGAATATAAAATACAATTTATGAAATAGACAAAGTTTACAAATTAACTAAAAACACTGCAAAACATTAATACATGAAAACTATACTGCACATTATCTGGCCTCCATAGCTAATGTCTACTTCAACCAAGTACATCATTCCATAAGTGAGCATGAGTGAGCAGAGTGTCTCCTTGAGTTTATTGATTGGTTAGCATAGCAAATAAAAATGAACTAAGTTTTTTGTAAAACCATCTCTGTTTAGGTCTTTATTTAGTTCTTTGATTCTTTGTGTTAACTTTTCTGAGAGAGCTAAGACCCATATTTCTGTATGCCATGATGTTAAATGTATTTTCTGATTTTCAGTGCTGTACTATGAACTGTCTAGTGGCTAAAAGTAAATATGTAATTAGGTCCTTGTGTGATAACTGGAAAATGGGAAGAAATTATCAATAGTGCTAAGCCTGGAACAAATTGAACCTATACACTGGTAATTTTACATATTTCCTGAAAGATTTCCCTCCAGAATATTGAGCCATCTATACAACCCCACCACACATGCATGGAGTGTCCTGTGGAGATGTATTTTTGTGTGTAATTAGCTATGTTTACATTGGTGTTAATTAATACCTGTAAATAAGTTTGTATGTTATCACCCTGTAACATACAGAATTGATTTAAGAGGTTTTGCTTTCCAAACTCTATTCCTGTCACTGTCTGTGATGGTGTGTTCTAGGTCATGTTCCCATTGAAGTTTTAAGATGCACAGCTTAGAGTTACTACTATAGCATAATGGAGATCAGACCTCTGAAATGAGAATTGCACAAGTTAATTAAAGACACAAAGGGGCTAAGAAGGGAATTAGCCTGTTGGATTACTTCTTTATTTCTTAAAAGAATCGAACATTTTTTGAATTTGAATCCATAGAGTGAAGATCCTACTGAGTAAGTATCCATGGGCTATATGATTAGAGGACTGCATTCTTCAGTCTTAACGTATAAACTGCAGTCTAAAACTGATACTGACTACAAGGAAGACTAGCAGAACTTCAAGATATTCAGTACTGTTAGCCTGGCCATAAAACTTTGAAGAACTCTGAAAACACAGTCCACAGTAGAAATGCTCCACCTGGCTGTCAAGTACTCATTTGCTTCTTTATTACCAGCACAATTCCTCCCCAGTGTTGCAGAAAGATGGAAGTGGTGGAGCTGGAACTGAAGAGTAGAACATCATCTTGGAGATCTCTTCTTGTTTCTCAAGGTTGATGGCAGACAATAAAGCATATTTAAGTAGCAATAAAGGAAAACTACAGAGCAGTACATGATATAGTTTGTTGTTGTGTGCCTTCAAGCCATTTCTCACTTTTTACAAACCAAAGAAAATCATATAATGGGGTTTTCTTGGTAGAATTAGTTCAAAGGGACTTCACCTTCGGTTTCCTCTGAGGCAGAGAGAGTGTAACTTGCCTAAGGTCACAACATGAGTTTCTATGAATAGGTGGGTATTTGAATCCAGGTGTCCATCACTCAGAACATATGCATAGTTTAATATGCCGTAGTTACAAATTCATAAATATCAATATATAATATACAAACCTAAGTTACTGGAAGGCAAATGAAATAAGTTTTACAACCCCCAGAAATCATCAAACACTATTGTGGATGGAATTCCTGTGACATCTTTTGTAATTCCCAGAAATGTTGAAGCCAAAAAATAGTCTTTCTGGGATTTTTCAAGAAAAATACCAAAAATTCAAAGAAAGACAAGGACAAATACAATCTTAGCTGAGAATCATTTTAGAAACATGTGGTGTATAATAGACATAATTGAATTAAACAATTAGAAGCATAACATGAAACAATTATACAATTACAAGAAAAATAGAATGCAATTATGAAATTCTGTTTCTGATATAATTATCATTGTTTGCTAAATTAAAAGTACATTTCAGTGAGATATTTGCAAAGTGAATGGCTTCTTTAAATATTTTTGTTGTTACAGATAGAGTTACAGTCTTGAACTGTAATTAATTTCTTTGGTTTTGCCACTTTACTGAAAGAATAATCGAAAACAAGCAACAACTTAAGACAAATATCAAAATAAAGCTATAAAAATACATTCTTAAAACAGAGGGTTATTTTGTTTGTACAGAGCCAAGCATTTGTAAAAAATAAACAAATACTGAGAAAAGGATGGCAAAAGCTGGAATTACAGTACATTGATCACATAATGTACAATGTTTTTTTTTACAAAAGCCTTTTAGGTTTTAGAAATTAATTTGAGGGAGTAGACTTAATATTAACCATCTCATTTTAAATATTTCATTCATCATTCTGAACCCCCCCAATCATTTCATTCCCCCTCTCCGATTTCCACTTCGTCCAACTTTTCTATCAAAAAATCTAGCTAGAGATGTTAGGAGAAGATTAGACATGAGGGATGGGAATTAAAGTAAGGAGAGTGAAAGGTAGGGGTGCTGAAATTAGAAATATGTCAGATTGAGTTAGTTAGGATCAGTCAAGTTTTAGATGTTTTAAAGGAAGATAGTGTCCTTCCAACACCAGAGAGGGAAACGGGGCAGCGGTGCTCCAGCTGACAGGGCCGAAGTTGAGGGAAGCGGCCATGGAGCAAAATGGAGCTTGAGACAATGAGTAGGTATACCAGTCCAGTGAACCCAGCTGTCTTTCTACATCTCATCATGGTGCTCTTGGCCATCAGCATGTTCTACATGGTCTGGTTCTTTGTTTATGAAGTGAACTCTATTAAGTATACTCAGGATATTTACTAGGAATGACTCATCTGTCTGGTGGCTTCACTATTTATGGGCTTTGGCATACTCATCTTACTGCTTTGAGTTGGAATCTACATGTGGCAATAAACCAAGACGTGTTTCAGGTTCTGGCAGAATTGCTGAAGATGTTTTAAATATTGTATGACCCTCATATCTGTGTAATAGCAAACTCCATTGAAATGAGGGACTTCTGGCCCAAGAATACCATGGAGGACCTAACAATACTTAGAATATATTTGGTCAGATGTGGGTGAATGAAATGGGGGTCACATTATATATGATTATAACCCCCAACCCCCTTTTTACCCCAAATGTAAATGGGCAAAGGTTTAACGAAGCTATAGCATTAGTTGTGTCCCCTTGCTTGATAGAACAAAAACTAGTTACTACTTGCTACTAAATGGAGAAAATATTACCACTTTTTTTTACTAGCTACACAGGATCTTCAACTCTGCCTTTTTTCTTCTTCTAGTGTTGTTTGTGTACATTTTCTAAAGCTTAGTGACAGGGAATGTTAGTAGGGCAATCTTTTGCTGAGCACTGCTGATTATTTCCCAAATGGAAGTTCAGAAAGTCCATAAACTGAAGAAAGTGGCAGTTCATTGCCTTCTCTCCCTTCTCTGGTATTAACAACTGTCTCTGGATTGATAGATAAAGGTGTAGTCAGTAATTAAATAGAGCATGTCCTATTTCTGTTGAGAGACTTCAAAGGACTAACCATAAAGGATGAACAGTATATATTCTGTAATATTAAATACAAGGTCAGATAAATGCACTATTGACATATATACTGTATTTTGCTTGTATAACAAATGACAGTATTGGTGTTTTGTCATTCTCACAATAATGGACTTGCAGAGAGGATTTTGCCAGGTCAGCACAGGTGATTATGGATACATTCTGTATTCTAAAATATGATCTTATCTCAAGTGAAGCTGAGAACAGAAATGGTTTAAGCCACTTTTGTACCTGGGGCAGAAATCTAAATTATAGAAACTACTGAGATGATAATGATGATAAAATTTATTTTTTACCTGGCTTCCTCCCCCCCCCCCTCAAGATTGAGAACCAAAGTGGCTTACAACTTTTCAATGCTTCAAAAGTGGGAGGGAATCCCAGCTGCCCAGCAGCGCCAAATGCAGTTTGGTATTGGTGGACTATCATCCCCTCCTTTTTCCATGTTGTGGCAGTCTCTGTTCTTAAATTCTTTATGTTGTTTCCTTGAAGTCTCTTGAATCCTGATAGAGTCAACAACTTTTTTGAGCAAAAAACTGCTCATTGAAGGGAAGGATATTAGAGGCAAAGATGTAGGAATTTGGACACATAATGAGAAGACAGGAAAGCTTAGAGAAGAGAATGATGCTGGGGAAAATGAAGGAAAAAGGAAGAGGGGCTGACCAAGGGCAACATGGATGGATGGTACCTTTGAAGTGACTGGCTTGACTCTGAAGGAGCTGTGGGTGGTGACGACTAACAGGGAGCTCTGGCATGGGCTGGTCCATGAGATCACGAAGAGTCAGAAACGATTGAATGAATAAACAACAAGTCCATGTCTACAAGGGCAGTGGAAGTCAACAACAACAATGGCAGTAGGACGGTAAATTCTAAACATGAAAGAATCCAGCTAAGATACTGAATCTGGTTTGAGAATGGGAAACAGAATCTTAGAGGGCTCATTCAAAATCTTTGACTAAAATCCTGACTGGATTCATCACTTCATGAACATGGAAGCCAACAACTGGCACTGCACGAGAGGAACAGAATGTTTGACTAGACAACCTTTGATCTAAACCACATTCATATGATCCACTATGTTTTCATTCTTGTGTTAATCATAAGGAAATTTCCCTTTCTCCCCAAACTGCTTTGCATCTAATTGCATTTTCGAAAAAGTTTGCATAAAATGAAGTACAACATAAATACAAGCAACTGTTGGCCATAACTAAGTCTTAATAATCTCTTTGAATCTGCTCAAAGCAGAAATAGCAGTTCAGCTATACAAGACAATGATAATGATAATAACAAGAATAATAGCAATAATATTTTTGCCTATCTCTTTCTGTGGATAAAGATGGGGAACAACAACAAATATCTATCTATCCATCCATCCAACCATCCATCCAACCATCTACAGTATCTCTCATATATAAAAGCCAATACATGTAAAATCTATCAATAAATACTTTGAAACCATAATTTAAAATAACCTGGACAAGTATGTTGGAAAAGACTGGTCATTACTGCTGAAATAAAATCAGACAGCATCTACATCTCTTTTGGCAGGTTATCCCACATTTTGGGGCAGCCAAAAGAAATGTCCTTTGGGTATCAGTTACTCTAGGCTGATTGAAGTAGATGTCTTCCAGAGGAATTGAGTATATGGGACAGAGTATATGTAAGAATGTGAACCTGTAGGTAATCTGGAACAAAACCAAGTAGGGCTTTAAAGGTCATGACCATCACTTTGTACTTTGCCCAGAAACTAATTGGAAGGTCACAGAGTGATTTTAGTTCTTGCATTATATGGTCATTTCTGAACATACCAGTAACCAATCTGACTGTCATGTATTGAACTACTTGAAGTTAGCTCAATGTACAGTGCATTGCAGAAATCTGTCTTTGAGGTAATCAACATGTGCACTATCATCTTTAGGTCATCTTGGATGTATGTGCATATGTGCCTTCAATATGCCTATCAACATATGGCAACCCTACGAATTTAATATGGCAAGACAAGAAACACTCAGAGCTGTTTTATTAATTCCTTCCTTTAAAATATAGCTTAGAGTTCCTGATCCCATCCAAATAGAAACCAGAGGTGATCCTCTTTAGCTTCCTCGATCAGACATAATCTGATGCCTTTAAGGTATTTATTTAGATTGAGAACTACTGCATCAAGTAGTTATCAAATCAAAAAGGATAGGCATGGATAGGATAGGCTTGATGTTATATTTCCTTTCTCGCATGTATCAAACACTTCTGAGCCCACAACTGTATATTTAAAAGTGGGGAAACCAAACCAATCCTGCACCAGAAACGGTGATCCCATAGATCTCCAGATACTGTTGGATGGCATTTCTCTGAAGCCCTGGCCTGCCTAGGAAATACTGAGGAATGATGAAAGCTGCAGTCCATCTGAAGGGCCACATGATTCCCAGTTCTGCCCTACATTAATTTCGTCACTCCTACTCTTGCATCTGCGCATATTTGTATGCATTCTCAATATGAACTTCCAAATCTTCTGAAGTTCTGCATACAATCAGTAAACCAGTGCTTTCATTTTAACTACATGCAAACAAATAAACAAACTTTGAGAACGATTACATGGATGAGAAAGTAAAAATAAAATAAAATAAAATAAATCCTAGAATATCTTTGTTTCATATCCTGGCCCTTATTTTACAAGAACAACAACAGCCACAAATAGAAATCTGATTTAGGCAAACTTGTAACTGAATATAAACAAGAAAAACAACTACTTGCACTGGTTGATTTACTCCATCTAACAAACCACATCTGATGAGCTGTATAATTTGCGCTAGTGACAACTGCCAAAAATAAAAAAGCTTGGGCCTGCAATGAAGCACATTTGCGAGGAAAACATTATTTCATCTCTTCCCACAGTGTTGCATCTTCTGTGTTTTTAGCTTTCTGGGATAGTAAATAACATAGTGGGATGCATTTATCTCTGACAGTTGGTTGGCACTATAGCCTTATAAGGGTAGAAAGTTTGATGCTATTCAAAGTCTTATGTTTGATCAGCCTCAATATGAAGTCAAGTGCATTATAGTTTTACCATCAAGTTGACAAGACAATGAGCAGAAGCACAGTCAAGATATTGGTTGGGTGGCCTAGTGAGAAAGATAAAGTGACACCCCCGCCCCCCGGTTAATGAGCTATTTAGCTATTCCAGTAAACTTGGCCTCTTCTGTGAGCATTTGTTTGGCAGGGTTATTTGATATTTCTAAGAAATGGATCCCTTTTTAGTTCAGTGACCAGAACAGGAACTATTTCTTTGTGTGTGTTTATGTATTAGACCTCCCATCCAATGGAGAAAGACATTCCTGTGTAGCTGTTTCTTGCTCTCCTTCTACAAGTGAGCTGTCACATGCTGACTGCAAAGAGGGAGACAATTATTAAAAGCATCAAGCTTGCATCAAAATATTGAAAAATAAACTAAATACAGGTGAAAAAGTTTGGTCAGAACTTGGAGGGCAAGTCAGAATGGAGGCACAATATTCTCAAATAGCAGGAGTTTGATTTTTTGGGGGGTTTTTTTGGCAGCATACATCATAAACCTAGGCTGCATTTTGTAGTATTGACAGCATGGCATGTAAAGACCTAGGTTTTTGTTATTAAAAGCTAAGTCTGTGGAAGGGAGTGGATTAGGGAAGAATGAAAGGTCAATGATTTTAATTCTACTTCACTGGATTCAAATGTTTGAATGGATATTCTGGCTGGAAAGGTCATGTCAAGGAAGGTAAGCAGCTTGAATTCTGCTTTTCCTATGGTTTGCACGGGGATAAACAAAACGGTAGCTTGCTCAGGATGTTTGTGTGTCAAAGGTAACAAAGAACCTGCTCTTTCTCCTAAAGCCTTTCAACCCTCTGCATACTCCTAGAGATCATTGCTGGAGTTTAATGGCAATGGACTGGTGTTTGCTTTCGGTCCCTCCAAGATCCAGAAGCATTAGCTCTGACAGTCACTACAGGGCCTTGCCAATATTATATTTCTCACTCAAAAGCTTCAACTGCCAGCTGTACATCTTTAAAATCCTCCACACTGTCAAGTCTTCTTAGTCTTCACAGTAAGAAAGCTTTTCTTAAGACTTTAGGAAATGCACGGAGAGAGAGGGAGATGTAAACTCAGGTGGCACAAAATGAAGAACTATTTTGGTTTCTGTATCAGCCATGAATGGTAATGTATTGAAACAAGTGTTTGGAAAAGCAGCAGAATAAATAATTATGAAATAGGAAGAATGAACAAGGAATGGCTAGACGAGGCTGCTGGACAATGATTTTAACAGGACGACACTGGTGATGATATGTTCTTTAATGGTTTTAATGGTTTATATGGTTTTTATAATATATAGGTTGAATGTTTTTAATTTTACTTTATGAATATATGGCATCAAATCCTGTCAATTTCTGTAAACCGCCTTGAGTAGCCATAAGGCTGAGAAAGGTGAGCTACAAATGCCGCAAATAAATAAATAAATAAATATTTCTATCCCACCTTTTCATCCTAAGAGACTGAAATATGCTACTAGAAATAATATATATTTCAACATTAAAACAACAACCAATTGTTATCAACTAATAAGAGCAGACGCAGACCATAGCACCAGTTACAATATGCAAAATCAGTTTTCAGCCTGAAGATAGCCAGTCAGTATTTAGAAGAGATGGACTAATCCAGGGAGGGTTTTGCATCATTTAGGTGCCACAACTGAAAAGCCTCTGTCTGGTGTGTCCTCCCAGTCTACTTGTAACTGTGGAAGATCTGAGTTTCTCTACATCATGCCCATCTTTATTAACATTGTGACAAGTATCTTGCTTATATTAAAGTCTGAATGTTGAAAGTGGAGGAGGCATTCAGCAACAGAAGCAACAGCAACCTGAATATGCAAAACCAAAGGAAGAGTCAAGATTTGGGAGGATCTTTTACTTGAATGATATATACCAAAGTGCTCTTGACATCTGATGAGAAATGCCTGAGCAATGGAATGTGAATCATGCTGTGCAATTTATAAGATAATAACTTGGCCATAATGGGAATCCAATGAGCTAGACATCTCTACTTATGATATCTGTTGCTCCTTGGCCTTAAGGCCAGACTGCAATGGGGTTATATTTTTGTCCAGAATCTAGTGGCACACACTAGATTCTGATACGAAGTGTAAAATGGTGGGAATATATTATACTAAGGGTGCAGCATCTCCATTACAACAGTGTTACTATTTCAAATGCTTCCTCTATACTAGCTGCCTGGTAGCAGTCACTGTCTTCATGTCTAGAAGACAGCCACCACTCATACTTAAAGACAATTGGTCTGAAGATCAATAGCAGTTTACATAGATGCAACTGATATCTAGAGTGCCTGAAGGGTCATTTCATCCAATATAAGTCTGGGCAGGCTATAAGATCGCTAAAGGAGGCCACTCTTTTTTGGGCCCCACCACCTTCACTGACGCCTCTGATAGGAACATAGGAGGGAGTCTTCTTGGCTCTAGAACTCCCTCTCTAGAGAAGCTACAAGGGCTTGATTTCCTTCTGTCAGTAAGTAAATGAATGTTTTAAACATGTTTTTGGTTTAAATTGCTATGACTTTTTTTTGCTGATTTTGCTTTGCATTTAATAATATTGAGCATTGTAAATATCATGTGCATAGCTGCTATCTTGATCTCTATAGTCATTTGTCATGTGGATTATCTATCTTTGACCACATGGTAGAGATATGAACATACCCCAGGACATGTGGCCAATCCGCATGATACTCTGTGTTAAGTAACAGCCATGAGGACATTGCTCTGAATAATAATTTAGATTAGACCTTAGACTTCTGGATTGCATTTCTCCATCATTAGTTTACCTGTGCTCAGTCTCTGAAGTTCTAGGACTTATAGCATTGACAGAGAACATTTTTGGACCCAGAGAATTCATTTGGTCAGGACTCTATTTTCTGGATGAATATTTGATATCTATAGTTACAACATCTCATAGAGCCTATCATCACATGCTCTGTGTCTCTTGGATGAGCTAAATGTTTTACTAAAATTTGGAAAAGATGATTACTTCAGACTACATTTCTCAGAATCTTCCAGTCTGCATAATGAATGTAACTTTTCAAAAAGTTGTGCTCTCTCTCACACAAATTGGTTGATGTACAATTTTAAAATAAGGTTAGACATTATACAGGAGACTCATTATTCAAGGACAGCTGTCCCAAACAATGAAAATGTGACCTAACTTAAGCAAATCATTCTCTACAGAAGATGTTATAGGAACATGTACCCAGTGACTATGTTTTGTAAATATAGTTTTCCCCCCCAGCAGCGTGCCAAAAATGGGAAAAGGAAACGTTTCAAAAACGACCAACTCTAAAACATTATTCTATTTGTTCAAAACAGAAACACAGTGATGAAGCCAAGGATTTTTCAGTATGTTAAGGATGGTTCATTCTCCTCTATAATAACTGTTTTTCTCCATAGAGTAGATAAAAATGAATTTGGCAGTGGTTTTGTTGTCTAGTGCCCTGGAGAGTCATTTGACTCCATAAGCTTTCAGCTCCTAAACATAATGCATGTTCACCCAGGAAAGGCATAGGGGAGTAAAATATCCCAACAAATGGTACAATAAACCTCCAAATTCCACTTCTGTCATGACTAAAGTGATGAAAATGTTAGCAAAAGCCGAGACATGTAATAAACCATCATCAATCACATGCCATTATTTCCCATCTGGGAAGCCAGAATACAGACCAAGTCCTGGAAATCTCTCAACAAACATACAGATTACAGAAATGTAAGTATTTCATCAGAACCTGTTAGGCTGAAGGTTTCTGGTAAATGCCTTGTGCAGTTTAAATGAGCAGGCGAGGCCCCTGCTGTATAAAAGCACAGCATGAATCTCTTTCTCCCCTCCATTCCCATCACACTCTTCCCTTCCCCCACCCCAGCCGTTTTGCAGTGTCAGCTTCTCTATGCATGATCTGTTATCTACAATCTGAAAAGAAGGAGAGAAAAAAACCCTGCTCTTCTTTGCAGCTCCCAAGCAAAAGCAAAAAGCCTTCTCAGCCATTCTTTCCTGGGTGAATTCCTCCTTGGATTCTATCTCTGATCATCAATGTTTTTGCACCCAGAACCTTTTCACAGCTATGATCAAATGGGAAAAGAAAACATGCTCACTAGCAGTCAGGGGGTCTTTTAGAAGAGTCCCTAGGAGGCTCCATTTCCCCCTCTTTGTTAAAATGACCCTCAAACGTGCTGACAAAACATGCTAAAATGGGGGGAGGGAAAGGGCATAAGGTTGATTTTTTTTTAAAAAAACAGCAATGCTGTGATTACATATTACATTAGATTATACTTCAAGAAAAGAACACAACATTTATTATAAACACCCTGTGAAAGAATTGGTAACATCGATGGAGTAACTTGTGTTTTTCATGAAGTGGAAAGTTTGTCTGACAAAGTCGTAATTCACTGTGCTCTTTAGACACATTTCTTAGCCAGCTGGTTTAATGCATAGTACACAAATGCAAACTGCTGTCAGTTAGTTGAGACACCACATTTGACCTTTCTAAGAATTTCCTTGAGTCCCATAAGGGATTTTCACAGTTATAAATGTCTCCTTTGAAAAGATGGTCATTCTGTTACAAAATTTTAAATCTGACTATAATGCCCTACACTCAGCTCCTATTAGGATTGTTGGGAAGAGGATTATTGGAATTATTTAAATCAAGCATACCTTATTTCAAGGCACACAGAAAGAGTGTGAATAAATGTGGACAACGATTTAAGAATTTTAAAAAGCCCACTTCTTCTGTGTGTTCATAACCATTTGGCATGTTGGCCATCTGTATCCACCCCCCCACCCAGATCTGCTAAGATGCTCTGCTATTAAAATTAAAAGTCCTTTGATGGTGTGATGTTGAGATCACATGAAAATTGGTAGACATACAGATCTGCAGAGAATGTGTTACAACTACTTTCAGATCTGGTGATTCTTAGCCAAGTATGTGTGTATGTGTGAGAATATCAGGATATTATATGAGGCATGTGTAGTTTGGGGCGGAAAAATGTATTTAGTAATATTACATTGAAATGCAGTGGGAGTGACAAAAATAATAATAAATGAAACCTATTAGTTTAGCTGTGGTATGTCCTATTGTTAGTCCCCAATACAATAGAACCATTCAGTCAATGAGACTTGTCTAGCTGTTGACTCAGTATTCGCCAATTGATCAAATGGGTTTTCTCTAGATGAGGTTAAACAGCAAGACTCAGATCTTAGCAACTCGACCCCTAGAATGGGATGGAGGACTGTGGCATTTTCCCATCTCCATCCATTGTTCCTGTTGCACCCAGAAATGAGGTAACATCACTCTTGTTTTGGGGTTTATACCAAAAACCTGACACTTCTCCCAGTTTTTGCAAGTTTAGAGGGATCAAGAGAATGAAACCACCATGTATCTGTAGTAATTTGGGTGCCTTGGAGGAATTTGGGAGCCCATTAAAAATCAAGTGTTTCTTTTAAATGAGTCTCTGTGTGGTCCTTGGCAATAAAAGAGGCTGCATGTAGTTTGCAGACTATAATTTCTCCAACCCTGTCCTAGTGTAGTTAGTATGGTAAAGTATTCATCTTCCTTTACCTTTATTTGTGAGTTATGCTACAATGGTAGAGTGCTAGATTAGATGTGAGAAGGATCATGGCTACCATTTCTTCCATTGCCATCACAGTTCCAGGGATGGTTTGCTATGGCCCCTGGTAGCCAACCATATGAAGCCCATGACTATTATTTGTCCATCCAACTGTAGAGGTCCTTTTTTTTTTATAATATAAAGAATTTTATTGGTTTAACAAACAAAACATTACATCGTTGAGTTGACAATACATAGACATGAATAACAGTAGGAGATGTGGGGTGTGGGGGAGGGAAGGGGGTGGGGAAAGGGTTGGGTGGGTAATCACATTAGGTTGTACATAAACATTTAAAACAAACGTATTGGTTCACTTCACCCATCGGTATAACAGCGTATAAGTTTAGGGGTCTTGTTGCACTGCTTTATAATCATTATATCCAAAAACCCTTTAAGTTTATATTTTCTTTCTTGTTAATATATTCTACAAAGGGTTTCCACACTTTAGAGAATTGTTCAGTTGGGGTTCCTCTCAATAATTGTGTCAAACGATCCATTTCTGCAATTTCTAATATCTTATACAATATCTCTCTTTCTTCCGTACTTCTCTCCTCTTCCAGTACCTGGCTACAACTATTCTGGCCGCCGTGTTTATATACCACAGAAGTTTCTCCGACTCCTTTCTCATTTGCTTTGCTTCTGTAATATTCAAAAGAAATATTTCTGGTTTTAAATCAACTTTAAACTGCATTATCTCAAAAATCATGGCTTGCATCTTTTTCCAGAATTTGGTCATTACATCACAGGACCACCATTGGTGGAAGAACGTTCCCCATGCCTTCTGACACTTCCAGCATTGATCTTCTCCATTTTTGTATATCCTGGCCAATTGTATTGGTGTAATGTACCATCTGTATAACAGTTTCATCTGGTTTTCTTTTAGTGAGTATGCGTAGTTCTGTTTCAAGTATATCTCCATAGCCTTTCCCAGGCATCCTGGGATATCCTATGGCCTATATTATCCTTCCATTTGTCCATAAATTCTTTTTATTGGTTTTTTCTATTATCTATTCTTTAGTATCAATTTATATAGCTTACTCACTTTTTCCTTTGAGTTTGTAGTAAGATTCTCCCTGCTGGGGTTTGAGTCTCTTCCCAACCTGTCTTTTTGTCTACATTGTATCTTTTGGCTAATTGGTGGTATTGAAACCAATTTAGGTTATATTCCCTAAGTTCTTCCTGTGTCTTCAGAACATAAGTGTTTAGTTCTTTCTTTAAGAGATCTTTATATACTGGCCCGTTTTCCTTCCTTATTTTTATGATTTGAAATGCCTCTAATGGGGAGATCCATTTAGGAATCCCTTTACATAATAAATCTTTATATTTGTTCCATATTTTTAGGAGGGGTGCTTTTATTATATGATTTTAAAATTTTTTGTCTTGTTTGATTTTATCATATATCAGGTAGCCGTGCCAGCCATATTTGTTCTCCCATCCTTCTAAGTTTAGGAGTTTCCTGTCCTTCAAGTTCATCAATCTTTTAGATTGTCCAGACAGTTGGCTTCATAATATGCCATCAAATCGGGAGGCCGAAGCCTCCGTTCTGGGGAGTTCAATAAGATATTTTGTTTTTATTCTCGGCTTTTTCCTGCCCAGATGAAATCAGCTAAATCTGCTTGCCATCTTTTGAACAGGGTTTGATTCTTTAAGATAGGTAGTGTCTGGAGTAAAAAGTTTATTTTGGGGAATATCTTCATTTTGATTACGGATATCTTACCTAGCAGAGATAATTTTAAGGTCTTCCAATTTTTTAGGTTTTCTTTTATTTCTTTCCAAGTTTTTTCATAGTTATTTTTAACTAATTGATAGTTTTTGGCGGTCAAGTTTATTCCTAAATATCTTATTTTCTTTGATATTGGTATGCCGAATTCTTTCTCTATCGCTTCTGCTTCTTTTATCTATATTTTTACCCAAATTTGAGATTTATTTTTATTTAATTTAAAACCCGAAATCTCTCCAAATTTTTCTATTTTCCTTATCCAGGGTCCCATGTTTTCTGATGGGTTTTTGATCATACACGCTAAATCGTCTGCAAAAGCATAATTTTGTACTTTATATCATTTATAGTCAATCCTTTTATTTCTTCATCTTTTTCTATATCTTTTAATAATAGCTCGAGAACAAAGTTGAATATCAGGGGAGAAAGCGGGCAACCTTGTCTCGTTCCCTTCTGTATTTTAATTTTTTTTTATTTTTTGTCCATTAACTATTACGTAAGCTTCCTGGGATTTGTAGATTGCTTTTACTGCTAGATTAAAGTTATATCCTAAGTCTAGCTGTATTAATAGGCACTCAATTGCTTTCCAGCTAATCTGGTCAAAAGCCTTCTCGGCGTCCAAAAATGCCAAGGCAGCTTTTGTATTTATATTTTATCAAATATTCGATTATGTTTATAATGTTACGAATATTGTTTTCATCTGTCTTCCAGGTAGAAACCCTGTTTGGGATTCTGATATCCACCTATTTAAAGTTTTTAAATCTTTCTGCTAATACATTGGCAAATAACTTGTAATCCAAGTTTAGGAGGGAGATCGGTCTGTAATTCTGCACCCACTCTGGGTCCTTCCCTTCTTGTGGATGACCACTATTTCTGCCATTTTCCATGTTTCGAATTTTCCTTTGCTCATAATCTCGTTCATTACTTTCTTCAAGTGTGGAGTTATTGCTTCCTTAAAAGTTTTATAGTAGATTTGCGTTATCCCAACTGGGCCTGGGGCTTTGCCTGGTATTAGTTTGTTTATCGCTGCCGAAATCTCTTCCTCCGAGATTTCTTTATTAAGTACTTCTCTTTCTTTTTCTGTTATACATGTGAAATTAAATTTACTTAAATAGTCATAGATTTTTTTTCTCTATCTGTATTATCTTCACTATATAATTTCTGGTAGTAATTTGCAAATTCGTTAAGAATCTCTTCATCTTTTGTGTAACAATTTCCATCTGAACTAATTTTAGTTATAGCTTTTTTCTGGTCCTTTAATGCTTGATCTAGGGCAGTGGTGAGCGTTGTACTTTAAGGGACTAAAAGCCAACTCAAGAACTAAGAAGGAGAGAGCAGGATAGATTTTGTGCAGGATGAAAATTCAGCTTGGGTAATCAATTTTAGAAATGTAGTATGAAAGTTTGAAGAACTGGGCAAAATCTGAATAGAGAGCAACACATCCTAGGAATCAGGTACAAGCTCTATTGTGCTTTTTGGACTAAAAAAATTGATGTGAAAGAGCAGACGGCAGGAATTCAGAGGCTCCAGAAGCTTGAGGAGTGGACAATGGCAATGATGGCCCAAGCAGAGATGACACATATGAAACTCCGAAGAATAGGGATTAGATTCCTGAATGTGGAACCTGTAAAGGGTTTCCCCCCCCTATAATTGTCCAGATTTTCAGAGGAGCAAAGATAGGAAATATTATTGTAGTACAATAGTAAGCTATCTGACAACATGTTCCTCTAGGCACTCAATAATCCCCTTAGGGTTCTTCCAGATGGGTTGTACAATGTAGATCAGCTGACATCCTGTACTGGGAGACACATGTATAGCAGATAGCTTTGTTTTGGTGCTACAAGTCCCCAAAATGTCTTTTAAATGATGCAATTTTCGCTTTCAGGAGAGCAGCAGGTCAGCAGATGAGCTGCAGTAGTCATCCACGGCCTTGAGGTCAACAGGAAGTCCGTTGATGATGATGTCCTTGTTGCACTGATGCATCCCACTTTCTGTCAATATGGAAATGAACAACTTATGTCCATTGCATGACTTAAAAGATTATGGAGCAAGGACAGGCTGGTAAAGAGCCACAGCCTTCTCAGTGACCAAAAAATGGGTTGCCATAGTGTAAAGGAATATCACTATTGTAACTAATTAACAGAGAGTCAGTGTCGGGGTAGTGATTTGAGCATTAGACAATGACTCGGGAGACCAGAATTCAGTTCCCTGCTTGGCTAGGGAAACCCACTGGGCAGGGCCGTAGCCAGGATTTTGATTTGGGGGGGGGGGCTGAGTTTGGTTCGGGGCTGAGACTGGGTGGAAGAGGGTCTACCCTAGCAAACCTTTTGTATTGTTATCCCAATAACCCCATTAATGTGGGATGTAATGAGCATGGTGATCAGATCATGATTTAAATGGACGTAACAGTTTAAATAATGTACCAGTAATGCCTTTTCGCGGACCACCCTGAGAATTTCAGGGTGGGGGGGGCTGAAGCCCCCTTAGCCCCCCCCTGGCTACATGCCTGCCACTGGGTGACCATGGGTAATTCATATACTCTCTGGCACTGTAAGTCAGCAATGACTCTAAGTCACATAATTACAAAATTCACTAACAGGATGTTAGCCATTATTTGGACCCCCCCCCAAAAAAAACACCCTACTACAACAAATGCTGCAACCTCCTGATACATTTTCCCCATCTAGAGGAGTCCATATGGAGCCCCATACATTTCTCTAAGCAACAACCAATAAGAGCTCTGTATGACCTAGCTCTTTAATATGAGCTATGGCATTCCATGTATTCTTAATGTCCCTCCCTCCCTCCCTCCCTCTGTCTTTCTTTTTTGTTTTTATTTTTAGATTTAGGAAACGGGATGACAGGAACACTGTCAGCAGGGGAAAAGTTGTTCTAACAACCATTCAGGCCAAACAGTGGTGAATCCATAAAGCATAATTTCATGTTAAAAATACTTGACATTTTTTCAACTTAACTTGGCATTCTTAAGAGTGAGCTACTTTGTGACAGTGAACAGTATGTGACTTGCATGTATGCCAGGCTCAGTCTGACTGAACTGCTGCACAAGTCAACTGAAGAACAATACTTTTAAAAGCATTTGTGGAAATATTGTTGGAAAGCACTGTGATGCCTCATAAACAAATTAATAAGCTCAGGGCAGTCTGTGTTTTTCCAATGCTTGTTATGCTTGCAGGTTGTTGGAGACTGAGCACACAGGCATGCCTATGACAGTATGATCTTCCTTGCAAGGAATTCAAATCTTCTATCTTTGCTGTGGAATGAGGAAGGAATGCTGTTATAGCAGAATGGTAACATGCAGGAGGGGAGTAACACTGATCTTTCAAACCATTCTACTGGCTCCCAGACAGGTTGGTGCTTACAAGAGTTGTGTTCTTAGAAGGGACATTTGAATTATTAGTACACAATCAAGCAAGTGTGCAGCAGCACATGCCTACCAGCTTTCATCATGGTTACCACTAAAGATTAAGAGGTACACTTGCTGGTAAGCATGCGCACAGAAAGAGATTCCCATTTTTTTAAAAAAATGTAAAAATACATGTGAGCAGTGATCTGGGCAGCTTTCATAGGAGTAGTTATTTGGAGATGCACCCAGAAGACTGTAGGATGAATGCAGTTTGACACTGCTTTAAATGCCATGGATTCGAAGAAATTATAGTTTTACAAAGTCTTCAGCCTTCTCTGCCAAAGCATGCTGGTGCCCCACCAAACTACAAATCCCCCCAAAAAACCATGGCAGTGGTGTCAAACAATGAATTCTACAGTATACAGGCAACTTGGGATAAATTTAGAGGACTCCGTCTAGCAATGAAGCAAAGGAACTAGTGTCTAAATAGTACCTTCAGGATCCCTACCTAGATGTAGTATAGTGGCTAATGTGGTGCAGTAGTTTCAAGTTTGGAATAGGATTCTGGAAATCGGAGTTTGAATCTCCATTTGGTCATTGGATGATCTTGGCCAATGGCCTCATCGGATGGGATACTTTTCGGTGGCGTGCACCAATTCCTTTATAGTTTTATGATGGGGCATGCTGGCTTCCATCCCATGACATAGGATTACTTCCCGCAGGGCTCTGTCATAAAACTATAGAGCAGTGGTTCTCAACCTGTGGGACCTTAGATGTTTTGGCCAATAACTCCCAGAAATCCTAGCCAATTTACCAACTGTTTGGATTTCTGAGAGTTAAAGGCCAAAACATATGGGGACTCACAGATTGAGAACCACTGCTATAGAGGAACCGGCACATGCCATGTTACATTGGATCAATAGGGGGAAGCCAGGTGGTGGATGCTTCCTCCCATGGGATGAGGTGGGGGGAAGCCAGGCAATGTGGGACATGGGGGGACTGCTTCTCCACATTCTCTTCTGGGCGCCAATGGATTCACCACAATGCGTGGTGATTCCTGTGGCCCATCTGATGAGGTGTAAATGTGTCAGCCCCAGAGGAAGGCAAAGGCTGATCTTTCTTTGAACAAATCTTGCTAAGAATCAGGTATGCTTTATAATCACCATAAGTCAGAAACAATTTGAAGGCACACAGCAAAATCAACAGCCTAGGTACAGTATGTGGGCATTAAATGTTTTTGCGTTACTTTTGCCATTGCCTCTAATAGATCAATGCTAGACTCATCAAAAATAGTTACTGACAAGGAAATCTTAATGCAATACAGCATTGATCATAACATGCTTTTTAGTTTAATCATTTACAATTATTATTTTTCTGGCTTTGTAACAACAACAATAACAGTATGTTCAAGGCAGTGGGGTTGTTTATCAGTGGGCTAATGAATTTACTCTTGATTTTAATCTGAACTTTAATGGAGCTATCTAAAATGCAGGCTTCTGTACCATCCTTTAACTATGGTTAAAACCAATAGTTGCTACTGCTTAGAAACGGAAATCCCTATTGGTTTTGATCTAATGTGTGTCTAATCTGCCATCTTGACTATAATGAGGGCACTGGGGGAGTAGCTGATGTTTCAGCAGCATAATGGCTGGTAGACCTGGAAGTTAAGCTGGTTTGAGAAAAAAAGCAAAAAAATTATTTTTCTGTTGTCTTCTTTTCATCCTAGCTCAAATGTTTCAAAATTAGCACTTGAGTTGTTTTTTTTTTATTTTTAAAAAAACGAACAGGGCAAGAAAGTTGCATCTGTCATGATGCTAGTGGAATAACTCATAGCTCTGTATGTGTGTGTATTTGCACTTATATTTGTCAATGTGTGCTGGTAGTACTGTGAGGCACTACTTCAGATCCACTCCATGTACTTATCTTTGTAAATGAATGTGCAGTTGCCATCTGTTACTGAAAAGACTAACACATCTTTATACAATAAGCTGATTCCAGCAGCTCCTTGACTTTTCCCTTCCTGTGAGAGCCTACTGCTTTGAAATTCATAGGTATATTTTCTTAGGTATTCCAATCTTTAAATATTTTGCTTTCAATTTTTGTCTCAGCAACCATAAAATACAGAAATGGTATACTGCTCAGTGACATGCCTCTGAAACTGGTAGCCTCCTCCATTTAGGCCATACATTTAGTACGTCTGTTTCTGCTTACATGGGTCATATTTGACCTATATTTTCACTGCAAACTGTCATTGCTATTTGTTTGTTTATATTCCTTCTATTTATATTTAAACTTTTAAAAAAATGGATTCAGGAAAATCAATTTGAGATGGCTTGCAGGGCTTTTATTCATTAAGTGGTCCTAATCCCTAGAAGCCACTTACATCTATGTGACTGCATTGTGGGAAATTGTATTCAGTATCTTCTTGTTTCATTAAAAACATGGATATATTTAATATGTCCCCACAGAATACCATTTCCCTTGCTGTACAATAGTTATAGTAACAATAACAATAACAATTTATTTCTAGCTCTCCCTCTCTCCCTGAAGGGACTCGGGGTGGTTTACACACACAAAAAGGCAAGGATTCAGTGCCTCAGGTGAGTACAAACATATCAAAATAATACAAATAAAGCAACAGTAATAACAGTGAGCTTACAACAAATAATTAAGCATTGTGATGAAAAATAAAACAAAACAATCCAATAAGACATAGTTAAATAAAACATAAGAAAACATTCCACAAATACCCTAAAAGCAATTTAAAATACAGTTCATTTGAAATGTGACGTGGCAGTCATATAGTACAAGTGGGACTAGCCAGCATTCTAAGTAGTTAACATGTCTTAGTACTCCTCTACTTAAGAACATAAGACCATAAGAAGAGCCATGCTGAATCGGACCTTAGCCCATCTAGTCCAGCATTCTGTATCACACAGTGGCCCACCAGTTGTACACGGGGATCTCGAGCAGAAGGGAGGGCAAAACCCTGACCTGCTCCCCCGACCCCCACAACCAGTACCCAGGGAAATCCTGCCTACCCCAACCAACTCCGAGGTGGCACTTGAATGTCCTTTTCAGTAACTACCGATACACTTGGTATCCATGAATCTGTCTAATCCTGCCTTGAAGTTGTTCAGGCTGACAGCTGTCACAACCTCTTCTGGAAGTGAGTTCCATAACCCAATGACCCTCTGGGTGAAGAAATATTTCCCTTTATTAGTCCTAATTTTCCTACCTTGGAGCTTCAGGGAGTGCCCTCTAGTCCTAGTGTTTTGTGACAAAGAAAATATTTTTTCTTTATTCACCTTTTCTATCCCATGCATGATTTTATACACTTCGATCAAGTCACCTCTTAAACGCCGTCTTCATATGCTAAAGTGCATAAGCGTATGTTTAGAAGTTTCTTAAAGGAGAGGAGGGTGGGGGCCATTTTTACTTTGTTAGGGAGGGAGTTCCAGAGATGGGGAGAAGGCCCCCCTCTCTTATTCTCACCAAACGAGCTTGTGACTGAGCTGGGACCGAGAGGAGGGCCTCCTCTGTTGACCTCTGTGCATGGGATGGTCTGTATAGCAAGATACGATTAGATAAATAGCCGGCACCCGAACTGTTTAGGGCTTTATAGATATCGACCATTACTTTGTATTTAGCTTAAAAGCGGACTAGCAAACATGTGGAGTTGCTGCAGCATGGGAGTTGTCCTTTCATCATATGGCGCTCCAGTTAGCAATCTAGCTGCCGCTCTCAGTCATTGGAGATAACTTCATCTACATCAGAGGCAAGGAGCACTCCCCTGTTGGCCAGTGAGCGCTGCAGTCCGGCCCCAACAGGGAGACCTCCTTGATGACACGGGAGCTTGGCCAATCATAGCCAAGCCGGGTCCAGCTGGGGGCGGTGAGAACTTTTGAATTTTAACTGTATAAAAATGCTTGTTTTTGTCATGTATGATATCTCAGCTTATTTTGACAGGATACTGTGGGCTGAGATCTCAACTAGCTGACTAAATAAAATACTTCGGTGGCTTCTTCATCATCTTAGTGAGCATTATATCAGAACATCGGCTTCTCTTTTAGCTCGCCAGGCACATGGACTCACAAAACGGCTGTTGACTGGTACTAGTGGCCACTAAACAGACCCAGTATCCACGCCTTCAGGTTCCAGTATCCACGGTCCAGGTTTCACCATCCACGGTCGTTTCAAATTGCTCCATTTCAGTAGCAGTAATACTAGTAGTTATAAATATATTTGTTACCTGCCTTTCTTTGCAGCTTGGGTGAAGGTACAACACAGTTGAGCATCCTTTATTAGCTTGAGCATCGCTTATTTGGAATTCTGAAGTACTCCAAAATTCACTGAGAAAGTGAGACCTTTGCTTTCTGATGGTTCAATATACACAAACATTATTTCATTCACAAAGTTATTAAAATATTGTGTAAATATTGTGTATGAAACATGAATAAATTTTGTGTATTGTGTATTTGTGTAAATTATTTAGACTTGGATCCCATTTCCAAGATATTTCATTATGTAAATATATGCAAGCACATGTATTCCAGAATTCCACCAAATCCTAAAACTAAAATATGTCTCGTTCCAAGCATTTTGGATGAAGGATACTCAACCGGTTTTCTGAATTGTAGCACATAGGTATATGGATCTCCCATGCAGTCATACCTTGAAAGGATTGCATCCCATAGCGTTTTCTTGTGCAGTGCCTGAATTTTGAGGAATTCTGGGCCAAGCAGGTCATTAGATCCCCTTTTCTCTGACCCTTCTGCTCATAATGATGACTACTCTTGTTACTATGAACTTCTTTCTTTGTTTCCCCTTCTTGCCTGCAAGGCAGTGAAATATATGCTGCAGACATTTCCTTCTTGACCCTTCTTGTCCTTTTCTTAAGTACTTCTTATGTTGGCTGGATAAAAGGTAGCACTGTTCTGAAATCCAGGCTCTGTAGCTTTGCCATGTAAAAGGACATTCATTCGAAAGAGGAGTTAGAAAATAATGATCTCATTAGAATAGGGTTTTAGTTACGTAGGGCTTCTTTTCTCTACTGAAGATTAAAAACGCACTGGCAACAAACAATAGTCATTTAGAAAAAGAACTCACAGCAAAATTATTATCTCTTATCCCCCCACCCCGCTCTGCCCTTTAAGAACATTGTCAGAAATTGATCTTCTCAACCACTGATGATTTCCAACAAAGACAAATCAGGAATGTTAACATTTGGGAGAACCTGAAGCTTGAAAGATTAATTTTATCTTGATCCTCCAACACATTCCCCAGGCTAGCAGTTTTCACTAATTATTCATGACATCATTTATATAACATTTTACTGTCATCTTTTTTGTCCTTACAAGCCTGTAAGGTAGAGTACGAATAATCCCATTTTTATCAGTGAGAGAATACAAAAGGCTGCCTTTAAGTTTCTCTACATGATTTTATTGCTTGAAACATTAAATCTTTACAACACTTAGTGATTTATTCTGGGACGCCTTGTTTCCTGTTTACATAGGGATATCTAATCCACATTGAAGGAAAACTTTAATATGGCTGGTGATACAGTGCACAGCTACTGTACCTTGACTTTCAATTACATTAAATCCCATTATAATCACTTTCTTTATAACAAATCCTCTTTTACACCTGAAATGATTTGCTCCCATGAGAGGATGGCTATATTCTTCCCAATCAAAAACAGTGCAATTCTAATGGAAATGAACAAACTGCACAGAGTACTGGCAGACTTTCATATGTTTTCTTTCCTGGAGTTCACTGATTTACAGAAAAAAGGGAAAAATTCTAGACACATCCAGCTCTATGTTAGAGGTCTTAACACAGAGCAGAGCATCTACATCACTCCTGTGTTATCTTGCAAAATCATCTTGTGTGGATAATCATCACTGTCCAAAGACAGGTCAAGTACAGGTTATCTAAGGACTGTTATTAGAGAGCTGACTGTTTTTTTCTGAGAACTGAAGTGAGAACTGCAAGACATTTGTAAAGATGACCTATGGAGTAAATAAACTATCACTCTTGTTTGTGACACGAACATGTCTGCAGTAGGGTGAGAGGCTATGTTTAAAAATAACAGGTGAATTTCTTGGAGTAATATAGAGGATTATCTCTTGCCAAATGTCTTCACAGTGATCTAAAATGGAAAAAGGAGAGTTGAGAAAAATATTTCTAATTAATTGGTTTCTAAAATATATTAGTCACTTCATAGTTAAAAGCTCCCAGGGATAAAATTATAACACACTGAATTAAACACAAATAAAATTTATAATGCAAATTATACAATTAAAAACAAATCATACAATTAAGCACAACAAATCTGTATACAATGAAAAACAATCAGTTAAAACAACAGACAATTAAATGCAGCAGAGAATAAAACAACAACCACAAAAATCTAAATATACCATGGACATGAAATTCCTTTAGTAAAGGTAAAGGTTTTCCCCTGACATTAAGTCTAATCATGTCCGACTCTGGGAGGGGTTGCTCATCTCCATTTCTAAGCCAAAGAGCTGGCATTGTCCGTAGATGCCTCCAAGGTCACGTGGCTAGCTAGCATGACTGCAGGGAGTGCCATTATCTTCACACAGAAGCAGTACCTATTTGCATGTTTTTGAACGCCTAGGAAGCTGGGGCTAATAGTGGGAGCTCACTCAGCAAGTTCAGCACCTCAGTGGTTTAACCCACTGCACCACCAGAAACACGATATTGGAATAAAAATACATGAGGACTAAAGGGTGAAGAGCATTGATATGTCTTCGGTAGAGAGTTTATGGATAAGAAATGAGGCTTCTCTATGAAGACGGCAAAATGAGGGCACTGTGCCCCCAAATAAGAATCCTGCCACCCCCTGAAACTTCCCATGTCCCCAAATTTCTAGCATTATAGTAATTTAACATTGCAGCTGAACTTTCAGCAATACCTTTTAGGCATTTAAATAAAAGGGACACACATTACCAAGAAAATACGTAAACAATAACTATTAAGAGTGGATAATTTTCAGTGTCTTACTCTGCAGTGTTAGAAATTTGGGTAATGAGGAGAAATTTTATTGGGAGGTATAATTGCTATGGGAGGGAATGCCCTTACTTTGATCCTAGTGTAGCTACACCCCTAGCAGTGGTGCTACTATAGAACAGAACTGCTCCTTCTCCCTGTTCCCAAGTAGGTAGATACTGGGTTTGTTTCGTACAGTCGTCTAAAATAAATTGAGAGTGCTTGCTTGATGACTAATATTGAATGGATGACTACTTTAGGAGGACACAGACACACTAGTGAAGTTTCTAATCCCTGTTATGCTTGCAATGATGTCATCAAGAATGTGAAATTTCAATGTTTCAAAGCTTTTGGGACTCATAATAATATTAGCTGACTGAAACATCAAATGTCTTTGTAAACTGTGAAATCTCTGCTCAGAATATAGGCATTTTGCAAAATCTCTTGGTTGTTAAAACTAAGTTCAATATTGAACATCTGGTCTACCAATTTAGAGATAAAAGAAATGTATGCAGGGAATGCCCACTGATGTCTCCCCATGTTGTTTTCAAGTAAAACAAAGCAAAGCACATTTTCAGTATCATTTCTGACATTCTTTTCTGTTGAATTCCCACAGATAACGATCTCAGAGTAAAAATAAAAAAGGGAAAAAGAAGAAGCGATGTCCTGTAAAGAACCAAGTGTTCTCTACACATAAAGTAAATAATTTAGGCTCTATAAATAGCAATACATTTTAAAAACATGTGTAAATAAGCTCAGTGTGCTCAGAAGTATATTAGAGAAAGATGTTTAATAAATATTCAATGATAAAGGCTACAAAAAATTTCCAATAAATAACCATTCTATGGATTCACTGGCTACCCAGCCTGCACTTTTTCAGTCTACATAGAGTTAGGCTTCTATGGATAATGTCTAGGTTGTGGTTTAGGACCTTATCACATTGCCTAATGGATTCATCACACAATGTGGTGAATCCATGGGGTTCCATTGGGGGGAGGGTGTGGAGAACCTGTTGCTCCATGCCCTGCATTGCCCAACTTAACTGGGACCCCATCCCATGGGGGGGGGGGGGAGAACATCCGCCACCCCGCTTCCCCCATTGTTCTTCAGGCAACATGGGAAGCCTCCTGTGTTGCTATGGTGGCAGTGTATGCTGCTTGTGCTCCCCTTTTGGCACGGATCCCAGCAGGAAGTACACATGCATCGTGTAATGGGCTCTGTGCTGAAAGGGGAGAACTTGCAGCCTATGATGGGCAAAGTAGCCAATCTGATGAGTTCATTTATCACGTTTAGGGAAAAGGTAGATGTTGCTGGACTTCAATTCTTATCAGTGCCAGCAAGCTTGACTAACGCCAAGGGAGGATAAGAGTAGTAAATCATAAACACAGATCCACAACCTGAGCTAAAACATGGCTTGTTTGGAATGGGTGAACCAATCCATTTTCATCAAGGCAACAAACAACAATGAGCAGCTTCTGAGACCCCAAAGGCTGTTTATTTAACTTGACTAAATACTTGAAGGACCATGTGCCAGGAGACATGGACCCTAAGGAGGCATAGCAGATATTCCTGATGGAAAAAATACATTTTGTGAATATATGTGTGTATATGTCTCTCTCTCTCTCTCTCTCTCTCTCTCTCTCTCTCTCTATATATATATATATATATATATAGGACATGGTTAGGTTCAGTCAGAATCTTCATAATTCGGAATAAATTTAGAAAGATTTGCTTTTTGAAGCAATTTTGAAGTTTTTAAGGAAATCAGAAGTCCCTTTGCCCTTCCAAAGCTTTCCCCACCATTTCTGTTCCGAAGCAGTGAGTCGGAAATTATTCAGCATTTCAGGGGGGCGCCAATGCCCAAGGGGTGCCCCCGTTGCCAACGCCCGGGCATGTCTGTCTCCCAGCATTGGCAAGTGCGCGGGGAAGAGGCCCTGGGAGTGCGCATCCAAGGGGCCGTGCTTCTCCAGTCCCTGGGTGTGCGCTCCCTTTCCCCCACGAGTGCACATCCAGGGGCCGTGCTCCACCGACCGGCCACTGGGCCTCCTCAGCTAGTTGACCTCACTTATGGTGAAGGCGCCTCTGGCTGAGTGAAGTGGCTGGCAAGTGTGCCCGCCACTGCTTCCCACCTCCTTCCTCATGCTTCTTCTGTCCTTCCTGGGCCCAGTTGGGGCCCAATGGAGCATCTGGCCTATGCCATGCAGCTCCCAAAGGTCGCCTTTGGCTTCCTTCCTCACGCTGGCCTGCACTGGGCACGGAGGTATTATTATTATTATTATTATGGCTGGGTGGCCATCTGTCAGGGGTGCTTTGATTGTGCTTTCCCTCCATGAAGGCAGAAGGGTTATTATTATTATTATTATTATTATTGAGGCTGGGTGATCATCTGAAGTCTAGGCAAGCGTTTTAAAACAGAGTGGTGAATTTTCTCCCTTTGCTGTCCCTCCTGGTTCAGTCTTACGCCAGATAAGCTGTTTTAAACCAGCATGGATGAATTTCCTCCCTTTGTTCCCCTCCCTTCCGGAGTAAAACAACTACCTTCAGAGTAAAGACTACCCAATGAAACAGGAAATAACATTGTGAAATCATTATTCGGAATTTGGAAGTCTTGGAAGTTTCAGAAAGTTTTGAACATTTTTTTCTGTGAAAATCGGAATTCACTTCCGAACCAAACCACCAGCGCCCCCTAGATCCATGATGAGTTTTGAACCAATAATCTTTAAAATACATTGGTTCATTATTAACTAACAAATCCCTGCTCATAGTTAATTAATTACTATAGTATCACTCATTATTCCGCCACAACGTTTCATTATATACACCCCTCCTGGATTTATTTCAGTTGAGAAATTCTGTGATATTGACTGTCTCATTAGTTGTGATGTTTGGATGTTTTCTCTACATTTAGCAGTCTTCTAGCAGCAAATTTATTTATTTAAAACTTTTGTGCCCCGACCTTCTCACCTCTATCGAGGGACTCAGACTGGCATAACAGCAAAAATTCAATGCTATACCATTTAAAAACAAGTACAACAACATATTAAAATACATAAAAACCCAGCATAAAACCACATCGCCATTAAAACAATTCCACTCAATCTGTAAACGTGGTCATACATTCAGACAATAGCCAATCTCAGCCTATTCTGGGAAGGTTTGGTTCCACATCCAGGTCTTCACCAGCCTCATAAAGGACAGGGGGCAGATCTAGCATCACTTGGTAGAGAGTTCCACAGCCGAGGGGCGACCACAGAGAAGGCCCTGTCTCTCGTCCCTACCAGCCGCGCTTGCAAAGCCGGCGGGACCGAGAGCAGGGCCTCTCCGGAGGATCTTCATGTTCTTGATGGTTCGTAGGGGAGAATCCGTTCGGACAGGAAAACTGGGCCAGAACCGTATAGGGTTTTGTAGGTTTTATTCTTTAAAAAATCTGGTGGGAGGGGGAATAGGGGAGAAAAAGGGCTTTGAAGGGCACATTTTGCCAACTCTGACTTAAAACCACAGCACATTTGCAACCTGTGAACTGTAGTTTGTGTTATTTCTGAATTCACAGGCTATTGACAAACAACACTGGGTATCACAGCAAGAGCTTCTGAATTATAAATCTTGGAGTTAATTTATTAAACTGAATTCTGAGCCTATGGGAAACAAAAACAGACAGGTGTCTCAAAAGGACACTTTTCCCCCACACTGGAAACTTTCCTTGTTTCTACATGTGGAAACTCTACATTCTACATAAGTGTGAGTTTATTAAATTAGCACTTGCATAAGTTTCACTGATTCAGTGGCTCAACTCCAATTGCAGCTAACAATTGGCTTCAGACCTTAAGATCAGAGTTTCACAGCACAGCCAACCTGGAAAGCCTGGGTGAAGTATAGCATATCTTGCAAGCATTATATTAAGGTATTGTGCTTTGACATCTCTTAAAAATTGGGAAGTGAGAATTTCAAAGTATTAGACAAAATTGTAAAATATGGAGAACATAAGGAGAAGGCTTACTTTAAGTTACTATAGGGAAAGTGTTGGTTGTTGAACAACAAGCATGGTCCGCTCCAATGCTCAAGAAAATCACATGGATATATTCTGGGGAAGTTGATTTGCAGGCAGCATTGTATGCCTATAGCAGAAACTTTGTTTACTAACTCATAGGTTGCTAGTACAGTTGTTTCAGAATTGGCTTGGTGTCCTTGTATTTTGCATCAGCCATTGTCTCTAAACCAATGCTTCCCAAAATTCTGTGATATTGCTTCTGGGGGGTGGTGATGGTGGAGAGAGGAGGCACTGGAATAATCCAGAGTAGTGGGAGTAGCCTGGTGTGTGACTTTGGGATTGGGGGGGGGGGGGATCAAATAAAAAATAAGAGGGCAGTGGAAACTTACAAAGTGAAAAACTGTTCATACATATTTGATCTGCTATGTAACATAGTTATTACTCCCCCCCCCCAATGAACACATAAAATGCAATTTATAACCAGTCAGTGGTTAAGTCCACCATCAAGTTTTTACAAGCATGTTGCACCCCAGGCCTGGAAACACCTATGACCACAGCACCACACAAAAGTCCAGAGTATAAGGAAACTGTTTATTGTAGCATTAAGGGATAATCAAACAGTAATCCAAATGTTTCACGTAGATTCTAAGGTAACACAGTCCAGGAATAGCCAAAAAAGTCACAAGTACAGCATAAGTCCAAAAGCAAAAGGTATACTTTAAAACTTGAGCAGGAATACCAAAACAAGAATATAGAAAACTTCCAAGATACTTAAATTCAAAACCAAGGCTTGTCTTTGAACAAGAACCAAAGAACTCAGGCCTAGCTTCTCACTCGAATGCTACACTGCCTGAACTAACCCTTACGTAAATAACTTGCCAATTAATAGGCATCCATGAAGTCATTTCTTTTCCCATGAATTTTCTCCCCAACTTTCCCACAAAAGTGCTCTGACCACGCTGTCTATGTTCTGCTCTAATCTGTAAATGAAGACCTTTGTTGATCTCTGTAGCTCCAGGTGTTTTTCCCTGGGAGGCTTCCGTATCACTTAGCTCTTTTCCTGACTCCTTATCTAATGTTGCAGGTTCTGGCTCCTCTGACTCAACTTGAAGCACTGCACTTTCCGAGTCAAGTTTTTCTCAGAGAGAACCATCATTTCTCTGACTTGAATTTTCATCATTTTGTGCCCCAGGAAGACCCACAAGAAATCCCACAATCCCCTCTAAATAATCACTGAACCCGTCAGCGTCAGGCTGTATTACAACAAAGCAAGTGTTGGCAGGCGAGTGTGTTGAGTATTGTCTGGAAATCCACAATGCATCGGCGAGAATATGTGCATGTAATGACTTGTTTACAATATATTAAATCAGCAACACCTAAGTCCAATTTAGACTGTTTCTGAATTGTGTGACAAGCTGTTAATAATAGTGAAAGTGCAATAAGTATTAAGATTTTTAAACTCATGCTGCTGACAAAATAGAGCATTAATTAACTGATAGCAATGCACCAAGTTCTTTCTTTACCATGTTGTAGCATGTAGGTGGAAATATAGATTAGATACATAAAAGAATGTGAATTTGTCACTGCATTTTTCTGTCTGTTTGCTTAAAGAAGGTAGATTTTCAGGGGAGCACTGAGTAATTTTTTTCTGAAAAGGGGGTAGTTTTATTTATCTATTTATTTCATACATTTGTACCCAGTCCTTCTCATTCCCGGGACCCAGGGCGGCTTCACAACAAGCCAAATACGTTTGAGAATATTTGTTCTAAACCAAATACAAGGGCAGTCTCAAATGAGGAATATCACAATAATCTAATTAAAAGTTACTAACACATTGATATAATACGTAGTCAGCCTGTCTTTGTCCATAGAGACCAGTTGCCATACTTGCCCCTTATTGGTTTAATGTAATAGTGGTGAATCTAGGACATTTTCCAATCTCTGCATCTTCCTATTTGGAGAGTGCAGCTTCTTTTGGCATAGGCACACTCCAATTTTCATACAGCATCCACCTTATTGGGATTCAGTTTCCTTCACAGCAGCCAGGCCCTGGGCCACATATGGAACATATGGAACTTCAGTTAGATAACTAAATTATATCTTGCAACTCACAAATTTAATAGAGATTTTCCCCAGAACATCATGTTAAAATTAAATATTACAGAATGGTTACAATGTTTTGTGGGTGTGAATTCTTTGACATCAGATGGAATTGACATCCATTTTTTTAAACTTTAGATGGGTGACTTGTAATTGGAATACTTTGGACTGATGTTTTAGCCTGAACCTAAACTAAACTGCTTAGACAAGAAACTATTGAAATGATTTATGAAACCCAGGTTCCGAGGGAATAACTTGCCCAGCAACACACATTAAAAAACTTAACTTAGTCCTTGTTTTATCATAGTTTTCAAAAATGTGTTGTTTTAATATTACTTGCTCTACAAATTCCAGCTTTTTGTATTTTTTTTAATAATAAGGTCAAATCAAATGAAAAAATAATGAATTTGCTCTTGCAAATTATAGCATACTTGATCCTATGACTCATGGAAATTAAACATATAATTAAAAGAAACATAGATATTCCTTGATTACCATAATATTTTATCACACATAATTGAAAACATATGAAACAATGTAACAAGGCTTGTTACATGATTCTTTTTGATAGGAAGTTTTTTTGTAGTCAGATTGATGGAATTCCTCCTTTTCTAAGTAGTGTCTGAAGAATGAGACATCTCCAAGAAGACACTCTATTATCAACAGCTCTGCTCTAGTTATATGGACTCATGGCTGTGGTTTCTTTAAATCTATCCATCTGGATTAGTCTTTCTCTATTCCTACCTCTTTATGATGCGGCCAAAGTATAACACCTTCAATTTAGTAATTTTGGCTGCTAGGGAGATATTGCTAACAACAAGGCAGCAGGAGACGACAGGATCCCAGCTGAACTGTTCAAAATCTTGAAAGATGATGCTGTCAAGGTGATGCATGCCATATGCCAGCAAATATGGAAAACACAAGAATGGCCATCAGACTGGAAAAAAAATCAATTTATATCCCCATACCAAAAAAGGGAAATGCTAAAGAATGCTCATACTTTTGTACAGTGGCACTTATTTCTCATGCCAGTAAAGTAATGCTCAAGATCCTGCAAGGAAGACTCTAGCAACACATGGAGAGAGAGAGAGAGTTGCCAGATGTACAAGCTAGGTTTAGAAAAGGCAGAGGAAAAAGAGACCAAATTGCCAGTATCTGCTGGATAACGGAGAAAGGCAGGAAGTTTCAGAAAAAACATCTATTTCTGTTTTATTGACTATTCTAAAGCCTTTGACTGTGTGGATCATAATAAATTGTGGCAAGTTCTTGGTGGTATGGGCATACCAAATTACCTTGCCTCTCTCCTGAAGAATCTGTATAATGACCAAGTAGCAACAGTAAGAACTGACCATGGAACAACAGACTGGTTCAAGAGTGGGAAAGGCATATGACAGGGTTGTATACTCTCACCCAACCTATTCAACTTGTGTGCAGAACACATCATGTGATGTGCGGGGCTTGATGAATGCAAGGCTGGGGTTAAAATTGCTGGAAGAAATATTAACAACCTTAGATATGCAGATACCACTTTGACGGCCAAAAGTTAGGAGCAGCTGAGAAGCCTTCTAATCAAGGTGAAAGAAGAAAGTGCAAAAGCTGGGTTGCAGTTAAACATACCCTCCCCCAAGATTATGGCAACCGGACTGATTGATAACTGGCAAATAGAGGGAGAAAACATGGAGGCAGTGACAGACTTTGTATTTCTAGATGCAGACACAGACTGCAGCCAGGAAATCAGAAGACGCTTACTTCTTGGGAGGAGTGTAATGTCCAATCTCGATAAAATAGTGAAGAGTAGAGACATCACACTGGCAACAAAAATCCGCAGAGTCAAAGCAATGGTATTCCTCATAGTCACTTATGGATGTGAGAGCTGGACCATAAGGAAGGCTGAGCGAAGGAAGATAGATGGTTTTGAACTGTGGTGTTGGAAGAAAGTTCTGAGAGTGCCTTGGACCGCGAGAAGATCCAACCAGTCCATACTTCAGGAAATAAAGCCCGACTGCTCATTGGAGGGAAGGATAGTAGAGGCAAAGATGAAGTACTTTGGCCACATAATGAGAAGACAGGAAAGCTGAGAGAAGACAATTATGCTGGGGAAAAAGGAAGGAAAAAAGGCAGAGGGGCCTATCAAGGGGAAGTTGGATGGATGGTATCCTTGAAGTGACTGGCTTGACTCTGAAGGAGCTGGGGAATGTGACGGCTGACAGGGAGCTCTGGCATGGGATGGTCCCTGAGGTCACGAAGAGTCGGAAGCGACTGAATGAATGAACAACAACAGGGAGATATAATGGCTTATTTTTAATAGTCTATGGTAGACACAGAACTACTAGTTTTCTTCATCATCCAGATCTCACTTGTTTACAAAGCGATGAGAACAATCCACAGTGATTTCACTGAACAATGCTGATATCATGAAAAATGCACAAACATTAAAAACTTCTGAAAATGGTTTTGGACTTTACATGGTCATTGTGTTTGTTATGAATCTACAGGCTCCCAAATGCATGTATAAAGGAACATTAGGGCATTCATCCGTCATTCATATATTCTGGCTGATGCATGAAGTAGCATAACACTGTTGTACATACTGCCATAACAATATACAGAAGGGTCAATGTTTAAGATGTCAACAGAGCAGAAAGCCAAGTGTGGATTCAGGAAAATGACTGTAGCCTATTTATGCTCCCATTTTACTTCATGAAAGTCAATGAGATTTTTTTTCACTAGTAGATTAATTTGAAAGGAAACACACATGGAAGCTTCAATTTCTTTTAGTTGCTTCTTTGACAAGATGGGATAAAATTCTTGCAGGAAAAAAGCAAACCAGAGGCTAAAAATATGATTGATTAAAGCAGAAAAGGTACTGAGGCTCCTACTACTAATATTATTATTACCACATTAATTCAAATGCTCTTTTATGACTAGAAATGCTAACAGCAGCCCAGAGGCCAAATCTAACTTTCTATACAATTTTATTTGTATCTCCTCCCCCAAAAGTTTCTATAAATTTTTAATCAATGTGAGATACATATCTAATTGTAAAGATGAAGATGTGCATACTACATTGCTGTGAAATCCTTATCACCAAGAAATACCATCTTTATTACTGAGCCTGAAAACTTGAGAAGAGGCCAGTTGTGTGTCATAATAAGCTCCTGGCCACTATCAGACAAAGCCAGAATGGGTCAACAGTTGTATAGAACCGACGTGGGAAGGGAGAAAAGCGCTTCCAAGCTGCGTTTGTTTAACAGGGCTCCTGGCCCAGGTTCCTCTCTCTCGTGGGAGCGAGGGACCTGGGCTAGGAGCCCTGTTAAACCCGGGTTGGAAGTGCTTTTCTCTCTTCCCACATCAGTCTGACGTGGGAAGGGAGAAAGCGCTTCTACGCCGCGTTTGTTTAACAGGGCTCCTGGCCCAGGTCCTCTCTCTCGCAGGAGAGAGGGACCTGGGCTAGGAGTCCTGTTAAACAAATGTGGCTTGGAAGCGCTTTTCTCCCTTCCCACGTCAGAGAGGCTCAAGGCATTGGAGAAGGAAAAGGAGAAGCACCTCAGACTGGCGGCATGGCTCCTCCCACGTCTCCCTGTCATTCGGCTCTCCCAGGTCCTGATCCAATGTGCTTTCCCCGGCTCCGCTTCCCAGCCCCCAAGAGATGGAACCAGCTGTCAAAGAGGGAGCTGGCTGGCAGTGAGTCTGATTTTTTAAAATAATTTCTTTCCAAAAATGGCAGGCCATGGCTTCGAATTACCAACTTCACGTCCAGTTTGCTTATATCGCTTCAAAACCATTTCTTAAGTGAGTTAAATACAAATTTATTCTGAATTTCAGACCATTACGACTAACCTAACCAGGCATATTAGCTAGAATAGAAGCTCTTTCCTTGACTGGCCACACTGGATTCATCACTGAGATGAGATGTTGTTGTTATTTGTGTTCAAATTGACCTTGGTTTGTGGAGATCCTATGAATGAGACACTTCAAAGATCCCTGGAATCCCAATATCCTATCTTCTAATTGCTCAGTGGCTTCCATGATTAAACCAATCTACGCATTTTATAGTCTTCCACTTCTCCTACTGCCTTCCACTTTACCAACCATTGACTTGGCCAGCAAATTGCTTTATTTAATGATATGTCCAAATTCCAGCAGATTCCAGCTTAGTCATCTTGTCATCTACTAAGAGTACAGTTTATTTGCTCTAGGAGTGTATCTTCCAATAATAAATGTCTAATTTTATTAATCCTCTACCATCAGAACTCTATTTTAGATAGCAAGCCTATTCATGTTTATTCAGAGGTAAGACTAATGGGGTTTTCTCCTTCAGAAGTATCCATATTATTGCCACATTACCATGTAGAAAACAGTTGTATATTCCTTTAAGGTGTGCATGAGATATTTTTCAGTTGCACACTGAAGTGCTAGCTTATCTGGCCTCAATTTTTGGAACATGTACTGAAGTTTGTAAGTAAGATCACATTTGAACAAGCATCATGAACAAACAGAACATGGAAAATGGGATGCGTGAGAGAAAGAATAAGGATGAAATAGGAACTCCAGATGGATACTCCCCCCTCCTCCTGAGGCCTTTGACAGCATATTGGCAACTAATAGATGGATATAAAATATTTTGTTGTTGTATTTAAAAAATCTAATCCTTATGTTTTGCTTGTACCTGCATATTTATTTACTCTCCTTCTTGAAATTCCCTCCTTTTTCCCTCCCACCCAATCTCATTTAACATTTCAGAAACTGATTTCCGCCATTTTCCACTAAGGCAGGAAAGATTCAGGAGCTACAGGCAAGGTACTAAAGTGTTTTAGCAGTAGGAGTTCGTTGTTTTGCTGTTAATGTTCCCATTTCCTTGTTAAATCTGTCTCTTTGCTGAGTGGGGAGACCGCTAGTTTATTTTTGGGTGAATTGCATACAAGCACAACAAAGTACTTTCTTTGGCTCTAGTTGCAGCTTCCAAGTCTTCTTCAAGGGCAGTTACACACAAAGGAGGTTACCAGCCCACAGACTGCTGGGGCTAGGGGGTTGTCAATAAAAGCCCTGTAGCCTGAAGTGGACCAGGAGTCAGATTTGGATGTCCAGACAACATCCAGAGATTTCTAGTCTTTAAGGTAGGGTATGATTCAGTTTATCTCCATGTTATGCAAAGTTATGGAATGCCCTCGAGTTCCAGATTTGGGCTGAGTGTGGACACTACAGTAGATCATCTTCAAAGCAAACCAGCCCACTGTCTTACCAATGTTGTGGCAAGTCTGTTCCAAACTGGCCCCGGATTTTTGGGGAGATGTAGATGAGTCCTAAGTTTCCTCTGTGAAGTAAAGCTTGTAGCTGGCATGTCAGTTTAAGCTGGCCTAAGCATTCTGAGCCCTGGAGTATATTTGGGCTTCCGGTGAAAGGGATAAAGCTAGGAGCATCCTCCAGCTATTTGCCCCCACCTCAACAGTTTTCATTATTTTGTGAAGGGAAATTGTCAGAGCCTATAATATGGATTCACTTGATTCTTATTATGAAGATAATTAATATTGACAACTAAGTTTTTGTCACTTTACTGTTCTTTAAAAAAAATATTACAGTTATGGGGGGGAAATTAAGAGGCTTCCAGAAATGCTGTTACTTAAAAAAATATCTGATACAGCATTAAAAGAGAGCTGTATGGAAACAGAACATGGCAATTTCTATTTCATGTAATCTGGCTTTTGAAAGAAAATCTTACGTTTGCATTTTCATAATTGTGTGTGCAGCTGATTGGACTTTTATGTCAAGGATGATATCCTCGAGGGAAGAGAACTAGATTACTGAACTAACATTTTATGATTACTGCATTTTTGTGTTAATACTATTAGAAAATACATAGCTTCACCCACTGTGGCCATTCTGAAGGTCAACTGACAGAATAAATAAATAGACACAGTCTGAAAACAGTTTCTTTTCCCAGGTTCAACATATAGCAACTGCAGTTTTAAGATCTTTATCATGCAGTTGTTTTATTCATATGAAAGGTCCATTTATTCCCAGTGAAACTTCAAGTGTGAACTACTCAATCAAATTAATGGAACTACTTGTTTTAAAGAGAGATTCCATCGCTTTCATGCACACTGTAGCTATTAAATAACTATGTGTAGAAGCAGAAGCTACGAAAACCAAGGCCACTTAAGAAGAACTTTGAGGAAATGTCCAGGGCCCTCATCAGAATGAATTTGAAGACCCCGAACTGCAGCAGAGGTGGCCTTACATCTTAAAGTGAGATAGGCTACAAGACCATTAATTTCAGTCTAGGCTTTCATCATAGCACTGCTGTCATGGATAAACAATTGGTAAAGACTATAACTTTCTTGGAGCACAGGAAAAGTGGGAAGGCAGTAGTGGCCATGTGAACAGTGGAGCCAGTTCCAATTCAGAACTGACTCGACTGTTTGCCCTTCAAGGAAGCTCCAAAGAATTTCCTGACTCTACCTAACATGGAGTAAAACCATGTTAACTGGTTTTGCCCCACCTTGGGTCATGTGGCCCTGTGAGTCATGTGGAAACCCAGAAACATTTTTTCGCCTTTCTTTTTAAAACAGCTGTTACCCCAGTCCATGGGGGTGGGGGTAATGAGCTCATACATTTCTATATCCCCCTCCCTTTTGCTATGTCCTATTTGCAGAATTGAAAAAGTTAGGGCAGCTCCCAAAAGACCATTCTGCTTGGGGGATTCTGGAAATTATTGTCCAAAAAGTTATTATATTTAATCATTATCAGCAGCAAAATAAAGGAGTGAGGGGGAAGAAAGAAGAAGAGAGAGGGAGAAAATTATATATATATAGAGAGAGAGAGAGAGAGAGAGAGAGAGGCCATTTTATCTGCCTGAAGCCTTCAGTTATAGCTAAATATTTTCACTTATCAAACCTATCTTATCATAATAGGCATGGTATGGTGGTTGCCTTTTAACAAAAACAGTATAGCAGCCAAAAATTGAACTTTTTGACAAAGAGATGTATTCATTATTTAAGCTGTTTGTTGCATTAAAATGCCTTTTGGAGGGTTGGGGATCCAAACAGTTATACTCGGTTGGCATGGAAAACCCAACAAAACACCCATGTGTGAGATTTTAAAGCATTATTTAGTTACTAGAGAAGTCAGAAATGTCAGTAATAGGAAAAAGTCAGAATAGGAAACACACACGCATGAATATTTGTGCTAAACGCATTATCGGGAACAGCTCATACCAACAAGAAGCACAGTTAAGGGAACAAGTAATTCAAGCTAGGTTTTCAGGCAATATGTTTTCCTTTGGAAGAATAGTATGTTTTGAAATGACAGTTTCCTGCATATAAATTGGGGTCAAGTTATCAACCTTCATAAACTAATAGCAGTATGATTCAAAAACATTTGGTGCATAGGGAGGGAATAGCATGCATATTTTAAGCTTGAATTGCATCATATCAGATAATATTAGCCCCACGTCATCTAATGCAGTACATGCAGTACCCATAAATCACTCAATGTGACACAAAGAACATTAACTCTTCTCTGTGAGTGGGATTCAGTCATGCCATGGATATTGCCTTAAAACCAGTGAGAAGTCAGATCCAATAACTGTCCCAATTATCTCCCAGCACAATGTTTTCCACCTGCGAGGAATGATTATGTGTCAGTTGAGATGATAAAACCCATAAAGAGATGTTGATGCCTCGCAGAAGAAGAAAAAACATGGAGAGGCATATTAAGTGAGGTATGGCTGCTTCACATGGCTAATTCATTTCTGTTTCCAATTCTAGTATTAAACACACAACTTGAGGAGAAAAGGACAGAAGGATTCCGAGGGGAAAAGGTTAATGTAAAGTTGCAGTGAAGAACAGGCATGCTGGAGATAGGGATTCACTTTTTGCTCTGTATTAGTCCAGACCTTGGTAAGGGATTAGCACTTGTATCATTTCTGACCCTGCATAGCATTACAGAAATTGCTAATGCTAGGGGATAATGGCTTGATGCTTCTAGTCTTTGTCAGGGTATCCAGTTTGACACAATAGCACAAGTTGGAGGCCTGTAATTCTGCCTGGACCCACTGTGAGAGGACATCCCATTTGTTTCTGGCAATGCCTACACCTTATGATTGTTCTTCTCTTTGTTTATATGCTTCTATAATGATAAATAAATACGATACAGGCTTAGCTTCCCTTATCTGCAATTCCATAATCCAAAATACTCCAACATTATCCACCACCCGCAGTAAAAGTAATAAATATATTGTATAACATTAATTTCAGCAATGTGTATAATGTTTATATGAAACACAAATGAATTTCATATTTAGATGTGGCCGCATCTCCAATATATCTCATTATGTATGTGCATACAAACACAGGTATTTCAGAATTCCCACTCCCAAAAAATCCAAAATACTTTATATCCCAAGCATTTTGGATAAGGTACATTCAGTATAGATTTGTAATATATAAATTGCCTCTGGACTGAAGTGAAAACTATTATAACTAAAGCTATTGCTTTACTGGCTTGACAGGTCCTTTAATTACCCTGACATTTCTGTTTGAAATAGACAAAGCTATAATTTGTATTGCTGCTATGCAGACTCCAGTTTAGAACAAGTTTACCATAAAGGATTCTTGGCAAGATTGAGAGGAGTTTTGCCATTGTGTTCTTAGATTAGGAGATTGTGACTTGCTCAAGTTCTTCGTGGCTGGCTGAGTCGAGATTTGAACCCTGGTCTCACAGAGTCACAGTCCTGGACTCAAACCATCTGACCAGGCTGGCTTTTGGTCTCTTCAAGTTAGTTCTGACATAGAATGAAGGCAGTTTGCCTCAATGCGATGGAATCGTTGGAGTTATGGTTTTACAAAATCTTTAATCTTCTCTGTCAAATAGCTCTGGTGTCTCACCAAACTACAACACCCATGATTCCATAGCATTGACCCATGACAGTTTAAATAGTGTCAAACTGCATAATTTTTATAGTGTAGATCAGGCATGGGCAAACTTTGGCCCGTCAAGTGTTTTGGACTTCAACTGCCACAATTCCTAACAGCTAGTAGGCTGTTAGGAATTGTGGGAGTTGAAGTCCAACACACCTGGAAGGCCAAAGTTTGCCCTTTTCTGTTGTTGATGCACCCTATATTATAAGTATTTATACAATGGTGGTTACTTATTGACTTCCCCTAAGGCTGAAAGAATGTGACGTGCCCAAAACAACACAGTGGGTTTAGATGGCTGATGAGTAGAGATCTGAACACTGTCTTTTGGAATCCTAGTCTAACATGCAAATTAGGATATCATGCTGGCTTTCTATATTTTGCATTTCCAGTAGGCCCACATATTACATGAAGTATTTGCTCATCTTTGTAAAGTGATTAGAGGCAAAACTTCAAGGGGATGTTGACCTTAGAATCATGCCGAAGATCTGCTTCTCTAGACATTGCTATGTCCTCTTCTACAATTCTATGGTATTCAAAGCTCTTCATGTATAACTAAAATCAGTGCTGTCCAACTTCTAAGCGGCCAAGGGCCGGTTCCAGGTCACTGATGACCTGGGGGCTGCCCCGGCCCCGCCCTGGCCCCGCCCCCGGCCCCGCCCTGGCCCGCCCCACCCCCGCCCGGCTGCCGGGAAGCTTTGGGAGAGGGGGGAGCCACGGCACCCCCCCTTTCAAGGCATCCTAGCCGCAGATGAAGCTGGTGGTTTCGCCGGCTTCAGCTGCTGCCGGGATGCCTTGGAAGGAGAGAGGCCCCGCCGGGGACCCCCGCCCTTGCAAGGGATCGCAGCAGCGGCTGAGGCCGGCGCTGGCTTCAGCTGCTGCTGCGATCCCTTGCAAGGACGGAGGCTCCGCCGGGGACCCCGCCCTTGCAAGGGATCGCAGCAGCGGCAGAGGCCGGCGCCGGCTTCAGCTGCTGCTCGATCCCTTGCAGTGGACGGAGGCTCCGCCGGGGACCCCGCCCTTGCAGGGATCGCAGCAGCGGCAGAGGCCGGCGCCGGCTTCAGCTGCTGCTGCGATCCCTTGCAAGGGACGGAGGTCCGCCCGGGGACCCCCGCCCTTGCAAGGGATCGCAGCAGCGGCAGAGGCCGGCGCCGGCTTCAGCTGCTGCTGCGATCCCCTTGCAAGGGACGGAGGCTCCGCCCGGGGACCCCCGCCCTTGCAAGGGATCGCAGCAGCGGCAGAGGCCGGTGCCGGCTTCAGCTGCTGCTGCGATCCCTTGCAAGGGACGGAGGCTCGCCGGGGACCCCCGCCCTTGCAAGGGATCGCAGCAGCGCAGAGGCCGGCGCCGGCTTCAGCTGCTGCTGCGATCCCTTGCAGGGACGGAGGCTCCGCCTCGGGGACCCCCCCCCTTGCAAGGGATCGCAGCAGCGGCAGAGGCCGGCGCCGGCTTCAGCTGCTGCTGCGATCCCTTGCAGGACGGAGGCTCCGCCTCGGGGACCCCCCCCTGCAGGGATCGCAGCAGCGGCAGAGGCCGGCGCCAGCTTCAGCTGCTGCTGCGATCCCTTGCAGGGACGGAGGCTCCGCCAGGGACCCCCCCCTTGCAAGGGATCGCAGCAGCGGCAGAGAGGCCGGTGCCGGCTTCAGCTGCTGCTGCGATCCCTTGCAGGGACGGAGGCTCCGCCTGGGACCCCGCCCCTGCAAGGGATCGCAGCAGCGGCAGAGGCGGCGCTGGCTTCAGCTGCTGCTGCGATCCCTTGCAAGGGACGGAGGCCCCGCCGGGGACCCCCCGCCCTGCAAGGGATCGGCGCCGGCGAGAGGGGAAGAGGGCGGTGCAGGGAGGAGGAGCTAGCCCTCTTCCTCCTCCTTGTACCACCCCTTGTCCCTCTCTCACCGGTGCCGATGCAATCGGGCGCGGAGGAGAGGGACGGAGGGCGGTGCAGGGAGGAGGAGCTGGCTCACTTCCTCCTCCCTGCCCTGCCTCCCCCTCCCCTCGGCCGCCATTTTAAAAAAATTTTTAATTTTTTTTTTTTTTTAAGGCGCCCGGGGGGCATAGCAGGGGCCGTGCCCAACAGGCTGGGGGCCGTGTGCGGCCCCCGGGCCGCCAGTTGGACAGCCCTGACTTAAATTGTGTTCAATGAGTGTGTGTTATAAGCAAACCTATTGTATTTCAATAAAAATTTTAAAGCTTTCCCCCCCTGAAATGTAGCACAGAGGTGCGAAAAAAATTGCATATTCATTATATCCCACAATAAAACTTACTGGTGGTTACTTTAAGTAGGCTATACAAAGAGCAATATATATTGATCAGATTTTTTTTCAAGAGAAAATGAAATCCTTTAAACATCTCAACTGGGTTGTCCTCTGTGACACTTTATAGTAAAATTACTTCTATTTGAAGGGTTGTAGTAATACAGTCCTCTGATGATATTATGTGTTTGAAGAGCTGCTGGTCCAGGTCTGGTTTAAAGATGTATAAGAGGGGAAGGCAAGGGCCTTGAAGTTGTCCATCATGTGATGAATTTACTTGTTTGTAGGGAAAAACCATGCGATTGCGCATACATACATCTTCTATATAGAGTTATATATATGCTTACTATCATATGTTGATGCGTCTTAGCTCGGGACTCTTTGTTATGAAATATATTATCACTATTTTTGATAAGTATGGTTCCTTGTGTTGTTGCTTAGAGTAATTTCTACAGTACATTTACTTCGTGTGTACAATTGCACTAGTTATGTCATGAAAACTATGAAAAAAGCATTGGTTTTTTGCCCTGGTTAATTTCTGAGAAGACTCTGAGGCCCCTTCCACACTGCCATATAACGCAGATTATCAAAGCCGATAATCCACATAATGAGTTACACTGCCATATAATCCATTTCAAAGCAGATAATCTGGATTTTCTATGGCAGTGTAGAAAGGGACTCAGGTTAATTCAGGTCAATTTAATGAAGTGACCATTTTTGAAAGATGAAAACTCTTCTAGAATGTCTTGGGCTAGGAAGGCCTTAGGGGTTTTTGAGGCATTATCTTTCCATTTCCAAGGCTGGCAAGAGAGTCACACTGTGATGTGTCATGAGGTAAGTACTGGCAAATATAAAGGACTGGATGCCTGGGATTGCTTGCCAGGGAGGGCTGTTTTGGAAGCATCTACACAAGAACTGAAATGTTCCCAAAATGTTTTGAAAAGATCTTTACCAAGGCCTGTTTCAAGGTTGAGGCGTGATGCAGTTTTTTTCTGAACTGTATCCATGATAAAGATAGTACTGAAATGGGAACATAACAATCTTTGCAGCTGTGTTTAAGAGTGATATATTTGCAGCGTTTCATAACTGTTATCATTATCAACCCTCCGGCAGAAGTCTTTTGCTTTAGGTGTGATGGGGACACTGTCCTCTCAACATTGTGGAAATAAAATCCAACATTTAAATCCATTTATCAACATTTATTTACTTATTGAATTTATATCCCAACTTTCTCCCAAAATGGGATTTGAGCCGGCTTGCAACAATTTTATAAAGATGCTACAAAAATAAAAATTTACAAAAGGATTATATACCTCTATTATTAAAAACATACTTAAAACATAATTTCAATAAAAGAGAACATGACTAGACAAGCATACCACTCTCACACACTATGGTTCCTTAATTAAAATTCACAATCTTGTATACCATGCAGCTGTGGACAAGCCTACATAGGGACCACCAAATGCAGCGTACAAACCCGAATCAAGGAATATGAAAGGCACCGCAGACTACTACAACCAGAGAAGTCAGCCATAGCAGAGCACCTGATGAACAAACCTGGACATATCGCATTATTTGAGAACACAGGAATGCTGGACCACTCTAACAACCACCATGTCAGACTACACAGATAAGCCATTGAAATCCATAAGGATGTGGACAATTTTAACAGAAAGGAGGAAACCAGGAAAATGAACAAAATATGGCTACCAGTATTTTAAAAACACTAAAATTATAACAAACACAGGGAAACTCCAGAGAGGAAGCAATCAGGCACAGCTAATCACCTCTCAACAGGGCCGTAGCCAGGATTTTGTTTCGAAAGTTTGGTTCGGGGCTGAGACTGGGTGGAAGAGGGTCTACCCTAGCAAATCTTTTGTATTGTTATCCCAATAACCCCATTAATGTGGGATATAATGAGCATGGTGATCAGATCATGATATGAATAAACATAACAGTTTAAATAATGTACCAGTAAGGCCTTTTCGCGGACCACCAGAATTTCAGGCTGACAGCCCCCTAATCCTGCCTCTCAACAAAAGATTTCCCCAGGCACTAATAAGCCACACCAAAAAACTGTCAGGCCATCAAATGCTAAGCAAGGTGGCCAATTGAAACATTCACACCTGTCTCCAACAGACAAGAGTACTTTCTCCCACCCTGAACATTCCACAGATATAGAAACCCAATTTTCCTAGTTCCAACAGACTTCACAACCTCTAAGGATGTTTGCCAAAGATGCAGGCGAAACAATCCAGTGATTCCAGCCATGAAAGCCTTTGACATTATATATAGATAGATGGATAGATAGATAGATAGTTTGCATCTTGGCATTGGGATTTGGCAAAAGGTAGTATCAGACATCTTATTGTCCCAATATGTCTGGTACAAAAGGATACCTTCATTGCAGATTTGCTGGCATTTGCTGGGTTGATGTTTGTTATCTGTAGAAAAGCAAAACACACAAAAAGAATGGCAAAAACTTGAAGACATTGTTTACAATTCTTCAGGTGGCCATATAGTAGAACATATACTGAGCAGCTCTAATTCTGTGTATCCTACAACAAAGCAAGACAAAATAGGACCAAAGTATGGGTGAGGGTTAAAGTACAACTAATCTGCATGCAGGTCAATGGAGCATGAGATTTCTTCATGCAATTAAGTGCTGAATTTGGCCTGTACAGAGGCCTGTTGACCTTTGCTTCAACTTGAAAGATAAAGCAACTCTTTTTAAACTAGAAAAATAAACTCATCCTCAAACTGAAAGGTATGGTGGTATCTTCCTGCTCCTGGAATATAAACCAGCTTTGATTTCTGCTCTGACTAGTAATATACCAGCATTGAGCTACATTACGGGATCAGTTTCCCAATACAGATACTCAAATGTCAATATAGTAGGGATCTGCACTTCAGCATTGTTGTATGCTAACCTCCCACTTCGACCCATAATGTCTAAACATTGCTGGACTGATTGAAGTTACTTTTCCAGCTACATGTTCCAATGTATATGTAATTGTGTAGATCATAACACACAGTTCAGCTCTACTTATTGCGGTAATAACTTTATTTATTCTATCTTTTTGTTCAGCAGTGAACAAATGGTTTGTAATTCCCCTTGAGTAAATAAGGGAAAATACATAGTTCAATAAACATAGTTTTGAGTATTACCCAAACTACTGTTCATGCTTATAACAGTAGACCAAATGTATCATTGCTTCCTTATATATTTTTTAATAGTGATGTTGTGAAGATGTTTTATTTTGTATGCCATAGGTGGAATACCTACTAATATAATCTTATTTTGCATTGTCATGAGGGTTCTACTTTGTTGTGATAAGTCCCACCAAAGATACAAAAAGGCTTATTCTAGGCAGAGTTTGGAAAGTTATTTAATCCAGTTCAAGTATACTGCCAATGCTCAAGCAGACAAGTAGTCAGAATAAAAGTACAAATGTGTGATCAGTATCCACCACAAAAGCAACAATAGGTGACATAGGTGGCTTGTGTAAAGGGGTGTACTGGGTTACCCTATGTCTCAAGCCTCTAGCGAGGAGTCAAGGGATGAATTGCCTCAGGAGACTTTTCAGAGGCATGAGCAGGAGGGAATTCCAGACCTAAATCTGGATATACTGTAATCCTCACTCCTTTGCGGTCCACTTATCACGGACTCGATGTTTTGCTGGTTTTATAAAGTATTTTGCCCTGCTTCCCACTTTTTCCTCCTCATCATCACATGGGGCCACTTGCTGGTGCTTGGGCCCCATGCGGTGTCGCAGCAAGAGGCCCCATGCAGCGAAGTGGAGGAGGATGAGGAAGATAAGCAGAATGAGGAGGGAAAAAGAGCCGCCCCCTCGCCCTGTTTACCTTCCAGTTTTTCCTCATAATCACTGCATGAGGCCTCTTGCTGGTGCTTGGGTCCCATCCGGCGTTGCAGCAAGAGGCCCCATGTGGTGAAGAGGAGGAGGAAGTGGAAGGTAAGCAGGGCTTATCATGGACTTGCTGTTTCGCTGGTTTTTAAAAAAAGAAATTTGCCCTGCTTACCTTCTGCTTCCTCCTCTCGTCATCGCATTCGGCCTTTTGCTGGTGCTTGGGCCCCATGCTGGTGGTGCTGCCAGCAGCTGCCAAGAGCAGGAAAATAAAGTGGGCGAGGGAGTAGTTCTTTTCCCTCCTCACCCTCTTTACCATTGCCTTCCTGCTACTGGGCCCCATGCCGGTGGTGCTGCCGGCGGTGCCCAGAAGCAAGAAGGCAAAAGTAAAGCAGGCAAGGGGGTCACTGCTGGGGTGGCACTGCCGGCGGCGCCCAGGAGCAGGAAGGCGAAGGTAAAGAGGGTGAGGAGGGGAGCGGGTGTCCCTATATCACAGTTTTTCACTTATTGCGGGTGGTCCTGGAACGTAACCCCCGCGATAAGTGTGAGACCACTGTAGATTTAACCCCAGAGCCAGAGGCAGCAGAAGAGGATGGAAATTTAACAACAACTCAGCCTGCAGAGGCAGAGCAGGAGCAAAGTCAGGGTAAGTGTTTGTCTCCACTCTGTAATCAACCACCAGCTGCTCCTGAGCAGAGTCACCTGAGTCACCAAAAGAGCAGAGGCGATAGAGTCTAAGGTTTACTTTAAAGGAAAGGCATAGAAGTGCTTGTTTAGTTGCACGGGAGCAGCAGAGAAGAGCTGCCGAAGTGCAGTCAGGATCCAACCCATAACTTGCCACGTTTTGATAAAACAGCAGTGAAGCTAGGGGCCAGTGGGAGCAACTTGTATTCATGCTGTATCCACTGTTTGTATTTCTCTGAGAATTTTTGGACCTTGACCTCTGCTTTGGATTATTGACCTGTTTGTTCCAGGTTTGACTTGTGCATTTGAATTTTGGACTACTCCCTCTCTAGATTATCCGTGGATTTAGCATAGCAATTTTGGTGAATATTATTCCCAATTGTGTTCCTGTATGTTGGTGTGGCTGTTATTTGACTATCGGTCCTTGGGACATCTGATAACTGGTGTTAGCCAGCACAAGGGGTATGTGGAAGTTGATTACTTTTGAATAAGCCATATCCTCCACAATCTGAACAGTACAAAAGAGAGTAAGGTTAGTTAATCACAGTACCCTAAAAGAAGCATCCACTACCTTCTACTCTCTTCTCCATGAGAAGACGGTGTGAAAGAATCACTGCTACCATTTTTTGGAAGCCACACTCAGACTTACCTTGGGAGAAAGACAGCATATAAATAAAAAAAAGTTCAAGTAGACAAAAGACAAGAAGCAGTATCATGGCAAACAGAGGCACCACATTGATCTGCGTATGTCAACCCAGATTTTTGGGGACTTTTTTCATCAAAAAATATACAGTGCATGAGTATGCACAGCAGATGTCTGCTCCATGTCAGCTCAACCTTTCTTCATTTTAACTTATTTTAGGTGGAAAACAAATACTTCAGTGTTGCTATTTTTAACATCTGGGAATTGGGAACTCTGAGCAATTTACTGCAAGTCGCTTAGAAATGTATCTTCCCTGATGGCACTCTGTTAAATCCCAGCCAATATTTCTTGATTTCCTTCTGCCCAACAGTGAAGATTTCCTTGTTTGATAATGACCCAGAGAGTGCTAGGATAATTCACTGATGGCCTGGTTTTGATTAAAAGAATTATATTAATGATCTTTCAGTATTTGGGGACCCAACATATGGGCTATGAATATATCAAAGTAAACACTGTATGTGGAAGAGGGATATTTTTGCAGGGAAATAAAAATGGAATCATTGGAGCTTTGATACAGATTGGTATCATCTGAGACAGAATATTAGAAAAATATTCCTCAGTCTACTTTACAAATATTTGAAAGAAAAAGCAAGAAACCATTGTTCACTGAATATATGTCTCTGTCTAAATTAGCGGTTCTCAACCTGGGAGTCGTGACCCCCAAAGGGGTCGTGGGGCCATTTTCTGGGGGTCACCCTGCCTCCTCTGCCTCTCCAAAATGGTTGCTGGCTCCTGTGTGAGCCAAACAGCCAGGTGCTCCTGGTTGGCTCCTCCTCCTCTTCCCACAGGGATAAAGGGTGTCAGGAGGAGGAGCTCGGAGGCAAAGGCATGCTCACCTCTCGCCCCCGCCAAGCTCAGAAGGGTCGAGGGGTGAGCGCAAGGCCCCTTGCATGGCTAAGGCCATCCGGGGAGCCTTTGCTGCTCACCTCTCACCCCTGCCGGGCTCGGAAGGTATGAGGAGTGAACACAAGGCCCTTCACGTGGCTAAGGCCATCCGGGGAGCCTTTGCCTCTCACCCCTGCTGGGCTCTGAAAGGTTTACAATTCCAACGCCGGGAGAGGGACGCACTGCAGCGTTGCAAGCACGTTGGGGGGGGGGGGAGAGGCCTCATGCAGGGAGCACATGCCCAGGGGTCGATGGAGCTAAAGTGATTGAAGGTACCGTAAATCTAATTTATTGTACATGGCTCCCCCAACCTCCCCCAGTATTTTCTGTTGGTCATGAAGTCCTGCGTGCCAAGTTTGGTTCAATTCTATTATTGATGGAGCTCAGAATGTTCTTTGATAAGAACATAAGAACATAAGAAGAGCCATGCTGAATCGGGCCTCAGCCCATCTAGTCCAGCATTCTGTGTCACACAGTGGCCCACTAGTTGTACACAGGGATCTCTAGCAGAAAGGAGGGCAAAACCCTCACCTGCTCCCAACCCCCACAACCAGTACCCGGGAAAATCCTGTCTGCCTCCATCAACACAGAGGTGGCACGTGGATGTCCATTTCAGTAACTACTGATTCCCTTGGTATCCATGAATCTGTCTAATCCTGCCTTGAAGCTGTCCAGGCTGACAGCTGTCACAACCTCCTCTGGAAGTGAGTTCCATAACCCAATGACCCTCTGGGTGAAGAAATATTTCCCTTTATTAGTCCTAACTTTCCTACCTTGGAGCTTTAGGGAGTGCCCCCTAGTCCTAGTGTTGTGTGACAGAGAAAATATTTTTTCTTTATTCACCTTTTCTATCCCATGCATGATTTTATACACTTCGATCAAGTCACCTCTTAAACGCCGTCTTTCAAGGCTGAAAAGACCAAGGCATTGCAACCTGATTTCATAAGGGAGCTGCTCCATCCCTTGGATCATTTTTGTTGCCCTTTTTTGTACCTTTTCCAGTTCCGTTATATCCTTCTTGAGGTGTGGTGACCAGAATTGTACACAGTACTCCAGATGTGGCCTCACCATAGATTTGTAGAGAGGCAATACAACATTTGCTGACCTATTTTCGATTCCCTTCCTGATCATACCAAGCATAGAATTTGCTTTTTTCACTGCTGCAGCACACTGGGTTGACATCTTCATTGAGCTGTCCACCAAAACCCCAAGATCCCTTTCCTGGTTTGTCTCAGAAAGCTTTGATCCCATCAGTTGATAAGTGTATTTGGGGTTCTTTGCCCCGATGTGCATGACTTTACACTTGTTTAGGTTAAAATGCATTTGACACTTTGTTGCCCATTCACTCAATTTCGAGAGATCTTTCTGGAGCTCTTTACAGTCAGTTTCATTTTTAACTACCCTGAACAGTTTAGTGTCATCTGCAAACTTTGTTACCTCACAATTTACTTCTACATCCAGATCATTTATGAATAAATTAAAAAGTAACGGTCCTAAAACTGAACCTTGGGGTACGCCACTTCTCACCTCTTTCCATCCAGAGAAGTGTCCATTTATTACCACCCTTTGTTTCCTACAGTTTAGCCAGGTTCCAATCCAGGACAAGACCTGTCCCCTGATTCCATGGCTGAAGAGCTTATTTAGGAGCCTTTGGTGAGGGACTTTGTCAAAAGCCTTTTGAAAGTCAAGGTAAACAATATCGACTGGGTCCCCTTTATCTATGTGTTTATTTACACCCTCAAAGAATTCTATCAAGTTAGTAAGACATGATTTGCCTTTGCAGAAACCATGTTGATTTTCCTTCAGCAATGCCTGTTCTTCTATGTGCTTAGCAATTTTTCTTTAATAATGGTTTCCATCACTTTGCCTGGAACTGAGGTTAGACTAACTGGCCTATAATTTCCTGGATCACCCCTGGATCCTTTCTTGAAGATCAGAGTTACATTTGCCTCCCTCCAGTCCTCGGGTACAGTGCCTGATCTTAGAGAAAGGTTATATATTTTGGCTAGAATTTCAGCAATTTCACACTTGAGTTCCTTAAGAACTCTGGGGTGGATGCCATCTGGCCCTGGTGATTTGTTGACATTTGGTTTAGTAAGGCATGTGAGAACATCTTCCTTGTTTATCTCTATCTGGTTTAATTCATTTAATTCCCTCCCTGAAAAAACTGACTCAGCTGCAGGCATATGTTGTCTGTCCTCCTGTGTGAAAACGGAGGCAAAGAAGTCATTTAGCTGCTCAGCAATCTCCTTGTCTTCACTTATTGTCCCTTTCTTACCATTTTCGTCAAGTGGCCCAACTGCTTTTCTAGTTGGGTTTCTGCTTCTGATGTACTTAAAGAAGTTTTTGTTATTTTTTTAATATTCTTAGTTATATGTGCCTCAAAATCTCTCTTGGCTTTCCTGACTGTTGCTTTGCATTTAGTTTGCCAGAGCTTGTGTTCCTTTCTGTTCTCCTCGGTAGGAAGAGCCTTCCATTTCTTAAATGAGTTTTTCTTCTTTCCAATCACATCTTTTACTTCATTTGTAAGCCATACCGATGTCCTCTTGGACTTTCCCGGCCTCTTTCTTATTTTAGGAATGCATTTTAGTTCGGCTTGTTTTAAAGTATTTTTTAACAGTTTCCAAGCATTCTGGAGGGATTTGATTTTTTTTACTGTTCCTTTAGTTTGTTCTTTACTATTTTTCTCATTTTGGTGAAATCCCCTTTGTGAAAATTTAAGGTCTCTGTGTTAGTTTTCACTGACAGTATGCTATCCAAACTTAAGTTGAAGGTTATTGTGTTGTGGTCACTGGTACCTATGGGCTCAGTTACAAGGACATCTTGAACGAGATCTTGTTCCTGGTGAACTATAGATCTACACAACTGCAATTCCCAAAGGTCAGGGTCTATTTTCCCCAGACCCCTCCAGCATTTTCTGTTGGTCATGGAAGTCCTGTGTGCCAAGTTTGGTTCAATTCTATTATTGATGGAGCTCAGAATGCTCTTTGATGCAGGTGAACTATAAATCCATACAACTGCAATTCCCAAAGGTCAGGGTCTATTTTCCCAAACTCCACCAGTGTTCAAATTTGGGCATATTGAGTATTTGTGCCAAGTTTTGTCCATAGTTGTTTGAGTTCACAGTGCTCTCCAGATGTAGGTGAACTACATCTCCCCTAAATTAGTGTCAGTTCCTCCCAACCCCTCCAGTATTTTGTCTTCATCATGGGGGTTCTGTGTGCCAAGTTTGGTTCAGGTCTATAATTTGTGGTGGTCTCATTGGGCTGTGGAAGTCAGAGCTGAATTGGTTGAAGACACTTCAAATCCCTTCATCCATTGTCCATACCCCCCCCCAAACATATTGTTTTTATAATTAATCACTATGCTTTAATTATGTTCAATTTGTAACAATGAAAATACATCCTGCATATCAGGATGTATGAAAATACATCCTACAATTCATACAATTCAGTAACAGTTATGACGTAGCAACAAAAATATGGTTGGGGGTCACCACAACATGAGGAACTGTATTTAGGGGTCACGGCATTAGGAAGGTTGAGAACCACTGGTCTAAATGGTCTCTCAAAATACTTGGACAGAACATTGGGTAGGGGGAATTATTTCAGCAGATTTATCTTGGGAAAAGTAAAATCGACAACAGTTGTTCAGAAGTGGGACTCATCATAGCATTATTGCTTTGTTCCTTTGTTTCTTGGGTTTTTTACTTTTTGAATTACCACTTTTCGTAGCAATCATAGCTGTTATGATGGCAGCCTGGCTGTCATTCTCCTCTTCTATAGTGCTACTGTCATTTTGACATTATATGGTGTCAGAAAACAGCCACAAAAATAAAGTAAAAGAATAAAATGAAATTTAAATTTTAAAATTGGCTTAAAACCAGTTCAGCAATGCTGCCTTACTTCTAGAGAAATCGACACATCTCAGAATATTTTTTCAAAATATGTGTTAAGCTTAGCACAATGGAGTATTCATCAGGGTTTAGTACCATTCATAGAGACTGCTAAATGTTACATTTTGAACACAGTAGGATGTATATACAGGTTGAGTGTCTGTTATCTGAAATGCTTGTGACCAGAAGTGTTTTGAATTTCAGATATATTTATTTTGGATTTGGGAACACCTCTATTTGCATATCTTTTGGAGATGGGTTCCAAGTTTAAACATGAAATTCAACTGTGTTCCATGTACTTCTCATACACATAGCTTGAAGGTAGTTCTATACACAATGTTAAATAATTTCGTGAATGAAACAAAATTTGTGTACACTGAACTATAAAAAAGCAAGGCTGTCACTATCCCAGCATCCATGTGGACAATTGTTGATTTTGGAGTATTTTGGATTTTGAAATTCCAGGTAAGAGATGCTCAACCTGTAATAACCTTCATCCCTGTAAATTCTGTGCCAAGCATGGGAGAGGGCAGCATGGTATCTAGCTCCAGGGAAAAGTGAAGATAGTGTTATACCAATTTTAGACATAGGATGTATACATGTCAGCTCCTGTTATTTGGCTTTAACGACTTCCTTTGTCTTCCTGCTTCAGTTAGTTTGCAGTTAATATGAGTTTGTTTGTACTTCATATTGTAATTTCCAGTTCTGTCTTCCTCCTCTATTTGAAAAGCAGATGTAATAGATGTTACAAAATCTTTCACTGTAAGATGTCACAAAACTTAATTTGTTTTTATGATATTGGGGGGTGGGGGTGGGATTGGTTGTTGCTCACCTTCTGCTTGCAAATACAATGTACTGTCCTTGTGTTATACACTATTATAGAGAAAAGATAAAAAGGAGAGGCAGGCAGGGCTGTAGTCGAGGTGGGGGTGGGAGGGGTGGTGGTTAGGGGTTCAACCCCTTCTCCAAAAAATTTCAGGTTAACCCCCCCCCCCTTTTTTACGCATGTAGTATCTAAACACTTTATAAGCTGTATGGGTCGATGATCTTGATTTTTAGATAGGCCGGTTTAAAATAACATATACTGTACATAGATTATTTTCAACACTTAAACGTTTGAAAACATACATAAGAAGCACAATGGGGCAAAAAAGACTGATGGACTCACACATTATCGATGGAGTCAGATTTCTGTCAAAGTGTATTGACACAATTTTCAAGTTTTTCCAACAAATGCTGTGGTCTTCTTTTGTAACTATAAATTGCCAATTAACAGTCATTTTGAGTTATTTTAAGACTTGAAACTTTGTACCTATTTTTTTAAAAATGATTTAATTAAGTCTATATAAAATATAGAATGAACCATACTATTTAAATTATTTTGTATTATTTTGTGTTATGGAACTACTCTTCACATGTGCTTAACACCCCCCCCCCCCCATTTTTTGTTGGTTATGGTTCTGGGAGCTGGACTTTGTCCAGTGTGGCACACAATTGTAATCCCTTTCAGTCACAGTTATTGAGGGGAACTTTTGCTCTTCTCCAACTCCTAGGAGTTAGAAATTTGGAGGGATCAGTGTTAGTTTGTGACTCCTTTAGTTTGTGTGTTTTCCTTTCTTCATCCTGCCAGTATGTAATTTCAGACTTCCTTTCCAAATCCATTCAATATCAAGCCCCATGCTTTTATACTCCACATTGGCTCTCAGTATTTTTTAAACAGTAGCACTTCAATCTTAACTTCCTCCTCCCATTTCACCCCTACCTAACAATTTAAAATGCAAAAAGGGAAAAATTAAAGAGAAAGTAAAACAATAACCTCATATGTCAGTGTGTGTCCATGTCTATAAGATGTGTGTTTGTACACGACTAATTACTAACTGATACTGGTGGATGATGTGCTCACCAGCTTTTATGGCTTTTTTAAGTTTATGCCTGCTTTTGTTTTATTGTATATTAAAATCGGCTTTCTTGAAGACATTTAAAGATGATCCACAGGCTTGTGTTATTTTGTTGTTTGAAGCACTAACTTTGTGAGAGCCATTGTGGTGCAGCAGGTTTAACACTAGACTATGACTCTGGAGACCAGGGTCCAAATCCCACTCAACTATGGAAATATCTGGGTGACCTTGGTCAAACCACACTCTTTTAGCCTTAGAGAAAGGCAAAGGCAAACCCTCTCTGCCAATATTGCTAAGAAAACCTCACAATAGGTTTGCCTTAGGGTTGCAATGAATCAGAAATGACTTTAAGGCACATAGCAACTTTTCTTCCATGGAAAAAACATGCAACTGTCATTGTTTAAAATGAGCAACTGCACTAAATACATAGCTTACTAGTACTGAAAGGTAATTTTGTCCTTGAAAACATTATCCCAGTAGACATTATTATATAAGTGGTGGTCCCTCGGCTATGGAACGCCCTCCCTAGGGATATTAGATCGACCTCCTCCCTCCTATCATTTCAAAAGAAATTTAAGACCTCGCTATTCGAGCAGGCATTTGCATTTGCAGACGAAGTATAACTGATGGTTTTATTGAGACTTATGGAATGATAAGGCGATGCAACGGAAAATGATTTTATTACTATTTGTTTTTTATTGTATTTTATATTGTGGGCATTGATTGCCATATGTAAACCACCTCAAGTTGCCTTCAGGCTGAGAGAGGCGGTATAGAAATATAGTAAATAAATAAATAAATAAATAAATAATACCAGCAAGTCAGCTAAAAGGAGGAAATTCAGATGACTAGAAAACAGTATATAGGTGAACTCACAATCCTAGCAATTAAAAATAATAAACATAAGTTGAAAATGAAGTTTGTTTTTCATGAATATTATATACACATAATGCTGGCTACTCTACCAGATGTTTTGATATATGCTTATGTGAATTGTAGACACAAAATAAGGGAATAATCTTTGCAAATTTCAGGTGCGGTTTTCTGGGGAAAAAAACTTTTCACCTGTTTCAGTTTTATGATCCCAAGAAGACTTATTTAGAAATCCTGAAACAGAGCCCACATATGGTGAGGGATTACATGAGGAGAGACACCAGCAAGGGTTTAGCTACAGGATGGGAAATGAGGGCATATTTCCTCCACAAATTCTGAATTTTTCCTTCAGTCCCCAAATTTCTTGCATGGTAGCCAAAGCGTTTAGGCAAGCAACGTTACCAAGGGGTTGGGAAAACAGCAAATAAAAAGTGTACGATTTTAAATGTCTGGAATGCTAAAAATGTGAGAAGGATGGAAAGTTGTAGGAAAGGGGCAGATGTCTTGTTTTGGTGGCAATGGCTTCATCTACTCCACATAATTACAACCTGAGCAGATACCTTTGTCTGCTTCTGAAATACATGAATCCAGGCCCATAGCCAGGATTTTGATTTGGGGGTGGGGAGGGGGGTGTCTGAGTGAGAGAGGGTCTACCCTAGCAAACCTTTTGTATTGTTATCCCAATACCCCCATGCATATGAGATATATTGAGCATGGTGATCAGATCATGATATGAATAAACATAACAGTTTAAATAATGTACCAGTAAGGCCTTATCGCGGACCACCCTGAGAATTTGGGGGGGGGGGCTTGAGGAGATTCATGCAGGCATGCTACATGCCTGCATGAATCCAAATCACAGTGGAAATCAGGTGGCCTACCAGATGTTACTGAACTGCAAATCCCAGCATTCCCTTACCATTGGCTGTGTTGAGTAGAGTTTTTGGGAGTTGCACTCCAATGACATCAGGGAGGCCACATCCAGTTGTGCCTTACCTAATCCTATTGTTATTTCAACTGTAGTAGACCTGTTAAAATATGTTGGTTTATGTGACTCGTTGCCTTGAGTATTTTGTAAATTGAGAAGCTGGTGTCTAGAATAAAATGTAGTCTTCAATCAACTATTGTACTTGGCATACATATGATTTAGCTTTGTGTTGGCTTCTTGGTCATGCAATGTCCACAAAGTGCTAAGAACTACATTCAGTTTGTCCTGCTTTGCACAGTACTGACACAGAAGCTGTTAGGAAGCTTCAATAACTCCAAAATGCTGTAGCCAGGCAGTTTACCAGGGCTGATTATAGGGCTAATGTGATTCCCTGTGAAACCGCTCTATTGGCCATGGGTTCATTTCTTGACAGAATTAAAAGTTTTGATATTTAAAGCTGTACACAGTTTAGATCCAGACTGACAGACTGTACCTCCTTATGATAGTCAATGCATTGATTAAGATCATCAGGGAAGGCTGTCTCTTCACCCCCATCTACACTGCTATATCATGCAGTTTGAAACTGCATTATATGGAAGTGTAGAGGGGACTCTATTCCACCACATTCACATGGTTACTCTCAGATTGTGAAACTCCCTTCCATAGGAGATCCAGTTGGCCCCCTCCCTGCTCTCTTTCCACCATGTAGAAATCTTTCAATTCATGCAGACCTTTGAATTTTAAGTATGAAGCAGATCTGTGTTTGTACAGCTGGTATGCCATATTTTGAATCTTTTCCTGGAAATTATGTTTCAAATATGTTTTGTTTCAGACAGTTTAAATCATGCGGTTTTAATACTGTTATTTCCTTCTTTTTTAATTTTTGTAAACTATTGTTTTAGCTTTTTTATTTTTTTTATTTTACAAAATTGTAAACTTCCTTGAATCCCATCTTGGCAGGAGGGCAGGATATATCCATATAACCAACCAACCAACCAACCAACAAATAAATAAATAAATAAATACAGTAAATAAAGAATAGACCCCCCCCCCAAGAAGTTTCCCAAACTACTGAGATATACTGTCAGATTTTTGTGTGTGTGAACCTTTCAGTTCAATGTCATTGTGACTAAATATAGTGGGAATGGTGGTGATCTCTGAATCAGAACTAATAAATTGTGCAGACTGCTGCAGAGCCATAGGATACTCCAGAAATTCCAGCAAACTCCATAGCATCCTACAACTTCACCTAAAACAGGGCAAAGTCCAATTAAATCCGCCAGAACTGGGATACTCACTAGTCATCTAGTCACACGGCTGGTGAAAGTGTCCCATGTCACTACACAGATGATCCTACAGGGAGAAATGTGGTGTGTGCATCGAGCATGTGGCTTCCCCCCATTAAACTCAATGGCAACACAGGAAGTTTTCCGTCTTGTGGTCGTGGCAGCATGCTGGTTCCGTCCTCCTTCACAATAGAGCCATCACAACATTGTCTAATGGGAGCCAGTAAGCTCCATGAGTGACTGGGGCTAGATTGGCGTATGCCACTGATTTTAGCCCCATATGATAAGGTTATTAAAATCACTGTGCATTATGGAGATAGTCTTGTATTAATGGTGGGTCTTGGCTAGTGCAGACAAGCTCTAGTCTAAGCTATAGATAAAGTGGAAAGTTGGAGGAGGAGAGAGAGATTGAGATATTTTAGAACAATTGAAAAAGTGGGACAAAAGCGGATTAATGGGTACTGTGCCTGCAAAATTTGGACAGTTGACATTATAGGTTATTGAAAAGATTAAATGTTAAATGAATACATCTGTGAATATTCTACTTGAGCCTTTTGAATGTATGTGGGCTTTGCACTGCATTTCCTTATTCTGTATTCATTCACTGTGGTTTCAAAGCTGGTTCAGAGACTTGGCATTTTCAGCAGTTTTAATTTCTTCCATCTAATGATGGGGAACTAAGATACATAGGATCAAACCACATATTATGTTAGTCACTCCCACCACCCCAAAGCATCCAGTTTTATTGGGGTGTAATGGGATGAAGGAACCATGGGCCCAAATCATGCCCGGACTTCATTTCTACATTTCTGCCTTCTCAGCTTCTATTTTCCTCCTAAGGAATTTCTGCCTCTGCAAACACAGTCAGGGGACAATCAGACAACAAGGGGCCAACCTTCTGCTGGAGATTTGCACAGACTACTAATCCAGGTTAGGGACATATTCATTTTTGTGTGTGTGAATTTTTAAAATTTTATTGTCTACAGATAAAAACAAATAACAAATAATACAATAACTAACAAAAACTATACAGTTATAACATCCTACCACACCTATGGTATCCACACCTATGGTATCCTACCACACCATTGCCACCCCTGTTAACCCACCACCTATGACTTCCGTCACTACTCCTTGTGAATCTTATGTCTATTAAAACCTACCCCTATATCTGCTTTAATAAATTCCCCTTGCAGCCACTTTAAAACTATCATTTGTCTTTCCCCCCCAAATATCCAAATGCCAGCCTCCATTTTTGGCAAAGTCTTCATTGTGTTTCCTCCCCAAATACCATTGGATAGCTTGGCCATTTGAATATAGTCCACTCCATATCACTAGACCCATCTTCAGAATCCCTATCCACACTTCCCATGGTTGTCTCCCCAGCGGCAGACCCATCATCCCCAGAGAAGCCCTCAAAAGTGTCATCAGTGGATTCCTCAAGTATTTGCCAGATCCCTTTCCTTTTTTGCTCTTCATCTGATTCTTGCTCACAAGTAACCCGTTTTCCCCTCCTAGCTTCCAGTTCCATACTTTCAGGATCACTCAAGGGCTCAACTACAACACTGGGACTCTTTAAAAAAATGGGATTTTTTATTCAAGGCTGTAAGTGAGAACTTGCCTCATTTGCAAAGTTATATATATGCACTTGTATAATGTTGATTTACATTTTATTATTTGATATATGCATGTATTACAGCTAATTTTGAAATTGTGTAATAAATAAAAGTTAGTTTGCTGAACAGACTGAGTATAAAACAAACCACATAAAACATCTTTAGATATTGTGTGTGGCAAAACTAGGCTTGAGTGTGAAACCAGAGACAACCCCATGGTCACTGACACCACAGAGGGGAGCCCATCAAAATTTTCACCTGGGGGAGGCACTAACTTTCTTCAGAAGTGTTAGTCAAGATCCTGCATCTGAAGATATATCATAAAGTTCTAAACGGGTGAAGATATCCAGGTCCCACCATTTAGTTTCTCAAGCCCTTATCCCATGGCCATTGAGTGCCTAGTGAAGAGCAGGAGGTGCCAAAGATGCTTCTGTCTATATGGACTTAAGCTTGATGCAGAACACTGACACCATCTGCTAAGGGATACAGCCAGGCATTTATCTGATGCCTCCCTGGTCTCAACCAGACCCTAAACAGCTGTGGACTGGGACTGTAGCAGCTAAATTGTGAGTTCTGGAATGAGGAGATGTTCATTGAATAAGGTTGCTAGAAAATCTTGACTTCTGTCACTGTCATCCCCCAGACTTATGATGGTATAGGTCCACCTTTCTTTTATTTCTCCTTTTGCAGCTCTCACTTTAAAAACTTTATGGAATAATATGAGGTGGTGCAGTGTTGCCAGAATTGATTTCTCTTCTCTGAAGATAGTGGTTGCAGGCCCTGGTGCTGACAGTGAGAGAAACAGAAGAAAGCAAGAGACAGCTGACCCCCAGCTCCACCTGAGGCTCAAAGACAGTGGAATGGTAGATGAAGCTATGGCTGTAAGTCCTCTGCAATCTCATACTAAGACTATGGAGAATATAATTTAAAACTATTACTTTAAAAATGAATTTATTATGTTATTTTTACTTTAACAATCTGTAATTTGTTATTTATATACTCATACAAAAAGGATCTTTCTGGATCGCTTATTACTAATATGTGCCATTTCTGGTACTATTATGCCACTGAAAAATTCTGAAAATAGTTGTGATCCTCATAGTTCTGAGTAAGTTATCCTGCCTAACTCTCTCCCTGATCCAGAGAGTATGCTAATCCACATTCCACATTTTTGTCAGCTGTGCAGAAGCAGTCACTCAGTTCCTTTAACTTGTCTAAACTCCATTCTTCCAAACATTTTCATGAAGTGATTAAAAAAAATACACATCACTGAATGCAAGATATCTGCATAAAGAGCATTCTCTGAAGAGTGGGTACTACGGCTTAATCCTCATTTGAAGTCATAATCCTGTTTTCATGATGTATCAGCACAGGTTGCTGTGAACAAGGTTTCAAACAGAGGATTATACTTGTATTTGGGTGAGCAATAAGTATGTACGTGTAAGGCTCCAGAAACAATGGTTTTCTAAGAAAAGAAGCCATTATCTTGAATGAATACAAGTTTTTTAAATGAATGATATCTTGTACGTTTATTGATATTTAATATGTTTTGCCTAATTATATTCAATAGTTGTCATAGAAGAAATTATATAATTGCATTAATTTTAAATGTTCATAGGATTATGGATGAAACCACTTTCATAACCATTCCACTATGGAGGAATTTGGTAGTGGTCGGTCATTGATCTGTTAATAAAATGTGATCTTTCTATCAGTCAATCAATATATATTAAATTAGCTACCACCTTTCAATCTAATAGATCTGAAAAACTAAAGTGTGTGTGTCCACTGAATTATGTTTGCCTCGTGGTTTTCATAAGGTTTTCTTAGCATGCTTATACATTGACATTATAATCCAGTTCAGAAGCAGTTCAAAAGGAACTAGTTTTTCTGCAATGTGATTGGACTGACAGCTCTAGAGCTGGTTTGAGCTAAGAAGGTGATTACACTGAACATCGAAACTGGCCTCAAACTGATATGCATTGTGTCCGTCCCCCCCAATTTCCCAAATAGATGTGCAGCAGAGGTATATGAGTGGGTGAAAAAGGAAAGTATTTATTTAGTGTATTTATACCGCGTCAACTTCTCATCCCCCGAAGGGGGGCTCAGGACAGCTTACAATAAGCCCCATCAAGAGGCTATTATACATGATACAGTAATAAAATCACAAATAAAAACATATCAAAGTTAAAAACAATACATAATTAAAAACCATACAAAGCCATCAATTAAAACTATAGACCAGTCTCGTCGATCGTCTTGCCATTCCAGATTGTCCTTTTAACGTGCTGCCTTATATCTGTCCTTACGCCTGGTCCCAGAACCGTGCCTTTAGTTTCTTCCGGAAAGCCAGGAGGGAGGTAACTGATCTTACCTCCATCTGGAGTGTGTTCCATAGGCGGGGAGCCACCACTGAGAAGGCCCTGTCTCTCATCCCCGCCAGGTGCATTAGAGCTGTAGACGGGAGCGAGAGCAGGGCCTCCCTGGATGATCGTAGATTTTGGGATAGGACATAGGGGTAAACTGGGCCAGAACCGTTTAGAGTAATATATAACTAATATATAAGAGCAGAGGTAATCAGTTACTGCTCCCAGTGGGCTCTTAATCCCCTGCTGCCCAGCCCTTTGGGATGTTTTTGGCATCCTTCATTTGGGATTATTGTAGACACCTGTGCTTTGACAGGCATGGTCTACAGTGTGCTTTGCATTTTGTGGAGCTGATTTTGCTCTGGATTTAAAACACACAGGGATCAGCTGCAGCACATTTTTGGATTGAACTTGAATTTTTCTGCATCTTACCCCCCCCCCCCCCCACTATCATCCTTGATGCACTTTGCAATGCTTATTGCTTGTGTGTGTTTTCTGGCCATCATGGCTTTGAGTCGGGTTTGAACTGGTCAGTGTAGAAAGACCCTTTAAATAATACTCAGAGTATTTTTCCAGTTCCTCCTTCTAAAATATTGCCTATAGCACCTAGTATTTGTTGGTGGTCCCCAGCCAAGTACTAATCCAGGTTGAGACTATTTAGCTTCCAAGATCAGATACAATCTGGTGTTCTTAGGGTGGCTTATTTAAAAGCTGAAGATTTTAAAAGTATTTTTTAAAATCAAACCTAATCTCTTGTTAGGTTATTTATAAGTACCCAAGTTAGTTACACAAGTTATTTATATCTGCACATGTAACATGAAGGCACTCAATTTAGGCTGTATACTAGATTTTGTGTTGGACTTGAAATATAAACAAGCAAAATGGCACACCTTAAAATCCCTATTGGGATTTCTCCTTACTTCTCCTGTTTACAAAGCCATATAATCATCCACAATGGCACATATCAGATGAATTGTCACGTTGCAGGGTCTCGGCCCAGCCCCTTAATCACACACACAGAGACGGTAATCAGCTAACTATTTATTGAATAATAAAAAACAGGTGAAAAGGGTAATTGTCCATAAAAATTATCGAAATATCAAAGTAGCAGTAAGGTAAGAGTCTTAGGTAAATCCAAAGGCAAAAGCTTGGCAAGGCTCCGCAAAACAAAGCAGATCAAAAACAGACTTGGTCCGTGGCAAGGCAAACAAGACAAAGTTAATGAAAGTAAACCCAAGAAACTTCTTGGCATGGCACGAGCCCAATCCTGGCTCCGTGGATCTTCGCTCGCTTCACTCCCTTTAGAACAGAAGTGGCTGAGCTACTGAGGATCCTTTCCCACGGATCCTATACTTAATTCCCTTGCTACGGGATCTAGCGCTTCTCTGGCGCTCTAGGCTGCGGTGCCAATCTCTCCTGCTGGACTCAATGCTCCGTCTCCTATCAAAGTTTCGTCCTTGCCTCCCAGCACCTGGGTCACTATCTTCGTGAGAGCTGAACTCCCTTTCAGCTTCCATGGGCTCATCCTCCACTGTTTCCCTGATCCTTTCCTGCGACCCGAAACCACCTGGTTTCTCATACTGATCTGAATCACTCTCAGGGTCAGCCTGACTTTCCCAGCTGTCATAGCCGTCAGGCCATTCATCATCCCAGGCCAAGCTCTCTGTGGGAGAGGAAGGCCCAGCTAACTCATTAGCCCCTTCCTCCATGTCCTCATCAGCTGGAGCTGGCCCTAATGCAAGTGGGACCCCCGGTGCTGCCCCCTGCCCCCCAGGCACGAAAGGGAACTGGGTTGCTACATGAATTTATGGTTTTAAGTTAACTGAAATTAATAACTTGAAATAGATCTGGAAAAGAATATAGGCTAAATATAGGTCTTCTGTCCCAATGGACTAAACTTAATGTCCTCCTACAAGCAGAGAAGTAAGTATGAGAGCATAAGGCAAACTGTTATGATGATGCTTCATTTATGCTCAAACATAGAGAGTCAATATGCAAGTTCAAAGATCATACACTGAAAGTTCTTAAATCAAAGCCTAAATCCACAATCTGAATGCAAGTAGTCGGTGTCTAAGTTCCGAGATCAAACAAGCCAGTAAGTAACTGTATAACTAATTGCAAGACAAAATCCCTAGTACTAAAGTAAGTCTGGTCCAGGGTTTACAAAGCCAGTCACACAACGATTTCTCTATAATACCATCCAGTAAGATGTTGCCTCTAGCAACACGACCATGAATTCAAGAGTTTTTAACCTAAGGCAACAAGTGTTGTTTGTAAATAGCCTGTTTCTCAGCTAACCTGGTAGACCTGTGTAATTGAGTTTGCTCTCTGTGAAACTGCACATGAGAAGGAGCAGTTAATCCTTCAGCAGCCTGCCCCTGACATTCTGGCTCCTGCTTGCTCCTCCTGCTGGGATGTGGTGGCTACTAGGCATGGAAAAAAGTTATGAAAATTAAATGAAATCGGAAGGGATTTGAATGTAATGGGACTTTCTAGTTTATACGCATCGCCGCAGCGATCCTGGAAGTACCCTTTCTTTTATGACACTTTGCGGCGCCATTTTTGTATCTGGTGCGTAAGTGTCGTAAGGACGCCGGATGGCTTCTTTGCCCTTACTCGATGTGGTTTCTGATTGGCTAATGGAGACCAGGTGGTACCATGAAACCACCTTCTTTCCTTTAGCCAATCAGATGCAAACAAACTCCTGGCAGGGAGGAGGGGCAGGGGGGGCCCGTCTGCTCCTCCTCCTCTGCCAGGATCTAAAGCGCATTAAGGCTTGGTGTGCTTTAGATCCTGGCAGGGAGGAGGGGCAGGGAGGGCCCGCTGCTCCTCCTCCTCTGCCAGGATCTAAAGCGCATTAAGGCTTGGCGCGCTTTAGATCCTGGCAGGGAGGAGGGGCAGGAGGGCCCGTCCACTCCTCCTCCTCTGCCAGGATCTAAAGCGCATCAAGGCTTGGCGCGCTTTAGATCCTGGCAGGGGAGGAGGAGTGGACGGGCCCTCCCTGCCCCTCCTGTCTGCCAGGATCTAAAGCGTATATGCACACAGAGCTCGCGGGCTGCAAAGCCAACAACAGAACTATACCCACGGAGGGTTCAAAGTAATAAATCACAAATTCAATGGTTCATCAAATGATATTATATTAATTTCTCATATCAAAGTCACAGAAAGACTTGTCTATTAAAGATGGGTAAAAACCCTAAATGAAATCCCACGCAGGGGTTAATGCTAATATTCACTCAATATCCCTCGCAGGGGTTAATTCAATATAGATATTGCTGCTGAATCGCATATCATGAAATCATACAATGTAAACAATCCCTGTGTAGGGAAATGATAAATGTCGGACGCTGAGGAGTAATTAGTCCCTCTAGACAGATGGTTCAGGCCGACGGAGTCGCCATGCGTTATTGAAAGGCCCAGAAGTCCGTTTCACCGGTAGTCCAGCTCATTTGCATAACCCTTCTCATCCATTTATATCCCATCTTGTGCTTTACTGTTTACCTTTGGGTCACCCATGATCGGCTACTACGCCTGGGTTATATATGACATTGATACTTCATTGTGGTATGTATTCCTTTTACCCTGCCTGTATGAATACCTTTATATTGTGGGCTATTGTACCTATGGCTTATTTAATTATATTTCACAGATTATGGACGCATATTGATTTGCCTTGACAAAACTGGACTACCGGTGAAACGGACTTCTGGGCCTTTCAATACGCATGGCGACTCCGTCGGCCTGAACCATCTGTCTAGAGGGGACTAATTACTCCTCAGCGTCCAACATTTATCATTTCCCCTACACAGGGATTGTTTACATTGTATGATTTCATGATATGTGATTCAGCAGCAATATCTATATTGAATTAACCCCTGCGAGGGATATTGAGTGAATATTGGCATTAACCCCTGCGTGGATTTCATTTAGGTTTTTACCCATCGTTAATAGACAAGTCTTTCTGTGACTTTGATATGAGAAATTAATATAATATCATTTGATGAACCATTGAATTTGTGATTTATTACTTTGAACCCTCCGAGGATCTAAAGCGTGCCAGGCCTTGAAGAGGCTTCATGACTGGCCAACTTCAGCCCTCCAGATGTTTTGGACTTCAACTCACTCCTCCCTCTCCCCCGCTCTCTCTCCTTCTCTCTCTGCTTTCTCTCTCTCTCTCTCTCGTGGCTTCCCCCCTCCTTTCTCTTCTGCCTCCTCTCTTCCCCCATCGCACGGGCCAACTTCAGCCCTCCAGGTGTTTTGGACTTCAACTCTCACCATTCCTCACAGCCTCAGGCCTCTTCCTTTTCCCCTCAGCCTGGGCAAACTTGGGCCCTCACTCCTTCAGGATCGGGGCAAGAGAGAGGCAGCGAGGAGCGAGGGGGGGCTCCTCCTCCTTTTTTTGCTGCTTCCAAGAATAGAATACCCCCCTCCCTCCTTCCCTCCCTCCTTCAGTTTACCAGCTGTTTGGATTTCTGGGAGTTGTAGGCCAAAACCATCTGGAATGCGCATGCGCTGGCATATGAACTACTAACGAATTTTGTTAGTAGTTACGTTACATTTTAGAAATTTTTGGAAATTTTTTTGTAAGTCTTTCTATTACTAATAACCCCCCCATTAGATTTTCGAATCCCGATTTTTGGGTTCTAAACCAAGCCTAGTGGCTACTGTTAAGGGTTCTTCTTCAGCAGCTCCAGCCATTCATTATTGCTATCAGAGCTGACCAGGCCATGAGCACACATAGGACTAAATGGTATGTACACAGTCTGGGTGTGTACAACCTGATGTTACATGAAACATAGACCTTTCACCATGCCTTATCTCCTTCTTACTTGAGATACGCAATATGATGTGATTAGTCACATAAGCAAGTGTAACAACATTTTTTTACTTACCTGTGTATGTCTTTCCTGGTTTTTCTGGAGGATGATGTTCTTTTGCCCTCCACAATGACCCTGGTTGGTCTCAGTGGAAGTTGCTATTGATCTGTGTCTGGGTACGGTGCTAGCTAAAAGCTATGAGCCCTGGGGTGCTGAATGTGGTGCTATACAAGAGGTTCACCCACAGGACTATGGGCAGTATGAAATCTTGGCCATGATGTCTCTTGTTTGACCACTCACTTCACTGCAGTCAGCATGAGACAGAGGTGGGAAATCACACAACATTAGCAAAATACAGTAAGACTTCATCCATGGATTTGATAGCCACTGTTTCAATGTACTCATATTCCCCAAAACATGGTGAACTGTCTAGAGCTGTATCTATACTGTAGAATTGTAGCCACTATTTCAATGTACTCATATTCCCAAAAACATGTTGAACTGTCTAGAGCTGTATCTATACTGTAGAATTGGTGCAGGATGACTCCACTTTAACTGCCATGGCTCAATACTATGGAATCATGGTAGTTGTAGTTTTGACTTTTTCTGCCAAAGAGTGCAGGTTTCTCACCAAACTACAACTCCCATGACTCCACAGCAAGCATTAATTCTACAATGTAGATACGCCTAGGTCTTCCAGTGTGATCCTCTGCTATGTTTCCAGCCTAAGTAGTCAAAATGAAGAGTTTGCTATTATTCACCATTTCCTGTGTGTGTGTGTATTGTATGTGTGTCTTTGAATGCATTTTCTTCAGATGTGGGTGTCATACTGTAATGCAAAGTGGATGTTACTAGGAAGAGGAGGAAAATAGATATAGAACTAAATCTTAGTCCATCCTTCTTCAAACTGTTTGCCTGAATTTTTATATCACTGGATTTATACAAGCAATTCTTCATTCTAGTGTAGTCCTAGGAAAGGAGTAGGGTTTTAATGCTGAAATAAATAGTACAAGGAAGACCACAGCCTGGGATCCCTGAATGTAGATTCAAAGGCTTTAGGGAATGAGATTGAGGATTTTGATCAGAAATTGATCAGTTCAACCTGTTTTGATGAGATTTGCACTTAAATGAAGCAACTGAAATTATTTACATAATTACCTGAACTTCAGTTCCAACTATAACCTGACAGCCTCTGAAGATTTTGAAATATATGTCATTCCTTTTAATTTTCTTCACTCCCCTTGACAAAAGCCTCATCATAACTTTAAAATAGATTCAACACTGTTTTTGTATAGATGACACCTAGATTTAAAGAAATTAAAACTAAATAAAATATACCTCTGGAATGTCCTATAATTTTACAATACCTTTGCTACTTCAGAGCAATTCCTACCCAGGAGACCTTATACTCAAAGTAAAAAAGAAATATGGTAAGGGACAGACTTGGAAAGTTCATTTCTTGTCTTCTCATTTCAAGTTAAATAGTATATCAGAAATGCTAAGCAGATTTGGCAATACTGGACCAAATATTATATCACCCAATGATATATACGACAGTGTAAATGTTCATGTTCCTATTGTATAATCAGAAAAGCACCTCCGATGCTAAAAATGAAAAATCTCAATCTAGGAAGGGTAACAGAGGGGACCTTCTCTGTGATCACTCCCAGTTTCTGGAACTCCCTCCCTAAAAATGTCCCCCATACCTATGCACTTTAGCATATGGAGAGAAGGAGGATTAGGATTGCTGGCTAATATACGTGTATTAGGTGGCTGTAATGATACATTTTAAATGTAACACTGTTGTCAGCCATTTTAAATGTAGTGTCTCATAATTTGTTTTTAGGGTGTACATGTTTATTTTTTTTAGTTTTTATGTGTTAATGAATTGTTTTTGTTTTATTTTTATGCTTAATTCCTTGTAAAAAATTTTTGTTACTCTTAATTATTCCTATTTTGAATCACTGAATGTTTGCCTTTTTTACATGTAAACCACACTGAATCCCTCCGGGGAGAGAGGGCGGTCTAGAAATATATTATTATTATTATTATTACAACAGTAGATCAGTCAGTGTTTAAGTTACATTGCCAAGATTCAGAATAAAGGATGGAGGCAACAGAACTATGAAATGGGACTGAGAGAAAAAAAGAGAAATTAAATTTTTCTTCTCTTCATAACCCCAAAAGTTTAAAGTCTGGGATAACCACATAGAGGCAACTATGCCCCCTTCTACACAGTCCTTATATCCCAGAATCTGATCCCATATTATCTGCTTTGAACTGGATTATATGGGCTTCTACTGCTAGATAATCTGGAATAAGAAGATAATCCGTGATCAGATCCTGGGATATAGGGGTAATATGGAAGGGGCCCAAGTCCCCTTCTACACTGCCATATAAAAACCAGATTATCTGCTTTGAACTGGATTATATGGCAGTGTAGACTCAGATAATCCAGTTCAAATCAGATAATCTGGGTTATATGGCAGTGTAGAAGGGGCCTAAAACTACAAAGGTGACAGGCAAGATATGTTGTGGATGTTCTAGTTGATTTTAGACGGCTGATAAGAATTTTACTTTCTAGGAGTACTTGCACAAGTGGAATGTGAAAAAATCTATTTTAAACCCCCCATATATTTTATTGTTTTGTTGTGCATCAGAGCTGACACAGAACACACACATATATGCACACATAGGCATTGTGGCCAACGAAGCCCCTGCATGCATTATTTGGATATAGGCCCCTTCCACACAGTGATATAAAATCCACATTGAACTGGATTATATGGCAGTGTGGACTCAGATAATCCAGTTCAAAGCAGATATTGTGGATTATTTGCCTTGATATTCTCGGTTATATGGCTGTGTGGAAGAGACCAGAGGGTTCATGACATTTAAAGGGCAGTTAGTCCTGCTTCTTATGGCACACTTTCTTCCATATTTCCAGTGTCCACATGCTTTCAGGGGAATATGTACACATATGCATACATATTTAGGCTTCCTTTTGCTGACAGCCATGGGCTAACACATGGATATTTGGGGCATATTAGTGGTGCTCTGCTGTTTTTGAATTATGTGGGCTCCCACTCCATGAGTCCAATTTATATGGACTGTTATCACAAAATTTTATGGGCAATAAATAAATAAATAAATAATGAGTCCAATTTCTAAAACTAAAGCTGATAGGCTAAAAATGTGCAATAAACCCAGCAGATCACAGCTGAAAACAGGTGTAATTTTTGAGGCACCAAAATTGGTGAGTGTACTCATTGCAAATGCAAATATGGGCATATTTTTCATCATAAGTATCAGATGCCATATAAAGCAAGAAAGGGCAAAATCCCAGAGGATAAAAAAATGATTTGTTGTTTTGAATACTTGGGAAATACTGTAAGTTGCCATGAAATACAAATATAAGAAATTACTTTGGGTTTCTAAGGCTCCTTCTACACTTTCATATAACCCAGATTATCAAAGCAGATAATCAGGGGTGGTCTAAGGTAATTTTAAATGGTAAGCGAACATTATTTTGGTGCCCCCCCAAACATTATTTTGGCGCCCCCCAATGTAAAACAAATATACAATTATAAAACCACAATACCATTAGTAGTATTATATTGTATCAATGTATATACAATATAATATAGTACATACTCATACTATATTATATCATAATTATATTATACTACATTACAATATAATTATATTATAATATATTGACATTATAATATAATATAACATTCTATTATATTATTATTATAAAATAATAAATAAAATTATTTATTTAAATAAAATTATCCTCTACTAAATATTTTCATTACTCCTAAAATAAAATATTATATATTACTATTTGCCTGCGCAGTTGCAGTTGGTTGCCCGGATGCGGCGCTTGGAAGCTGCCTTCGAAGCGCAGGAAATGGCCCACATCGAAGGAAGGGGCCTGACTGGCGTGCCGCTCTCTTTGCGAGGCCAGAAGAGAAAGTGCCGGCGAGCCAGGCCTGAAGGCAGGGGCCAGAAGTACAGAAAGAGGCCAGAGTGAAGAAGCCCAAGGAGAAGCCTCTCCTGTTTGCGGGGGGCGCTGAGGGCCCAGGGAGGCCTACCAACTTCTGCCACCTCCAAGGCCACCGTGAGGGCCCGAGGCCGCCCAGCCGCCCAGGGAGAGGCCTCTCAGGCCAGCCAGCGGCACTCCGGTCCTTCTTCCTTCCGCACTTACCTGAAACCACAGGCCGGGCGGAGGAGGAGGACGACGAGGCTCCTCCTCGCAGCCATTTCCAAATGCTCCTTCGGCGCCCGGCCCTGAGCCACGGAGGCCTCCCCTGCGCATGCATGGGAAAGAGAGCAAGCGCAAGGCCGCATCGTGCGCTCTGTTGACGCTGCTGCTCCACCCTGAGCGGGCCTCCTTCCCTACTCACAGCCCGCACATGCTGCAGAAAGACAAAACAAGGGAGGCGCCGGCCGTGCGCATGCGTCTGTCTCTCCTTGATGCTCCCGGCCGGCATGCGCGGAGGAATGTGGGCGGGTGTGGTAGGGTTCACACGTGATTGGGCCTGGCGATAGAGTTCACCTCAGCGCGCGGCGGCTACTTCCGGTGGCGGCTGTCAAGAGGGCTCCCTGCTTCCCTCCCTCCCTCCATGTCCCGTCCCTTTCCCAAGCACTTGGCCTGGCTGAGGCGATGGCGAGCAGCGGTGAGAGCGTCCCTCCGGAGGCAGAGGCGGTGCCCGGGCCTGGAGGCTCAGCCTTCGAGACTGCCGAGGAGGAGGCAGGACGCTGTCTGGCGGGCGGGGGAATACGCCCTTTACCCGATGGCGCCCCACGCAGCCGCGTCCTTTGCCTATTGGTAGGACCACCCCTGCAGATAATCCACATTATCTGTTTTGACCTGGATGATCTGAGTCTACACTGCCATATAATCCAGTTCAAAGCTGATAATGTTGATTTTATATGGCAGTGTAGAAGGGGCCTATGCATGACTGTTCAGTTATCATGTGAAAAAATAATTTGGAAAAGCTTTAAGAGTAGGTTACAGGAGGGATGAAGGTAGGAAAATGTTCTTTGAATCTGGTAGTATAGTCAATGCAGGATGAAAAGTTACAAGTTTGTTTAAACTAACGATTTTTCTTTTATGAAGTGCTAAGAGATTGTTTATTTTTCATTTCCTTTTAGCTGTGATGAATATTACTAAACGGAAGCCTTTATCCAGATCATATAATGAGTTTAGAGGCTGTCTATGGTTCACATAGCTTTCTAATAGTGCTCTGGTGATGACCCGGGCAAGCACTCTCTCTTGCTTTCTCTCCTCCTTGTTGTACCAGTGAAGGTTGAAAGGGTACAAGTCTATTGATCGCGTGCATTGCTTCCAGATGAATTGCTCCCTAGTGCTAATAATCAATCCTAAATTCATTAAAAAACATTTTTCTCTTTGTAAAAGTTTTTTTATTTAAAAAAACACATCTTTGAATTGCCTAGCTAGCATGGATGCTGTCAGAAGTAGAGCTCTTAATAGTGCAGTGATCATATTCAATGCTCCTTCAACAGAATTTACAACAAATGCAGATATGCTTGGCTCCTCCCACACACACTGAGTTTGCTTCAAACATCACAAAAGGATTATAGTTTGCAGTGGAGAGGTGGAAAATCTAATATCCTGAGGAGAAATTGTGTTATTTTTTTCTTAAGTTTTTATTGAGCATTTTCATTTTTTTCATACAAAAAGAAAAGAAAAACAAAAAAAGGGGATGAGGGTAGTGGAGTTCTTCTTAGTACATTAGTTCTTTACAGATGTCTATTATGCTGCTGAGAGAGAGGAAAGAGGTGTGTGTGGAGTGAAGCTTTGTACAGTGTTCCCTCACATATCGCAGGTGTTACGTTCCAGGACCACCCGCAATAAGTGAAAATCCGCAAAGTAGGGATGTGATATACAGTAGAGCTGCTTCCACCTTTGCCCCCCCTCGCTTGCTCACCCACCCATCCTCCCTCGCTTGCTCACTACTCACCGAACCAAGTTCTGGTTCTGCCACTGGGACCTGGCCTGGTGAATAGTGAGCGGGTTTGGGAGGGCGGGTGAGTGAGGGAGGGAGGGCCACAAAAGCAGAAGCAGGAAGTGGCCAGGCCCTTGCTCCTGCCGCCGCCGCCCTTGCTGCCCTTGCTGCCCTTGCTGCCCTTGCTGCCCTCGCTGCCCTCGCTGCCCTCTCGCTGCCCTCGCTGCTCTCGCTTGCTTACTCCCCCCCCCACCTCACTACTCACTGGCCCAAGTCCTGGTTCTGCCACCAGAACCTGGCTTGGTCAGTGAGCAAGCAAGTGATGGTGGGCGAGAGAGCGAGCAAGGGTGGCAAGGGCAGTGGTGGCGGCAGAAGCAAGAACTTGGCCACATCTTCCAGGTTCCTGCTTTTGCCGCTGCTTCCACCTTCGCGGCCTCCCTCCCTCCTTCACTCACCCACCATCCATTGTTCGCTACTGACTGGGCCACATCCTGGTGGCAGAACCAGGACTTGGCCTGGTTAGTAGCTAGCGAGCAAGGACAGGTGGGTGAATAAGCGAGGGAGGGAGGACCGCAAAGGCAGAAGCAGCAGCAGAAGCAGGAGCCTGGAAGAGGTGGCCAGGCTCCTGCTTCTGCCACTGCTGCTGCCCTTGCGGCCCTCACTCACCCACACTCCCTTGCTTGCTCACTCACCAGGCCGGGTCCCGGAAAACCGCAAAACAGCGAGTCCAAAAAAAGCGAACTGCGAAGGAGCGAGGGAACACTGTATTTGTTTGAATTTTTATATCTATTTCTTCATCTAAATTACTGTTAAATACACTATCCAAATTATTTAAAAATCCATACTTCTTCTATAACAAAAATAGTCATCTTGTCACCGGACATTAAAACTGGTAGTCATGTCTCCTTATGTTGTCCCATGTTCTTTCTGTCTTCTCTTCCAGATCTTTACATTAAGAGTTAATCTTAATTATTCTTATCGGTTCAATTATTTAATGTCTTTTATCTAATTTTAACTATTACCATATAAATCACATCAGTCTTCATCCCCTCCCACTCCAAACAATTATTGACCGAGTATGTTACATTGAAAAAAAAAAGCTCTGGAACAACAATTCTTTACTAATCTCTTAGAAAGATTTGGAGGTTTCTGTTTTGATGCTTAATGCTTCGGAGGGTCTGTTTCTGATTAATAATTTGGAGGTTGGCATTGCGAATCATACACATCTCCATAATTATGACACAGAACTCCAAAGCTTTGCACATCCCTAATACACACATCTTAAAATATTTATATTGCTCTTTTATATTTCTCCAAGTTGATACTAAATTTTCCATCCAATACTATTGTGCTGTACAATACCATTAGGTTTCTTGTGGATACTGTTTATATTTCTTAATGCATACATCATGCAACATTATTTACTGTGGAAGTTTTAAAAATCAATCTCTTTGGTGCAAATTAAATTTGTACAGAATGTGTTAATTTTCAATAGTGATGCTGGCTGAAAAATTAATTTCCCACTCAGTATCTTCTTTCAAATGTATTTTTAATAGTCTGGCAATAACAACACACTGATGGAAAGAAAAAGTGATGAAAGAAGGGGCTATGAGGTGATTGTGAGATGAAGACTAATGTAGAATGAAGAAATCTTGCTTCCTGTCAGACCTTGTGAGTCATTTAATTTTCTTTTCTGAGCTGCTGAGAGGAACAGCCTCCCTGCTTGGACAATGTCTTCCTTTACCTTGTAGGCTAAGAATTTTACTCAAATTTACAGAAGAAACAGATATATTTGTATGTGTTATTTGGATTCTCCAAGGGTTCCTCTCGACAGCTGATTCTTTCATTGCTGGTTATATGATTTAGTGCATAGCTAGACACACTGATAGCAATAACCAGAAGCAAGCTAAGAAAAAGGAAGAGTGTGCATGAAAAGAGTTACGCACCAATCCCTGGGCTTCTGCTGTGCCATATCCTCTGTTATATTCTTTGGCCTACAGTAGTCCTCTAGATATTCTTGAACCTTAACACCCATCAGTCACATTTTGACCAATCTGGGATTATTGGAGTTCATAATCCAATAGTATTTGAAGGGAAGCAGTTTCTCCACCCTGGAGTTAGTAGTGTCTTGTGGACGAAGGTGTGGTGGATGAGGATGATGGAAAGGTACTGCATTTGGGAGGGTGTTTTAATTCAGCTTGTATTTCTGCATGAACACTGCAACACTTCCACTGAAATGTTGCTTTAGTATTGTATAATTCGCAATGCCAACCTCCAAATTATTACAGGCCCAGTTAAAGGAGACCTATTAGATCAATATTTAATTGGTGAAGCTGATATCGAACAGAGAATTTGGTAGGCTTGCTCAGATAGGGGCAGAAGCCCTATGAATCTGAAAAAGAGGATTTTTTGGAGAGCCAGAAACACCCAATTTCCCTTTCCCCAAATAAGTCTCACCAAAATTGAAGAAACACCACCGAGTTGTTTATTCAGTCCAGCTGGAAGAGATGACAGCTGTAATTCCTTGCCTGCAAAGCTGACATACCGAATACATGCAATACAACACATTTTATAGTCATACAAAACTGTCAAAATTCAAATTTCCCGCTCCCTGCCCCTCAGCCGGCTTGACGTTGATTGGATGGAATCTTCAGCCAGCTGGGAGGCGCTGCCGGCTTAGTCACACTTCAACCTATCTAGGGCCAGCGCTGCTTTTGCATTCCAGCCAATGGGAGCCAAGAAGGCGGGCTGAGCAAAGAACAATGAACTGGAGGAAATGTTTGAGGGGATTATTGGATTTTGATGTGTCCGATTGCTCACAATAACAGAAATGTCCTCAGGTGAGCGAGTTGCATTGTCCTTGTGTGAATCAATAAACATCTGGCTCTGGCAGGAATGTCAGACCCGGTAAACTTTTAATCTGCGTTATTGTCATGTTGATGGTATCTGATATTGAGTTTTGGTCCCAAGAAAATGAAGCCAAAAGGGAAGAGGCAGTACATGACTTTCCTTGCTTAGTGGGTAATGTGGGTAATGGGGAATCACCAGGGGGCAAAGGCAGATCAGATGGTCACTGCTCCGAATTCTGATTGTCTTTGTCAACAGAGACGCCCCCCTTCCCCAGGGGGACCAGCTCCGAGACCCAAGGGGAGGACATCAGCTGCCTATTGTTCATGCAAAGAAGTCCTTGATTAAAACTAATATTAGGAATTTCCTGGCTTAAGAATGTGAATTTCTCCTGAGCTGGGATGTGTGTGCTGGATCATGAAGGGTGGCATTTCATTTCATATTTTATATAGAGATATATAGAGGAAACATAGGGAAAACGCAAGGGAAATACAGTCATATGAGGGAGGGTATGGGTCATATCAGCCCCCTTCAGAGTCCATGGGAAATTATGAGAGATAGTCCCAGGGGGTGGGTAGGAAGGAAAGTTTCAGGAAAGTTCATAAAAGTTCTTATAAAGTTCTTGGAAATGTCCAAATGTACGTAAGAGTGGGAAAAAATCAATAAAAGTTCACGAGGGAGTTGGGAAAGCTAATAAGAGATTCCAAGGAGCTAGATGGGTATTGCAGCTGGTATTGGAAGCTGGGATGCCCGTCTGCAAGATGAAAGGAAACCACAGATCCCGCCTTGCCATGGAGCCAGGGTGGCTTGCCTGCTCCCCTGAGGGCCTACGGGATGACCACTGTACAATCCCCAGGTTTGTACAATCTGCTGTGTTTCCTTTTAACTTTAATTCTTGAAACATAAAAAGGTTATTCCTAGGGCGCAGGGGTCCAAATGAAAAAACCAGATAGCAGTTAGTCTTAGAATTAGTATAGGAAAAATATGACACCAAAATGGAGACGATCAGTTGAAATCGCAGATATGGGGGGATTGCATTTCTGTATCCGTGGTTTGAAGGAACACAGTTTCGGCCTCCCCGGGACATTCAAAGGAAACCCCGGGTGAGCCTGCAGTGTTCTGTGGCTCGGGAAATGAAAGGTTCATGGTTAGAGTTTTGACAGAGTAAAGGACACAAAATATCACCATGCAAGGAAAAGTTGCAATTTAGAGTTTATTTTTATTGGGGAATTTGTTATAATGTTAGGGTTGGGGAAAGAAAGCAAAAGGGAAAGCAGAATGTCTGTTAATGCTGCTGCTGGAGCCACACTCCCGCCGGCGTTGGCCCAACCGGGTACCTAGGAACTGTGGAACTCCTTGCTATAGTTCAAAGCAATCCGAATGCAGGGGGCTCTTGGCTCGACCTCAAAGCAATACACCTGCAAATGTATTGACACAATGGATGAGTAAATACATTGTTTTAGTTTGGAATACCAGTAAAATTCAGGCCACACTTACCTTTTTGTTGAGCTTCCTACATATTCTGTGGCTGGGAGCAAATAGATGTCCTTTGTGCTATGACTGAAGTTACATGGAGTTGCAAAACTGCAACCCCATTTGTAATTGGTCTCACAGCAACTAGTTCATATTTTCATTCTTTCTTCATCTGCATCCAAAAATCCTGGGTTTGGAGTAGCACATGAGTGCTCAGAAATCCAGCTGAACTAGCAATTAATTTCTGGCATAGGAAACACTTAACACACGACTCAGCTTTGAAGTGGTTTACCCAAGAGTAAGTAGTGGATTAGCTGATAGATACTGACAGGGTGTCACTAGAAAAATCTGACCAGGAAAATGGAAGTGTACTGAAGTTGCAACACATGAAACAAACTGCAAAGTAGAACAGCTTCCTCTGACATAGGTTGAACAAACAGTGGAAATGGGGAGTGTTCGAGCATTTGGACATTCTTTCAAGCATTTGGAAATAATGTGTGTGTGTTTGTGGAGGGGATGAAATCCTTGTGGCCTGTGGTTTACATCAAAAATATTACATTAGTGTATGCTTAGTACAAGATAGAAAAACAAGCTTGTAGGGGATTCTAAGCAAGATATGCAGGAGCTCTGAGCACATTAAAACTTCTGGACACTTTAAAATTTTGATAAGTTTTGATACCACTCCTGTTATAGATAAGAGGCTGTCATTGTCATTTACAGTAATTCCCCATGCCCATGTGGTCAGGAGAACAACAGAACAGTATATGTGGATAATAGGGATGAAAAGAATAGTCATTGTTATTTGTTTTCAGTCAGACAAAAAAGGGTTTCCTGACATACTATACCTGGGCAGAGTTTTTAATGCAGTGTTTGTCCAGTATCCCCACATCCTGAAATACGAGGGCGGGTCAATAAGTCCATGATTTTTTGAGTGAGACACAGGTTTTTGGATTTAAAAAATCATTTTATTTTTCAATGTAGTCTTTTTAAAGCTCTATTCACTTTGTCCAATGTTTCTCCAATTTTTTTATCCCTTCCAAAAATAAGATTTGTCGAAGTCATCAAAATAGGTATTTGTTTGTGAGTTGATTTCATCGTTGGAGTCAAATCTCTTTCTGCCGAGCCATTTCTTCAGGTTTGGAAACAAGAAATAGGCACTCGGGGCTAAATCCAGAGAATAAGGCGGATGAGGGAGCAATTTGTATCCCAATTCATGGATTGTTGCCATGGAAACCGCACATGTGTGCACCCTTGCATTGTCCTGGTGTAAAAGAACTTTTTTCTTGGCCAAATGTGGTTATTTTTTTTTCCAAATCCTCATTAAATCGACCCAATAAGTTGGCATAATATTCGCCGTTGATTGTTTTACCCTTTTGAAGGTAGTCAATGTGGATTATATCGCGTGCATCCCAAAAAATGATCCCCATGACCAGGGCCATAGCCAGAATTTTGGTTTGGGGGGGGGGGGGCTGAGTTTGGTTCGGGGGGGGCTGAGACTGGGTGGAAGAGGGTCTACCCAAGCAAACCTTTTGTATTGTTATCCCAATAACCCCATTAATGTGGGATATAATGAGCATGGTGATCAGATCATGATATGAATAAACATAACAGTTTAAATAATGTACCAGTAAGGCCTTTTCGCGGACCACCCTGAGAATTTCGGGGTGGGGTGGGGGCTGAAGCCCCTTAGCCCCCCCGGCGACATGCCTGCTCATGACTTTATTGGCTGACAAACCCACCTTGGCCTTCTTTGGCACTGATTCACCCCGAGAAACCCACTGTTTTGACTGCTGTTGGGTCTCTGGTGTGTTGTGGTGGATCCACATTTCGCCCACGGTTACGAAACTGCGCAAAATCTCATCCATATTGCGGTTGAACAACGCCAAACACTCCTGCGAAATTGTCACATGATTGCGTCTGTAGTCGACTGTGAGCAAACACAGCGTCAATCTTGCGGAAAGCTTTCTCATACCCAAGTGATCATTTAAAATTGAAACCACTGAGCCATGTGAGATGCCTATGGCTTCCACAATCTCTCGCACTTTCAATCTCCGATCGGCCAACACCATATCATGAATTTTTTCAATTGTTTCGGGTGTAGAGACCTCAACTGGGCATCCAGAACGTTTGGCATCTTCCGTGCTTGTATGGCCACAACACAATTCAGTAAATCACTTTTTTACCATTGAAATTGATGGTGCAGAGTCCCCATAGCATTTATCAAGCTTAGCCTTGGTTTGAATTATGGTTTTTCTTTCTGCAAAAAAAGCTTAATAAGCACACAAAATTCACTTTTTTCCATTTTCTCCTCAAATCATTGATAGTCTGCTATCAATGGTTGTCAAACACAAACTAAATGACACAGCTTGTTCAAATTTTGACAGGAGTCAACTGACAGATGCCTGTTGATAGGAGCAGTGTTGCCCTTTCAGTTAAGAGGTGGGAAATTCAAAAAGTAATGGACATATTGACCCACCCTCGTATAATTATATTAATGTAATGTATTCTATATGGGGCTGAAAAGCGTTTGGAAAGCTACGGCTAGTGGAATACGCAATTGCCAGACTGCTGTCAGCTATGCATTTTAGAGACCCAAAAGCACCTGTCCTACAAGAACTGTACTGGCTTCCAGTTTGCTTCTGAGTTCAATTCAAGGTGCTGGTTTGTATCGGGGCTAGGATATGTCCTCCCATATGTATCTACAAAAAAATTATGACCAGAAAGGAGGCGTTTCTGTATGTCCCAACCAAGGTTATATGCAATGTAACAGGACTTTCTCTGTAGCAGTCATCTGCCAAAGGAAGTTACCAATGCACTTTACTGACTGTTATTAAAGCGGTATTAGTAGCATATCACCTTCAGAATGAAATGGAGCATTCACAACATAACTTTGGCATTGACTTTTGAATCACAAAACTTCACCAGGCTCACAATAAGCCTCATTGAATAACAACCAAAAGAAATATATATGAAATAGAGTTATGCAAAAGCAAGAGTTAAAAAGATGAATGTGACATTTTAAAAAAGCATTATCTTTGTAAGGGATCGGAGTCAACAGCCCTCCAGACACAGTTGGACTACAACGTTCATAAACCCTAGCCAGCTTAGCCAGTAATGAAGAAAGCAGGTGATTACCAACCAAAAATATCTGGAAGCCCACATAATTTCCACCCTTGGTATAACTCATACATGTAAAGAAACAAATAGGGCTGGCTGACCCACCCAATACAAAGGCAAGAAGGGAATCATGAAGAAAATAACATGTAGCATATAAACATTTGTATTCTCAAATTCTCAGGTTCCAAATAAAGATAATACACTTATCCACTCAATTATAGTAAATTAAACATCTAATATATTGTAATAATCTATACACGCAATACTGCTGTCTTTACATTCATGCAAAACAATCACGGGCGGTAAACTCACATGCAAGTGAGCAGAGACGTTGCAAAAAGGCAGAAAGGAGTTCCTGCATCATCAGAAAGGGACACGGTCCCGGATGTCTCCCAAAGTATAAGCAGAGGTCGTAAACAATAATAGAGTCTCGGTTGTAGATGCCAGTCTTAGATATTTATAACATAATGGGGAGACAATCCATGGTCAACTAAACCATCATAGATGTGTGCCTTCGTTTCGCGCCCGAAGGGGCTTCCTCAGGACCAGGGGCGTGGCCTAGGTAGCAAAGTCTCGCAGACGTCTCAAACAGGAACAGCACAATGCATGAAGAAACACTAGCACCGCAAATGCTGACGATATCTATGGTTCTGAGGAAGCCCCTTCGGGGGCGAAACGAAGGCACGCATCTATGATGGTTTCATTGACCATGGATTGTCTCCCCATTATGTTATAAATATCTAAGACTGGCATCTACAACCGAGACTCTGTTATTGTTTACGACCTCTGCTTATACTTTGGGAGACATCCGGGACTGTGTCCCTTTCTGATGACGCAGGAACTCCTTTCCGCCTTTTTGCGACATCTCTGCTCACTTGCATGTGAGTTTACCGCCCGTGATTGCTTTGCATGAATGTAAAGACAGCAGTATTGCGTGTATAGATTATTACAGTATATTAGATGTTTAATTTACTGTAATAGAGTGGATAAGTGTATTATCTTTGTTTGGAACCTGAGAATTTGAGAATACAAATGTTTATATGCTACATGTTATTTTCTTCGTGATTCCCTTCTTGCCTTTATAACTCATACATGTGACACTTTCTGTCTGATTAGTTTGCAACATGATATATTCGTGGAACCCATCAAGCGTGTTTAGTTTACAGTTCTTAGTTCAACAGTTGACAGTTTAATAACTTGCCTTAACAAAAGGGCCACTTTCATTCCATTTTAACATCTGGTTCTAGTTCTAGATAATGTATACGGTAGCATTATTGCTGTTGTCCCTCTTCGGAGGTGAGAAGGCCGGGGTATAAAAGTTTTAAATAAATAAATAAATAAAAATAAATAAATAGTCTTTTTATACTTAAAAAAGAACTGCAGAATTTTAGTGGACCAAGGAGATTGTCATTGATGAATAGGTACGAGGCAGAGAAATTAACTATGCCTTTTCCTTCTGGATTTCCCAGGATGATATGGGACTGATGTGATGATATATTATTTGATGAGGAACATTTCGCCGGCACAGCTTCCTGCCATCCACTGAATGCCCTTGTCATAAAAGATGGAAAGATGATGAATAATATCGCAATCAGTTTTAATAAACAAATTAGGGATCTTTTCACCTCTAAATAGTTTTTTCTGAATATGAAAAGTTTCCTTTAAAAAGAGGGTAAGCTGGTAATTAATTTCCAATGCTGCATCTGGATGGGTACTTATTCTACCCTAACACACAATGCTTATTTTATAGTAATGTGTTTTATACCTGCTTTATATCCCTGTTTTTCACAATGGCTGGAATTCCATTATATTCTTTTACATATATTCCAGGTTGAACTAATGTGTTTTTGTCTTTTTGGTCATTCTTTTGAGTGAATAAGTCCAAGCGTTCTACAGTCTGGAATATACTGCAGACAATTTTGCATCCTGTGCTCTTGTTTAATTTGGAAATAAAAATGGCTAATCAATAATGAAGGGCTATGTGAAACAGTATGTTAACTCATTAGACCTTTACATCTAGAGAGCTGGATTTCAGCTTAGGTCATGTGCAAAGCATTTATTTAGTAGTTTCAGTCTTGTCCTTGGTGGGTATTTTACTATAATACAAAAAACAAGATGTAATTTGATCCATGCACATAGTTGGCAAGACTGGAGCAGCAAGAATAGTGCAAGCAAGGCAAGACTACTTCTCTTAAAACCTGTCCAACATTAAGTATTGCTTATAAGCTAAGTTTTACTATTGGATTTTTTTAAAATAAAAAAGATGTCGAAATCAGATTTGCAAAGGTTCTGTTTATGAATGGTAATATTGTAATGACGTATTATAAACATTTAAATTTCACTGACATTTTTAAAGGGGATAACTGAATAGTTCAATCTCACCATAAGCTAACTTGCTATATTTTATTCCTTCTCTTGGGCTACAGTAAGTCTTGGATTCATACTTGGACTGGTGTATACTCATCCTTTGAAATATACTGCTCTGAATTTAAGGGCACAGTTCTTGGATTAAATGTTTTATGCACAAATGCATTTTAGGAGAAAGTTCATACACCAATGAATATTTTAGGAGGAATAGATATGAAACTAGTGCAGTTTTCTGCATAGTAACTGTAGAAATGTGATGGAGCTCACTTACAAGTAAACACACGGTATAAAACAGGAATAGATACATTCAAATTCTCTCTACTTTGACACATAATTGAAATAAAACCTCTTTAGGACTTACATTTTCTTCTGTTTCCTTGCAGTTGGTATTAAAGACCAAGGCAAAGTAATGCAATGATTCTATGATATTAAAACAATGATTGAGAATGATAAAAAGGAATTCATATTATATATTGTGGGAATTCATTTGTTTTTACTCAATATTTGTTTATTTCTTTACTCCCTGTCTTCCCCAGAACTGGGAGCCAATGAGGCTTATAAAATTAAAACAATTGTAGGCAAGACGCCATACAGTAGGACCAACCTTATCTGTAACCCGCAGTTACATATACCTGCACCTGATTAGGGGTGTGCAAAATGTTCTTTTCATTCTGTTTTTATTTCACATTTTGGGTGCCCCCCCCCCCCCAATTCTGTTTTTGGGAAGATTTTTCTTGAAACGGAAATGGAACTCAGAGTTCTGAATTACGAATCTGAATGCCCCCCCCCCCCATCTCCCAAAAATGAAACTGGGATGGGACCGGATAACAGAATGGAAGCAGAATGAAAACAAAATAGATTTTATGCTGTTTTGCTCACCCCTAAAAATATGTCCTATCAAGTATTTTTCTTGGTCCTCCAGGTGATGTTATAGTATGTTTCTATCATACATTACCATAGAGTCACTCTGGAAGGCCTAGAAAATTACTAGAGCAGTATCCCTAGGAATTTTCCACATCCTCCAGTACAACTCTATGGTAACTTCTGCCGCACATTGTTTATTTCAACAGAGTTTGCTATTATCCATGGATACCTACTGTATTTCCATGAAAAGTTCAGGAACATATCCCCACAGGTACAGCTATACATTCTGTATATGAAAACAATTATGTAAATAATAGTTTATATAGTGTAGCATTTTGGATGCTGGACTAGAATTTTGGAGACCAGAGTTTGAATGCCTTCTCAGTCATAGAAACCCACTGAATGGTCACAAATAAGTCACACTCTCTCAGCCTCAGAGGAAAGTATGGGCAAATCTCAGAAAAAATGCTAATAAACCCTCATGCTAGGTTTGTCTTAGAGTCATCATGAATGAGAAATGATTTGGATGTACACAATAACAACCAAAAGTTCTTAAAAAGACAAGAAATAAAAGCAGTGAAAAATCATATTGTGAAAAATCATTTTCTTATATCACAGTCAGTTCCTATGAATATGTTGCAATAAAAAGTCAAGCAGGAGAAGAAGGAAAGTGCCAGTCTAGCCTTGCTGGGAAGGACATCAGCCATCGAAAAAGCTTCTTTCATGTTGACAACAGATGCCACAGTGAGGGTTACAGAACTGAAAGAGTATCCCACTGGAAAATCACAAAGCCCAGGCTGGCTCTTTGGGGAGAATTTTAAACCAGTTATGGTGGTAGCTCCAATAATAAGCAAGTCTGACTTTTATAGATAAAGAAACTTTAAAGATCTGACAGGGAATTGAACAATTAAGATAATGAATGAAAGATATAAGTCTTAGAAGACATTATGCACACATCTTTCAGACAGCTTTAGATTATATTATACTGCATGAGAGCAAGGCTGTGATTAGGGAGGCAGATGAAAATGAATTCTACATTATTATATAAGCTAGGTATTTTCTTTTTCTGAGCCCTTTCTAATCTGCAGAGTATTTCACAGGAGAGCCTAAACGGCCTTTAAAGGCAGCACTTTTCAATCTGTTAAACGCACATACTTTGGACATCTGTTTACATCTGCATATATTACATTTCAGAGCTAGACGTTAGCCATAGAGTGAAACTTAATTATTTCTGTATGGTTAACAAGCCTCTGCTCAACTGTTTCTGTATGTGTTTGTGGCGAATGCTTTGACTAGCTTGTTACTAGGAGTAGTAGCATCAGAAATTTCAGGCCATCTGGAAATCCTTATTCAAGGAATGGCTGCCTTTGCCTAGCAACGAAAGAAAATACCAGGGAAAACACCAGCCCCAATGCTATAAGGGACCACTGTCTGTTGCTTGTGGCAGTGACATAAAGACCCCATAGATTAAATCTAGGATCTTTGCTGGCAGTCTAAAGCCTTCAATTGGTCATCTTTTGCAATTCAGGTCTTTTGTTTGTTGCAGGTAGTTGAACAACTTAAATGTTTATATTTAAGCTGTATTGTAATCAATGCCATTCCCCTTGAGTAAGGGACCCATTCCATCAATCCCACCTTTTCACAGTGGTGGGATTGCATTTTCCTACAAGATGAGGGGCTGTGCTGATGACAGCTGTGCTGCTGGTATGGTCTCCTATGTCAGACAGGCTTTTGTTGTGGAGCCAGGCTAATCGTGCCCAAAAACTGCTGGGCAGCCACAGTAGTGAAGGTTACACTGATGGAGACTCTCTTAGAGATTACTGCAGCAGCACCAGAGCTAATCCTTGTTAGTACTGTGCGTAATTTGTCCACAGCATTATATTGGAGGGCCTGGAGATTCTGAGAGAGAATTTCTCTCAGGTAAAAAGGAATTGCTGTTTTTTTCTTGTGTGTTTTTTCATTTTCAGGGGGATCCAGAGTCCCTAAATGCAGCAATGTGGATGGCTGTGTAAAACATGAAAAGCTAGGGATTGCTTCTAAAGATATGAGTAAGTTACAATATTTGATTGTCCTGACGTGCTCAGGTCAAGAGGCTACCATCATGACTGAGTATCAAAAAACAAAATGGCTTCCTATTGGCAAGAGGGCCAGGTACATTTGCATTTTATCACTCTTTTTTATCCTTATGTTGAATATATAATATATAAAGCAGAATTAAAACTGAAAATTGGAGGAAGGAACATCAATAATTGAAGAAATGCAGATAACATCATACTACTAGCAGAAACTTGCAAAGATATGGAACGACTAATGAAGAAAGACAAGGAGGAAAATGCAAAGACAGATTTACAACTGAACCTTAAGGAAACAAAATTAATGATCACGGGATTTACACAACTGTTGAGTAGATAATGAAGACATTGTAATAATTCAAGATTTTCTGTATCTATAATGGAAGCCAAGAGAAATCCCTATTCTCAATCTCAAAATTCAAGTACATTCATACCAGAAGATACATTTTTCAGGTACTCTAGACTGAAGTCTTTTGCTTCTATGACATATATAACATAAGAAAACTCTAGGTTCATTCACCTAGGTTAAGATCCTAATGGATGCTGGTGAAGAAAACACTCCGACATGGGCCGTGAATCCACGAGAACTGTATTTAGGTGTACTATTCAGTTGCTGTTGCAAAGCAAGTGGAAAGCCCTTGTGGAAACAGTCCTTTACATCTGAGAATGTACTTATGCTGTCACGATGCAGGGTCTTGGCCCAGCCCCTTAATCACACACACAGAGACGGTTGTCAGAGCTGGGAAATCTGAGCTTTGAGGAAGTTCAGATCCCCAGTCTGCCCTGAGGTGGTATTGACCTTTGTCCCAGTTCTGTGAGAGCTGGGCTGACCTTTGCTCTAGTTCCTGAGAGGCTGTGCTGTGTCAGACTGGAAGTGATGCAACTTCTAGATGCCTGCTGAATCATGGGGGAAGTGAGGTAACCTCCTCTGGACATGGACATTGGACACTGTTCTAATTATGCGGACTCAGAGCCTTATGAGGTCATATCCCCTGGACTATGGGAACTGCTGACTCACCCGGATATGGTGCAACCCTCCTTGGACATTGCGTGGGCAAGGGGAGGGGGGCTTGGGGTATAAAAGGTGTGTTTGGGTGGCGGGACTTTGCTTTAGCTTCACAAGTTTTGTACCTGCAATAAAATCGTGTTGGACCATGCTACTATCTACGCTTGTTTCCTGACCGAGATTGGAGAGTCATTACAGAAGCTAAAGCCCGTTTCGACTTTCCCAGAAATGGCGAGATCGGCGAGAGAGGAGGAGGAGTATGTCGATATGTGGAACCTTGCTCCTGATGAGATCCGGAGAACCATGGAGTGGGAATGGACCACTATTGACCATGTGGGATTCCCGGACGAGTCCAGAGAAGCAATGGCGTCTTGGTGTTTGTCAGCTCAGGTGGACGAGCTCAGAGAAGCGGAGGAACGAAGGTTGTGGTCCACTCAGGTGAGCTCCAGAGGAGATGTATCCAGAGAAATGGGGGCGAGAGCTCCCATTCAGGTGGATTTCCGGATGACTGGAGGAACCAGAGAAGCTGTGCGGAGAAGTGGGACAGCTCAGGTGGATCCAGTAGATGGCAGAACCAGAGAAGCTGCGGGAAGGTTGCCCCAGCTCAGGTGGACCTGGAGGATAGTGGAAGTGAAACCACTGAACCAGAAGCACCGTCAGAGTTGGAAGTGATGCGGTGCAAGATGGAGGCGATGGAGCAAACTCTGAGGAGGATGTCCCGGGCGATGTCGCGGAGGGAGCCGGTGGATTCGGTGTGGAGTGCCCCTGGAGGAGGAGATTTTACTTTTTACTCCTGGATGGATGAGCGTCCTAGATCTCCTTCGGGAGTGTGGACTACAGGGGATCGTCTGGAGGAAAGCCAAGGGGTCCCTATGTCAGAGGGAAAACCGGCTCAGGTGAATCGCATTCAAGAGAAGGTGAATCCGAACCTCCTGCAGCCAGCTGGGATGGGGAGAGGAGTTCGGAGGTCAGAGGCCCCCCAGTGGGGGGGAGTGCAGTCCCAAGAGTTTGGAGGTCGGTTGAAGAAGGAACCTTTGCGAGTGGAATTTGAGGGAGAAGCTTGCAAGGTGGCCTTCTTCATTGCTGCAGTAAATGACCATATGGAGGATTACGGTCATTTATACCCAAGCGATTGCAGTAGAGTACGTGCCATTGGAGGAGTGTTCAAGGGACGAGCGGCTGAATGGTACGTACAATGCCATGATCGCAAGGACCCATGTTTAAGAACTGTTCGGGCCTTTCTGCAAGCCATCCGAAATCGTTTCCGTGATCCTTTGGAGAGGATTAAAGCCAAGGAGGCATTGCGCAGCTTGGTTCAGGGGCCCCGTTCGGTGACGGAGTATGCAGAGGAGTTTATGAGTTTGGCGGGTAAAGTCGCTGAGTGGTCCCAGGCAACGCTGCTGGAGCTTTTCAAGGACGGTCTGCGAAGGGAGATCCTGGAATGGTGTTTGCATCGAGATGATCCGGGTGACGTGGACGGTTGGATCCAGCTTGCTGGCAGTGTGGAAGGGATCTTAGCCCAGGTGCAACGGCGGAAGTTCCAATCGGCGAGGTCCAGAGGCCAGGGACGCAACTTTGGAGAAGGCCGGTTCCGGGGAGGAGAGGCCAGGCGTGGTAGTGGTGACGGACGTCCCAGTGCTATGAAGAAACCTGTGATGGGAAGGGGCCTCTGTTTCATTTGTTCCCAACCAGGTCATTTTGCATCCCAGTGTCGGCAGAAGCAGTTGCCGGATCAGAAAAAGGTGGCTGCAGCTAAAGCAGCTATAGGTGACAATATGGACACAAAGAGTGTTGGGGTGAGTGCCCCAAGTGTACAATGTTCATTGGGATTGTATAAAGGAGGGGTGGTAATAGAGAAACAGGCATTGGTAGATTGTGGGTGCTCGGAAAATATCATGTCGCCAAAGTTGGTAGATAGTTTAGGGGGAGAAATTAAAAAATTACCAGTGCCTGTGATCTTTACTCAGTTAGATGGGTCTTCTATTGGTGGGGGGGCCGTCTTTATTGGGAACTAAAGATTTGAAAGGCCGGGTGGGCCCTTGGGAAGGAAACATCGACTTTGTGGTGGCACCAATTAAGGGCCATGAGGTAGTATTAGGATTGCCATGGCTTGAGCAGGCTAACCCCAAAATTGATTGGAGGACTGGGATTTTGCAATGTGAACCGAATGTGGAAAGAAAGGAGTGGGTTAAGGTGCAGGGAGTGCCCGAGGAATATGGGGATTATGCAGATGTGTTCAACCCCATATTAGCCCAAAGTCTTCCCCCTTTCCGTAATGTTCAATGTCGGGTAGAGGTTAAGGAGGGGGCGGTATTGCCGAAGCCCAAGATATATGCTATGACGGTGCAGGAGAAAGTAGCTTTAAGGGAGCAAATTGACGAGTATTTAAGGAAAGGGTTTATCCGAAGGTCCGAGTCCCCTATTGCTGCGCCAGTGTTATTTCGGGAAAAGAAAGATGGGAAGCTGCGATTGTGTATTGATTACAGGGGTCTGAATGCTATTAGTACTACCAATTGCTACCCTTTGCCATTAATTAAAGATTTGTTAGGCCAGCTGGGGGGAGGTAGGTTTTTCACTAAATTGGATTTGATAGACGTGTTCCATATGGTGAGGGTGAGGAAGAGTGACCAATGGAAGACAGCTTTCTCTTGTCCCCTCGGGCTGTACGAATGGGTCGTGATGCCATTCGGATTGGCTGGAGCTCCCGGTATTTTCATGCAGTTGATAAATGAGGTGCTGCACCCCCTTCTGTATAAGGGGGTGTTTGTATATTTAGATGATATTGTGATTGTGACGCGTACCAAGGAGGAGCATGTGCATTTGGTTCGAGAGGTGTTGGAAAGATTGAGGCAAGCCAAGTTATATGTCAAGTTGAGTAAATGTGAGTTTGGTAGAAGCCAGATTGATTTTTTGGGTTACTGGATTAGCGAGAGTGGCGTGACTATGGATCCGACTAAAGTGGAGGATGTGTTGAGCTGGGAGGCTCCACAAACCCGTAGGCAATTGCAGGCTTTCCTGGGTTTGGCAAATTTTTATCACACGTTCATCCCGGCGTTTGCGACGATAACTCTTCCTCTTACGGAGTTGTTAAAGACTAAGGGGAAGGGGGAGTCTAAGAGGACTAGGTCCCCAGGCTCTAAGTTAAGGTGGACAGATGAGTGTCAGGAGGCTTTTGTGAAATTGAAGAGGGCTTTCACTAGCGGGCCTTTGTTGATGCATCCTGATATAGAAAAGCCTTTTGTAGTACAGTGCGATGACTCGGCGTGGGCATACGGGGGAGCGTTGTTGCAGAAGGATCGACAGGGGAACCTGAGACCCTGTGCTTATTTTTCTAAAAAATTTGGAGAGCAAGAAAGGAAATGGCCAGTGTGGGAGAAAGAGGCATTTGCTGTGAAGAGTGCGTTGCAGACGTGGCGTCAGTTTTTAGAGGGAGCTGTTTTTCCTTTTGTGGTGCTGACTGACCATCAGAATTTACAGTATCTAAGGAATCCTCAAAAGCTATCTCCCAAATTGGTGAGATGGGCTCAATATTTTGCGTGGTTTAATTTTTCGTTGCAACACATCAAAGGAAAGGAGAATGTGGTGGCCGACGCTTTATCTTGTTATCCTCATGTGGGGGAGGATTCTGTTACTAGGTCAGAGGAGGTGTTTACCAAGGAGCAATGGGGTCTGGCGGTGCAGACAAGGTCTCAAGTGAAGGTGGAGGTAAAGGAGAAGGAAGAGATTGTAGATGAATGGTGTTTAGAGTTGCAGAAGGGGTATGAAGGAGATGTTTGGTTGAGTAGTCATAAGGAGGAGTGTAAGTGGTTGAACGGTTTATGGCTTGTGGGAACTAAGGTGTATGTGCCTCAAGGTGTGAGGAAGAAAGTGTTAAGGCTCAATCATGATCATAAGACTGCAGGCCATTGGGGAGTTACCAAGACCCTCTTGAATGTGAAGAAACGTTATTGGTGGCCTGGTATGAGGACGGAAGTTAAGGAGTATGTAGGGAGTTGTGAGGATTGTGCGCGAAGCAAAGCTCCCGCTGCTAAGCCACAGGGTTTGATTCAGGTAGTGGCTTCTCCGGTGCGGCCATGGACGCATGTTAGTACAGATTTTGTGGGGGAGTTGCCCTCTAGTCGGGGATATCGTTACATCTGGACCGTGTTGGATCTGTTTTCAAAGCAGGCTCATTTTGTCCCTTTAAAAGGGTTGCCTTCAGCTGAGAGGTTAGCTGAATTGTATGTGCAGCATGTATATAGATTGCACGGGTGTCCAGAGCAAGTGCTTAGTGATCGTGGGGTGCAGTTTACTGCCCGGTTTTGGGAACGGTTTCTGGAGGTATTAGGGGCTTACGACTGCTTACCATCCTTGCTGCAATGGGGGCGTTGAGAGAACGCAGAAATCTTTAGGAGGTTATCTGCGTATTTTCAGTAATAGGGAGCAGAACAACTGGTCGGATTTGTTGCCATATGCTGAGATGGCGTATAATAGTTCAGTGCATTCTTCTACTGGGAGGTCGCCCTTTGAAGTAGTTTACGGCCAGGATGTGGCCCCTTTGCCTCAGTTATTGGAGTTAGGGAAAGAGGAGAAGAGTGATTGGAGAGTGCGAGCGCAAGATGAGTGGAAGGAAGTGACTGAAGCCCTGGGGAAAGCGCAACGGTCATATAAGCTGTTCGGAGATCGGCGAAGGCAAGAGGGAGAGGTGTATGCTGAGGGAGACCTAGTGTGGTTGTCCACTCAGAATTTAAAGTTAGGCTTACCCTCGAAGAAATTAGGCCCGAGATACATTGGCCCATTTAGAATTGAGCAGGTGGTAAATAAGGTTTCGTATAGGTTAATTTTGCCAAAGGGATTAGGTAAGGTTCACCCTACATTTCACTGTAGTTTATTAAAGAAGTACATGGGTCCCCTACCTCCCAAGGATTGAATGGTATTTTGTTTCTGCAGGGGGAGGACGCGGTGGAGAAGGACATTATGTCAGAGCTGGGAAATCTGAGCTTTGAGGAAGTTCAGATCCCCAGTCTGCCCTGAGGTGGTATTGACCTTTGTCCCAGTTCTGTGAGAGCTGGGCTGACCTTTGCTCTAGTTCCTGAGAGGCTGTGCTGTGTCAGACTGGAAGTGATGCAACTTCTAGATGCCTGCTGAATCATGGGGGAAGTGAGGTAACCTCCTCTGGACATGGACATTGGACACTGTTCTAATTATGCGGACTCAGAGCCTTATGAGGTCATATCCCCTGGACTATGGGAACTGCTGACTCACCCGGATATGGTGCAACCCTCCTTGGACATTGCGTGGGCAAGGGGAGAGGGGCTTGGGGTATAAAGGGTGTGTTTGGGTGGCGGGACTTTGCTTTAGCTTCACAAGTTTTGTACCTGCAATAAAATCGTGTTGGACCATGCTACTATCTATGCTTGTTTCCTGACCGAGATTGGAGAGTCATTACAACGGTAATCAGCTAACTATTTATTGAATAATAAGAAACAGGTGAAAAGGTAAATTGTCCAAAAAAAAAAATCAAAAAGTTCAATCTAAAACGTAAAGAGTCCGTGAGTAAAATCCAAAGGCAAACGTGGCAAAGGCTCCGCAAAACTATGCGGACCAAGGACTTGGTCCGTGGCAAGGAACAAGGCAAAGTTCATGAACAAACCCAAGAAACTTCTTGGCAAGGCTTGAGCCGGCAACTTGGCTCCGTGGAACTCCGCTCGCTTCACTCCTCTTAGAATAGAAGTGGCCGAGCTACTGAGGATCCTTTCCCACGGATCCTATACTTAATCCCCTTGGCGAGGCCCCCGACGCTCTAGGCTTCTGCGCCAATCTGTGCTATGGGATCTAGCGCCTCTCTGGCGCTCTAGGCTACGGTGCCAATCCCTCCTGCTAAACTCAATGCTCCGTCTCCTATCAAAGCTCCGTCCTTGCCTTCCAGCATCTGCGTCGCTATCTTCATGAGAGCCGAACTCCCTTTCAGCTTCCATGGGCTCATCCTCCACTGTTTCCCTGATCCTTTCCTGCGACCCGTAACCACCTGGTTTCTCATAATGATTGATTGATTGATTGATTTTATTATTTATGAGTCGCCCTCCACGTCAGTGCTCCGGGTGACTTACACATAAAACACATAAAAAGAGTTCAATAGTTAAAAGCTAAAAGAATAGGAAAATTAATTAAAATAGTTCCAGTAACTCAGGCTAAGTCTGGAGGGTGTCCTTAGCCGTAAGCCTTTCGGAAGAGCCAGGTCTTCAATGCGGTCAGGAACTGGGGCATGTCCCGGATAGCTCTCTGATCCGCCGGCATCAAGTTCCAAAGAACAGGGGCCGCGATGGAAAAGGCTCTCCGTCTCGTGGTGTCGAGGCGGGCCTCACTCACACCTGGGATGCGGAGAAGGTCCCTGTTTCCTGAACGCGGCGACCTTAAATGAGCTGGTTCGGACAAGCGGTCTTTTAAATAAGCTGGGCAGGCGCCATGGAGGGCCTTAAAGGTAAGCGACAAGATCTTGTGGATGGCTCTGAGCTCGACTGGCAGCCAGTGCAGGCGCTGTAGAGATGGCGCGATATCAGAATCATCACTCTCAGGGTCAGCCTGAACTTCCCAGCTAGCATAGCCGTCAGGCCATTCATCATCCCAGGCCAAGCTCTCTGTGGGAGAGGAAGGCCCAGCTAACTCATCAGCCCCTTCCTCCATGTCCTCATCAACTGCAGCTGGCCCTAATGCAAGTGGGACCCTCGGTGCTGCCCCCTGCCCCCCAGGCATGAAAGGGAACTGGGTTGCTACATATGCTGACATAATTTCCTTTCAAACAACCTATCACTATTACAGCCACCAAGACTCCATTTACACTGTAAAATAATGTGGCTTGACACCACTTTAACTGCCATGATTGAATACTATGGAATCATGGGATACGTAGTTTGATGAAGCATCAGCACTTTGGCAGAGAAGGCTACAACTGTGATTCCATATTATTCAGCTATGGCATTTAAAGTTAAGCTGCATTCATTTTACAGTGTAGATCAGGGGTCCCCAAACTAAGACCTGTGGGCCACGTGCGACCCTCCAAGGTCATTTATGCAGCCCCCACCCTAAACTTTAGACTTAAAGTCAGCTTATATCTGAAATGACTTGAACGCACACAACAATAATCCTAATTAACTTGACTATGTCATCAGTCAAAAGCAGGCCCACACTTCTCATTGAAATACTGGTAAGTTTATGTTGGCGGAAATTGTTCTTCATTTTAAGTATTGCATTGTTCCTTTAATTTATTTTGCACTATAAATAAGATATGTACAGTATGCATATGAATTTGTGCATTTTTAAAAACTGTACTCTGGTCCCCCAATAGTCTAAGGGGCCGTGAAGTGGTCTTTGATTTAAAAAGTTTGAGGACGCCTGGTGTAGATGCACCCTAGGAAGATTCTAGCCTCAAGACATCAGGTAGAAAGGAGTCATCCAGATTCACTATAGCAAAGCATCACTTCTCTGTATAGCTACATTTTATTTTGGAGAAGGGAGAGAAATACCCCCACTCTGCAGTCACAGTTATGAAAGTATCCTGGATGTCTCCACTCTTCTTTATAAAGTATAGTCAAAACGTTAAGAGCTGGCAGATGGTCTTTATTAAAACTATTTATTAACCCCCTTATTTTGCCACTCAGGGCTTCCGAAGCAATACACTAAAATTCACAAAAACAGTATTTAAGAACAAGTTTAAAACTATTAAAAATAAACATAAAAAACAAATTTAAATGCCAAAGGGCAGAGGGAATCGTGCTTTTTTACTGCCTGTTGGAAGGAAAACAAAAAATAGCATGGTATGGTATATGGTATACTGAGAAAAGCTGCTAATGAAAGAGAAAGAGCTAGGTGATAAGGGTATCCTTTGAGAGCCTTAACCAGTTGAGATATATCTATCTATCTATCTATCTATCTATCTATCTATCTTTCTTTCTTTCTTTCTCTTTGGGTATATTCTGCTGCCATGAAGAGGTGATTGCACTTAGATGGTGATGCACTGCAACCTTTTGTAGCAACTCCACACCTTTCATTTCTGAGAAGAGCATCAAGTTTCTGGAAAGAAAATTGTTCAGATATTCTAGTTAGAGTCAAAACAAGATTTTTAAGCCTAACTGATCTATTAGCAGTACAATATAGTAGGTACTGTACCATGTCCTCCAGCAAGCCAATTGTAACAACATAATTGTAAACGGTCTAATTTGTAGAACAAACAAATAAAAAGCAAACAAAATCCCAATGGTCTTGGAGGTGGTGGGGGAATTAACCCAGTGCGTGCATACAGTGGATTTATTAAAGCGGGCAGATCAACCTGATTGTTTGCAAAGTATCTACAATCATTTGTTTAATGACAGAAACTATGTATTTATTTCATTTAAAGGAACACCTCATTTCATTCAATATGTCCATCAACATTGTGGTATTGTCATTCATCTTCTGTAGCATTCACATAGGTTGGCCCTCAGAACAGTCCCTTCGTATTTATAAAACTCTCCTCCAGCGATTATGCAGCCTTCCCAGTCATACTTAGAGTAGACTCACTGAAAGAAATGAAAGAAATTGATCATGACCAGTATGTGTCCCATTTATTGTAATGCCTTTAGTCTAAAGATGGCTAGGTTTGCAGGATTTATTTGGATGCATTGCATGGAATCATCATAAAATAAATTTCATTGCATCATAACATGTTAGTTATAAAAAAACTATGATCATCATTCTAAACTGACAGGGCAGTTTCCTTTGCCTTTGTACAACCACTTTTGGAAACTGTTTCAAAAAGTATATTGCACTGGCATAACAGCACCTTACACAATCATCAAGCAGCAAGAGGTCTCCTGCAAAAAATGTCCTCCCTGAATACACTGTACCTGTTTAATTATTTGTGGGCAGGGTGTTTGGGATGGCAGTTGTCCTCTAACTTCAGATAGTCTTGCATGACACACACCTCCTTGACCCATTTCAAACTGGTTTCAGAGCAGGACATGGAATTGATTCTGCTATCATCGCCTTAGTGGATTATCTCTTGTCTCAACACTGACAGGGGAAGTGTGTCCCTTTGACATCTCTCAGCAGTGTCCAATTCATGGTAATCTTCTGGAATGTCAGAGTTGCTGTGGTCATACCTCTCAAGCAGATTCCAGGTGGTGATGCTTCAGACAACAGTCGGGGCCTTGTGTTTGCCCTGGCTATAGCTTCTGAACACATTTCAAATGTCTTCATCTCATGTGGCTGCTATCCCGTGGGATTCCTGTGATCAGAAATAGCAGCAAGTTATTGAAATGATGACCTCCACTATTGTGCGTCTCTGAGTCTTATGCTACAGGAACACTTTGCATATCTGTGGTCACACAGCTTTACTTCTTAGTAGCAGCACAACTCTGTCCTCCTGGAGTTCCACTGCTCCATTGTCAAGGTTGTTATTTTTGTAAAAGCAACTTACAATTTCAGTGAAGTTTAGGTTCAAAATATTAAAAATAAATTTAATTAGCTCAATTACAGAAAAGGAAGTGGAGAAAGCCAGGACAATCCTGCCCCATGACATCATCATAACTGGTAAGCGGTGATGATCATGGTGTGATTATGAACTTTTGATGGATTTGTTGCAGAGAGGTGTTGTGCAGTAGGAAACAGCACCATAGGTGACACTACTACTTCTGTGCTGATTTGCTGTCTTTGTGTGATAATCCAAAAACATCTCCATGTACAATGCTACACAGGAATCTTATCAGGGTTAAATAAAGCATATATGACCAAATCTACCTTTCCTGGGAAATCTACTGTGGCCAAATCTACCTTTCCTAGGAAAAGACTTAGCTGGAACCATCTTAAATGAAGCAAAATCATTCTTGGTCGCTACTATAGTGTCATGGCCTTTCAGAAGCAATGCTGTGGCAATAGTGTTGATATATGTAGACTGATAAGTCTAACCTACTGATTCTCTCTGCAATTAATAAAATAAACAATAAAGGAGCAATGTGTTTAGAAGATACAACCAGTGCAAAACACAGGGGCCTGACTGTTGTCTTATGTGTTCTTCACAGTCATGAACCATCAACCTTCCCTTTCATTTCCAAGCTCGATTCAATGTGCTGGTTTTGATTTATATAACCTCGTGCAGCTTAAGGTGTGGTTGTTAAGGCTTACTGAAACAAAGAATGATATGGTTGGAAGTAACCAGATGCCTGTGGGCGACTCAAATGATGCAAAGAACAAAAATACTATGCTCAAGAGGCATATTGAAGTATCCAACATATGTAATGTACGCATCTTTGTTGACCCATGTGCCAGCTTTCTTCTTAATGCCTTTGGTGGACCAAAAGGAAGAATTACTGTAGAAAAGCATGGGAGAGCGCAAGGTGAAATCCTGCTGTGACTTTACACCTCAAAGAGAGTTTCTCTACTATCTGTGTCTCTTAAGAGCTACAGGGGAAAAACAAGAAAAATATGTGGGTATTCAAGTTCTGGTGCCCTTTGTATCTTACATGCTCACCTTTATATCTCAAATGCCCATTAACTAACTTGACAAGTCAGCCTGAAACCACACAACAGCAAGCAACTAAATCGTCTACACAGTCTTAGTTTAACTAGCTCTAGGGTTGCCATATGAATAAGGGACAGGTACCTAAAAATAGGGAATTTTTCACAAAAATAAGGGACACTTCCTAAAAACTTGAAAATCAATGGATGATTTCCAAGTTTTTAGGAAGTGTCCCTTATTTTTGTGAAAAATTCCCTATTTTAGGTACCTGTCCCTTATTCATATGGCAACCCTAGCTCACATATTTTGTGTTTCTGCTCTGTCATTGTAAGGGAATCACTTACCATGCACTGCTGACAATATGAGAAATATTTTTAAAGCATCATTGCAAGCTGTTGAGCTCAAAAGATAATAGAAAATAAATTGTATAGACTCTATAGAGAGAACATGAAGTAAGTTTGTGTTCAGGAAAATATGACTTGCCCTAGATATTTTGGGCTATAACTGCCATCAGCATCAGAGAGGAGACATGATAGCCATGTATAAATATGTGAAAGGGTGTCATAGTGGTAAGGGACTGTACAAATTTCAACCTAAAATAACTGGAGAACCAAATGTTCACTCTCCCAAGCAAAGAGGTAGAAAGCTGGCTGTGGGTCAGTCACGGACAATGGATAGACACAGCAAACATGATAAGTGGAAGATTTGTGGCAAGGTATTGTGCTGCCTAAGTCATCAAAGTGAAGTCTCCCACTATTCCATGGATAAAAGGTGACCAGATTATATGTTGGTTTTAAAAAAAACACATATAACAGAACAGCATTTTCTACTGCAGCATCATCTTTTCTTTAGAAATAAAAGCAAGGTGATAATGCTTATAATTTCATTTAATTTGTGCTCCACAAGTTCTACCACTGAATGCAGTTGCCTCACTTTATGTAATGAGAGGGCTGACTCTGCTGATGGAGGAAGCCACACATTGGTGAAAAGAACTCAAGGTAGATGTGATTGTGATTTCATGCAGGAATAAAAAAAGAAATGGACTAAGAAAGAAGATATTCTACCATTTTCTGGACATCCTATTTCATCTTAGTGTATAACACATAGGTGACATTTTAGCCAAAGCAAAGAACCCAGTTTTGTTTTGTGTATAAGCAGGCATGATGAATCAAAGTTGGCATGACAGCAAAGAAAAGCAAATGGAATGACCACAACAATGTGGATTTTGCTTCCAGCAATACAGAATCGATCTTACCTAGCTTATGAGACATGAAGCAAAGAGCTGGGTCTGCTTATTTGTTTTCTTTCCACATGAACATATGGTTATGGCTTGGCAGATGTCTTTCAGCTATGTTGTGGATGGCTTTATGAAACATATCTTTATACAGTCCTTTTCTGTATAACCAGACAGGATGTGCCAATGGCAAAGAGCATGTGAACCTGCCTTCCTGATTTTGCCAGAAGCATGCAGATCCATGAAGCACGCCAAAAATACGTCCAATATGTCTCGGATCACCAATAGATGCACTAATGAGCACATAACACTATCAACCTTAAGTTCTTCCTTAGTCTCTATAAAATGGCTGGTTGTGTAATTTTGTACAACAGGATGGACAAAACCACCAAAAAAGACTTACTTGATGGATAACTATGACGTACTATGTTCAAGAGGCTAACAAGAACATTTTCTGTGAAGTGGAAGAAGGACAGAAATAACACAAGTGGAATAGAAGCAGAAATAACATGGATGGAACAGAAATGGTTCACTGTAGGGCCATAGGGTATTTGAGTCATGCAATCAGGTACCTTACTCTCTTCATAATCTATGAATGGCTGAAGGCTGACCAAACTAGGGGTTTAAAGAGTAATGCAGCTTATCATATCAGCTGAAAGGGGTTTAGCTGCAATTCTCCAATTGCACATTCAACCTTGTTTTGACAATCTAAACTTCTTGATATGTAGCCATCCACTAAAAGGTGGATGGCATTGTGTGCAGTGCATTGAATGTACAGCTGCCATTACTTCTTCCATATCTTCTTCCAAAGGAGGATCGAAATGGATTCACCTGATGCTAGAAAGACCAAGATTAAGCTTAAACCAGAACTACATGAAGAAGATAGAAGAGCAAATCAAATTCTGCTAGCATTTTGAGGAACTGGCTGACCCCTAGCCTCAAAACTCAGTCAGTGCCCTGAATGGCCAGTTGAAAGTATAATTAACCCTGGTTCTCTGTGTAATGAAGGAGAAGGGCACCACTTTTCAAAAGAGATATCAACAAGATGTAAGGTATCTAGAGGAGGACAACTAAAATGATTAAAGGTCAGGAGACCCTATGAGGACCGTCTTAAAGAGCTGGGTATATTTAGCCTGCAGAAGAGAAGGTTGAGAGGAGACATGATAGCCATGTATAAATATGTGAAAGGGTGTCATAAGGAAGAAGGAGCAGATTTATTTTCTGTTGCCCTTGAAATAGGACTCGGAGCAATGGGTTCAAATTACAGGAAACAAGATTCCACTTGAACATTAGGAAGAACTTTCTGACTGTACAAGCTGTTCAACAGTGGGACTCTCTGCCTTGGAGTGTGGTGGAAGCTCCTTCCTTGAGACTACGGAACTCGGACTTTGTGCATTTGTGTATATTAGCTATGTGTATTTGTAATTCGTTTTTAATCTGTTTAATGCATTTTTATGGTGCAGTTGGTTGTTTTAATGATTGTATATGTATCACTGCCTGTTGTTAGCGCCCTAAGTCCCCCTTCGGGGGTGGAGAAGGGCGGGTAATAAATAATTAAAATAAAATAAATAAACAAACAAATAAATTAGTAACGTTTAAACAGAGGCTGGATGACTATCTGTCAGGGTTGCTTTGATTGTGTTTTTTCTGCATGGCAGGGAGTTGGACTAGATCAGTGGTTCTCAATCTGTGGATCCCCTGGTGTTTTAGCCTGCAACTCCCAGAAATCCTAGTGTGTTTACCAGCTGTTAGGATTTCTGGGAGTTGAAGGCCAAAATATCTGGAGACCCATAGGTTGAGAATCACCAGACTAGATGGTCCATGTGGTCTCTTCCAACTCTATTCTTCTAAGGAGAAGGAGAAGTATAATGGCTAAGTTGTGGGCTTGAGACTGCAGATCAGTAATTATCCCATTCTCTTCCACTTCTGAAAAGGTGAAGATTTGGCATGAGTATAACATCCAAGAAATTTCCCATTCCTGCCCTGCTTTCTTCTTACTCCATTTCTCTTGGAATTATATCTTTTACACCTGATGTGCCTATTTTAGATGATAAACCTGCCCTTGACCTACTTAGATCTATTTCTGTTTCAGATCCTGACATCTTCCTGGTTGAATCAATGTATTCACTTCTGGCCTTTCCAAGTGACTGATACAGTAAAAGCATCTATGATGATGATGTGCTTCCTGTATTTTCATGTCATTTTTTATTATTAGATACGGAATTGCAAAGAGTTGTCATTTCTAGGATCAGGAATGACATTACGTAAGAAAACCACTACACTGGCACTGCTCCTGCTCTGATGCAAAGGGTACTGTCACTTTGCCTTCTCCCAACTTGCTGTAGTAAGGCAAGAGTCTTTTGCATTACCTATGGATTACTACACCATGGATCATGTTGGATGTGTTGGATGTTTTGTATGACCCTGTCAGGCAAAATGTGTGACCGAGAAGTTCTTACCACTCCTTCTGCCCCTGCCTCATCTTATAACTTCATACAGAGTCAGGAAAAGTGCAAGGTCGTCTCCCCAACTTCAGTTGTGGGGCTCATGAGACACATGAGAGATAAAACTAAAATTGTAAAATGTCATTTTAAAAGTTTGTGTTGGGGAAGAAGTAGGGCTCTAGGGTAAAATTCATGTATCTCAAAGAGTTGACCCCCCCCCCCCCCAAAGGGGTGGATGCACCTGATTTTAACGTCTCAAAGAGTGTATAGAGCAGCAGGAAAAAAAAGCTTGCCCCTCCTTTGACAAATGACATCCTTTCAAATATTTAAACATGGCTATCATGTAACATTTTAACCTTCCCTTCTCTGGGCTAAATCAGCCAGCTCCCTAAGCTATTCCTCACTGGGAATGATTTCCAGAGCTTTTATCACTTTGGTTGCCCACCTCGCTTGTGAATGACCTTCTTGAATTGTGGTGCCCAGAACCAGACACAGTTTTTCTCGTAAGAGCTGACCAAAGCAGAATAGAGTCGTACCATTATTTCTTGGTTTATTACTATATTACTTCTTATACAAAGATTTTGTTTTCGAAAATACCCATTAGATTTAAAAATGGGATAGGGTGGGGAAATTGTGTTGGACTATCATTGATTCTTCTGTTATACAACACAACCTTCCATCTGAGAACATGCTTGATCTTGCTGTTTTCTTTTCAAGACCAGAGAAGTATATTGTCAAATAGCTATTTGTGTTTAAGTACATAGATAGCCTGAAGGAATTCACTCTTTCTTTATCCTTTCCCCTCTTTCAGTTTATAGCATATCGGTGTGTGTTAGGGAACTGATTTAAATATAGCTCTTAATTTTATTGCCCAATAGTGAGTAGTAAAAGTCAATTATATGACATAGTATCGAGGGACTATATTTTATATTTTTAAAACATAATGTTCTGATTCCTGTGTCATATATTTAATTTGTGCTCCGACCTTGACTCATTTTGCATTTATCATATAGGGCAAAGCATGACCTTCTTTGAAATATAGAGTTTCATGCCAAGAAAGTTTTAAAAAACCCTTTAAAGTACATTCCTAATTTTGGTAACGGAACATTAGTGTTTTATATTCTTTTAAGACAACAGTTACTAAATGAATGACATTGACCTATAGAGGAGTAATTTTGTTAGGACTTGGGGAATGTTTCATTTTCTGCTCCTGTGATCTGGGGCGAGGGTGGGGTGAGGGCTGCATGGATTGTCCAAAGTATAATAAAATAAATGCCAAAACCAAAATTGGTTCCTGGGTTTGAAAACAAGTGGGGTTTCTCTATGTTAAACACTGCAGGGGAATTATGTTACTTGTTTGAAGTGTTAATTTTCTGCTCCAGATGCTTTCCAGGACAAAGGTGGCATAAGGTGGTGGAGACTGAGACCCACCAGAAAGAGAAACATTGTGCTATGATTCCATTTTAACTGTCATGGCAACTTCTTTGGGGTTCTGGAATTTGTAGTTTGATGAGGCACAAGAGGAGCTCTCAGATTGAGAACTCTAAATGTGCGTCCATAAATGGCAAACCCCAGTGTCCCAGAGGATGTAACCACGGCAACTGAAGTGGAATCATAGCCCTATAACTTGGTAATGTGAAAAGGCCCAGATGGTATCTGCAAACTGAATATAGACCCTGGAAGGCTGGAAATATTTTGTGCCAAGCAGTATGCTTGAAGGTAGAAATCAGTTAGTTAAAACAAGCTGCCATTCTGGGAAAGTTCTCCACAGTATTGTTGCTTGACATTGATTATTGAATTCATGTTTTGACAACTTAACCCATTTATTTTCAAGATTGCATATGGTATTTGTACCCCGTCGCTTCTCACCCCCATAAACCTGTGTTTGAATATCTGCTCTTTTAAGAGAGAAAGTGGGGTTCTACTTGAAAGGGTTAGTGCACTTGTCATTTGCTGTGTTAAGGCAGTGAATACAACACATCAGTGATTGATGACAATCTAGACAAACAAGAGACCAGACAACAGCAGTAGATTGAAGTAAGGGCAACTTTTATTAACTAGTTACATTTTTATGTTGTCTCTTGTAGATACTGGAGTGGCTCAGGCAGTCAATCACCCCTGACTCAAGCCCCAGTCTCCCCTGGGCAAAACACCAAAGCCCCAAAGAGCAATCCCAGATTAACATGGCTGCTCAAATGTGCAGGTCATATAGGCAAAGGTAAAGATTTCACCTGACATTAAGTCTAGTCATGTCTGGGTGGTGGTGCTCATCTCAATTTCTAAGCTGAAGAGCTGTCATTGTCTGTAGACACCTTCTAGGTCATGTGGCCAGCATGACTGCATGGAGCATCGTTGCCTTCCCCCAGAAGAAGTACCCATTGATCTACTCACATTTGCATGTTTCTGAATTGCTAGGTTGGCAGAATCCTGCTCCCCGGATTTGAACTGGCAGCTTAGTGGTTTAACCTGCTGTGCCACCAAGGGGCAGCTCATATACTGGAAGGTTAATCAAAGGGTGTAAATCACCAAAGTCATTTTGACTTCTAACCAGGGAAAAGATTCCCAAACCAGCCCCAAGGACAAGAGATTAATCCCCTCTTCCCAGATCGCTTGATTCCCAAGGGAGGTTCAAAGTTCCCATCCAACACCCAAATTGTCAGTAGGTGAAACACTAAATCATAGCTCCCTCCAATCATCGCTCCCTCCAAATCTGCCGCAAATAGAGGACCAATGTCCACTGTGTCCCCTATTTCCCCCCAGAACCGAATATGATAATTTTTAGGGCACGTTGCAAATCCTCAAGAAACCAATCTGACAGGTGAACACCATCGGGCCACAATAATTTGAAACATTAGCAAGTAATCTTGGAATGAGCAATGTAAAAAAACTCCCAGACAATTAGTTAAGTCATGCCTTACTTCATTATTGACTCTCTTGTGAGCCACACCTAGGCGGCATACATCACCCTTCCTGGTCCATTGTTGACTAAAAATGAGACCTGACCATGCTAATTGTGCATGAGGCCTTTTATTCTGAATTTTAACCATATCTGATTGACCAAATAAGTGCCTATCCAGCAAGAAGACGCAGGTTGTTGCACCCAGGATGCACAATCAAAATATGAGGAGATAGGCCACAGCTCTCCCTAAACAGTGGGGCAATAATTTATGCCATCATAAACCTCTCTGGCCAAGCCATCTGAAAATGGCACTTCCACAACCCACAGTCAAAATATGGGGAGTCAGGCCACGGCACTCCCTAAATAGTAGGAGCAATAAGCCATGCCATCGTAAGCCCCTCCAACCAAGCCATTTGACAGTGGCACTGCCACTTAAACCAATATGACATCCAAAATGGCTTCAGCACACCTGACTGTCAGCCCAGAAGATGTAGTTGCAAATAAGGACTCTTTGCTGCACAGACCTGGGCAATAACCTGGAATCTTAAATAATGGTATAGCCATGATGGCCTAATGACTTAAGCCAAATGGCCAGAACTAGGAAAAATACTAAAATGTATTGTGCCAATAGCTCCTTACCAACATGTTTTACTTTTACTCAAATACTTTCAAAAATACTTTTGAGCCCAACTACAACCCATGTTTGTTGACTGGACACCAGTGTCCCTGCATCATGTCTGACTACTAAAACTCTCAACTCTCTTTGTATTTTTTACTCGTATTTTTTGCTGCACTGAAAATAATTAAATCTGACTGTAAGGTCGGTAGTGAACCCTCAGATGTGCCAGGCCTCTGGCCAACATTGAGCACATCAACAACCATTGACAAAGACCCCCAAACCCAGAAATGGTGTGGAACTAATATCCCACTAACAGCATCACAAAAGAGGTACAAAACTGCCCGGCTTGGGGCAACTAACCAACAAGTAAAATTTAAATGGCCAATAAGCTCCTGAAATTCTTGTAATGTGGCCTCGCGATGAGACAAAAAGGCTGTCACCCAGTTTAGGATGTCAACAACCTTGGTCAAGGAAAGTCTAGGATTATTAATTAACTGTATATATCTCTATGCCCGTAAAAGTTAGCCTAGTGCAGGCATAGACAAACTTTGGTCCTTCAGGAGTTTGGAATTCCAACTCCCACAATTCCTGACAGCTGGTGGGCTGTTAGGAATTGTGGGAGCTGAAGTTAAAAACACCTGGAGGGCCCAAGTTTGCCCATGCCTGGCCTAGTGGGTGAACCTGTCTCTTTGTTCTTCCCTAGTTCTTCCCTAGTTTTTGTTCTTCCCTAGTTCAATTTTCAGTCAACCTCCAGTGCTGAATTTAAAGGTATCCCACTCAGTGTTGCACCAAAAAAAGGCTCCTAGTGCATTTATTCATCATCTGTTCAGGGCATTACACATTTTTCAACAAAGCTGTTAAGCAGGTTTGTCAGCATGAGGTCGGGGGGACTGGTAAAGCCAGATATTTAATCAACATTTCATTTGCTCCCCGTTCACACAGACCTCTTTGAGATTTTGGGTTTTCTATTATGATGCATACAATATGGATCAGGCTTTACCCATGGGCTGTTTAGTATTTTGTTCAGCATTCAAAGAGTTCAGTACTTTTCTTGAGTAGGCCATCAGGTTTAAAACTGAATGCCAATGTGTAGTAAACTATTTGGACAGTCTAACACTGGACAGTGCGCAATTTCTGTACTTGGAATTTGAATATGCTGGTTCAAATTCTGAAAAAAATATCCACAGTATTCCACCACTTCTTGCACTAGAAGGATAACATGAAAGTACCAATGGAAATTAACCTGGCATGCTAATAGCTAATTCTTATCTTTGTGTGCCCCAAGAAAACAAAGCCCAGAGTGTTCCAGTGTTCCATAGACTAGAGGTTTTTGAGGAATTTTAACTGCAAATTTGAATTGTGTGTCCAGAAGCAAGCCTAAAAAATTATGTCCTTGCAGTACATTTACACTGTAGAATTAATGCGGCTTGGTAGGTTTTTCACCTTTCCTGCTAAAGAGTACTGATGCCTCACTAAACTATAAATCCCATGATTTCATAGCATGCATGTTAGAAGTATTAAAGTATCAAGAAGAAATGCAACAAAATGGAAGTATTTGGGAAACTATAACATACTTGTAATAAGACTATTTAAAGGAGAGGCAGCACTTAGGACCTCTTCACATGGGCATATTTTCGGCAGCAGTGATGGGTTTTTGCAAGTTTGGCCATGGAGCTTGATGGCTCCCATCACACCTTGGACAAGTACTTCTGAGGCAGCTCCACGGTCGAACCAGAAAAAAAATCTTGCCACCTCCTGCTTCCCATCTTTCTCTTGAAATCAACATGCATCCCTATGCATCCCTTCATGTGATGAGGTGTGGAGAAGCCGGAACAGGGCGGGGTGTCCTTTCTAAGAGCTTTGGGGGAGCCAATCATTCCTATAGCACGTCTAAGTTTAGTGGATAATTTGAGTCGTCATTTAATTATTTTTATTTGGGTGTCCGGAGAAAGACCAGAAGCTTCACATAACTGTTGTAATATTTGTGTGGAAGATGGGAATTTGGCATGCTGACCTTATCTCACACGTGTGGCACCTTGCCAAAACCCTGCCTTCTGTGCAGCCATTATTTATTTAATTTATTTCCAACATTTGTACCCCATCCTTTTCAACCCCCAAAGGGGGACTCAGGGTGGTTTTAAACGGAACAATTTGATGTCTACACATACAGAATACATACAAAATATATCAACATTACACATTAAATAAAACCATTAAGTTAACATCCATTTTAAAAACATTATTCATAACCCTTTAGCCAAATCTAATCCAATTCAGCATCCCTGTCCATTGGCAGTTCATGTAAACAGTGCAATCACTATCAAGCCTGCTCCCCCAATGCCTTGCTCCAGAACCATGATCTAAGCTTCTTCCTGAAGGAGAGGAGGGATGGAGTTGACCTAATTTCACTGGGGAGGGTGTTTCAGAGGCCGGGGACCACCACCGAGAAGGCCCTGTCTCTCGTCCCTGCGAAACAAGTTTGCGAAGAAGGCGGGACCGAAAGCAGGGCCACCTCAGATGATCTTAAAGTCTGAGGCGGGACATGGAGGGAGATACCTTTGGATAAGAAAGCTGGGCTGGAACCATATAGGGCTTTATATGTCAAAACTAGCACTTTGAATTGTGCTTGGAAATGGACTGGCAGCCAGGGGAGCTGACACAACAGAGGGCGGTATGCTCCCTGTATGTGTCGCTCCATAAATGCCAATGACTTCATGATGCTTAACCTGTAGGTGGCTGTTAGTTCCCATTCTCGTTTTTGTTTCTTAAAAGCCAAATATTGTCACAATCATAACTTAGTGCTGCAAATGCGTGTATGTGCCATCAAGGTGCCTGTTGACTTATGATGCCCGTTTTCTTAGGCAAGGAATCATTAAAAGCTGTTTTGCCAGTTCTTTCCTCTGAAATATAGCCTGCAGTGCCTTGTAGTTACTACACCATCTAAGTACTAACCAGAGCTAACTCTGCTTACCATTCGGATTGGACAGGATCTGGTACTTTAGGTTAAGCTTAGATCACTCTGTAGTGTTGTAAATAGGAGACCCAACATTCAATAAACAACCAGCATTGAAACCCTTGCAAACTGAGTAAATACAGTATGTGGTTTAGTAAAAGATGTAATGGTATTAGAATACCAGGAATGACTAATCATTTAAACAGTATACTCTAATTGCACTAACCTCTCTCTTTGTAGCAGCCTTTGCTAAAAGGTAATTGACCTCTTTGCCTATTTGGTACTGTTACATGTGACTTTGAATGCATAACTTACATCTCAGCCAATTACCGGGTGATAAGAAACTGCAAAGAAACTTGCTGCTGGAGAACTATTACATTATGAGATTTCTAAAAATATTAAAAAATTAAAATGGCCTTGAGGATGCCACCAGCCACACCACACTGTTGGACCTACCACGTAGGCGCAGGAGAAGACATAAACATAGCTGCAGGAAGTCTGTACTAATGTCTTGAGAGTTGACTGGTGATGCTTTCTCGGCTCCAGCTCGAGGTAACATAACTTCCTCTGGAACCGGAGCAAGGACTGTGCAGCCCGCCCAACTGCCCCAACAGAGAAGAAATGTGGGGGTCTACGCTATTGCTGCCAGTGGGGCCCCATTGGGGGCTATTCTGTCTGGTCCTGGCCAACGGGGGAATTCGGGGCCAGCCAAGAGACGAAGGAGGTGTCAGCCTAGGACTTTCTGGAACGTTGGCTACAGGAGCTGGGTGAGATCTCAGAACGGTCCCCAGCTCCAGAGCATGTTATCTGGGATAGAAACAATATGTGCCTTTCAGTCCTTAAAACCAGCAGGGCAGAGCAGGTCCTCTCCCCCTAAAGGTAGTATACGGATACCAGCAAGGGACTTAAGTTATACTCCGACCCCACGGCTGGAGTGTAAGTGGCCTTTTTGAGAACTATAAGCCATTGGATCTCTTCCAGCAGATCTCTATGTGGTGGATTAAGTTCTCAAATTGTTTAATTGTTTAAATTGTTTAATTTGTCTCCTGTATTAGTACTGTATGTTCTCTGTTTTTATATGTTATGCTTGTAAACTGCTCCGAGCCTCCGGGGAGTGGTGGTATAGAAGTTGAAATAATAAATAAATAAAAATTCACAGAATTTAAATATCTCTATTTTCTTATTATAATACCCTGGCTACTTGAAAAGATCATTTAGTTTGACTATGTAGATCTGATTTTTTCCCCTCCTTTCCCTTCCTCCACAAAAAGAGGAGAAAAAAAAAGAACCGAATGGAATAAAAATCTCTTTCAGTTTATGAAGGCAAATTGCAATTTAGAGAGCAGTAGACAATAGGACTCTGTTAAATATTGCAGCTAGTCGATCTTGTGTATGATGCCTTTGAAACTGGACGGGTTCTTTGGCATAATAGGTTGTTTCATAGAGAAGATTTCGTGTTGTACAGTATAAATAGCTATTGTTATTTCAAGGATTTTTTCTCACCAAGATGGATCCTTAACAATGACTTATTCTTTCCTGTTTTAATTAATTAATTTCAAGGTTGTTGGTACTGCAGCAGAGAAAAGGGATCAATTAATTTATTTTCTTTGTTAAAATGTCTACAACCTTGAGAATGGCATCAATTAAAATGCCATTTAAAACAAAACAAAACAAAAAACAGTCAACACCCCCGCAAACTCAGTCTTGGCTTTTGATAAACTGCCAGAGACAGCAGGTTGCATGGACAGAGATGCCTCGCTGAGCAATGCCCAACTATTAGTTCTGTATAATCATATAAAAAGAGTTGACAGTAAGTTATAATCAACAATGACTCACAATGACAAATACTGATCACAACAATGGGTCTTTATCACAAAGGTGAGAACGAAACAGGGATCCTGTTGTTCCAGGATCAGAAAATATAGCTAATCATACTTAGATGTTCTATTTTCATCCAGGGCAGGGAGAATATGGGTCATGAGCTGCATGTAGACCCTGAAACTTGCTCTTGTTACTCCGAGCCCACACAATCTTCCAAAATCATCCAAACACCCCCGCCCCTTTTGAGGTTTTTTTTTTACCAAACTCTAGCCTATGCAAACAAGCTTTGTTCTGTGTATGTGTACCAGGGATGTCAGTTCTTGATTATTTCATTCATCCTCACATGTAAGGGCAAGTATTTTTGTTAAGTATTTCTTCATGTTTGAGAATCCTGAAGTGTTACAGAAAAGTGTTTATGATGATGATGATGGTGGTGGTGATGATAATGATTATTATAGCAATGTTTCCTCTGTAGAAATAAATATTTTTTACGTAGAAATTATGGTTGTTGTGCAAAAAAGTAATATATTTCTCCACATAAAAAAGGAAAGGAAAACCTATCCAGGAATTCTCTAGGACACTTTAATACTGGGAGAAAACTGCATGAAAGTCTTGCTCCTTTGTTATTATTTTCTACAGGGTTTCCTGACTCTTGAGAAACTCACTTTGCAATTGGAAGATGAATAACAGATAATATTGCCATTCTTAATGAGTAGGTCCTTCTGTAGGAAGACCCCACTCTTTGACAGGATCTGAGTCATTCAGACACTGACTGGAGAAGACTTTTAGGCATAGGACCTCATCCCATGAGGAGGACAGGAAGCATCATATTATTGCGGCGTTTAATTCCATTGTATTAGAAAGCAAATTGTATCATTTATCAGCACCAAAAACACGGTGTTATTTCTTGCCCCTTTTGCCTGAAATTATCTGTTTTCAGATTTATCACACAAGTGAGTGTTGTTAAGGCAGATCCTATTTCTCACTGTGGGCTCTTGTTCTCTCCCTTGCAATGACGCTACTCTTGAAGAGACATTGTTCTTGAAGCAGACCCCATTTCTCTCTATAGGCTATTATGCTCTCCCCCTCAATGTTTTAAAAAAAATAAATCACTAACTAGTTAAAAAGGGAAAGAAAAGGCAGGAAAAAACACAATTTCAAAAGGTTAGAATTAAGTGAAAGCAAAGCAGAGATCTCCTGAAGTACTGCAATTTCTAATGAATATATTTCATTAAAAATACCTTGCACAGAGAACTCCCTCCTCCTGCTCCCTGCATCCCTTCCCATTCTAGTTGATTCTACCCTGCTCTGTTGTCAAAGGTGAAAGAAGGATTTTTATCCAACTTTACAAGACCTGCTGGACAGGTAAGGAGAAAGAGGCTTCCCTGCCCCAGTCATCTGGAATCTAGCTTGGCAAGGTCACTCTTGGGGAAGAAGGGGACAGCCTCAATCAGTTGAATTAACCCAAATGGAATAAGGTTCTTTTGTGTCCAAATCATCCCAAATGGTTTCCTCACTTCCCCATGGTCTCCTACTCTGAGATCCTTGCCATCCTAATCAATAAGCTTCATGTCTCCCTCCCTCCTCACCCCAAATCCATACTCTGAATCCACACAGAAATGTACATATTCTGTTTACGAATACATGTTCCCATTCCTAACATGTATGGACTGCAAGGCAGAAAAGGAAGGAGGGATACCAATAAACACATTTTTCAATAATTGAAGACTAGTAGCAGGGCTTCTAAAATAGAGATATCTCTGTGGGTATTCAAATATGTTGAGATCGAAATATATATAAATATATACACTCTAAACTTTTTTTTTAAAAAAGAGTCAGCGCCATGCTAGCTGGACCTAGATGCTAAGAGCTCCTTCCCATTATGAGCTTCGTTTACTTATCACTCATACTGTATTCGGGCCTGTCCAGCAGGCGGCCCACGGGTCGCGCATGGCCCACCAGCCCCTTGCCTGCGGCCCTCCTCTCCTCCAGAAAAAAATATTAATTTTTTTAAAAATCCCGATTTTTAAAAAAAAAAATCAAAAAAAAGTGTGCATGCGCCGCTTCTGACACTGGCGTGACACTTTGGAAGGGAGGGCGGAGCCACGGGGCACTCCCATGGCTCCGCCCTCCCTCCCTCCCAAAGCGTCACGCCAGCGTCAGAAGCGGCGGTTTCACCCACTTCTGGCGCTGGCGTGACACTTTGGGACAGAGGGCGGAGCCATGGGCAGTTTACTCCCAGGGAGAGGAGGCAGGAGAATCGTCTTCCCCTCCTCCTCCTCTCTCTGGGAATAAACCGGGACCCTTGTCTCAGTTTATTCCCAGGGAGAGGTGCAGGTGGGGGACTCGCGTTCCCCTCCTCCTCCTCTCTCTGGGAATAAACTGGGACCCTTGTCCCAGTTTATTGCTAGGGAGAGGTGCAGGCGGGGGACTCGCGTTCCCCTCCTCCCCCTCCTCTCCTTAGGAGTAAACGGGGATAATGGTGAGAGGAGGGTGGAAGGTGCGGCCTGGCACCCTCCTCTCGCCAACCAAGACCCAAACAGGGGTTAATATTAACCCTCGTTTGGGTGACAGATGGTGAGGGGAGGGTGGAAGAGTCCCCCGTGGGTCCGCCCTCCTTCCCAAAGTGTCATGCCAGCATCAAAAGCAGGCAAAAACGGAGGAGGGAGTGGGGGCGTGGCCGGGGACATGGCCGAGGCCGTGGCGGAGTGGCCCCCCAGGTGATCAGTGACCGGAATTCCAGCTCTTGGGCTGGTAGAAGTTGGACAGCCCTGCTGTATATGAACTAATTGTTATCCTGAGAAACTATAAGGAGGACCTTCTTTATCAGAGTCTTTGTTAACAGGGGTATGCCCATACATGTTTGTGAATTATCATTGCAGAAGAAGTATTGTTCAAAACTTATCAGTCCAGAAATATTTTTTCACATTCTCATCATCTGCAGTTATCTCCCCTCTGTTACTGTTTAGTAACACTGCGAAACATACATCTGAATTGTGCTTCTTCCCCTTGTTGATAGCATTTTTATCTCCTTTACTGCCACCACTATAATCATAAACAAAGTGTGTAACATTACTGATTTTTAGGAGATGAATCTCTACTTGGTAAGACTTTGAACTTACACCCAACATGACAACTGTGTAGATTAGTCTTGAAAATATTGGAGATGGGATGTATTGAAATCACTTGTTGCTCTGCTAGAAAAAAAATAGTGAAGGATCTTTTTAACTGGTCTTGATCAACTTTTCCTGCCTAAAGTGCATCGTAAGAGTAGTTGTAGATTGAAATAGACAGTTTGTTGTGAAACCCTTACATTAAAGCATGCACCTAATATTCTTTGGCAAATAGTCACTGATATAAATACAATTCCCAGTGTTTAGCTAAGCAAATTTTCAGAGGACTTAACCTTCTGTCAGGTGCTTTCACAAACTGCTCTTTCAGTAGTTAAGTCTTATTCAAGTGTTCAGAAAAGGATGAAACATTGGGGTTCTAGGTTGTATGGAGACCTTCTGTGCACAGAGGAATCTCTCTCACTTCCCTGGATTGCTGCTGCTCTCAATTAGGACATAGTGATAGAGGGGAATGGGATTAAAATCCTTGACTTGCCACATTTATTTTAACTCTGTTCTAATGCTTATTTAAGGTGTATCTGAAGATTGGGATGTAATTTATTTTTGTATTGTCAAAAGCTTTCATAGCTGGAATCACTGGGTTGTTGTAGGTTTTTCAGGCTATATGGCCATGTTCTAGAATTTATGTTTTTCTTATATAACCAATCTGTAAACTCCTAGTCATTTCACAATGCAGTCTGGGCAAAGATTATTATTTTCTTTCAGGAACAGTTGGGAAACTTGACATTCATTATAAAGCCATAAACATGTGATAGTGTAAAGCAGAGGGACCCCTGCATTCAAGTTGTTATTACCTGCAGCAGAGAGTTCCACAGTTCCTGGATGTCCCAATTGGGCCAAGCATCGTTGGGAGTGTGGCTGCAGAATCAGCTCAACAAGCAGTCTTCCTTTGCTTTGCTTTCTTCCCCAGACCCTAACATTGTAACAAATGCCCTAATGAAGCAACATTTGATGGTAACTTTTTCCTCTCATAGTGATACATTGTATCCTTTACTGCCTCAAACTCACTCTAAGCATGAACCATTCCTTTCTCGAGCCGCAGATCATCGCAGGCTCACCCAGGACGCTCTTACAGCATTTCGAGGAGGCCAAAACGGCATTCCTTTAAAACTGCAGATACGGAAACCCATCGGGCCCCCATATCCGGGTGTCAACGGATCGCCCCCATTTTGGTGCCATATTTTCCCTAGATTAATTATAACACTAACTGTTATCTTACTTTTGTTCATTGGGCCTCTCCACCCCGGGAATAACCTGTTTTTAATCATAAAGAAATACAGCTAAAAAGGGAGACCAGCTGATTGTCAATTCATGGCTCCTTGCTGCATCGACCGATCCTGCTGCTGTTCCGTGATCGTCCAGGAGCCCGTGACCTGGGGAGCCTGCCATGGTCAGCCCATAGGATCCCTGGGAAGCCCGCATGGCCACCCTGGCCCCATGGCAAGGCAGGATGTGTAGTTTCCACATGGAAGAACCCCCAACTCTCAGCTTTTGCGGCGATCCCCAGGGCGAACCATATGAACTCATCCATTCCTTCCCCCTTTTGAGGCTTATGGATTTCCATGAACCTTTATGAACTTTTATGAACTTCTGGCCACTTTTTAAGAACTTTCATGAACTTTTGGAAACTATTCTTTCTTTCAAACTCCATGGAATTTTTTCTCATGATTCCTGGCTCCTAATGGACTTTGGTGGGATGGGATATGAGATATGATTCCTATTTCCCTATTACATGAATGTGTTTCCGTATGTGCTTTTCCTTCCCTGTGTTCCCATATAAAATATGAAATGTCACCTCTTCGTGATCCCAGCATACCAAAGCTCCAGGGAATTCCTCTATTTCCTGGACTAGTTAATTTCCTAACACAATAGACTTATCAGAACACTTGCATGGACAATAACAGCGGCACATTTCTTCAAACCTCAAAGCTGGCCCATTTGAAAGGATTTGTGTCCCCTGGGTATGCTTCTTCAGCTCTTGGAGTTTGACCATCTGGAGAGCTTGCCCCCTGGTGATTTTGTCATTCCTCATAAAAGAGATATCTTGCTTTCGGAAAGCTTTGGATATCTCATCTGCCTCACCCTTTTGTTTTCATTCCCTTGGCCAAAACTCAGGATGAGATACCATCAATGAACCCATATACCGGATTAAAGATTCCCGGGGATTGGCAGTCAGGCCAGACCCAGATGTTTATTTGACACACTTGAGACAATACAACTGGCTAGTTTGAGGACTTTTTAGCTATCGCCAGCACTTGGACACATATTTAAGTCATTTAATCCACTCATCTCTTCCTCCGGTTCATTGTTCCCTGCTTGTACCACCTCCTTTGCTCTCATTGGCTGAAAGCCCGAAGCGGCGCTGACCTCTTGATTGGCTGAGGTGTGGTAAAGCCAGCCGCACCTTCTTCCCAGCTGATGGCTCTATCCAATCAGCTTGAAGCCGGCGAGGGGGCAGAGGGCAGGGAATTTGAACTTCGACAGCTCTGTTTCTCTTTTAAAATGTACTGTATTGCCTTGCACTTTATGTCACCTTTGGGCAAATGATTGCGGCTCGACATCCGCTCCAGCTGGAACAAAATAAACAACTTGGTGGCGTTTCTTCAACTTTGGTGAGATTTATTTGGGGAATCAGGGAAAAGTTTGAATTGGGTGCTTCTTTCTTGTCAGAGTACCGGATCCTCTTTGTTGGGTCTGTGGGGCTTTTGCCTTCTCTAGGCAAGCCCTTTTAAAATTCTTGCTCAATATCACATGGTGAGGGATGTTTTGAATCATCAAGAGTCTCCTGATGTTTTATTGAAGAAGGTTGTAAAGGCCGTTGGTTTGATATCCTCCTCTCTTTCTTGGCAAGACCCCGGTTCTTGCTTGGAGCATGGCAAGCATGGGTGAAACCATAATTTTACCATGGTTCCAATGTACCTTCCCACTGCTGGCTATTTCAGTTGTAAAAAAAATGTTAACTCTGGGGCTAAATGTGTGATTGATATAATGTCTAGCCTGTCCCTGGCAATTTTATGTGTATATTGTGTTCTTTTTTGTTTTTCAGTAAGGACAGAATGGATTTTATGTAAGTAGCTTCCAAGCCGCACGTGGAAAAGAGGCCCCTTCATTTTAAGTGACTTATTATCTGAGAGCGGAAACAAAAGCAACTGTTATATAAAATAAATGAACAGGAAACAGAAATAAATCTAAACCAGAGATTAAGAAAATGAATAAATATAATAATCACTTCAGAGACCTTTATGGGCACGAACAATAATTTATGGGGAATATATGATATTTATTAAAGGGGCTTAGGGCAGAGTTGCAGTGTCCCTGGCCTGGCACAATACATGTTAACCTCTCTTAGTTCTTTGACTACTTTTTCAGTCTCCATCATAGCTGATGGTAAAAAAAGGAAAAGGAAAAAAGGAATACATATGAGATATGTGCTTTGTATGGTGAGTAACTGCAAAAGCACTGGGGCATTCTGGAAGGCTAAGAAGGGGAGAAAATGTGACTCTGACATGGTGAATTTATCTCAACATAACATTTTTTATTAAGTCAGAAGCGACTTGAGAAATTGCAAGTTCCTTCTGGTGTGAAAGAATTGGCTGTCTACAGAGATGTTGCCCAGGGGACACCCGGATGTGTTACCATCTTGTGGGAGGTTCCTCTCATGTCCCCGCATGGGAAGCTAGAACTGACAGATGGGGGCTCATCCTGCCTCATGGATTTGAACTGCTGACCTTCAGGTCAGCAGTTCAGCCAGGCCAAGGGTTTAACCCATTGTGTCACTGCAGCTCCTAACAGAACATGATCCCATGCAACTGTTTTGGTTTGACAGGAACAGTGCCAATTATTCTTCTGCCACCCTGTTGTGCTAGCTGCTTTTAAAATGTCCCAGTTTCTCTCCCTTTTACTTTCTTTTCATCCTCTGCTTGCTTCAGTTACTGTAAATGGAATTAAAATGCAAAAGTAATTTGAATTCAGCTCAGTAGAAAGAAGAGGACACTTGTCCTTTCCTATAGGCTTTCACCATCTTGACCACGCTCTGATGTTACTTTGTCACACATATTCCAATTTTTGTCTGAAAGTGTTTCCCAACCTTTTTTGAGCCGCGGCACACTTTTAATATTAAAAAAATCCGGGGGCACACCACCAACCAAAATGACACAAAATGACACTTTAACACAGTAAAGAACAGCTGGGAGATGGTGGCCTGCTGGGAACAGCTGCTGGAAGTGCCGAAGCTGGGAAGGGGGAGGAGCCAGGCTGTGCCATGCCCCGCCCCCTCCCCCCTGGCTTCAGCTCCCCCAGCAGCTGCTCCTGCCTTGAGGGGGGCAGGGCCAAGCCAGTGGTGGCAGAACCAGCACAATGCTGGCTTGTCACTGTCCCCTCAAGGCTGGAGCAGCTGCTGGGAGGGCCGAAGCCAGAGGGAGGGGGCGGAGCCTGGCCACGCCATGCCCTGCCCCCTCCCCCTGGCTTCAGCTTTCCCATTATACCAAGCTCTCCCATTATACCAGGCTTTTCTATACACTGTTTGAATTTGTATGAGTGCTTCCTTTACATTGAATCAATGCATACAACCTTGAGATAATAGAGACATATATTTTTTATAAAATAAGTTTGTATGTGCTTTATTGATATAGCATGAGATAATCCACTCTTCTGGGATTTCCTTTCCTTGATTTACATCAAGCTTTCCCCCTTTTTTCAGTTTGCGGCTTGGCACTGTCCCCTCAAGGCTGGAGCAGCTGCTGGGAATGCCGAAGCCAGGGGGAGGGGTGGAGCCAGGCCGCGCCATGCCCTGCCCCCTCCCCTGGCTTCATCTCTTCCACAGAGGAGGAGCATGAGCGGTGGACGGGCTTCAGTGGGCGGGGCTCCTCCTCCACGCGGCCTCAGCAAGCGAGGGGCGAGAGTCATGGTGGGAGTCATGGCGGATTGGAGGCTGGCTGGGGAAACGGCCGAAGGAGGCGGCTCCCCGGCCCCTTCTTCCTTTTCTTCGCCGCTGCCTGGCCCTTCCTCCTCCTCCGGGAAAGAGACTGGGTGTGCTTGGAAAACGTCAAGGAATCAGAAGGGACGGGTATATAAGGTATATTTCAATGGTTTAATCTTCATATAGTCTTCATATAATAAAGTAAATTTTCATCCAAAGGTTAACTGAGAAGTGGAATGCAAATAGTTGTTGGTCACTATGTGAGCACTCTCTGGCCATGAAAAATCCCAAAGGAAATCATAGATAATGTCACATCAATAATGCATTCTTCATGGGACGGTCAGAGAGGGAGATGGTCAACGGTCTGAGAAAGGCCTCGCCGTTTCGCCTATAATTAGGCTTCTTCAGAACCCAGGTGTGTGAAAACAAATAATGTGACCATTCCACTGATCCGGGTATCCTAGGATATACAATAATACATATTTTGAGTAACTAGTGCATTTCTAAGTGAGTAACACAGTACAACAGTAAAAGAATAACAGTAAAAGAACCCGCCAAGCACAGACCCAACAGTACATTCAATACCATAAAGTACATACCAATATTATAGATGCATATGCATAGTCATCATCCTGGTATGGGTGGACGCAGCCACCAGTGTAACCAGACGCCCGGACAAAGGGCTGGGGAGGAGGGCCAACTTAAATACAGAGTAAAAGGTAATGGAGTAGTATTGATTGGACAAAGGATTACATCAGAACCTCGTTGAGACTTAATTGGTCGTTAAGGCCTAAGGGCAACTCAGAAGAAAGGGAATTTATCCAGGCACATTCTCTTCTGCGTAGTAAAAGTTTAACATCTTGGTGTGGTAAAGGGATGATGCGCTCCAAAACCACCACCTTAAAATCCTCAAAGTGGTGTGTATTTTTGAAATGACTGTATAGAGCTGAAGACTCATTTCGCGTTCTAAATCTAGAACGATGTTCTTGTACTCTCACTCTTAGTTCGCGTCCAGATTCACCTATATAATATCTAGAACAGGTACAGATTAGACAGTACACGACATTTTTGGACAGGAGGACCCTGACCTGAGGGTGAAAGTATGTTTGTTGCGCAAGTCGGTAATCGTGGTTTGGGTCGATATATGCTTGCATATGGAGCAGTGTGTACAGGGTACCGTGTGTTGTTTTGTAAATGTCGTGTACTGTCTAATCTGTACCTGTTCTAGATACTATATAGGTGAATCTGGTTTAAGAGTGAGAGTACAAGAACATCGTTTAGATTTAGAACCTTCAGCTCTATACAGTCATTTCAAAAATACACACCACTTTGAGGATTTTAAGGTGGTGGTTTTGGAGCGCATCATCCCTTTACCACACCAAGATGTTAAACTTTTACTACGTGTGCCTGGATAAATTCCCTTTCTTCTGAGTTGCCCTTAGGCCTTAACGACCAATTAAGTCTCAACGAGGTTCTGATGTAATCCTTTGTCCAATCAATACTACTCCATTACCTTTTACTCTGTATTTAAGTTGGCCCTCCTCCCCCCTTTTGTCCGGGCGTCTGGTTACACTGGTGGCTGCGTCCACCCATACCAGGATGATGACTATGCATATGCATCTATAATATTGGTATGTACTTTATGGTATTGAATGTACTGTTGGGTCTGTGCTTGGCGGGTTCTTTTACTGTTATTCTTTTACTGTTGTACTGTGTTACTCACTTAGAAATGCACTAGTTACTCAAAATATGTATTATTGTATATCCTAGGATACCCGGATCAGTGGAATGGTCACATTATTTGTTTTCACACACCTGGGTTCTGAAGAAGCCTAATTATAGGCGAAAACGGCGAGGCCTTTCTCAGACCGTTGACCCATCTCCCTCTCTGACCGTCCCATGAAGAATGCATTATTGATGTGACATTATCTATGATTTCCTTTGGGATTTTTCATGGCCAGAGAGTGCTCACATAGTGACCAACAACTATTTGCATTCCACTTCTCAGTTAACCTTTGGATGAAAATTTACTTTATTATATGAAGACTATATGAAGATTAAACCATTGAAATATACCTTATATACCCGTCCCTTCTGATTCCTTCCTCCTCCTCCCCCAAGCAGCAGGAGTTCGGCAGGAGGAAGGGGGAAGGAAGGGGGGGCAGAGAGCTTTTCTCGCAGCACAGCAGGAGGTCCATCACGGCACCCTACTGTGCCATGTCACAGTGGTTGGGAAACACTTTGTTAGAGAGTATGTTATTTTTCCTGGTTAAAACCAGGTTGTTCTAAGCCTAAACCAGATCTCTTCTTCTTTCCTGTTCTTTTTTTCCCCTTTGCCATCTTGTTCTGGTTTTCATATGTGAAATTTTAATGGGTATGGAACACATTATCTTGTGTTGGGTAAGATAGAAACAATGACATTTTTGGACAGTTCAGTTAGTGGATAAATGAAACAGGGCTGAGATCAGGAATCACTATAGAACTGGAGGAAACAGGGAAAATATTTGGACTGGAACCTGTCAAATTTGCCTGTCTTGAATTGCTTCATTGACGTAGAGTACAGGGTGTTCCTATGGGTGGCCTCCTACAAATCCTTGACATTTATCTCCCAAAATCTTGCTTTGTGGGCCTGGCATGGTAATTTAAAAAAAAATTAATTTAATCATTAAAAATACTAAAATGTCAAAATATATTTTTTCCTGTTATTTCTCCTACATATTAATCTTGGCTTTTGGAATTTCCCTACAGCTAGCTTGTGAGATTGGGAGGAAGGAGAGGTGCCCAGAGAAGGGGAGATGCAGATCAATGCTTCCCCTCTCCTTGGGAGTCACAGGATTGGAAGTGGAAGTCTAAATCCCCAAAGTTGTATCTCTTCTCCCAGATCAATGTCTCCTCTCTCCTTGGGAGTCACAGGATTGGAAGGGAAAGTCTAATTTCCAAAGCAGTGTCTCCTTTCCAGATCAATGCCTCCTATCTATTTGGGATTCACAGGATTGGAAGGGAAAGTTTAAATCTCCAAAGTGACATTTCTCTTCCTAGATCAATGCTTCCTTGTCATGTCCCGCAGTTGATGGTGGTTGGTATAGTTGAATGCCTAGCAGATGGTGGTATCTTGAACTCTTGTGCTGTACCTTGCTGAACCTTGAACTGTGGTGATAATCTTGTGGACTCTATTGCTTTTGTATCTTGTCATAGACCTTGATGTATTTTGAATTTCTGGACTGACTCTTGACTACAGATTTTGGATCTCTCTGGATTATCTGTCTTGACCTTTGGAACTAGGACTACACATTGTACTCTTGGACCTTGGAACCTTACTCAGCATTTGACTATTGGATTGTAACCTTGACCACTGTTTATTCTTAATCCTGAACCATCTTTGTAGTACTCCCAATCAGGCATGTAGCCAGGGGGGGGGCTAAGGGGGCTTCAGCCCCCCCCCCCCCAAATTTTCAGGGTGGTCCGCGAAAAGGCCTTACTGGTACATTATTTAAACTGTTATGTTTATTCATATCATGATTTGATCACCATGCTCATTATATCCCACATTAATGGGGTTATTGGGATAACAATACAAAAGGTTTGCTAGGGTAGACCCTCTTCCACCCAGTCTCAGCCCCCCGACCAAACTCAGCCCCCCAAATCAAAATCCTGGCTACGGCCCTGTTCCCAATGAAATGAGACTTTGCTTTGTGATTTCAGTTGTGTGCTCTTTATGTTTGAACTAAGACCTGGAAAAAGCCAAGTGTTTAAGTTACCCTTGCAAGTAAAATAGTTTTGACACCAGCCTAGTGTTGTTTGGTTAACCTCTGCCTGCATACCGTCAGAGTCCTAGCTCCTGACACTACTGTCTATTCCAGAGTTGCAGGATTGAAAGGAAAAACTGAATATTCCCAAAGTTTTTTCTCTCAAGGTTTTTTATTTTTAAAAAACAAAAACCAAAACCCGAATGTGTGGGAACTGCACTTGCTTGTGTGATGAATCTGAAAATGGATGGTTTTGGGAGAAAAGGCAAGAAAGAACAATGCATAATGGGAAATGATCTGAGAAATGATATAATTTGCTTTCTTACTGCAACAGGATGTAATGCCACAGATATATGAAACCTTCCTAAATGGGATAACGTACTTTGATTTGAACTAAAGACAGCTTCCATTTTTTGCTTTCAGTTTTCCTGGTGTGCAACACTGATATATTTATAACATTCTTCTTTAAACTAAAATGTTGGATTTAATTAAAGGTTTGGAATTTTTAAAACATGTATGTTTTACTCGTCGTTACACTGCATCATAGTTTGTTTAACTTCATGGCCATGTTAAGCAATTTTTCTCACACATATATTTCTCGCTGATGAATGTTCTCACATATGCACAAGAGCAGTTTGGCACAAAATGGTGAAATATAATCAGAAAACAGATGGCTGGATAAAATGCTTAAAGTCTTGAAACAGTAGATAAAATTCATTTAAGTCAGAATTTTAGCATCCAGGGGGTGGATAGCAATGAAAATGGATATATAAAAAAACTAGAGAATGAATAAAATAGCAGTAGCAATTATGGTCAGCATAATAAAATATACATTTATGAATAAACAGAGTGATTGCATATGTTATACAAAATTCAAAAGTATCAAGGCATAATTCCTAGCGGTGATGATATTTTATCACTCAATAAACCTAAATAATTGGTAATATTGCAATTTTAAACATATCAAGTTCTAGGTAAATGCATGTGTCATATACAAGGCAACCTGACATTCCCGTTGTGGAGTTAAATAGGAACCATTAAGATGGTGGTGTTTTCCTCTCCTCATCTTTGTTGTTGGAAATATCCACTGTATGTTTAAATCACAACTAAAGTCCAGTAGATTATATGCAGCAGATAATAAACAGTGTCATATGCTTCTTGATGTAACGGATGGTGTTGCCGACAATGATATGGAAAGATCTGATTGAAAACTTGTCCTTGAGATCTGATGAAATCTTCATTGCATTTTTATTAGCCAAGTCTTCCATAGTATGTTCATTCTTGGACAACCCATGACCATGAACCCTTGTTCTGTTACACTCCTTGCTCCTCCACCCCCATCTTATGGTTATCTGTGCATCAGTGAATGCGATGTCATAATAACTCTCAAGGTTAATGTGCATAATGATTCAAAATGTTCTTCAAATGCTGTGACCCTTTTAGCTTTCTGGGTGATAAGGAAAAAAGACACAGAAGAATGGATAAGACACAAGATGATACTCAAGTTCATAAATAATCAACTTATGCTAAAAACAAGGGAAGAATTGAAAAAAGAAGATTTAATCTTGGATAGTTCACTCACAAGCATATTAAACAGAAATTTCATCATGATCTTCAACAAGAAGTGACTGCATTGAAAAAAATTACAACAAATAAAAGTCTGTTTGCTAAATTGGGCAAAGGAGGTGGTCATTAAATAAATTTCAATGTATGGGAAGGAGTGTGGAACAAAGACATTAAATTTGCAAAAGCAAACAAACTGAAAGAAAACTTTTATAAAATGTTTCCCAGGTGGTACATTACTCCAATAAAAGTTTTCAAGGTGAATAAAACAAAAGAATGGATAATAAATGTTGAAAATGCAAGACAAAAGAAGGGACATTTTTTCACATGTGGTGGACTTGCCATTAAGCTCATGCATATTGGACAGCTGTTAAGGAAACAATCCAAAGAATTTTGAAACAAAATATATCATTTTTACCAGAGATATTTTTGTTGGGCCTGGCAAATGATATCATCAATAAGAAAAATATGGTTTTCTTTCAAAATGCTATAACAGCTGCACAAATAGTTTATGCCAGACCCTGGATGGAAAGTATAATTCCATCTGTAAGTGAACACTTGACCAAACTGCTAAACTTTGCAGAATTTGATAAATGGTCTTGTCTCCTTAGAAAAAAAAAAAAAGCAATACAATGCTTTTGAAATAACTGGAAGCCTTTTGCAGAATATATAGGTAGAATATTTAAAGACTGGTCCATAATTGTGTTGAGTGATTAAAAAATACATTGGCAGAAAAAAAGAGCATGATTATGATAAATATCATACAATTAGATCATCTTTATGTAAATTTTACATGTATATATTTATAAATATACATTGCTTGTTAAGAGGTTTGATAGGACAAAATACCCCAGTTTTCCTTGAAAATAGTGTGCCATCATTGTAATGCGCTCTCCAATTTTGAAGTGCACGTTTTTAAACAATGTATTTGCCAGAGAAGCAAGGAGAAGTGACAAGTGGAGACTAGCTAGTTTGCCAGCCTTGGCTTTGTGGAGGGGGGCACCACTTCTCCTTAACCTCCTAGCTGGGAGGATAAAGAGAAGGGGGCTTGAGAAGGGGGGGTCCCTTCTCCTTAGTTTTCCTTATAGAAAGCTAAAGACTTGGCCATGGTGGTCCATGCCTTAGTTACATCTCACATGGATTATTGCAATGCACTCTATGTGGGGCTGCCTAGGAAGATGGTTTGGAAGCTTCAATTAATGCAAAGATCCACAGCCAGACTGTTAACCGGGGTGGATTGTATGGATGCCTTCCTCTCAATCCCATGTCCCTCACAAGTGAGGTTGGTGGGGATGAGGGAGAGAGCCTTCTCGGTAGTGGTCCCCCGACTTTGGCATGCCCTCCCCAGTGAAATTAGACAAGCACCCACCCTTATAACATTCAGAAAGAAATTGAAAACTTGTCTGTTTAATCAGCCTTTTAATAATGGCTAAAGTATCAACCACCCTATTGGACAGGATTTTTAAGGATTATTACAACTATAATTTATAGCTGGGATACTCTGATCATAGGAATAGCTGGTTTTAAATCACATTACATAGTGATATAAAATTGGTTTTAAATCACCTTGCACAGGACCCCATAGTCTTTTAAATTGTTTATTTATTTGTTTACAGTATTGTTCTACATTGCTTTATGAATTGATATATGATTTTTGTCTATTTATTTGTTTTGCTGTAAGCCGCTCTGAATTCCTCTGTGGACAGTGGGCAGTATATAAATAAAGATGATGATGATTATTATGGTGTCAGGCCCCCGGCCTCAGTTTCCCTAGTTTCTCCAGAACCAAACTCCAGCCATGTTGGCATCAAGAAATCCTCCAAGCCTGTCTGCCTTTCTCATGTGAACTTAATGCAAGGCAGGCAGGTTCAAACATTCAAGGCCACGACTGTTATGCCTGGTGATAAGCAGAGACGCTGGAGACCAGAAGTTGGGTAGACTCCTTTCCACAGATGTGGGCGCTAATTGGGCTCACATACCTTTGCTGCTGAGGTCAGCTAAACAGCAGCTGCAGTCCATCGAGTGAACCATGACACTCGACATAGCTACGTCGGAAGATCAAAGGGTTACAGAACTATAGCCGTTTGGTCTTGGAAAGGCTCCCCATCTCGAGCCAACTTTTGCATCTCAAGATCATGGATTCCTGAACGGGCCTTGCGGCCTCCCTGCTAAGAACTTTGCCTGTCCAGCTCGCTGGCTGCCCTGCTTGGATCTAGCCCGCTTGGGCACCAGCCTTTGCCTTGTTTGCTTTGTTCCTGATCACTAAGGAAAGACTTTGCCTTTTGAATCCTGCTTGAATCCTGATTACTACGGGACTATAATCCATTGCTACCTTCCGGGGTTTTGCTGCTGTTTTACTGGTGCTGCTTTAAGGCATCTTAGATTGACTTCTAGCCTCTTTCCTATAACCAGCTATTCTAAATAAACCTGTTGTACCTCAGCTGAACGTGTGGTTTATCTTTTTTTATATGATTTTTATTGAGCATAAAAAGAAGACATACAATATAAACCTTCAGACCCTCCACCTCCCCCATACCAAAACACTTACATATCCCTAACATAGACGAAACATCTTTCATTCCCCCACATAGAACATTCTTGACTTCCTAATCCCAATGTGATAGCTATTAATTGTCCTTGTATTTATGTTCCCCCTCTTTCTGGGTTTTTTTTTGGCCCGAGGGTTCGTATCTACCTATTCTCTAATCCGATATTGTATATGTGTATAGCCACTTTCTCTAGTCCCTTAAATTATATTATCATAAATATTTATACTTGTTCCTTCTTATAAATCCAATCAATTTCTCCCAATTAGTGTGGCTTGAGAGTTTTCTATTTTGAGCTAAACTTTGTGTTAGTAAATCCATGTTCATTATATCTAGAGATGTTATCATCCAATCATTAAATGAAATAGTTTCTTTCCCTTTCCACTGTCGGGCAATACATATTCTTGCCGCAGTGGTTAAATAAAAGAAAACTTTATCGTAATTATTGGTAATTTCGAAATCTACCATCCCCAACAAGAAGTATTCCGGTCTAAATTCAAATCTTACATTGAGAATTTCCCTCAATTTGTTATATATCCCCCACCAATTTTTTTAACAATTTTGCATTCCCACCATAAGTGGAAAAACATTCCTGTGGATTTCCCACACTTCCAACATTTCTCACTAGTCTTTCCTTTATTGTATTTGGACAATTTTTCGGGCGTTAAATACCACAAAAGAACATTTTTATCCAGTTCTCCTTGATCTCGCTTGCATAAGCGTACTTGAGCTTCTTAGACCATATTTCCTCCCACTGCGCGAGGTCAATAGAGTGGCCCACCATTCTTGCCCATTTTATCATTACATCCTTTATTTGTTTTTTCTCTGTCGTCCATAGTAGTAGCTGCTGGTATATTTTTCCAATTAATTTCTTTTCTGTTTTTAAAATCTTATCCCAGAAAGTCTCCTTCGTCTCGAATCCCCTTTTTCTATCTATTTTGAAATTTTCGTTAATCTGCCAAAATTGGAACCAGGTTATTTTTGGGTCGGTCATGTGGATTTCCTCCAAGGTTTTCAGGCTTATTTCCTGTTTGTTGATTTTTAACAGTGAGTCATATCTTAGCCATCTTGCATAAGGGATTTCTCTTTTCTGTTCTGCCTCATTTGGGGGGAACCACATTGGTGTTTTTAGATAGAACCTGTTTTTATATTTAGTCCATGTTTTCAGTAATGCTGATCTTACAAAGTGGTTGTTGAATTTTTTCCCACTTTTTCCTTCTCTCTCCATAAGTAACCATGCTACCCCCTGCGTAGTCCCTCTCCTTCCAGTGCGAGTATCTTTCTCTTTCTTAGGGTTGCCCAATCCCTCACCCACGTTAGTGCTGCTGCCTCGTAATAGAGTTGGAGGTCCGGTAGCCCCAGACCTCCCCTATTTTTGCTGTCTATTAAGTGTATATGTTTAATTCTTGCCCTTTTATTTTGCCATATAAATTTATTTATATATTTTTTCACTTGTTAATTGTGTTCTTTGATCATAGGATTGGCAAATTTGGAATAGATATAGGACTTCTGGTAAAATATTCATTTTGGTTATGGCTATTCTTCCCAGAAGGGATAGTTGTAATTTCTCCCAGCTCTTCATCATGTCCTTAATTTCCTTCCATTTTTTTTCGTAATTGTTCTGGAGTAATTGAGCGTTACTCGCAGTAATCTGCAGGCCCAGGTATTTTATCTTCTTTACTATCTGTATTCCTGTTTTTTGTTGGAGCTCTTCCTTCTTTATGTTGTTTAATTTTTTTGTTAAGAAGTTAGTCTTATTCTTGTTTATTTTTAGGCCTGCTACCTCCCCATATGTTTCTAACTCGTTCCACCATTTCTCCCACTGCATTAGCGGGTCTTCGATCATGCAGACCATATCGTCTGCGAAGGCTATTGTCTTGAAACTGTTGTTAGCAATCCTTAAGCCTTTAATCTCTGTATTGCTCCTTATGCTTTCTAAGAGAATTTCTAAGGTTAATATAAAAATTAATGGGGAGAGTGGGCATCCTTGTTTGGTGCCTTTAGCTAACTTTATCTCTTCTGAGGCCTGCCCGTTAATAATTACTCTTGCGAGTTGTTGTCCGTATATCGCTTTTATCGCGTTAGTATAGTAATAGCCCAAGTCCATTTCCTTAGCCAGCTCTATTATGAAACCCCAATTTACTCGGTCAAAAGCCTTTTCGGCATCCAGAAACAAGAGTCCTAATTCTTTTTCGGTGTTCTTATCGTAGTATTCGATGATGTTTAATATTGTTCGGGTATTGTCTCTGATTTGACGTCCTTGTAAAAATCCTGATTGGTCAGCATGGATTCTATCATTCAACACTACTTTTAGTCTCTTTGCTAATATTGCTGAAAAGATCTTATAGTCCGTGTTTAGCAGTGCCGTCGGGCGATAACTCTTCACTTCGGAGGTGTCTTGGTTTTCTTTTGGAATCACAGTTATATTTGATGTTTTCCAGGTTCTCGGCATCTTCTTTTCTTCTAACACATTATTCATTAGCTGTTTTAGCGGGCTTATCAATATATCAATTAAGGTTTTATAATAGACCATCAGGTCCTGGGGCTTTGTTTGGCGCCAGATTCGTAATCGCTTCTCTTATTTCTGCCTCCGATATTTTTTGGTTAAGGATTTCTCTTTGTTGGTCAGAGATCTTTGTAATTTTTTGCTTTGCTAAATATTTTAGAACTTTCTCCTTAGGGATGTTGTCATCCGCATATAAATTTTTATAGAATTTATTAAATTCCTTCTCTATTTCTCTTTGTTGAACTGAAATTTTCCCATTCTCCTCGATCTTAGTTATAGTTTGCTTTTGTTTTCTCTTCTTGGTTTTCCATGCTAACCATCGTCCTATTTTGTTAGTGTTTTCGAAGTGATGTTGTTTTAGGAATTTTAAATTCTTTTCAATTACTTCTAACTGCATCGTATCTAATTGTTTGTATAATATATCCAACTGCATTTTAGATCTCTTATTCTTAGGGTTTTTCTTTAGTTCTTTTTCTTCTCTAATAATTTCCTCTTCAATTTTTTTTGTCTGGCATTTTTGGTTTTGATTTTCCAAGCTTTTTGCTGGATAAATTGGCCTCTCATGTACGCTTTTGATGTGTCCCATACCACATCTAGCGGTGTCTCATCAAGTAGGTTAAATTTAAAGAATTCCTTTAGGACCTCCCTATTTTTTTCCTGATCTCTTGGGCCTTTGAGGAGGTTTCCATCAAGTCTCCACTTGAAGCTCCTTTCTCCTTCATTTCCCCCATTTATGATGACCTCCACTGGGGCATGGTCTGAGTTAACTTTAGGGAGTATTTTTGTTTTTCCCATTTTTAATACCAGTTCTATAGACCCCCAAACCATGTTGATGTGGGACCAGGTTTTGTGCCGGTTAGAATAGAACATAAAGTCCCTTTCGTTCTTGTGTTGGTGTCTCCATAAATCTTTAAGTCCTAGCTCTCTCAACCACTTTTTAAAGCATTTCGAAAGTTCAGACTTAGCCCCATTTTTCCATCCTTCTTCTTTGTTTGTTTTATCCAAATTCTTGTCTATTACACCATTAAAGTCCCCTGCGATAAATAGTTGATCATAGTCCTGTTCCAGTATCTTAGAGCTCATTAGTTCTACAAATTCATTTTTCGCTCCATTTGGGGCGTAAATATTACAAATCAGTATTTTTTTCCACCTCTCTCTATGATTACCCCTACTAATCTGCCATCCTGGTCTTTGAAGGCTTGTTTAGAGACTAGTCTCTCGCTGATGTACGTTACCACTCCCCTCTGTTTCTCTCCACATAGAGAGTAGTAGACATTCCCTAGCTGTTTTTGAGTTAAGTATTTACTGTGTTTATGTCTGATGTGTACTTCTTGTAGTGAAATGATATCATAATTCCCTTTTTTAATTTGGTTCCAAACTTTATTTCTTTTAATCGGGTTATTGATTCCATTTACATTGTGTGTGTATATCTTAAGCTTCTGTTCAAACATTCAAGGCCACGACTGTTATGCCTGGTGATAAGCAGAGACGCTGGAAACCAGAAGTTGGGTAGACTCCTTTCCACAGATGTGGGCGCTAATTGGGCTCACATACCTTTGCTGCTTGGATCTAGCCCGCTTGGGCACCAGCCTTTGCCTTGTTTGCTTTGTTCCTGATCACTAAGGAAAGACTTTGCCTTTTGAATCCTGCTTGAATCCTGATTACTACGGGACTATAATCCATTGCTACCTTCCGGGGGTTTGCTGCTATTTTACTGGTGCTGCTTTAAGGCATCTTAGATTGACTTCTAGCCTCTTTCCTATAACCAGCTATTCTAAATAAACCTGTTGTACCTCAGCTGAATGTGTGGTTTATCAAGGGAGGTTTCCAAGTGTCCAGAGGGCGACATATTATTAGTAAAGAGAATGGAGGTTGCTTGGGAATGAGAGAGGGGGATTCCCTTCTCCTCAGTTTCCTAGATGCTCCCGCTAAGGAGAACAGGGCTTAGGAAGGAGGGTGGGTGGGATAAGCGGCACCCCCGTCAAACTGTGGCTGGTGAGCACACCAGTCTGGGCTTGGAAGAGGGGTGTGGCTTCCTAGCTAAGCCTCATTCAGGACCTGAATGAGGGGAGTTAGGAAGCCCGCACCTCTTCGTTAGGCAAAGGCTGACGAGTTCACTAGCCTCAGCCTGACAGAGGGGCTCAGACGCCTTTTGGCATGTGATTCTAATGTGCCATTGAATGTAATGCATATCTAAATTTTGGTTAAGCAGTTAAGCCAAAAAGATGCATATTATTTTCGAGTAAATATGGTATTATAAGACTATATCTTGGTGTAGGGTAGGGAAGTTTTCTTTCAAATAGGATACACAGGTTTTACTATTATTCAAAGGTGAAAAAATACTACTGTTAATTGGTGGTTTCATATGCCAATAGTTATGTTATAATGCACACACTTTGGAGATATATATATATATATATATATATATATATATATATGAGTAATGGAAAATATTACTTTTATTAAACAATATGGGATGTAAGCAAATTACTTATTAAAAACACCACAGCAACATTCTATCTTGTAGTTATTCGCTCAGTTCTAGTGGAAGAAAGGTGTAAGAAATAAAAATTGAGCTTTATCCTCAAGGGACTGGCTAAGATTGGGCCTTAGGTTTTACACTCAGGTCTTACCCTTAGATCCATTCTACCAATGGGGGAAAGGATGGGTATGTGCCTGAAGCAATCAGATTTTTTTGACCTTTAGCTCTGCAAATGTGTGTATATCTCAGATAGTTGCTCATGGCACCATAGGAATGCTGCAATACTTTGGATGCAGGCCTAGTAAAAAAGCCATCTTCTGACTGATTTGATGCTATGTGGCCTATACTGTCAAATTAGTCATGAGTAAGCCCATAATACATTCCATATTTTTATTCATAGCAGAATTTGTAGTGGTAGTGAGCTGGCCACATATTGCTCTTGGTCTGCTTGCATGGTCCCGCTGGCACAATATAATTTTCTGTTCTGCCCCCCATGCTATCTAATTGCTTGGAAGGTGAACTGGTTGCACAGGAAACAGATGGAGGATGCTTAGACAAACAGTCAACAAGGATTTGATAACTGATAAAGGCTTCAATCCCTTTCTCTTCCCGCGTCTGACTGGCAAAGTCCTCAGAAGATAAAGTCTTTGAGACAGAGGCTTTAAATTACTTATGTTCTCCCTCTTGTTGGTACCTGCCTGTCTCTGAAGGGATTCTGATATTTAACTTGTCTTTGTAATAACTCTGACTTGACTCCAACTCTGGCTCTGATGTGTCTCCATCTGTGATGTGCTATTTTGTGGATCTTCCTAGCCTTCCTCTTTTCTCACCTACCACTTGGAAAATGACTGATTCTCCAAGGAACAAGAAGTATTTTGCCTGAGGCTCCACCTTTGGGAGGATTTTTAAAGGGGCAGGGAGGGGTGGCTTAAAGGAAAATATTCTCTCTAGACTGCCCCCACAGAACTATACGCAAAATGCTAATTCCATCTAACTAAAAAGGGGCTCAAATAAGAGGAAACTGTGAGGGTTTTCATGGAGGTATGACAGTTCCTGACAAGCCTAATTTACAGAGCCAGCATAGTGTAGTAGTTTGAGTGTTGGGCTACAACATTGGATAACAGGGTTGAAATCCCCACTTGACCATGGAAACCTGTTGAGTGAGCTTGATCAAACATCCTTTGAACAAATCTTTCAAAGAAAACCACATTAAGGTTCTTCTTAGGGTCACCCCCATAAGTAAAAAATGACTCAAAGGCATACAATAACAACAAGAGTTATCTGCCTTCAATGTGAGGCAGTCAAGGGAGAAGCAGGAAAGACAGACAGATAGACAGATAGACAGATAGACACACACACACACACACACACAACGAAGTATTAAAGTAATGCCTATCAGTTTGCTCACTGCAATGAGATTACATCTGAGGGGATATGATCCTCAACAGAAAAAGGATTACCCATTTCTGGCACATAATGAGCAATTCCTACATTTCCTTGATTCTCTATTGTAGTGATTCCCAGTGTTTGGTCTTCCTGAAAATTTGGTCTTCATTTCATATCATATATCCCCCTGTTGTGTCAGCTCCACTGGCTGCCTGTCCATTTCCGAGCTCAATTCAAAGTGCTGGTTTTGACCTTTAAAGTTCTATATGGTTCTGGCCCAGCTTACTTGTCCGAATGCATCAGCCTCTATGTCCCACCTTGTAATTTAAGATCATCAGGGGAGGCCCTGCTCTCGCTCCTGCCAACTTCTCAAATGCGGTTGGTGGGGACGAGAGAGAGGGCCTTCCTGGCTGTGGCTCCTCTTCTGTGGAACACGCTTCCAAGCGACATACGATCAACACCATCCCTCCTGGCATTCAGGAAAAAAGTGAAATCTTGGCTGTGGGACCAAGCGTTTGCACATTAGCACAATGCAGCACTTTGGACTGGATTTGTAACAGCAAGTTGATGGATATGGCTCAATGCTCCTGTTATGGATGAAATACTGTTTTTAACTTAAGAGAATGTGTATGATGTGTTAATGTTAATTGTATTTTAATGTGTTTAAATGCTGTATGTTTTTGGTTTTATATTGTATTTATTATGTTGGCATCGAATTGTGCCTTTTGTTAGGCTGCTCTGAGTCTCCCCTCGGGGGTAGAGAAGAGCGAGGTAGAAATGTTGGAAATAAATAAATAAATATCACTTTTTGACAGTATGGTCAATGCTCAGGGAGGAACAAAAAGTGAGAACTACTGCTGTGCTATATATGGAGAATGCACATTACCAAGTAACAATAAAGTGGCTATATGAAACATTGCATTTGATCCTGGCTCATGGCTTTCCCTGTCTTCTCGTTAGTCCTGTTCATCCTGTATTGATGTTTACGTCTAACCTTAGTACTAATTTCCAATCTGCAGGTTAAGCTCCTGGTTCCCAGTTCATTTCAGACTGCCTGGAGCATAATTCTAACATTGTTAGGTAGTGTGTTCAACTTCATTTTGTTAGTTTTGGCCCATCTCTCTAATCTGTTCTGATCATTATGAATTCTGCTCCTGTCTTCTGGAGTATTAGCTATCCCTCCCAATTTGGTGTCATCTGCAAACTTGATGATCATGCCTTCTAATCCTTCATCTAAGTCATTAATAAAGATGTTGACTAGAACCGGGCCCAGGACAGAAACCTACGGCAGTCCACTTATCACTACTTTCCAGGATGAAGAGGACCTGTTGGGTTTTTTCACTTAACCAATTACAGATCCACCTAACCATAGTTTTTCCTAGCCCACATTTGAGTAGGTTGTTTGCCAGAAGGTCATGGGGGACCTTATCAAAGGCCTTACTGAAATTCAGATATGCTACATCCATGGCACTCCCTGCAGCTACCCAGCTTGTAACTCTATCTAAAAAAGAGGTAAGATTAGTCTGGCATGACTTGTTTTTGATAAATCCATGCTGACTATTAGCGATGACCACATTCCTTTCTAAGTGTTTGCAGACCACTTCCTTAATGATCTTTTCCAGAATCTCACCTGATATCGATGTGAGGCTGGCCAGACGGTAATTTTTTGGGTTGTCGTTTTTTCCCTTCTTGAAGATAATGACCACATTTACCCTCTTGTAATCTGCTAGGGCTTGTCCCATTCTCCAAGAACTATCAAAGATGATTGCCAACAATTCTAAAATGACTTCCACTAGTTCCTTCAATTCTCTTTGGTGTAGTTGATCTGGCCCTGGGGACGTGAATTCATTTAGAGTGACCAGGTATTCCTGGATGACTTGTTTCCCTATTTGGAATTGGATTTCCCCTAATCCTTCATTCACTCGATGCTACTGAGGTTGAAGATGGCTTTCTTTTTGTAAGACGACTGAGGCAAAGAAGGCATTAAGTAGTTCTGCCTTTTCCCTATAAGATAAGAATCACAGGTTTACACACTACATCTGATATGACAGAGCAAATTAGATGCCACTACCTGGTGATCATCTCTGAACTTCAATAAATAAAACCAAAGAAATTGACATGGCCAATCAGATTGAAGTCACTCTGATCTGTTAACTCTGATCTGTTAACGGCAGTCTCTGAAGATGTAACTCGAGCACCTGCTTGTCCAGTTTTAATTGATGATTTCAATTGGTGCAGCATGAGGATGTAGATAAGATCATTGGAGAGGTGAGGGCAACCACATGCACCCTGGACCCCTGTCCATCCTGGCTGGTAAAGGAGGCCAGAGGAGGTTTGGCAGAGTGGGCAGAGGTGGTGGTTAATGCCTCCTTACAAGAAGGCAAGATTCCAGCAAGCCTAAAGGAGGTCATCATAAAACCACTGTTGAAAAAACCATCACTGGACCCCACTCAATTGAACAACTTTTGTCCAGTTTCCAATCTCCCAAGCCTTTGGGCATTAAAGAAATGCAGTACAAGAAATAAATAGGAAATATGTGCAATTGACAATTCAGATTATGATTTTTGAATATGTTGTTTTAATGTTAATATTAAGATGTTTTTAATTCTATGTTCAATATCTAAATGTTATGTTTCATGTTTAATGTGGTGTTAATGGTTTAATAAAAATAAATAAATAAAATGCAGGGTTGCATAATTAAAAAGTCAACAAAAACATGTTGAGGGTTCTGTCAGTGATATATGTAAAAAGGGGAGGTGGTTTCCATTGTCTTTGAAACTGAAAACAGCATGCGTGATATATAAAACAAGGGCCTAAATACACCAGATCCCATCTGATCTTTGATGCTAAGCAGGGTAAGTTCTTGGATGGGAGTTTATCAATAAATACAAGGTATTCGGGCTATATTTCAGAGGAAGGAACTGACAAAACCTCCTTTGTGTATGCCTTACTTAAGAAAATCCTGTGAAGATCATGAGGTCACCATAAGTATACAGGCATCCTGAAGGCACGTACACCCAATAAATTAACTCCACTAAAAAGTTTGGTTAAACATATAGTTGTTTACCCTTGCATTGCTCTTACAATTGTTCTATTGCATAATATTCTAGTATAGGAAAAAAATGTTCCAGAGAGGTTTAACATTTCTTTATCACACAATATCAGTGAAGATCTATAATGTGCTCAAGGAATGACAGCATACAGATGGAACAGCGATATAGACCATTAAACTCCCATCTGCTTACCTTAAATTTGCTCTTCTAACATATCTTTGCCCTCTGAGAACCTTGTCCTCTAATACAATTATTTAGACTTACATGGTGCTGAACATCTAATAGCTACCTGAAACCTATTGCTAATCCTATTGCAGGCCCATTGAGTTAATTGTTGAATAGTAAGTTAACAATATGTAAGTTGATTTCATGGGTCTAGTGCAGTTGAGACTACTAATAAAATTCAGACCAGTGGCTATGAATATGGGCAGGCACATGGTAATAACTGTATTACTGCAACTTATAATGTATGAACAAAAATGGGTCTCATTTATTTTTAGAGGCTTTTGTTGTTTATTTGTTCAGTCATTTCCGACTCTTTGTGACCTCATGGACCAGTCCATGCCACAGCTCCCTGTCGACCATTGCCACCCAGCTATTTCAAGGTCAAGCCAGTTACTTCAAGGATAACATCCATATCACCCTTGGTAGGCCCCTCTTCCCTTTTCCTTCTATTTTCCCCAGCATCATTATGTTTGCCAAGGTATCATATCTTATTATGTGGCCACAGTGTTTGAATAAAGTATTTTAGAGGCTTACTCGCAAGCAAATTTATATAAGACCATAGCCTCTGAGTTCCTTTTCAAAATTAAGACAATACTTTGTAACAATACAATTTCAGATTTAAGAGTGGCTAGTGTTCTGTTTTGATCTCTCCTAAATCTCAGGAAAGAAAAGAGAAGATAGCTGTGTATACCAGACATAGGATGTGAGAGCAGATACAACCAGGCTTAAATCAAATTTCAAGACTCAAGATGAGCAGATTAATTGAATAAATGGAATAGTGTGGCCAGCAGGATCATCTCAGGTCTGGAGGTTTCCTTGCCAAACTTGAACGATGGAATGGCCTCTGGAGAAGCCATTAGGTGTTATGCATTACGTATCTTATCAACCACAGTTGCTCACAGCTTGACAATGAAAAACACAACAATTTATCTTGTTTCAGAAATTGAAGCAGAAATCTTAGCTAAAGCATTTTCCCCTGATCATTATAAAATGAGATTATTCCTTCTCACTTACATAGGAAGATGGAATAAGGAACCTTAAATTTACTTTTAGTCAGAAGGTGGATCCTAAATACATTAGAGGGGAAGCCCGGGTGGTGCAATGTCTGGGAGGGAAGAAGGAAGCTGAGTAAGTAAATACGCCAACGCTTCCAGGAGAATCTTTGTAATTTATATCAACAAATCTGTGCATCCTTGCAAATTACAGCAAACTGCTATTGGATGGACAGGCTTAGCTGGAGATTTTTGCACGCAAATCTTCCATTTTGCCCAGAGCTGAGCCCAAAAAAACTGGAGAATTTGCACCCCCACGTTCGAGCTGAATCCATGAAAACTGTGCCAAGTGCTGAAATATAGCAATTAGGGGATTTAACCTAAATAGTGTTAAAAACCTAAATAAGTAAGGTCTGGAGGCACACAACATTCTTTTGTCAAACAAGATGACTTGAGATGTTTTTCAGATTATAGAAGTGAATGCTTTAGGGACTTTAGGCATCTCCCCTCCCATAATTTAAACAGAGAGGTATAATTCAGATTTTAGGCTGCAATTGTATGTAGTGAACCCAACTGAAATAAATTGGTTTTAAGTAGAATGTATATGATTTTATTGTTAGCATATCTGATACTTTCTAGATAATGAAATTATAAAAGAGCTCCAGTAGTATGAACTGGTGCCCTTAATATGATATCTATAGGGAATCTCATAGTCATGGTGCTCAACACATTCTTGACCATACAAGACAGAGCAGTCCTGTGTATAGGCCACAATGTGGGACCACTGCTTCATGAATATTCTCTTCTTTGTCAGCTTTGATGGTCTGGATGCTCAGCAAAAGTGCTATGCAGTTTCACTAGTGACTGTCTAGGGGTATTTGAGACAAAGGCTTCTTAAACTTTCCAACTTGGAACCCCCTTTGGCCCGAGAAATGTTTACATGACCCTGCTTATATATGTATATAAAATAGGTACTGTATGTACATTTATGCTGAATACATGACATTTGTAAGTAAATCAACTATGTTACTTTTAATGAAGACTACTTATTTTTGGTCTCATGAGAGCATAATTTAAAAACCAAGATATTTTATGGAAGAGTAGATTTTTTGGGGGGCAACTGAAAGATCTGCTATGTATTTTGTGCATTGGCATATCTTTATTCCTAACAGAACAGCGCGATAACCAGGTATATCAGTCTAACAACTGAGAAGTCTAATTTGCCTTGCATAAATACTAGTGAATATTTACCACTAAGGAGAAGATTCATTCAAATGAGTATTTAACTCTTTTCAGGCAGACCATACTTTACAAAAAGGTTATGATTATTCCAAATAGTGTGGATGCCAATTAATCTCCAAAAGGGTCACACTTCCAAAAGGCTATAGAGATTCCTGGTTTTCCAAAAGGTTATGCTCTCTAAAAGGTCATGCCTTTCCAAAAAGGTGACATTAAGAAAATCCACATTTGGAACTCCCTCCCTAAAGAGATCAAAATGCCCCCTCCTTACTCTTTAAATAAACAGCTTAAAAGTTTTCTATGCTTGCAAGCATATAATGAGGAGGAGGTATAGAATCTGTAGTATGAATAAAGTGGAATAGAACTGGTATGGCACTATGACTAGGCTGGCTGTTAAATTGTTATAATTTTGATTTGAATTGCTTGTTGGACAATGTTTAATTACTTATTTATTTATGGTATTTGTACCCCGTTGCTTCTCACCGCCAAAGGGGGACTCAACACGGCTTACATTTGCACCACTACAGGCCGCAAGTCATTAAAATCAGTATATACATCAGTAGTTAAAGCCCTAAAACAAAACACAGTGTCATCTACCACTATGCCAATCCAGTCAATGTCCAAAAGTGTAAGTTACATCTGCTGCCCAAAGGCCTGGTCCCAAAACCACGACTTTAACTTTTTTCTGAAAGCCAGGAGAGATGGTTCATCTTATCTCGTTTGTGCATTCCATAGGCGAGGGGCCACCGCCGAGAAGGCCCTATCTCTCATCCCCACCAACCACATTTGTGATGCTGGTGGGAGCGAGAGCAAGGCCTCCCCAGATGATCTTAGGCTGCGAAATGGGATGTAGAAGCAGATGCGTTCAGACAAGTAAGCTGGGCCAGAACCATATAGAGCTTTATAGGTCAATACCAGCACTTTGAATTGGGCTCGGAGATGGACAGGCAGCCAGTGAAGCTGACACAACAGGGGGTGGTATGTTCCCTGTATGTCGCCCCAGTTAACATTCCGGCTGCTGCCCGTTGGAGCAGCTGTAATTTTTGAGCCATCTTCAAAGGCAGCCCCATGTAGAACACATTGCAGTAATCTATTTGGGATGTAACTAGAGCGTGGACGACCGTGGCCAGATCAGACTTCCCAAGGTTCGGGTGCAGCTGGTGTTAAGTGCTGTAATTTAATTTTTGTTTCTTTTGTTTAAATGTTTTTGGATATTGTCTTTGATACTGGTATTGAATGTTTGTTGGAAACCAGCCTGAGTCCTCACGGGGAGATATGGTGAGATACAAATACAGTTTTTTTATTACTATCTTATTATTTACTGTGGGTTCCCTGGTGGTGCAGTGGGTTAAACCGCTGAGCTGCTGAACTTGCTGATCAAATGGTTGCCAGTTTGGATCTGGGGAGTGGGGTGAAATCCCACTGTTTGCCCCAGCTTCTGCTAACCTAGCAGTGCGAAAACATGCAAATATGAGTAGATCAATAGGTACCGCTCCAGCGGGAAAGTAATGGTGCTCCATGCATTCATGACTACCTTAGAGGTGTCTACGGACAATGTCGGCTCTTCAGCTTAGAATTGGAGATGAGCACCAAACCCCAAAGTCAGACATGACTGGACTTAATGTCAGGGAAAACCCATTATTTACTGTTGTCAAATTATGAGGACCCCAGTGTTGAGCTAAGGGGACCCAATATGGAGTTGGGACCTACAGTTTAAGAAGCAGTACTTTAGACCAGGATGTCTAGTTTGCAGTGGGCAGAAAAACTTTCTTTACTTTTGGTGGTAATGTAAAAGAAAAGTTTGCATTCTTTTTCAAAGTCACCTCATGAGCCAAGGTTTTTTTTAAAGGAAGCACAACATTTATTTGGATGACAAATATTCTCACTTGTATAGCTGTACAAAGAAATGACAATGGGACTTTTAATGGCTATACCTGGATGTCTCAGAGAGTCCCCTCCTCTCTCTCTCTCTTTCACACAAATACATATATAGATACACAAGCATTCATGCACACTAGGAAAATGGTAAATAATTTGTCAGTTTTGAGCCAGTTCATTTTTTATAGTTCATTTCCTCAACAATGGAAGAAGCTATAAAAAGCCTCCACAAGGAAGTTCTATGGGAATGTGGGGTTTCATTACTGGAGACAAGTTACCCCGTGGCCATTTCTTGCTGTTAATCACAATGCAGCAGCATTTGCTAAAAATACAAAAAGGGTGATTATTACCAACAGATTATTTATCTCCACTCTGCACAAAACATTGGAGTTTTTAAAAAACACTACAAGCAGCAACTTGGGCTGTGCATTGTACATAGGCTTTAATTTGTATCTACACTGTGCTCTTCTCACTTCATTAGCCATAGAATTTGTATCTGAACAGCAGTGTTTTGAGCAGCCTGCTGCATAGTTGGAGATGTCAGAAGCAATTACTTTCAGAGATTTAAGATTTTATCATAAAAGTTCTCTTTTTAGCTATCAGACTGGACAGCGCAAACAAGGCCATTAAACATTTCATCATCTCTTATCAGTTCTCCAGAGCTTTCATCTCAGTAGAGATTATATCTCTCTTTGCATGTGAACAAGAAGGGATGTTGGAACCTTGGCTAAACCATGTCAGTCAAGCTCTCGAAATATTTTTCTTTTCTTAACCTCTTTCCTGACGCACTGGAACATTTTCCTTGGGTACTAGAGGCAAATGCAATTCTTGATGACGAATGTTATGACAGAATTCACAACAGAAAGTGCACAGGGATTAATTGAAGCTGGGACTGGACAAAATTCAGTACTGAGCATGTTCTCTATTCCAGTGTTGAATGATGGGAGCTCTAGTCAGCTAGGCATTTTTCAACCGAACAAAAACTGGTTTGGAGCTCTTCTTTGGTACTCTAATGTAAGTTCAGGAAGATGTTGGCTGAGGGTTTATTTAAATCCTTAGCCCAATATTTCATTGTATCTTTTACAATTTCTATTTTTCCCTTACTACTTTCGTCCTTTATTGTGAGGGCCAAAGTACGGCACATCTTTCAAGATTGTCTCAATCTATATAAATAAAAATGCAATCTTCATTTTGGGATTAACATAACTCAAAAACTACTGGATGAATTGACACGAAATTTTGACACAATACACCTATCAGGCCAATGAGTGACCATCACTCATAAAACACTAAAAAAACACAGGGGAAGGGCTTAAAAAGCCAAAAAAGCAAAAAGATGCTACAGTGCATGTGCAAAACGACTCCTCCAGCAAACAAAACACACAATAGCATATTTTCATTCTCTTTTGGACTACAGTTTTCAGCATCCCCTAGACCAGGCCTTTTAGGAGAGTAGGATGATTCAAATGCACTGCTTCCAAGATGGAAGCTTTCGTCTCCTTGGATTTCTTTGAGGGCAACCCAATCCCTACATATTTCCAATTTCCTATTCCTGGACTGCAACTCCCAGCAATCCTCCAGATAAATAAGTTAGATAGATTAATTGATTAGATAGAGGTGGATAGATAGCTAGATAGACTGATCAGGAGGACTGCTGGGAGTTGCAGTCCAAGCATAGGTAGAGAACGAAGAAAGGGGAGAAAGAGGAAGGGAAAGAAAGAGGGAAGGAAGGGAAGAGGAGGAGAAGGAAGGAAGGAAGGAAGGAGAGAAAGAAAGGAGGAGAGAAAGAATGAGGGAAGGTTGGCTACAGCAACGCATGGAAGGTACTGCTAGTCATATGTAAAGCATAATTGAAGCCACAAGTGTACAGACACTAAACTCTCCCTATATAAACTATTTTGTCCATATGATTGTCAACTATTTTTCTGAGTTTTCCCTAAGCCTTCCTGCCTCATAATCAGAACTTGCTTAGTTATTGTTAGTTACTTGTAATCTGTTCCTATTTCCAATAGTGAATTTATAACTAAATCAATTATCATTTATTCCTTTTCTCAATAATAAAGATATACAGCAAAGTTATATAAAGTTATCATTGTTACATTATCATTAAGCAATATGATTGCAACTTAGGCCCTTTATACACTGCCATATAATCCAAATGATCAAGGAAGATAACCCACATAATAATAATAATAATAAAATAACAACAACTTTATTTTTATACCCTGCCACCCATCTCGCCTAGGGGACTCGGGGCAGCTTACAAGGTACAAGCCCAAAAGTTACAATTAAAACACAGAAATAAAACTACAGTTAAAACATCATATAAAAGCAATACAACACAATTATAAACAACATAAAAGCAGTATGGCTGAGAAAAAGAACATAACTGAGGTACAATTCAATGCGAGCAATGCATTTTACTGGAGCACAAGAAAAGTGCAACAACTAGTAGGTTGGGTGCAAAATACTGTCATAGAACATGTTGAGGTAGACCATTTAAGGGTCGAAGTAAAGTGCAGAGCTCAATAGGGACAGGAAGATTACTGGTGAGCAGCTTAATCAAAAGCACGCCAGAATATCCAGGGTTTTAGTTGACTTCGAAAGGAGGACAAGGTTGGAGCCTATCTGATTTCCCTAGGGAGGGAGTTCCAGAGCCGAGGGGCCACCACCGAGAAAGCTCTCTCCCTCGTCCCCACCAACCATACTTGAGATGGTGGGGGGAGAGAGAGCAGTGCCTCCCCAGATGATCCCAAGGTATGCACTGGTTCATAGGGGGAGAGGCGATCGCGAAGACAAGCAGGTCAGGGCTTTATAGGTGATAACCTGCACCTTTAGTTGTGACCAGAAACTTATTGGAAGCCAGTATGCGTGTTTAAACAGGAGGGTTGACCACTCTCTGTAACCAGCTCCAGTGAGCAGTCTGGCTGCAGTCTGGCTGCAGATCTTTGAACTGGAAATCTCCACTGATTCATAGGGGGAGAGGCAATCCTGAAGATAAGCAGTCAGATTGCTTCCCGGAATGTGTTATTTACAGAGAAGTGACAGGAAGCCTGAAAACTGGAGAGAACTTCTGTACCTTTAATGAATGTATAGAAGAGAGAATTTCAGCAGGCTGTGTTTGTTTGGCAACCAGGTAAAAAGCCAGCTTTGGTGAAATTCCCTCTTCCATGCAACTATTAAAAGCAAAGGAAACTTCTCCAGGATTCCTGGCAACTCCAGTCATAAACATCAATGTATTAAACTATCTCTACCTATACTTCCCATTTAACTCTGCCTTTATGTCGGCTTTCCAACTAGCTTCATGCTAGTTAGAAAATGCTTGAGGCAGATATCATTTCAGGCAAACTGAAATAAAGTCAGTAGAGCAAAATATTCCAACATAGAAGTGCTGTACATTATATATTGCAAGGTTAAAGGAATTCCTGTGTTGGATGAATGTAACCCTGCTTAACCAAAGAGGATTATGATTATTTTTTTTTGCCTTTACACAAAAACAAGTGCATTGCATCACAAAAAATAGAAGTTGGGTGGTTATGGATTTCAGATTTTCCCCCCAGTTTTGGAATACTTGTATATGATGATACATGATGATATATCTTGGAAATGAGCCCCCAAGTCTAAACACAACATGTATTTTTGTTTAGTTTATCTCTCTCTCTCTCTGGCATTACTTCGCGAACAAAGATTCTTAGGAAGGAGGACTTATCCCACGCTTTCTACAAGAGCATTGATGACGGAGGTTGGATGTGTTCTTCAAGCCTGTGCAATGGATTTTTCTGGTGGAGTGCAGTGTGCACAGAACTGGCCTCACCCTTTAAACCAAAGGTTTGTCTGCCAGGACCTAGCAAGCTTAGGACAGTGGCAGCGAGGTCCTCAGGTCGTAGGTTTGGTTTGAGTTTCCTTCTCCAGATGGTTGACCTTACAGGGTTAGACGGGCACCATCTACCTGAGTTTGAACTTAGAGTTTTCCTTCACTTAGGATGGTTGCCAAAAGGCTAGAGAGCCCATCCTACCCGTTGATGCTCTTTGTTAGACCCTTCAGTTGTGACCTGTCTGGCATGAGAGGCCCTACCAGTGACTATTATGCCACCACCAGCATAGCTCGCAACTTCATTCGGGCACGCAAGCCTCTCCCCCATGACAAGGGGGTGCCAGTGGATAGGTTTAGTTTATACGTTATACAAATAGCCTAAGTGTTATTTTATGTACAATATTTTCAATAATTTTGTAAAAAAAAAACAACCCCTAAGATGATGATGATGAAGTGGTTTGCGTACTTTGAACCATCAGAAAGCCAGAGTGTCATTATCTCAGCCGCCCATATAGACAATTTTGGAATTCTGGATAAGGGAAAACCTGCACTCGTGTCTTGATGTGGTATCATCAAAGAGAAAGGAATTCAATAATGGGTTGCTGTAAGTTTTCTGGGCTGTATGGCCATGTTCCAGAAGCATTCTCTCCTGATGTTTCACCTGCATCTATGGCAGGCATCCTCGGAAGTTGTGAGATCTATTGGAAACTAGGAAAATGAGGTTTATATGTCTAGGGTGGAAGAAAGAACTCTTGTCTGTTGGAGATAGGTGTGAATGTTTCAATTGACCACCTTGATTAGCATTTAATGGCCTAACAGTTTTCAAAGTGTGGCTTCTTACTGCTTGGGGGCATCCTTTGAGAGGTGATTAGCAGTCCCAGATTGTTTCTTGTCTGGAGCTCCCCTGTCTTTAGTGACTGCTGTGAATTTAGAGTTTTTTAATACTGGGAGCCAGATTTTGTTCATTTTCATGGTTCAACAGTGGTTGGTTAGCTGCTATTTTGAGCACAGATGGAGCCAGAGGAATGGTTTGCATGACGTACACAGAGCTAGTACTAAAAATGAAAAAGAAGATGTGGCCATCTTATGAATTATGTCAATATCATGGGTTTAGATCTCTAATTGTCAAACAAGTGGCTGCAGCTCTACCTAGAGAGCTAAAGAGGGATCATGCCGAAATGACAGTTCAATTTATACAATACAATCTATACAGACAACTTTCTTCCATTCTTTTGTCTCCTTCACACTGCAGGATTATAGCTCTTCAACCAATAACTGTATCTTTTAGAATCCTGAGATTTGTAGTTTGCAAAGGAATTTGAACCTTGTCCTTCGGTCAGGTGCTTGTGTATTTGTCTGGTGGAGAAATTATATTGTGTTGCCTTCACAAAGGCTACTGTCTTTATGTTCCAAATGTGCTTTCTCCATGCATTTGCTTGGCCCCTTATACACTGCCATATAATCCAGATTATCAAATCAGATAATCCACATTATCTGCTTTGAACTGGATTATATGTGCCTACACTGCTATATAATCCAGTTCAAAGCAGGTAATCCCGATTTTATAAGGCAGTGTAGAAGGGGCCTAAGACCACTGATGAATTCACCCTATTCAGAATGGTACATAGGATAAGATTCTATAACTGAAAGATTAACAACACATTTGTCATTAAGACTTTTTATTTGTTAGAGGATAGAGGATAGTTGTTTTTGCTTCAATTGACAAGTGCGTGTTTATTTGGGGTTTTTTTTATTATAAAAATGATTGCTAGAGGCAAGAATAGCCGTGTAGGTTACAGGAGCAGTAAGCATTCTTGGAAATCATATGACCAAAGAAAGTCCTGGATAATAAAGTTTTTTTATTTAAAGTAAAAATTGGGAGTTTATTTGATTCTCCTGTTGTGCAAATGGATTTTATGTACTTTGAAATGAGATAATGTTTGATAGATGCATGAGTGGTAATGGAGATATGGTTACTGGAGCCAGACAGGATGAGATTTCTCTTTCCAGTCCTTCTGTTGAGAGTTGTGCAGCTACTTAAGGAAGCTGGCAACAAGAAAATAGACAAAAAACACAGAAATCTAATTCAGTTACAGATAAATCAAGAGATAATTGTGATGAAACAAAGCTTTGTAACCCTTAGAAAGCAGCAGCAGCATGACAGAGTATCCCAACAGAACTGAAAATTACTTTGCTCTTTTATGCAAGCATAGTATTCATCTTTTTATACAGTTGTTATCTCAGATGACATTAGTGTGTAATATTTAATTTGACACTTCTTGTGAAATCATCATATGGCAGTTCAAAGGCAAGGTGGGGAAAAGCCATATGAGATATTATCAAAGCAGCTGATGGATCACGCTCTCAACATGCAACAGCTCACTGCGTGAATGGTATTCATGCATTTCATCACTTGATTAGCCAAAGAGACTGCCAATAATCACAAGTCTGCCACTACCACACACAGAGATGCGTGGACTAGAGATTGGGAACCGGATTCTTTATAGCTCCCCTTTCTTTCTGAATTTGTGGCAGGGATTCTGAAGTAATGGGTATTCAAAGGAGATTTTGATCCACTTGCTGTGCCAAACCTACTACTGGCCTACATGTATTAAGTTGTTTTTTATTTACTTTATTATTTACTTTACTTATACTCTGCCTTTCTTCCCAAGGAAACTCAAGGCAGCTAACAGCCACACACTTTGATCAATTTAAAACAAAGCAAATACAAAAATTGGGAAAAAACCCCAATTAAACAGTATTGTGTGTGTTAGGTTAAAAAAATAGAGTTAAAACACAATAACTACAAGTAAAATGCATTTTAAAACACATAATCCTGCCAAAAACCCAGCCACAATCTCCCCAGCGGCATGACCCTTGTCCTTCTCCAAATGCCTGCTGGCAGAGGATTGCCAAACAGCCAACCTAGTCACTTTCTCCCTCTGTTAGCAGAGAATATGAATACAGATTTAGCCTTTGAATGCTTCTTTATTGTATCCGTGGCCCCTTCTACACTTCCATATAATCCAGATTATCAAATCAGATAATCCACATTATCTTCTTTGAACTGGATGATATGAGTCTATACTACCATATAATCCAGTTTAAAGCAGCTAATCTGGATTTTATATGGTAGTGTAGAAGGGGTCTGTGCCTATCCCCTCCCCCCATTTGCTATTTCCTATGCCTATCTCACCCAGGGTTTAATCATTTTATTTTGTCCACTTGGCCTGTCCATCCTATTCGGTTTTTATTGTGTGAATTTCCTGTATCCTTCCATTTGTTATTGTAATTGTATTTTTATTAGTATTTCTGATGTATTTTGTTTTGTATTTTGTATTTTACTATGTTGTGTTGTATTATAGAAGGGCTTGCCCTCATGTTAGCCGCCCCGAGTCCCCATTGGGGAGATAGTGGCGGGGTATAAATAAAGATTATTATTATTATTATTATTATTATTATCATACCTGCCCAAATCCCTTATCACATTATTAAACAGTTTTGTACATGTAAACATGGAAACACAGTTCCCAAGATTTATATTAAGGGAGTCAGCATTCCAGGGTGCTTACAGACAGTGCAAAAATCCAGGTTTAAAATGGGAGCTAAAATACTCCAGTACTTGACTGCAGGTCCTCACACAGTCCTGTTAGTCCCAGAATTGGGTCCCCCACGATCCTCACAGGCTTCCTCTGTATTGAAACAAGATGGAGGTTGGACAGGGTACATTTGGCAGGAGGTTGTCCCCCCCCCCTTTAAATCACTCTTATGTGCTTGAACTCATATGCACATATGCAAATATCTGAATGTATACGCAAGCATATTTCTTATCTTTCTCTCCCCCCAATTCTTAATGCAAACTCTGTTTAATATTATAAACTGTGAAATAAAGAGTTTCAGAGAGTTCTAATTGCTCTCCATTTGTGCTTCCTTTATACCAGCTGTGTGTCTGTTTGACAGCCCAATCATCCAATCATCTGATCAGCTGTTTCAGACTTTAAAAAAGCTGGTGTGTGCTGGTACAATCTCCACAGGGGGAGGGAAGGAAATCATGTGTTTTGCATGACTACAGAGTTATACAGTCTTTTGAATATGCACATTTTCCAGCCAAAATGCAGTAAAACCTGAAAGTAACTGGGATGAAAGGGTGTGCTAAAACCTTTTTTTATTCAGGCAGGCTTTTAAAGAAGATTTTAAAGATCAATTCAGAGGCGTCTATGTTTTTTTTTTTAGTTTTGAATATGTTTTTATGGATTTTCAACTGAGTTTTTAAAAATACCAATGATATTTAACTATGTTTTAATGTTTGCATATTTATAGATTTTAAATTGCATTGAATTGCTTCCACGAAAAGAAGTATTTTGACTTCAAACGTAATTTTTATCCTATGCGGTGGAAGGAGATCCCTATTACAAAGGATGAATTTCCAGTTTTTGAATCTACTTTGACTCTCCTTAAAGATGAAGAGATGATTTGACAAATAGCAACGTTTGTACTGGTCTCCTCAAATTGATCATATGAAGACATCTTGCTTGTTGTACTTCACCGTGTGGCAGCAATCTGACAAGAAGTAAACTATACATTTGGTGGTAGCATTTATACCTAGAATATAATTTTTAAATAATTCATTTTAGAGTTGTTGGAGTCGTATGGGATTAAACTCACATAATGTTTTTCTTATCATGAGGATCGCTCTTGTGATAGCTTCTGTTATTAAATATGATGACTGAGAATAATGAATTGTTTGTTTTTGATTCCAGGAAATGAGTCTTCTTGTCAGGGTGCTTCACAAACCACACTGAACTGGAATCTGGCCATGGATGCTAGCGTACAGTAATCTTGCTTATTCAACATAAACAGGCCGGCAGAACATCGGATAAGCAAAAATGTTGGATAATAAGGAGAGATTATGGGAAAGCCTTTAAAACATAAAATTATGTTATGATTTTACAATTTAAGCACCAAAAAATCATGTTTTACAACAAATTGACAGCAAAAACAGTTCGATGCATGGTAACGTTATGTAGTAATTACTGTATTTATGAATTTAGCACCAAAACATTGCAATGTATTGAAACAGATGTGGATCCAAGCAAGAGGCAGACTATGTTGGATAATACAGAACGTTGGATGAACAAAGGTTGGATAAGCGAGACTCTACTGTATGTCAAACCCAACACCCCAATGGAGTCACCAGGATACAAGTGCTATAAAACGTATTTGGTATAAACACCTGTTTCATCTTCACTTGCCTCATCAGTACCCCCATCCCACAAGAACAGGGTTATCTGGTGGCAGTGGCAAGATATAGAAAACCATTTACATTGTTAAATTTCCCACAATGCTTCCCTGCCCCCTTTTCATTCCCTTCTCCCTCCCACACCTACCCCCTTCCCTGTTGACAAGTTAATCCTTTAATGAATCATTTTCCTTTAGGAAGAAAGTATGGTAATTATGTATTTTTAATTTTTTAAATCCCACAATGCTCAGTGTTTCATCCTTGTGTCAGGTGATCATCTGAGAAATCATAAGAAGTTAAAAGATGGTGGATGGTTTCCCATACCCAGCTGCTTTTGCCAACGTATTCCATGGCTATTGGTGATGCCATCAGGAATCTGGGACCTTACTTTTACTTAGGCGATCCCTCGTTGCTCGAGGATGATTGTATTCCAGATGTAGTGTCTTGGTGGTGGGTTTGTAGGTGGCTGTAGAGAAGATCTTGATCCGGATCTTCTCCCACAGTGAGGACATCGGTTTCTAAGTGGAAGGTGGTCCCAGTCAGGGTTGACTTGACACGTCTTCCTCTTGGCACGTTTCTCTCTTTCGCCCTCCATTCATGCCCCTTTGAATTCCACAGCACTGCTTGTCACAGCTGATCTCCAGTTAGAGTGCTCATGGGCCAGGGCTCCTCCGTGCCTATGCCACAGTTTTTAAGATTGGCTTTAAGCCCATCTTTAAATCTCTTACCTGTCCACCAACAGGGACCACTGCTTTACTAATGTTACACTTCAAGTGTGAAACCACTCTGGATGAATTTGTAAATTTTTCTTGATAAGAAAGGTTATCTAAACAAGTTGAGTCATCATATTTATAATTCTCAATCATTATTTATTTATCGTATCAGAAGCAAACCAAGGGTACTGTTGAAAATATATTTAAAAAACACAAAGTTTAAAAACTTGGCGTTATATTAAATGTTCTTTGGCTAGAAGGTGGCTACTTGGAGTGCCTCTGGTGTTGCTATAAGGAGTTCCTCCATTGTGCTCAGACTACATTGTAATAGGTAGTCTGTGGTTTGCTCTTCTTCACACTCACATGTCATGGACTCCATTTTGTGGCCCCATTTCTTAAGGTTGGCTCTGCATCTCATGGTATCAGAAGTGGAGTGAGAAAGAGGTCCTTTCTACTGAGGACCAGAGGATGTGTGAATGATGTTTCTGTCAGGTTTGGAAAATGTTGGGCCAGGAGATATTATTTTGGTGACACAGTACAGTTAGTGAATTAGCTAATACAGAATGATGCTGAGGTTTCCCCCACAAATAGTTTTTTATGTGCAAAACTTCCAATAATCTTCCCTGATGGGGAAAATATTTGATTTTTTCATTATTGAAAACAAATAAAGAGCTATAATAGCAGGCAATATTCAAGACATTTTAATGCAGTAAAATGGGAGCATGTTATCTTGATGCAAAAAGTGAACAATAAAATATGTATTACATGTCTTGTTTCTTTCTAGCACAATATGGGGATTTTTAAGATGACCTCTTTATGCTTTGAGTTTCTTTGAAACCCATCTCACAGGCATACGGCATCTGAGGAACTCTGGATTTCCAAAAGCTTCTGACTCAAAAAGATTAATCTTGAACATCAAAAATGTGTGAGCGAGAAAAACAAAAAGATCTTTATCTGGGCAAATGAGTTGATTGGTGAAATCCTCTTTGACTGTGGGGCAGCATTCTCTGCCTGAAATATTGATATTAAGCTGTTAAACATTGACATAAAACAGCCTACTCAATCCAGCAAAGAAAGCATGTTGTAAGAACAAGTAATTAGCAAAGGGTATGAACAAAGAGAGAAATAACTCCTAGTTAAGTAGAATATTGTAAATAATGGATTTTATTCAAACAAGCAAGAGTGTGAATTGCTATAAAGTAAATATCAATTATTCATGCCATTTAATATTTTATTACACCCCTCATAAACATTTACATTAGAACAGCAGTGAGCTGTACCCTGGAGATTCAACCTAAGCAAACAAGTCCTCCTCTCTTTAGCTAAGCTTCCCAGCTCTCTGTCCATCACCACTTAAACCCAGGATGAAGTGAGCTGAAAATTGTACCACTTCTCAAAGCTCCAAATCATGTCTTGCTGCTCTGTAATGTGGACAGCTTTAGGAGTATCTGAAACAATAATGCCAAAGCTTTGACATTATCTAAAGAGCTGTCCCAATGTAATAGTTCAGTTTTCTATGTTATAGTGAGCACAGAGTTGCATGAGAACAAAGTCTATCTTCCCAGTGCATTGGGTTCTTGTAGGGTAGTTGGATTAGTTCCAATCACCCGTGTTGCCTGTGGGGAATAACAACACATAAGAGCAAGTTATGTGCATACTGGGGTTCTATGGATACTATATGATGCTGTGGTATTGGGCACCATTTATGAAATTTAATTTTTCAATATTATGTACATTACCCCCTATCTATGTCATATATTATGTTATGGTGTTGTAAATTAAAAATCAAGTTATTAAATATTGAAACCCTTTTGTGAATTTTATTGATTATGCACTGTTGAATCCAGTGTACTTTTGTAAATCTGGGTTCTAAGTTTTTGTTTGAGCTTGTCCCATTTAGAAATAAGAAGAAATTACCTTTTAATGGTGTTGTAAATTAAAAATAAAGAAAATATTGAAACCCTTTTGTCTTTTGTTGTTGTCTGTTGTTTTTGTTTTTTTACCTTTTTTGAACCTTGACTAAAGAAAAGGTCTGTTCCACTGTTCCGAGAAAATGGTGCAAACATGCTCTCTAAAGGTTGCAGTAGCAGGCAGTGCTTTACTAGAAATTTGCGATATGTCATGAAAGCACAGAACCAAAACAAGTAATATGAACGATATTCCAATGTGTATCATGTTGAGAGGAATGAATTACTCCCCTTGATTAATTATTGTTTTAAAGGAAACACAGATATAGGTGTCATGTTTTTTGTTCAGGTGATTTTCTCCTTCCTCTACTTTTTGTGCTCAGCAAGATCAAGTTCATGGTTCTTAGTGGGACTGGAAGCCCTCAGGTTCCATACAGTTCATTCAGGAAATGTAGTTTGTTGTGAAATGAATTTATCCTGAGACACTGATTGTCTAGATAGGCTAAAGTTTGGAATAACTGAAGTCCATTACTTCGGATAACTCCCTGACCAATGTATCTATCTGTCTTATGATCCAGCCTACATGTACTTCGGATTACTGGAATTATAGAGCTAGCTTCATTTCTCCTCACTCATGTTCTAGGTTCCTGGTGACAAATAGGTCAGACCTAATGGGCATCACCATTTAAGGATATTAACAGATTGGAATATGTCTGTACACTAAATACTAGGCATGAGAAAAAAGTTATGAAAATTAAATGAAATCGGAAGGGATTCGTATGTAATGGGACTTTCTAGTTTATACGCATTGCCGCAGCGATCCCGGAAGTACCCTTTCTTTTACGACACTTTGCAGCGCCATTTTTTATCTGGTGCGTAAGTGTCGTAAGGACGTCGGATTGCTTCTTTGCCCTTACTCGACGTGGTTTCTGATTGGCTAATGGAGACCAGGTGGTACCATAAAACCACCTTCTTTCCTTTAGCCAATCAGCGGCGAGGGCCTCCTCCTCCTCTCCCGCCTATGGCAGGGCAGCGAGAGAGGGAGGATCCCCAGCGCCCCTCGCTGCCTCTCTCTAGCCCCATCCATGGATCCATGGATCGAAGCTAGAGAGAAACAGCGAGGGGCGCTGGGCATCGTCCTCCTCTCTCGCCGCTCTCCCTCCTTTCCCTGCCAAAAAACCGGAGTATTGGCAAGGAAATAGAGGGGGGAAGCAAATCGCCTCCTCCTTCCCATTCTGTCCTTGCCAATACTCCGATTTATTGGCAGGGAAAAGAGGGAAGTGAATGCCCCCTCCTTTCCCTGCCAATAAACTGGAGTATTGGCAAGGAAAGGAGGGGGGGAAGCAAATCGCCTCCTCCTTCCCCTCCTTTCCTTGCCAATACTCCGATTTATTGGCAGGGAAAGGAGGGGGAACTGAATGCCCCCCCTTCTTTCCTTGCCAATAAACCGGTGTATTGGCAAGGAAAGGGGGAGCGACCGCCTCCTCCTTCCCCTCCTTTCCTTGCCAATGCTCCAATTTATTGGCAGGGAAAGGAGGGGGGAACTGAATGCCCCCTCTCCTTTCCTTGCCAATAAACCGGAGTATTGGCAAGGAAAGGGGGAAGCGACCGCCTCCTCCTTCCCCTCCTTTCCTTGCCAATACTCCGATTTATTGGCAAGGAAAGGAGGGGAAGTGAATGCGCTTTAGATCCTGGCAGGGAGTAAGGGCAGGGAGGGCCCCGTCTGCTCCTCCTCTTCTGCCAGGATCTAAAGCGCATCAAGCTTGATGCGCTTTAGATCCTGGCAGAGGGAGGAGGAGCAGACGGGCCCCCCTGCCCTGACTCCCTGCTAGGATCTAAAGCGCATCAAGGCTTGATGCGCTTTAGACCCTGGCAGAGGAGGAGGAGCAGACGGGGCCCTCCCTGCCCTTATTCCCTGCCAGGATCTAAAGCGCATCAAGGCTTGATGCGCTTTAGATCCTGGCAGAGGAGGAGCAGACGGGCCCCCCCCCTGTCCTTACTCCCTGCCAGGATCTGAAGCGCATCAAGGCTTGATGTGCTTTAGATCCTGGCAGAGGAGGAGGAGCAGACGGGGCCCTCCCTGCCCTTACTCCCTGCCAGGATCTAAAGCGCATAAAGGCTTGAAGAGGCTTCATGACGGGCCAACTTCAGCCCTCCAGGTGTTTTGGACTTCAACTCTCACCATTCCTCACAGCCTCAGGCCTCTTCCTTTTCCCCTCAGCCTGGGCAAACTTGGGCCTTCACTCCTTCAGGATCGGGGCGAGAGATAGGCAGCGAGGAGCGAGGGGGGGGCTCCTCCTCCTTTTTTTGCTCCTTCCAAGAATAGAATACCCCCTCCCTCCCTCCCTCCTTCCCTCCCTCCTTCTCTCCCTCCTTCAGTTTACCAGCTGTTTGGATTTCTGGGAGTTGTAGGCCAAAACCATCTGGAATGCGCATGCGCTGGCATACGAACTACTAACGAATTTCGTTAGTAATTACGTTACATTTTAGAAATTTTTGGAAATTTTTTTGTAAGTCTATTACTAATAAAAAAATCCCCCCCCCCCCCCCATTAGATTTTTGATTCGCTATTTTTGGGTTCTAAACCATGCCTACTAAATACTATGAGGGACAGTTGAGGAAGCTGGTTATGTTTAAGTTGGGGAAGAGAAAAGAGGTGAGATGACAGCCATGTTTAAATATTTAAGAGGTTATTCTGTAGATGACTGCCTCATCTAATATTAGGGCTAATCCTGTCATGACCTGGATGTGTCTGGGTTCTACAGATCATTGCATTGAACTGACTTTTTGTGGGGAAGGGCTGGTTAAATTGTTGACCATTCTATTACATCAAAAATGGCATTAGTTTGGAATGGAATAGTTTACAATACTGCAAATGGCAAGGTATTTTCCCCCATAAGAGTTGGACAGCAGGTGTTCATACACCTACTACAATATGATAGCTGGTGGAAGAAAAACAAAATGTCAGGCAATTTGACAGCAAGATGTAAAAAAATTATGAGCAAGAAAGGGTGGAATACTTCAAAAAGAAAAGAACCAAGAAGATATATGTGCAGCCTAACACTTTTTTTGGAAAGGGGAAATGAGTTTTTTCAAGATGACTGGCCATGTTTTTTCCTTTCATCTCACTCACTGACTTTTTGAAGATAAAACTTCCCCAGATATCCAGTAACAGAGTGACTAATAGAATCAAAACTAAAGTGCATGCTGGGTATTCTGTGCAGGAGTTGTAAACCAATCCATATTAATGTTCTACTAGTGTGACAGCCAAGTGGGAATATTTCCAATACATATTTGAGTGAATGTGGCAGTCCAATCTGTCCAAAGGGGAAGGATCCAAGTCCTAATAGCTGATTTTGATAAGTAAAGTTATGTGTATTGATCAAAGTTGATATCTCACTATGATTGCTTTTGCTTGGATAATGCATATTGGCCAAAGATAAAAGTCAATATTGTATATTTATATTTCTAATATTTATATTCTCCAAAATCTGGACATATTGTAGGCATTCCCTCACCTCTATTAATTGTAGAGAAAATAGACTGTAACTTCTCAATGAGGAATTGTGTAATCTCCAGCCCAGTGTTCTTACAGCCTTTCCATACTCCTGAGGATTGGGTCCTGAAGTAGGTAGAAAGGTATTGCTGTGCAAAAAATCATAGAATCATAGAGCTAGAAGAGACCACATGGGTCATCCAGTCCAACCCCCTGCCACACAGGAAAAGCACAATCCAAGTACCTCCAAAAGATGGCTATCCAGCCTCTGTGTAAAAGCCTCCAAAGAAGAACTTTCCACCACACTCCGAGGCAGAGAGTTCCACTGCTGAACAGATTTTACAGTCAGGAAGTTCTTGCTAATGTTCAGGAAGAATCTCCTTTGTAATTTGAATCCATTGCTCTAAGTCCTAGTCTCCAGGGCAGCAAAAAACAAGCCTGTTCCTTCTTCCTTATGACATCCTTTTAAATATTTAAACATTGCTATAATATTTATTAATTATTTATTGAGATATTTTTTACCCTGCTGGTAAAAGGGGATTCTATCATGGATTGTCTGAAAAGATTTGTTCAGAGGGGTTTATTTATTTATTTATTTGCCACGTTTCTATACCGCCCCTCTCAGCCCGAAAGCGACTCGGGACGGTTTACACAAGGCGGTCTCTGCCCTCAATACAACGCAAGCAACAAGGCAACCCCCCAAAATCCATATAATAAAAAATTAACACTTAAAAACTTCTTCTGAAGTTGAGAGAAAGTGACATGTCCAAGGTAATCTAGTGGGATTCCTTGGCTGAGCAGGGAATAGAGCCCTAGTCTCAAGAGTCATACCACTACACCACATTGGCTCAATTTCTAGTTTTATAGTCAACATTTCATATACTGTTCTTTTATGTAAACTGGGAAATGAGTCCATTAAATATAGATAGGTTGCTAGATTTGGTCCAAATTCAGACCTGATCATTCTCAGATCAGAGTCCTCTGATATCATCTGATCAACAAATAGTCCAACCTTTGGGTTAGGCAAAACATGATCACATGTATTGGTCGGGAATTAAATTCAAACAATCTTGTAATTTTGTGAAGTGCTGGTTGAATTTGAATCTCATTACAACAAATAATACAGTAATACTGGTGTCTCTTCTATTTCTTTCTCGGGCTATTACAGATCCTACCATGATTCTGACCTTTCAGAAGGTATAGGATTGTGGAACTTCAAAAAGATATTTGTAGAATGTCTACTTAAATCCTTGGATAAAGGAAAGATTTTCTTAGCAAGCAATGAATGTTAATACAACACCCAGATTTGACAACCACATTGATAAGGTCTCTTTTTCAAGATTGTGGTTCTTGTATACAGACACTACCCAGCTAGATATAAGAATACACCAATCTTTATCTAAACCATTAATTCTGAACCATTAACATCCAAGGCTGATATAGATATACATGCTGTTTGGGCAGGAACATTTCTGTGATCAGCATAAGGACATACACAGTAGTTTGCAGGTCTGTCATTTTTGGTTTACAGAAGGTATGAGATGTATAACTGGAAATCAGCATTGCATTATATTGTCATTGAATATACTTTGTATGACAAGAATGTCACATGACATGTGCTAGTTGTCTCTTTACATATGGAGTTTTGCTCCTTCTCCTGAGGTTTGAATTATGGTGAGCTGGCTTGAGATTTTCTCTTTAAGCTAATCATACTATTTACTCTGAAACAGTGAATAGTATATCAATATATTACATATTGCCATTTTAATGTAATAGGCTGGGCACTGGTTTATATCACCTGGAATGTGGGGGCTGCTCTATTAAAGAGCTGAAAAAAGATGAACTATCTTTGGAGTTTTGAGCCAGCATCTTCCAGATTTGAGTCCATGCTTGCAGCTCTATGACTTCTAATAGCAGAAGTAAGAAAATTCAGTTTCTAAACTTAATCCTAGATATATTTTTTGCCCAATGACACCAAATTAGCAAACCTGCAAAAGACAGGATTAGAATTCAAAATTACTTTAGGACCTCATCAGACCTAGGATGCTTTCACGCAATCTAAAGTTGCAGTGGCACAATGGGTTAAACCCTTTTGCCAGCTGAACTGCTGACCGGTTGGCGGTTCGAATCCATGAGATGGTGTGAGCTTCCATCTGTCAGCTCCAGCTTCCCATGTGAGGATATGAGAGAAGCTTATGAGTCCCCTGGACAATGTCTCTGCAGATGGCCAATTCTCTCACACCAGCAGCAACTTGCAGTTTCTCAAATCACTTCTGACACAATTTTAAAAACCCATCTAGAGGACGGAATTTCAAGCTGGACTTCACACAACATTGTGTGGTTTGTGGTGGAAGTCCTGCCCCCAACTGGGGTGAAAGCATCACCAGATGCTTTCCCCCCAACACAGGAGGCTTCCGATGTTGTGCCGGCATTACTGGAGCCAGCATAAGGCCTCTCCATAAGTCCTTTTGACTAATTCTGTCTGACCCCAGGAAAAAACCCGCTCATTATTTGCTGGTTTTTTTTAATATAAAAAGTATCTGTTTTTTCTAGGCCAGGAGTCTTCTGCTCCATTAAGGGTGATATACTTTATTTCCCTTCTTCTGAAAAAAAACCTTAATGGAGAGTGCAGGTTTTGTGGCAAGGTATTTTTATTCATAAAGCAAGATGGTTGGTGTCATAAATATTTGTAGTATTCAATTAGTGTAGCTAAAAACAGGCCAGAGGTCCAGAAATCAAGAAAGCATATCTGTGATCCATTTACAATTTCAACCAGCAGTTATGATCATTGATATCTATAAGAATTACTTGATAGAACATTCCTTTTAAAGGATAACAAATATTTTTCGTCCTTTGTTCATCCATCATCTTGCTTAAAATGGGATTAGTTGTAATAGAAGCAACAAAGCTAACACGACTTACTACTTGCTAACTAGAATTTGAAAAAGGGACAGCACTGTTCTTGTGTGCTGGAGAATTCTGGAACACAAAAGGGTAATTTTTACATTATTGTATATTAACAACACAAGCATGTGCATGCTACCAAAAATCAATATCAAGTGCCATGGAAGAATCAAATGGAAATTGCATTTTAATAATAATAATAATAATAATAATAATAATACTTTATTACTTGTGAGTCGCCCTCCACCAATGGTGCTCCGGGCGACTTACATCCTTTAAAAACATAGATACATCAGTTAAAACAGCAGATATGAGCCGTAGAAGGCTCTGCCATCCATCCAGTTCAGTCCCAAAGCCTGGCGGAAGAGCCAGGTTTTCAGGCCAGCCAAAATCTGGCCGGGGCCAGTGTGGCCCTGAGCGCAGGCGGGAGCGAGTTCCAGATCGTAGGGGCCGCCACCGAGAAGGCTCTTCACGGGTCTCTGTCAGCCGGGCCTCTCTCACCCCAGGGATAGCTAACCGGTCGCCATTTATTACGCGTGCGGTCTTTCGCAGCGTTGGTCTGTCAGCTGATCACCCAGGTAGGCTGGTCCCATTTTTTGCCGAGCTTTGAAGGTTATCACCATGAGTTTGTAGATCGCTCTAAGCTCAATGGGTAACCAGTGAAGATCTTTTAAAATTGGTGAAATATGGCTCCTGGCCGATGCCCCGGAGATGAGTCTGGCCGCTGCATTCTGGATGAGTCTCAACCTCCGAGTCGTGGCCAACGGTAGGCCCACATACAAGGCGTTGCAGTAGTCAAGATGGGAGACCATGGTGGCATGAATCACCATCCTCAGCGCCTCTGGTGGTAGATAGGGGGCCAGCCGTCGGGCCCTACGGAGGTGAAAGAAGGCACCCTTGGCAGTGGCCTGATCTGAGCCTCCATCGTCAGTTTCTCGTCCAAGAGTACTCCTAAGCTCTTTACCGCCGGGCTGGGACAAGGGCTCGCCTCAAAGGGTGGTAGTGGAGAGTGGGGGTCGGGTCGGCCGGGCCAGAGGATCTCCGTTTAAGCGGGTTGATCTTTAGCCTGTGTGCTCTGAGCCAGCTTGTGACCGCCTTCAGCCCCGGCTAAAGCTTTCAGGTACCGACAGCACCCTGGGTCGAGCTTCAGCAGCAGTTGCGTGTCATCGGCGTATTGATAACAGTTGAAACCGTGGCTTCTAGCGATACCGGCCAGGGGCTGGACGTAGATGTTAAAAGGGTGGGGACAGGATGGCACCCTGCGGAACCCCGCACTCCAGCCCACATTTCCTGGAGACCTGGCCCTGCCACTCGACCCGCTGCGAGCGACCCCCGCAGAAACGATCCTAACCAGGTCAGGGCCTTGTCTTGGATCCCAGAGGCCGCCAAGCGGCGAAGCAGCAAATCATGATCAACGGTGTCGAAGGCCGCAGTTAGGTCAAGGAGGACTAGGACTGCCGAGCCCCCTCCGTCCAACTGGCGGCGGATGTCATCTGTGATTGCTACTAGAACGGATTCGACACCGTGGCCCGCTCGGAAGCCTGACTGAAATGGGTCTAGGCCCCGGATCGTTCCAAGAAGTCCCGCAGCTGGTTTTCCACTGCTCGCTCCAATAGCTTCCCAGGAAGGGCAGATTAGCGACAGGGCGGTAGTTCGCCGGTTCATTGGGGTCAAGGCTCGCCTTTTTTTCAGAAGAGGGCTAACTCTAGCCTCCTTCAGGGACTCGGGAAGGAGCCTGTGTCCAATGAGAGGTTCACCAGATCCACCAGGGCGTCCAGTATGGTGTCTATGCAGGACTTGATTAAATGCGATGGACAAGGGTCCATGGGGCAGGTCGTAGCCCTTGCCCCGGTCACCAGCTTTTTCACCTCTTCCGATGTTAGGGGTTTGAATTCGAGAGAGTAGAGCCCGTTTGTCTGGGTTGGATGTCGAATCCACTCATTTCCTTCCTCCGGAATGGGCGGCAGGTCGCGCCGAAGTGCCGTGATTTTCCCAATGAAGTGCTCTTGGAGATCCTCTGCCGTCACCGTAGAGCTGTTGGAATCACTCTGTGGAGACCCCAGAAGGCTCCGGACCACTTTAAAGATCTGGGCTGTGCGGGAGCCGGCGGCTATAATCTGGGCGGCATTATAGGATTTCTTAGCCTCTTTGATCTCACGTTCGTACAGCCTATGCAGTTCTCTGTAGGCTGCTCTATTTGCCATGCTGGGTTTCCGTCTCCAGACACTCTCCAATTGTCTCCTCCGGCGGTTCGGCTGCTTTCGGTTCGGTGTGAACCACCGTGAGCAGATTGTCCGGGGATGAAGGGGCGCCTCGGTGCCACCTGGTCGATGGCCTTCGAGAGGACGCTGTTCCACCTGGCAACTAAGTCCGCTAGTGATCCTCCGGGGACCTCCAGGGATCCAAAGCAGCTATGAATGCCCTCGGGGTCATCGAACTCCTTTGGCGGACTAGGATGGTCTTTTGTTCCAACCTTTCTGTAAGAGGGGGTGTCAATATCTGCCCTCACGGTCAGGTGGTCCGACCAAGGCACTGTTCTGGATTCACGATGCTTTAAGGTTAGGCCGTGGCTGAAGATCAGGTCTAACGCATGGCCAGCCTGATGTGTAGGGCCAGTTTTGGTCCTGGGGGAAGTAGTAGTTGCCAGAAGACACCAGAATCAAATCTGAGCTATCAGAACTGGGAAGGAGGGATCGATAAGCCCTCTCCTGTGTTGCTTGTACTCATTACCCCTTTCGCAGAAGCTTATTGTGAAGCAAAAGTAGCTAGAGCTGTTCTGATAGGGTTGCTGATATTTGCTTCTGTGTAGGGATGCTCCCCAAACATTTCTATCACAGCCCTGTGGAAGGGAGGCAGAACAAGGGGAAAGGCAAAGAGAATTCAAGGGCAAATGCATTGTGTGTTAAGTGTTCTTTTTGCTACCTCTTTCACACTGAATATCTGCAGATGGATATTGATTCAAAAGCAAGGGGAAAGCTCTGAATCTCTCCTAGCCGATAAACATCTTTTATCCTCCTACCCATGATCTGGCCATGGAGGAAATGCCTGCTCTCCCTTTCAGCATCTTTTTCTCTTTTCTTCACATATGACTGACAGATAAGTGCAGCAATGACAGTGCTGGTGGCATTTAGGGAACAGCCATTGCTGTCACTTTCAATCAGACAGACAGCAGGTTTAACAGGCTGTAATGGATATGTACCCAGTGCAGCCGATTGCCTATTTGCTTTTCTTATGCTGCTGACCTGGACTACTAGAAGTCCCAGAACTTTGACTCTCTGGGACTTAAAATGTAGTATTGGCTATTGTTGCTTCTATTACAACTAATCCCATTTTAAGCAAGATGATGGATGGACAAAGAACTAAAATATTTGCTATCGTTTAAAAGGAAGCGTCTATCAAGTAATTCTTATAAATGTCAATGATCATAACTTACTGGTTGAAATTGTAAATGGATCACAACTTGCAAGTACCAGTTGAGCATCTCTTATCCAAAATTCAAAATTCTGAAATACCCAAAAGTATGAAATTATTCATATTCATAGCTGAGATAGTAACACTTTTGCTTTCTGCTGGTTCAATATATATGAACTTTGTTTTATGCACAAAATTACCTTCAGGCTATATGCATGAGGTGTATGTGAAAAACCAATGATCCTTATGTTTAGACTTGGGTCCCATCTCCAAGATATGTCATTATATACATATATACATATATAAGAAAAAACATAAATAAATGAATGCATTCCAAAACACTTCTGCTCCCAAGAATATCAGATTAGGGATAACCAGCTTTTATCACTCACAAAAAGAGATCCATATTTAGTTGAGGAGCAAGGAGTGTATTGACATTAATTTTGTATTGCTTGGGAGCTGTGATGAAAATGGTGGACATCAGCAGATATGCTACAATTGATTCAGTGAATGGATACAGTGGGGCAGAAATGGGAAAGATGAACAGGATAATATGCCAGTCATTTTAATGTGTACTGTGACATTTCTGTCCAGATCTCTTTAAGTAGAAGCAAACCCTGGGACCAAGCTTTTGGGATAGTGCAATAAAGTAATAACAGGAAACCATCTGGTATGGCTGGTTTGATATGGTTTTAACGATTTGATTTTAAAGTGGATACAGATGATTTTAATGTTTGTGTATATTTATAGGTTTTTTTAATGCCAGTATTGAACGTTTGCTGTATATATTTTGTTCTCCGCACTGAGTCCCCTTTGGGGTGAGAAGGGTGGAATAGAAATGCTTTAAATACATAATAAATAAACCCTGGATAAAAGATGTAGTGGATTTCTTTCCACAAGATCATTGGTTGAAGGAGATGGATGAAAATACGTAGTATTGCATTTCATTTGATTTAAAAACAATGTTGCATCAAGATTTAGGATCATCTAATTGGACTGAAGGAAGGTAAGATGTGTTATTTTGCTTCCCCACAGACATTCTTTCAATTCCCTAAAATCCTATACAGACAATTAAAAGACTGCTAAACGATCTGAGTTATGGGGCAACAGGAATGTGTATGTGCCTTCAAATCACCCCAAAAGTTATTGTAACCCCATACATTTCATAGAGATTTCCTAGACAAGAAATACTCAGATCTAGTTTTGCCAGTTTCTCTTGAAACATAGCCTTGCAACACCTGACATTTGTTAGTGGACTCCCTCCAAGTACTGACCAGGGCTGACCCTGCATAGCTTCCAAGATGAGATGGGATTTGGTACCTTTAGAGTAGTTGGTCCCTAGGGCAGCCGAGAGTACTGTCTTGAAAGTATTTCTTGTGAACAGACCTCTCTCACTTCTGAAAGACAAATCCTGGATCCAATGGCATAAAGTGGTTAGTTTGTTGTTTGCTCATGAGGCAAGGATTTTTCCTCCCCAAAATGTGTTGAAGCTCCAAATGTTTTGTTTTGTATACTGTGCTTTTTCAAAGGTCTTATGAACATAGTATATTATATATCTGGCCATGTGTGAAAACATTGCAAAGCAGGCATGTAAGACCATAATATTCTCAATTAAAATTGCCTTCAGAAGAACATTTCAACTTGAAAGCATTTCTAATACATGGATTCCTCTGTTACTATTATTGTGTCAAGCTAGATTTTTCACCAGTGTATATCCTTTGTTGTTTCTCAAGGATGAGATGAGGCAAGAGAAGGGAAAGCTAAGGAAAAGGAGGTAATGTTAGTAAAATATATGTTAGCTTGTAGCTTATATGGTGCTCCAATGCAAGGAAATGAACAATTGCCACTATACAGTATTTCCTATCTGCAGTTCAGAGACACCTAAATTTTATCTGTTTGTTGTTTTACTTTTGTAATTTGTTCCGATATTGTTTGCAAGGTTATTACATTTTGTCCAGATGAATGAACCTTGTGATATGGATGAAGTACTTTGAGGTTTTGTTGATAGTTGTCCATAGCAGAGCATAGAAGTGAATGTTTAGTACATGGATCTTCTGTCTTCATCGCATCTGAGGAGGTCCTACTCAAGAAAACCATAAAATCATGAAAAAGAGATGGACATTATATAAGGAGATATATCAGAGTGATCAGACCTCAGCACTGGAACACAGAATTTCCATGCAAAAGGTGATAAATTCAATTGGTGGTGTCTCCTGTTTAAAGCAAAAAGAGAACCAGGCAGAAAGTTACAAGAAAGAATCTGGAGAGCCACAGCAAACAGACCATGCTGGGTTGCATGGTCACCTGACTGAAGGAAGCGTGTTGTATTTTTACATGTGTAAACAAGGATATACACTGGTGGTTTTGTTTTTGCTGAAAGGTATATACATGATCAATTCATGAACCACAACTCTTAACGTTTCCCTACCAGCCATGCCCAGTAGCCATGATGGTTGTAGGACTCTGGGAGCTCTGTTCCAAAAAAGTAATTTTTCACAAGATATGAAAAATCAATTTTTCTCCAGTGTCTGTAGATTATAGTTAGGTCTAGAAGGAACAAGGGAGCAAGTGGAGGTGGTAGAAGACATCACCATTCATCCTAAATGAAAATGACCAGTTTGCCAGATCTGTGAGCCATGGCTTGCTGAAGGATTCTAGATGTATTTCCAAGCTCTTGTAACAGGTACACCATCCATGATAATCTTAGGACTTTATGGCATGAAGCTTCTATCCCATGATATCATCATGATTATGGATAAGGCAACTTACTAGGATGATCATTCTCACTTAGTACCTCTGTAATATCACCACTCTGACAATTTACCATTATGTGGTCCTGCAACTACTCCCTGTCATGAACATAAGTTTGCCCTCCCTAAGTTCTGCTTCTTATTAAATTTGTTAAAAATAATTCTTTTACAAGGTACTTTGAAATTCCAGTGAAGATAAATAAAAATAAACTTTATATCTATTAATTATTGCAAGACAGAGTGTGAGAGAGTGGGACAGCAGGACAGTCACACCCACTAATGTCACTTCTGTGCTACGGCAGATGCAGATCCAGGCTTATTGCACCAAGTAAAATTGATGGGACCATGGCTCGATCTGGTGGTAGACAGATTTTGCGTCGTGAGATCAGTGTCCTGCTTCAATGCCAATTTGCCACCTTCATGTGATAAACTCCTTAGATACATGGATAAGAACTCTTAAACATTTTTCAAACTTATCAGAACCTGCTTGAGGCTTTGCTGGCTTAAATTATTTCTTGAATTTTGAGTTGTCAGTCTTGGTACCATTTGACCCAATCCTTCACTTTTAGCAATGTTTATATAAAAAGGAGAAGTATGGTTTTATCAAAAATTCAAGACAAATGAAGGTCTTGCTAAGAATACAAAAAAACCCCGAAAACAACCCTGGAGTCACAAAATGATGAAGCAAGCTAAATTGATATACACAGAAGCAATAAAAGCAAGGACACATTGCAGAAAGCTATAGTAGAACCTTATTAGGTCAGTCAATAATAAAGATGAAAAAAGATTTGTGTATATATTAGTACTAAGGCCTCAGAATTAGAACACTGTCCCTAGTGCTTATATGAGTTTCTTTTTTTAGAAAGAAATTTAATTCTGTGTCACTTAACAAGGGATAAAATGGAGAGGTTTAATGGCATAGTAGGAAAGATGAAGTGCACAGCTTTATTGGAAATTAATTTCAAACTTTACTTGGCATCAGAAATACACAGATCATATATCACATTTTAAAAGAATGGAAATACTTCTTGGTTACAACTTTTAAACTTAAACCTGATTGATAAGTCCCTGATTTAACAAAACTAGTTAATAATATTATTTGAAAGAATTGCCTGCTGTAAAACTGGAGAAAAAATACAGTGCCATATAGTGAAGAAGTGTAAGTAATTTTTCAAGTCAATTGTATGTGACTCTTTTGTACACATGGATACTAGATCAAGATGTTTCAGACAGAAAACAATCTGTTTTTCAACAAGAGCCAGGCACAAGCTGACACACATCCTGCTATAAGTGGAGGGAATTTCAGGGCAGCTGCTGGAGAATAGGAAACTGAATGCTTATAGTGCTTTCTTAAACAAATCTGTTTCTCTTTTCAAAAATAATATATAACATGAAAAAATGGTGAAAGACAACACTGCTTCCAAAATATATCCAAAATTAACTCAGTGGAGCACCAGAGTGCAACAACAATGTACTGTTAGCTACTTTGGTTAGTGCAATTGCAATAAAATGCTAAGTAGATTAAAATAAAACTCAGCTGACCATTCCCTTCAGAAAGTACTACCATAATTCTCTATCAATTTCATGTTTAACGTTTCCTCTGCTGCTGTTTATTTTGCCAACATGATAGTTATGTGCAGGACATATCAGTATCATGGCTGGCTGCTGTATAGCTTGTCTACACCTTCCTCTAGCCATGGCAAAAGAGGCAAGGGGTGAGGAGAGTTTGCTTGAGCAGGGATGAGATCTCCAACCTCATCACCATCTGGGTTAACAGACAGTCCAGGAGCAACTCTATGAATTCCACAGAAGCACTGATGTCTTCAAGAGGATGGCTGAACAGATGAGGGCAAATGAAAATGAAAAAATAGTGGAGGAACGCAGGAGCAAAAATAAAGCTCTCAATCAGAAATACCAAGAAGTGTACAAATACAATGCACAGTCACTGCTACTATTTTGACAAGTTGAAAAACATCTTCTGTGGCAATGCCACCATACGTCCTTGTGTATAGCTCACAGCACTGCCAGTCACAAAGCCCAGTTGGCCGAACTCCCAGTGTCAAGCAAGAGTTTGATAATCCATTGGCAAAGGATTCCCAGGAACTATTTGAGAATCCCTCAGGTGACACGATGGACAAGGAATGTGTCCTGGCAAGAATGTGTGTACATGGGGCTGGGGATGGCTTTCTTCTGATGCGCTTCTCCTCATCTCTGGGAACTTTTGTATGCATAAATCACTCCCAAATCTCTGAGATTTTGGTTATAATTCAATATGTACAGTGCAATCCCTGTATTCATGTAGGACACATTCATTAACTTACCATGGAGATACAAAGCCATGTATAGTAACTTTGCCAGAAGTTACTATAAAGTGACATTGGAGGACCATGACAATTCCTAAAAAGGTATTTGAAAAGCCATCCAACTTTTGATAACCTTCAGCAGAAGCATACCATAGGCCTGGAGGACCTAGAAAGTTTCTGAGGAGGAAGTGTTTTATCAGATGTGGGCTGGTGAAGCTCCAGGAAATAGAAGTCCAATGGAAATGGGGGCTGTACTATGTTTTATAAAGAATGAGCCCTACATTCATTAGGACCTATATCTGGTCATGCATGCATAGTAGCATTAGCCTGTTTCTTAGGTTATTTTGTGAGAAAGCTGAGTCATTCACCTCATTGCTCCACAATGTCACAAGGCGAAGGAATGACAGACAATCAAAATCGTTATAGCATCTGTGTGGAGGCAATTGTTTTGCAATGTCCCATTTAACCAGGAAATACAAAATGAAAATGTTGGTTGCAGTGCACTGCACTACTGAATCTTCTATTCACTTTTGATAAAATAACAATAGGGCTGAGTTCTGGGAAAAGGTTAGCAGAAGAGAACACAGAAAAAGAGCTGCCAAAATGGTTAGTGGATTATTGCTTTAATTCATCAGCTAGAATTTGTCATGCAGTGATAATGGCATTTTTCAGAAGATTTGTTTTACAAAGATGAAGAATTTAATACTGTTCTTCTAATTTTCCCTTTATTTTACCAATATGCAATATTATCATGCTCACTAACCCATTTCCCAAGCCAATACAGCTATAATCACTAGAAAAAATGAGCTTCCTAGCATGCATTGACACTGTAGAATTAATGCAATTTGACACCACTTTAAATACAATGGCTCAATGTTTTGGAGTCCTGAAAATTGTAGTTCAATGAGGGACCAGCATTTTTGGCAGAGGCTAAAGATCTTGAAAAACTATGATTCCCATTATAGCATGGCATTGAGGTATGATGCAATGACTAAATTTTCCTTGGGCCCACATTCTGAGACTTCCATACTGACAGCTTCAGAATTTTATGATACTGTGCCTTATGTTTGCTCTCTTCATAAAAGTCCTTGTTCTGAGGGTGCATCCACACAGCGTAGAAAATGCGTGACCTCCCACACGTTTGCCTGAGACGTCCAAAAGATACCTCAGGTAAAAGCGAATTCATTCAAGACAAAGCAGGAAAACCCTGCTTTGTCCTGAATTAATTTGATGCCTGGAAAGACCAGGGTCTTTCCAGGGGTTGGCCCTATGTGGATTGGGCCTGGGGATCACATCTTGTAACTTCTGGGACCAATCCACATAGCTGTCTTGGGATGTCTCGGCTCCTAGAGCCTGGAAAACCCAAGGCATCCCCCCCTCCCAAAATTCCTTTAAACGGAGCAAACAAGTAATAATTACCTACCTGGTCACCATTAAAGTGCTGCCGGCCTCCTGGTGCTGGCAGTACTTTAATAGAAATCCCCCCTCCCCTTCTCCTGGCTTGTCATTTCTATGCACCAGGAGAGGACCCGAAGCACTTCAGTGGCAGCTGGATAAGTAATTTTTTACTTTTTGACCCCTTTTGGGGGGGGAGTCTTTTGTTTCTGGGTCTAGACATCTTCCCCCCAAAACATAGTTTTTGTGGGGAGGCATGTGGACTTTAACCCGTGTCCAATTGGGTTTCTTAAACCAGATTGAGTGTGAGTTAAAGGGCTGTGTGGGTATTCAAAAATGTTTTTAACCTCCCTGATAAAATCGATGCGAAGATTTTATAGTCGGTATTGAGGAGAGATATGGGCCTAAAGTTATCTGGATTGGTATGCTCTTTGCCGGCTTTTCCGATTAAGATTACATTGGAGTCCTTCCATGTAATCCCATATTAAAGAGGACCAAAACGGCTTTCTGCCCGATCGGCAACTTAAAACTAACATCAGAGTAATGATTAATATAATTGAACATTACCAAAAAAATGTTGATAAAAAAGCAGCCCTGATTTTCCTCGATGCGGAGAAAGCCTTCAACAAGGTTAATTGGGACTTCTTCAAAATTTTAATGAACAAATTGGATATGGGTTATAAATTTCAGAATGCCATACAGGCTATCTATGGTGAACAAGCGGCCAGGATAATAACTAATCAAAATAAAACAGGGACCATAAAGATCCAAAAGGGGTTAGACAGGGTTGCCCGCTATCCCCTCTATTATTTGTCTTTATGATAGAGATACTACTGGACAAGATTAGAAACAATGAACAGCTGAAAGGACTCAAAATAAAAAACGAGCAGTATAAAATCCAGGCCTTTGCCGACGATATGGCCCTGATTGTAGGCAACCCTAACGAACATTGGGGGCGATGGTCGGAAACTATTGAAAAATATGGAAAGGTTACAGGACTAACCATAAATAAAGACAAAACCCAGATGCTGTCCATGAATCTAACAGGCCTAGAGAGGAAGGAACTCCAAGATAAATCAGGAATCATGGTCACAAACAAAGTCAAATACCTCGGGGTGTATCTGTCACCTAAAAATTCCCAATTATTCAAGAATAATTATGTCCCCAAATGGAAAGAGATTACAAAAGACTTAGACAAATGGTCAAAATTAAATATATCTTTCTTGGGAAAAATCGCAACGGTGAAAATGATGTTGGTACCTAAAATGAACTTCCTCTTCTCCTCTCTCCCAATTATAAGAAAAGAATCGCCATTCAACAAATGGCCGAGCATTGTCTCAAAATTTATAGGGGGCGCTTCAGAATGAAAGCAAAAGAAGAGAGAGAGGAGGATTGGGGGCCCCAAACCTTAAGCTATACTATGTTGCCAATTGTTTGAACTGGGTGGCGGAGTGGTGTAAGCTCGACAACAACCGTCTGTTGGACCTAGAGGGCAGCGATCTCAGATTTGGGTGGCATGGCTATATGTTTTACAATAAGGTTAAAGCTGATGGGAACTTTAAGAATCACTGTATAAGGGATTCACTATACAAAATTTGGCAAAGATATTATAAAAAATGGGAATCCAAAGTACCTATGTGGTCATCACCACTAGAGGCATTCAAATTAAGAGTACTTGATAACTCCAAGTGGTATACATACAAAGAGTTAACGAGATGGAATGGCCAGGGCTATGCTCTAAAGTCCAGAGAACAACTGCTGGAGGAGGGTAAACTGATCAATTGGTTTCCTTACCTCCAGACGAGACAAAAATTTCTAGAAGATGATAAGAAGGGGTTTAGCGAAGAAGAGAACAATCTGGACAAACCTCTTCTGGGACCAAATAAAAATAGGACAAGAAACATTTATAAAATCCTAGTATTAAGAGATGGGGAAGACAAGAGAGTTAAGGAAACCATCAAAAAGTGGGGAAGAAACATCGGATACAAGATCTCACGGGAATCCTGGAATAAATTATGGAAACAAAATAGTAACATCTCAGTTTGCCACAGCTACAAAGAAAATTGGGTAAAAATGGCTTTTAGATGGTATTTGGACCCAACTAAAATTGCCAAAATGTATAAGACTACTAAAACAAACTGCTGGAACTGTGGCCAGAAAAATGGCACCTTCTTCCACCTTTGGTGGTTGTGTCCCAAAGCAAGGAAATATTGGTGCATGATCAATCGTGAAATGGGTAAGGTCTTTAAAAAATCTATAGCTAGGAAACCAGACATATATCTGCTAGGTATAATTCCTCAAAGCATGGAACTCTCCCCAAACGACCGAAAGGTCTTCCTCACAGTCTCTACGGCAGCAAAGATGGTGTACGCCAAGCATTGGAAATCTGAAGCCAGTCCCTCTAAAGAGGATTGGCTCGCAAAAATTATAGACACCATCCAAATGGACTGGCTCACTGAAGCCTTAAAAGATAATAAAACTGAGAGGGGTGCAATAGGAGGAACAGACTGGAGTTCTATTCAAGACTACTGCCTCAAGGAACACAATATAGCCATAAAGCTAAAGTGGGACTAAACACCTCGGGAGGTCATGGAGGGCCAGGAGATGGTATAAACAAGAGTAAGATAATATCAGTAGAGAATAATTTGCTAACGTATCCTAATATACCTGCATCTCTCTCGTTTCTTTCACGCTCTACAGGTAGCTTAAGAACATCAATGAGGAACGCCATATCATCTGGAATATTGGGGGGTGGGGGGCTCGAGAATATGTCACCTAATCGTTGAATTGTCGTCTATCCCCATTTCTTTTCTGTATCTTGGTAACGTCATGTCTACTTTATTTTATGTTCCTTTCTTCTGTTTCTTCTTTGTTTTTAACTGACAAAGGGTATATATTCTACTATACCCAAAATTGGAAGAAGACTGTGTGCACTAATTGGTGCTCACATCCGTCTGGAATATTGACGCATATTGTCAAATGTGCTTATCTATGTCTATGTGTTATTCTATTTTTTCTGGAAAAGTAATAAAGACTATAATAAAAAAAATAAAAAAGGGCTGTGTGGAACTGGTCTAATAGACCACTGTGGTTTTCATACACTCCAGTTGTCCTGATTTGGCAAGGAGAGTCTTAATTAATATTTGGCACCTCATATTTTCACCTCTTCTCTCTCCTCCCCTCATTTTCTCCTTCAATTGTTGTAAATGGAGTACAAAGTGCAAAAGTAATTTGTCATCACAGCAGCAGTGGGAGGAGAAAAGGGTGGCAGAATCGTGCCCTTCCCAGTAGATTCATGCAGAAGCTAGCTACTGCAAACTCACCTTTCTTGTCTTTTCTTCTTCATTAATTTTTAATTTTTAAATACAGTCTTCATTCTGATTGAAAGCCTGTATCCTGTTACTTTGCATGGACAGTGGGACCATTGTATCTTGGAGTTTGGTTCCAGAACCACTGTGGATACCAAAATCCATGGATGCTCATGTCCCATTATATGCAGTGGTAGTAAATTGTGTCTCTTACATAAAATGCCAACATTAAGGTTTTCTTTAAAAAAATTCAATTTGTGGATGGTAGAATCCATGGATGTCGAATGTTTGGATGTACCATTGATACTTTCTGTTTCCATTCTCCCCCTTTTTTTGATCCTATTATATTTGCCTATCTTTAAAATATTTGTAAAGTTTAAGAAGAAAAATTAAAAAGGGCATGTTTGAAACTACCACGGAATGTTGCTATATATGTATAGTTTAAAGCATTTACATTTTTTCAACAACAAATTAAGTTGTTGTTGAAAAAATTAGGTATGATTGGAGAAACAATCTATGATCTGGTTAAAATGAGGCAAAAATAAAAATTAAAAGTTCCAGGAGGTTAAAAAAAGAAGAATGAATGATTTAAAAATGTCCCGTATTTAATTTCATGAGGTTGGTGGTTGAGGTTTACAAGTGAAGTTGTGTTAATAAATTATTTATGCTTATTTTATCATTTGGAATTATGTCTCCACTATGTGAGCATCCAAGATAGTTCAGAGAAGAATCTTAAGAAAAAGAAAAATGCAAGTGGAGGAGGGAGAGAGTTTCTGAAATGATAAAGTAATGCAATAACAACAATATTTAATTAATATTGTCACTCTTATAAATAGAATGAGTCTCCTCCTAGTAACCTAAAATTTATGACTTAGACAATAGTTTTAGCATACAGATGAAGATGAGGCTTATCTGGAAAGTAAGGTTACAAGGCACGTAGCTCTCACAGGGAATTTTTTGCAGAAGTTGGAATCACTGCTGTGTAGCGGGAAGCCAACAAGCAGTGCCAATCGTCAGTAGCTTGTTGACTGGCATTGTGGTGAAGGTTAGAAATGAGCATCCTCATTCCGTTTCCCTCCAAGTGCAAAGTTCACACAGTAATTTGCTACCTAAATGATAAGGGCTTGAATACCACTGTGATTTGTTGTAAAATAGTTTCAGTTTATCGAGAGGACATGATGTCAAGACAGCATGTGACAAAATATTTATTTATTTATTTATTAAATTCGATTTGGTAGACCGCTCTCTCTGGAGCCCAGAGCGGTTTACAGCATAAAATCAATAAAACATCAATAAACAGATAAAAGACGTATACCCAAAAGCCCCCCTCCCCACAAATGAAATAGGTACAGAATATATTGAGAGACCATGAAGAAACTTCACAGAGCCATCCAAAACAAATGTCATGGGATGCTGATGGTGGGAGTCTGTCTCCTTCATGATAATGCGCATCCACACACTGCTCATGCAACCCAAGAGTTGTTGACTTTGTTGGGTTGGGATGTTTTAAGCCATCCCTCTCACAGGTCCAATCTCGTACCCAGTGACTATCATCTCTTCACTAAATTGAAGAAACACCTTGGTGGAAAACACTTTTCTGATGACAACGAGATGAAGTGAAGAACTGGCTGAAAAAGGCAGAGGGAAACTTCTATGACATAGGCATCAGAAACTCATCTCATGGATGTCAAAATGTATTGAACTGAATGGTGATTATGTGGAACAACAATGTAGTACCTCTGCTACAATCCACTTGGGGCAAAGGACAAAATGGAACATTATCGTGCAAAGCTACCATTCTGCGGCATTGTTGCGACCAATGATATTGGAAACTTATCAAAATGGTCACCTTCATTATTACATTTTTCAAGGATGCTGTAACAATGAGGTTTTGCCTCTCCAGGATCCAATGGTCAGACTTCCTGTTGGGGATGGAACTGCACCTTCCCGCAGTTCCATATCTCAGTTTTAAAAAGTTTTCTTAAGGAGCTTCACAGTTTTGTACCGTTTCGTTAAAAAAATTTAAACATTAGTGGGGGAGAGAAGAAGAGCCATATAATCTCTCCCCCTGATGCCACCTCTTTGCTGCTCTTTTCCTAATATTTTTATTATTTCATCCTTCAAAATATTTTCTTTACTTGGCTTGATATATGTCCATGCTAGTCCATATTAGTTCTGTAACCATAACAGTAGGATCCAAAAGACTGTAAATTATGTCAAAATGAGAAACAGGTCAAAATAATCAGAAACAGTTAATGCTAATTTTTCTATTATTAATTTCACGGAAAAATATATGTGTCACTGTTTAAAATCCAGTGAACAAGGAGAAAAAACTCTATAAGCATGTCAACAATGATAAATCCAGGAGAAAACTATTTATCTCCTGCCTCACTTTGCTTAATGATGACATTGACCCAGAAGACACACAGCTTTGTCCTCTGACAATGTGTTGTGCCTGGCCAAGAAACTCCTGCTGTTGTGCCTCGACCTCTTCCAACTATTCTGCCTAATAGCTGGACCAGCCCTGAATCCTGTGAATGGCTTTAAATCACATTTTGTATGTTATGGACATATGGCAAAGCAATGTTCATTCCACATTTCATTTCGACATTGAACATATGGAGAGAAAAATAGTCCAAAACTTGGAAAAGTTACCTTTTTGAACTGTAATTTCCAGAATCCTTCAGTCAACATGACAACTATTCCAAGCTCCAAACAATATTATTTCTCTTGGATGTGCCACTTTTTCTTATCCAGAGAATCCACTCTGAAAACCTTTCACAAACCTGTACAGGACTGCAGAAGAATGCTGCAGGAGGAGACCATATGGACATCATAACAAACAGAACACAGTCGGTGAATATGGGGCTTCTTCACTTGGGTGTTTCTGACAGCACATCTTCTCTTTATGACCAACTGGCAAAGCAAGGCAGGATAACTAATGTTAGGTGCTTGCACCACTATGTGGAAATGGTGGTAGAGGTATTGGAGAGTTTGGGGATTATTTAAGGCCTCTCCCCATCCCAGCTGCATTATTTCCTAACAGGAATGAAGGAAAGAACAGTGGGGATGGAAAGACTATAATAACCTACAACTCTACCCTATGCTCCATGTTAGTTCTCCTGGCCTTGCTTTTCCAGGAGGCCATCAAAGGCAGCCTTCACCTCAAACATGGCTTTGTTAGTCAGGAGAGAGCTCCAACTGTTCAGAGTTTGAGGTCTTGCCCAGCATATTTCTTCTTAAAGGGGATTGCAGCATTGATGGCATAACTAACTATAAAATGTATCCCAGAGATTACAACCTCCAAAATGGCAGGTTGAATGGGTTCTCAAAAAGGTTATACATGTTTAGCCTCCCTTATCAAGAAATCCAGTATCTAAGAACCTTCAAAAACCAAAACTTTTTGCCACCAGCTCTCCTGCCCATTTGCCTCTCTGATCCTCAGTCTCTTTCCAGTCCCACATCTAATACATAATGTAAATTGCAAATTACCAAGTCACAAGATTATCCCCAAATTTAATAATGAATGAAGGAATACCCAAATAAATACACAAAATATGGAATACTGTACTATCATCCATGATCAGTTTCAGAATCTGGAATAGCAGTTGGTTGCCATTGCAAAGAATATGTGAAAAGCTGAGTTAGAGATGTTATGTGACTCTTTACTATATTTCCAGGTCCTAAAAATGAAAAGAATGTTTCAATGGTTTAGGGAAGGAGGTAGCAGATGAAATATACACAAAAGGGGATTTACTAGGAACACCAAGAAGAATTCTTGTGAATTTATTTACTTATTATATCTTGCCTGTATCAAGGGATCTCAGACCAGGACAGTATAACCATATTGCAGGGCATATGTTTGAAGACACACATAGGTATTTGAAAACATGCATAATAATGAATTCTAAATTTTGACTATACTTGGGCTGGAAGCATACTAAAGACTTGTACTGGAGGACCTAGAGAGACCCACAAACACTACAGGAGGGGGATCTTTTGAAACTATGAGTGTCAAGATGTACTATTGCCTCTGAATTGGATAAGGTGTGGGGGAAGAGAATGACCTGGCAGCTTGAAGATTATTTTTGTTTTTCCACTTTGAAACATGCACATGTGTTGCCCGAACTTTTGCTCAAATTTCAAGCCACATATTTTGATCGAAACATTTAGCTTGGTACTAGTATATGCATTAATTCTTGCTTGGAGGATTTTTTTTAAAAATGGGGTGTTAGCTCTCTCTCTCTCTCTCTCTCTCTCTCTCTCTCTCTCTCTCCATACCTACTGCCTATTCTGCAATCCCATTCTCTCCCCCCTTCTCTTGCTTTTTCCCCCTCCCCACATGAATCAGTTTGAGAAGTTCCATAGGCTGCGTTACAACTCAGTGTCCAGTGTGGTTCTCCACTTCTGTCCTGGAGAAATAGAATTCCATTAGAATCCTGACAAATACCGGCATATCAAGAGTTAAACTTTAAGAGTTTATTATTAAAGTGCTTGCTTTTGAGATTCTGCAGGGGCCTTTTTTATTTCTTCCAACCAAAGCCTGGTAATTATCATGTGTTTTTGTTTTAGTCTAGATACTGAGAAGAGACGGGTGAGGTTAAGGAAGTGTGATTGGCAGGGGAAAAACCACAGTAAAAATAAACACTGTTTACGTTTGCAGTGTGCTTCTCCTTTTCTTTTTTAGCAAAGTCATTATGTAGGAAACTGTCAGGCATGGAGGAAATGAATGTGTGTTTTTATGCTTTCAGTGCCTTCTACAAACCTCCTCTGACCTACATAATGTGCACGATAGCTAATGATTTGTGTGTCCAATATGATATTCAGTATGTGCTTATGAACTTTGGACAACATTGATCCATGTTTGGGCAATGCACATCTATGTGTTAAGGTTGCATTGCAGGCAATGTAAGTGTATCAAACTGTTTGGATTGCCTGAAGCATGACTGACAACACTGTTTTTCCCTTCGTGGTAACAAGGTCAGTGGACTACGTGACCAAATTAAATATACTGTGTGGGAATGTGCAGCACACCCGCACAGCAGAGCTGTTTGCCATACTTTATATACTAAAATTCAACCTTTTTGCTCAAATGTAAGTAGCTGGTCTCATTCATTGAATATATAAAAATGTAAGCATACAAGCTATTTAAAGTGTCTGTCTCTTTCATCGACATGTGTACATTCTGTATATCACAGGATAACTCAGAAAGCATGATCTCTGGGTATTGCAATAAATTGTTCACATATAATGTTCATACATGCCATTCCATCTGGGCGCAGCAGAAAGTGAGAAGGGAGGCAGGGCTATTTTGCTGAGAGACCAACAACTTCCTTCCTCAGTTGATACCTAACCAAAGCTCTTCCATCAGGCTAAAGTAAAGGGAGAAGCAAAAATAAAAAAATAAAAAAATAAAAAGAACACTCCACCATCTCTCTCTCCCTCCCACTAGAATAGATGATTTGGCAATCATGGACTAAATCCTAACCAATAGGGAGGGATTGCTCACTGGAATCAAAATAATCTATATTTTAGGGGAAAGTGACTATGTAATGCTAGAACTCACAATTTTAGGGCACAGCAAAGAAGAGCATAGTCAGACATGGACCCTGGATCTCAGGAAAGCTGATTATAATAACTTTGGGGAGATATTCGGCAGGCAGAACCCCACAGTTTGCTAAAGGGGAAAAAACACCTAGCCAAGAGTGGGAGTTCTTGACAAAGGAGTTACAAAATGAACAATCAGAAACAATTCCATAAGAGAAGAAAAATGGAAAAAGTGGCTAAAAAGCAATCTCAAGGAGAAAGTGAGAAGAAGAAAGAGTATATACACCAAATCATCAAGGAAGACAGCAGATGTGTAGCCCTCATTTGCAGGGGATCGTATAGGACACTAAAATTCAGATTGAAAAGATCTGATGATTTTACCTTACAGGAGAATAGATTTTTTTTAATGGAAATTGGATGAAATTTTCTAACAGTATAAGCATTTTGGCAATCAAACCACTTACTAGGGGTGGATATCTCTGGTTGTTATCCTTAGAAAACTGTTATTATTTCATATTAAAATCAATTTAGACCCTAATTCGACCCACAGCCAGCAACCTGGAAGTGACCTTTCTAAATTGAAACCAAGTCAGCCATTTCTGTAAAGGGTGCATTATTATGTCGTTTCCGCCCTTTATCATTAACCCACATTTGGTTATCAGTTGGCGAGAGGAGAGTGGAGGGCAGCACCCTCCAGATCTGAAAGGTGACCTTCAGATCGGGAAGAAGGCATGGGCTTCCAAGCCCAAATGGGTTTTATCTTAACCCCTGTTTGGGTGTCTGAAGGGCGCCTTAGGTCCAATGCGGAGGAAGGCAAATTCACTCCAAAGTGGGTGTTTTAACCCAATTTTGAGTGGATTGGCTTCCCTCTGCTAGACCTAACGCAGGGGAAGCTAATCTGCTCCAAAGTGGGTCACAAAACACCCACTTTGGAGTGGTTTGGCTTCCCCTGCATTAGGTCCAATGCTGAGGGAAGCCAATCCATTCCAAAGTGGGTGTTTAACCCAATTTGGAGTGGTATTGGCTTCCCTCCGCTAGACTTAACACAGGGGAAGCTAATCCGCTACAAAGTGGGTCACAAAACACCCACTTTGGAGTGGATTGGCTTCCCCTGCGTTAGGTCCAACGCTGAAGGAAGCCAATCCGCTCCAAAGTGGATGTTTTGACCCAGTTTGGAGCATATTGGCTTCCCACAGAATTGGCTCTAATGCGGGGGAAGCCAATCTAACCTAAAGTGGGTGATTTGACCCACTTTGGAGTGGAATGGCTTTCCTCCACCTTGGACCTAATGCCTCCACTCTCCTCTGGCGAGCTGACACCCAAACAGGGGTTAAAGATAACCCCCGTTTGGGTGTCAGCTGGCGACAGGGGAATGCAAGGCAGCATCCTCCACTCTCCTCTCGCCAGCTAACATCCTTAAAGATAACCCCCGTTTGGGTGTCAGCTGGCAACAGGGGTGTGCAAGGCAGCACCCTCCACTCTCCTCTTGCTAGCTGACGACAGGGGAGTGCAAGGCAGCACCCTCCATTCTCCTCTCATTTGGGTGTCAGCTGGCGAGAGGAGAATGGAGGGTGCCGCCCTCCACTCTCCCCTGGCCAGCTGAGAACGAACGCGAGATATCACGGATTGATTCTGAGCTGGCGAAGGGGCGTGGAGGCGGGCATCCCCTGCACACTGCGCATGCGTGGCACCAATAATGAAATAATAACGAATTTCGTTATTAAGAAACAATGTCAAAATTTTCACTAAAAATTCTTTTCCATCCCACCGCTGCCTCCAATACAAAGGATAGGATGGTTTACATACCAGTGGCAGAGCAGGCTTTCTTACTTTGAAAACTCCCACCTGCTTACTTGCCACTAAACTTTAGAAGAGAGGATTTTACTAAATAAATTGAGTCCTTTAAAAGATCTTCTTGATTATATAGCTGCCACCAATCTTATTAATATAAGAGTTTTCAGGATGTAAAGTGAGCTAAGCTCTAACACTGCTGTAAGCACTTTTAACAAACTCCTTCTGGCTCCCAGGCAAATATTAGCTGTGAGGATTTCTGAGGCAAATTATCCCTTTAAAATACGGGAACTGCTTGAAAGACTTCTTGACAGAAAGAGGCACACTTGAGGCTTGTCTTTAAAAGTGAACAAAGAATGTTTATTGTTGAAACTAGTAATTGAGATAGCACAAAAGCGTAATGGTTACAAAACTATGTAAAGCTTGTTGGTTTCTTAAAATGGTCATCTTAAAAAACTTGGTTTCAATAGTTCTTATTTAACAAAACAACAGGATCAAACCAACAGAGTTCACCTCTGAATAGTTTCTCCCAAACTATTTATTTATTTATTTATTATTCGGTTTTATATTCCGCTCCTCCCAGCAGGCTCGGGGCGGATCACAAATACAAGCATACAATAAAAGCGTACAATAAAACATACAGTAAAAACAGTAAAAACGCAATATATAGCCATGATGGTACAGGGCTACGATTCCTTAACTAAGACGAGATGAACCAATTGAGTTAGGATTTACCCAAACGCTAGCCTGAAGAGGGCCGTCTTACATTCCCTTCGAAAAGGGAGAAGTTCAGAGACCACTCGAATGTGGTCAGGGAGCGAATTCCAGAGTACTGGAGCCGCCGCAGAGAAAGCTCTCTGTCTTGTGCTGGACAAATGGCAGGAGCGGGACGATGGTACAACCAGTAAATTTTGCTCTTCCGAGTGCAGTGATCTCGGGGGAACATACGGGGTAAGGCGGTCCCTCAGGTACACAGGCCCTAGACCGTGCAAGGCCTTGAAGGTTAAAACCAGCACCTTGAAGGCAATCAGGTACTCGATGGGAAGCCAGTGCAGTTGCCGAAGGATGGGAGTGATGTGCTCCCTCACTGGTGCTCCCACCAGCAAGTGAGCCGCGGCGTTCTGCACCAGCTTGAGTTTCCGGATTGTCGACAAGGGAAGGCCAACGTAGAGGGCGTTACAGTAATCCAACCTCAAGATGACTGTCGCTTGGATCACCATGGCCAGGTCATCCCTGGACAGGTAGGGGGCCAGTCGCCTAGCCTGTTGTAGGTGGAAAAATGACGTCTTGCTGACCATGGAGACCTGGTTTGTCTTTCAAAATGTATATGTCTAAAACTTCCCTCACACGATTATTTCTCAGAATAGCTGTGAGTTTCTCACTAACTAAAACAGTTAGCAACCTGAAATCCCTCAGGCCTTTTGACTAAACTAACTAACTCTTTCTTCAGAGCTTTCTAGTTAGCTTTTCCAGTCACTGAGCCAACCTCTCTCTCTACACTAGAAGAGAGCTCAAAATTCCTTCTGACTTCTCCTGTCAGATTTCTTAGACTGTCTCTTAAAGACACTTTTCCCTTCTTTCCAGTTTGGCTCCACCCATCAGCTCCTAACCAATCCTGGGCAGCTCTGTTTCTACCCTGAGGAGTTCCAAACCACTCCCCCTTCCTAGCAACATGTTCCTAACATGGCTGTCTTGCTGACACTCCCCTCTGAAGATGGAGGCCAAAACTGTTTACAGGCCTACCTCACAGGCTTCAGCCAGGCCTTTTAGGGTAAGAATCATTACATACACCTTAACCATAATATACTTAAAGGCTTTCAATACAAAAGTTAAAATAGAATGTAACTAAACTTTGATTAAACACAAGTTAAAACAGCATTAAAAGGTATTTAGACAAACTAAAACAGAAACTCTCTACACCGCTCTCCCCGTTTTAAAAAAACCCTCCATCATCATTTTTTTGATGTGGTGGCAATAAAAGCCAATGGGATTTTGGGCTGCATCAATAGGAGTATAGTGTTTAAATCCAGGTAAGTCATGCTACGCCTCTATTCCGCCTTGGTTAGACCACACCTGGAATATTGTATCCAATTCTGGGCACCACAATTGAAGAGAGATATTGACAACATGGAATGTGTCCAGAGGAGTGTGACTAAAATGATCAAGAGTCTGGAGAACAAGTCCTATGAGGAGTGGCTTAAAGAGCTGGGCATGATTAGCCTGAAGAAGAGAAGGCTAAGAGGAGACATGATAGCCCTGGAGTGTGTTGGAGGCTTTTAAACAGAGGCTGGATGGCCATCTGTTGGGGATGCTTTGAATGCAATTTTCCTGCTTCTTGGCAGGGGGTTGGACTGGATGGCCCATGAGGTCTCTTCCAACTCTATGGTTCTGTAATTCAATGATTCATCAAATGTGTCCTTAAATAGAAATGTTTTCACTTGCTGGCAGCGAGTTCTAGAATCTGGGAGAAGCCAAGGAGGAGGCTTTATCTCAGGTCCTCACCTACCATACCTGCAATGGTGCTAGGACTGAGAGAAAGCAGTTCCCCTGCAAATCTTAAAGCTTGTGTTGGTTTATATGAGTTGCTAAGCAAAGCCTTCATTGTTAAACACAGACTAAGGGATAAACCTCACTGAAATTAGAGGAAACTTTTTCAGAGTTTTAGAAATCCTGTCTCCTGCAACCCATTTTCCCTAAAGCATCAGTTGAAATGTGGGTCCTAGTCATATAATGTATATTGCTCTCTGGCCTACATAACTGGATATGCTGAGTCAGAAGTTGCATTTTAATTGGACCATGGAGAAGGGCACTGGGGCTATCACACTGCAGTTGAAATCTTTGCTGTTTTTCTTTATTTGGCAAGGCCAAAGCCAGGTACAAGAAGTGTCATAAGGGGAACCATTATCAGGAATGAACCCAACCATGTCTGCTGTATCTCTTCCCATCATACTTGTTCCAGATAGCCTTCCACGTGGCAGAGCTTAAATGTTTTTTTCATGAAATTTCATGTATTCTATCAAAACAAATTGGCCAAAATAAAAGCGATGTGAATGGATCATAGAATCACAGAATCCTGGAGTTGGAAGAGACCACAAGGGCCATCCAGTCTGAATCCTGCCATGCTAGGAAATACCACCAAAGCACTCCTGACAGAGTGTCACCCAGTCTCTGCTTAGAAACCTCCAAAGAAGGAGACTCCACCACACTCTTGGCAGAATATCTTACTGTTAAAGAGCTCTTCCAATCAGAATATTTACTTATCCTGAAATTTGAATCCATTGCTCCATATCCTAGTCTCTTGAGCAGCAGAAAACAAGCCTCCTCCTCAATGTGACATCTTTTCCAATATTTCAAAATATTATTTATTTATTGCATTTATATCCCGTCACTTTTCAACCTCCGAAGGGGGACTCAGGATGGCAAAAACTGAAATATGGATCAGCATTTTAACAGCTGAACAGGGGAAATGAATTAAAATGCTGCTTTAAAAGGCATGAGTGAATGGGTAAAGCATGTGGAACTGAAAATTTACAAACTAGTTAAAACCTGTAATTGCCAACTGCTCAGAAAGTACACAGATAGATCATGGGGATGAAAGGCAAAAATGGGTAATGAGTGAGGTGGTTGCATTGTCCTAGCTTCTTTGAACACAGTCTAGCTTGTTGATATCCTTTTTTAAAATTATAGTGCCTCCAACTGGACACAGGTGAGGTCAGATTATTACTTCTCTCAATCAAGATGCTATATACTCCCCTATTGATGTAGCTGAGAATCATGGACTTCTACAAAGACAAATAAAGAGGACCTAGAGCAAACTAAGCCTGAGCTCTCCCTGGAAATCAAATAACTTAACTGAGATTGTTGTCCTTTGACAATATCATGAATAGACAATGCTGCTGCAACCCAACACTGAATGTCTATGTTTCTCCAACCCTACTATACAATTCTTCCAATTCTGATGCTAGTAAAAAAACATCCAGCTAGACAGAGAACACAGAGGAAAAGTGGGGTGCAGCTGCAGGGAACTGTTGTAAAAAAAGTTTTGCTGACAGATAGCAAATAACAAATTGTTTTGTTTAATATAATCAATTTAATGAACATTTACTGGAGTGATGCTGTGCTGTTAAAAATGTGCAAAATTTGTAACAACTCAATCTCCCTGAAATTCATGTCTGAAAACTTGTCACATATGTTGATTCAGTTGAATTGCTGTCATGTATGCGGTTTGAAAAGGAAATACTACTACAGTAAATTATATATTTTTTCTATTGGGCTTCTAGGCTTCTTTTGCTCTACACTCCCTTTTTTGGCATCAGACATTATCATAGACAACTGTTTGTGAAATATATTCCCTCTACTTTAAAACATTTTGAAGTATTTTACAAAAGTTGTTAATTTTTTTCTAGGCACAATACAATAATTGAGAAAGTTTGTTTCTCTTCATACATTTAGTCCCCCCACCCTCACTCCTGCAACAATGTACATCTATAAAATCTTTCCAATCTATGGCTGCTACTTTATCATAATTTTTAAGAACCATTGTCAGTAGATAAACTCCCTGAGGCCCCATGACAGTCTGTGGGGCTTACTTGCAGGGCAGGTAAGAAAAAGAAGTGAGATTGATATGGAAACCAGACTGCAATACTTTGAGGATAGCAAGGAATGCTAACACTTAATAGCCAAAGTTCCAGATTAAAATTAACTCACCAAAGCAGCCAAGGACAGGGACAGAGGCATTTTATTGTTCATGCTGATCAGAAATGGAGACTTTTGGGCTCCAACCCCAAAACAAAAGACAGAACATATGTGTCTCTGCAAGAGGCTAAATAGAGTTGGTTCCATTGTTATAGGTTGAATTGTCCTCCGTCTGATTCTGGTTGGCCAGGATCTATGCTAGGATTGGTCCAGAGTGAAGACTTTAGAGCAGGGGTGGGCAATTACGGGCCCTCCAGGTGTTTTGGACTTCAACTCCCAGAAATCCTAAGAGCTGGTAAACTGGCTAGGATTTCTGGGAGTTGAAGTCCAAAACATCTGGAGGGCTGGTAATTGCCCACCCCTGCTTTAGAGCCACCCCAAGGGAGGGCCTCAGTTTAGAAAATGTGGTTTAATCCAGTTCAATATTAAACAGATGTAGGGTTTGAAAAACAAAAAAAAGTCAATTTCAGGCCTTTGTTCCGGACAAGCAGGTTTTCCCAGGTAAACAAAGGACAATTTTCATCTAGTCTATTGAGGTTGCTGCCTTTGTCTGAGGCTAATTCTTAGTATACTACAATAGCTGGACTGTTCATCTGTTATCCCAGGTCAAGCAGAGGTCAATATCTCTTGTAGCTGGGATGCCAGCATATTTGCTACATGCCAATTTCTGCTATAAGTATATATCAAATCTTGATGAAAATGTACATAAGTCTAACATAGAAAGGGGATCCTTGTTGCTGCTAGTCCTGTTGTAAAGTGGCCAAGACTTAACTCCCTTTATACCATTTCAGCCTGATGTTCTTGGCAAACTATAGACCCCTAACTATAAATCATTTTATATTAGGGAGGTAATGGTGTTCAATAACATGATGAGGCTGGTGATTTCTCTCAATGCTATGGCAGCTTTTGGGGAGCAAAGTAATACCAAAATAATCCTTGTCATTATGTTTTCCAGTTGTAACTCCTGAAACATTGTTTCACTTGCCCAAAACGGTCCCCTTTCTGGGAGTGCCTTCATGAAGCAAAGCTACTTAGGAGTGGCTGGCAAATTTGTGGATGAAGGGATGGGGTTGGAAATCTACTCTTGCCATACATCTCCTACTCCTTATTTATGAATATTTGATATTGAGTTCTGTTGCTGCATAATGGTACTTTTCGCAGTGGCTGTACAAGAAAATTCCAAAATTCTCCATGGTGTTGCTTTGGACATTGGAAAGCACAAGGTGTTCTGATAAGAGCCACTGGAAATGAGATTATGAATGCAGGCAGTAGAAGATCTTTTGTCTGAGTATAAGAATTTGAAGATACCATTAGGTAGGAATTTGCTGAGTAGAAATATAATGTACCAAAAATAAATTCAGTTGCAATAATAACAAAATTGGTAGGCCATCAGCAAAAATCAGCAGTTCCTTAAAATGCGTTGCTTGTTATATTTCATTTTTGATTCACCTAAATACTTCAAACAGACTACCTTCTTGTTTCTAATCCCCAGCGGATTAAACATTCAAAGGTTTTGTAGAATACATAGAAAAATATTTTATTTCTGCACACTCCAGGTTGACAGCTACCACAGTCATCATACTTTAGTTATGGTTGCGAGGGATTGCATTTGGAAAGCCAGTTAATAACAGGTAAGCTCCATCCAGCTGAGACTGCACTGAGAAAACTGTCAAATGTTTGCCATGCCCCCTGCCCCCCTCCCAACCCTTTCTTCTTAAATTTTCTTTTAAGATTCTTTAAATGTCTCTCCTTTCTCCTCCTTCTCAGCTCTTTCTTCTTTCATACACCACTGCTGTCTTTCTCTCTACAATACTGATATTCTTTTAGGAATGCCTTTTTGTAGATCTAGTACTGAGATGCAGCAAGACCCAAGGACCTGAATGAATCAAATTGGTTAGATATAGCTTCTTATCTGTGAACTCCAGATCAGAGGCTCGATTTCATCAGCTTGGTTCATTATGTTTAAAAAATATCAATTTATCTTTTGTTTTTAGAAGGCATTTTACTAATATGTGTATATTTTCATTTTGCATTTTCAAAAGGACATGCATGTGTCAGTTTCAGTCTGTTACAGCACAAAACACTTATGGCACACAACAGACTAAGACATTTTATTTGGCAAGGACTTTTGTGGACACAAGCCCATTTCATCAGCTGCATACTGTGATGTTTCAGTTGGCTTAGATACCTGCCTGAGTGGGTGAGAGAAGAAAGGCACATATCAGTGTGATGGGAAAGAACAGAAATGGAAAAAATGCTATCTGATCGGTGATAATTAAGAAATGGGGTGTTATGCTGGCACAGACATCTTACCATTAATGAGCAGGTTTGTTGTCATGTAACTTCAAATCATTTCTGGGTGAGAGTGTGACTTGCCCAAGGTCACCCAGGAGATTTCCATGGCTGAGTAAGATTCATGCTCTGTTCTCTAGAGTCAAAGTCCAATGCGCAAACCATTACAACATGCTGGCTCTTGATGTGCAGATTAGCACTTGGCTTTCTCCAATGTTTTATTGAGCTCTCAACAGAAAAAAGGGGAAAGTGAATCTTCTGAGGAATTCTTGTGCATGGGGGTTTATAGTCAGCTGTGGCAGACAGAATAGATATGGAAAGGTAAATTCAACCAAGAAACAGTGAAATAAGAATTCAAGAAGTTCCGCTCTAACTCCTGTGGCCTTTTTATCTTACTAAATGTGGCAACAGTTGATCAGGCTAAGGATACCTGTACCACCACCCCATTATTGTTTGTTAAGGGATACTGTTTGCACTATTTCTGTTCTCACTGACTCTGCAGCTACACTTTGATTTGTAATTTGGGTACTATAAGGCAGTGTTTCCCAACCTTTTTTGAGCCATGGCTCACTTTTAACATTTAAAAAATCCGGGGCACACCACCAACCAAAATGACACAGAATGACACTCTAACACAGTAAAGAATAGCTGGGGATGGTGGCCTGCTGGGAGCAGCTGCTGGCAGTGCTGAAGCCGGGGGTAGGGGGTGGAGCGGGGGCAGTGCCAAGCCAGCGGTGGCAAAGCCAGCACAATGCTGGCTTGGCACTGTCCCCTCAAGGCTGGAGCAGCTGCTGGGAGTTCCGAAGCTGGGGGGAGGGGGGTGGAGCCAGACTGCGCCATGCTCCGCCCCCTCCCCCCAGCTTCAGCTCTTCCACAGAGGAGGAGCATGAGCGGTGGATGGGCTTCAGTGGGCGGGGCTCCTCCTCCACGTGGCTTCAGCGAGCGATGGGCGAGAGTCATGGCGGGAGTCATGGCGGATTGGAGGCTGGCTGGGGAAACAGCCGAAGGAGGCAGCGCCCCGGCCCCTTCTTCTTTTTCTTCACTGCTGCCCGGCCCTTCCTCCTCCTCCCCCAAGCAGCAGGAGTTCAGCAGGAGGGGGGAGGAAGGGGGGCAGAGAGCTTTTCTCATGGCACAGCAGGAGGTCTGTCATGGCACACTAGTGTGCCATGGCACACTGGTTGGGAAACACTGCTATAAGGGATGCAGGTCTGCTTAAAATAAAACCAAGGATGCAAATTAAGATGCTTATTTCTTATCCAACAAGTTGATAATTACCCTACTGCATATGCCAATGCACTTTTGTTCTTGATAAGCTCTGACATTTCTATCACATACTGAACCATCTGACTGCAGCAGTAATTTTAGAGCATTCTTAACTTGTCCTTCTTCCAGAGCTATACATTCACTACAAGTGCAGATGTTGCTATTGATTTCAAAGGGAGATTAGACACTACAAATTCACAACAAATAGCATTCCTAAAGGGGAAGTTTGGAGACATTTCATCTACATTCAGCACCTTCTTTCTTAGGTATTCACAGCAATCAATGTAAGGGACGAGGTAATAAAGGTTTTTGAAACCTATTAGCCTACTGCTTTGAGTTGCAACACTTGATCATCTACATGTTTAAGAACTAAGGTTTTGTTGTTATGTGCTTTCAAGGCATTCTACATATTAAACTGAAGATTGCGGCCCTGTTTAAACACGATGTAAGAAATATATATGACAAATAAAATGTTGTTTCAAAATAGAAAGAATTTCAAATGTAAGACTGAATTCCAATTTCCTCCCCACCAAAAGCGCTTTAGCCTGGGCTGACTCTGGACCAGTTTCACCAGTTGGTCAAATAGAATTTCAGTCTTGGGCACTTGACAATGGGGTTCTGAGAAGTAAGCTACAATATGTTTGCATGTACCCTTGATCTACCTATTTATTTGTTGTTATAATTGTTTTTCACATAAGGGGAATAGATTCATAATCACCCCAATCTACCCATAGTTGTAAAAATTGTCCTCTTCCACACTTCCCAATGATTCATTGTATAAGGTATAAATGTGGTTAGTTCTATAACATGTAATTCAGTCACATTTGTTTACATATACTGTACACACTGAGAATTCATTTGTGCAACAGGTATAAACTGGACAATCACATGAAGGTGAAGGGATCGGGGGTGGGGGTGGAAAATAGGGAAGGTAAATGAAGAAAAAAAATCAATATTTGGTGATGTTATGTTAATTCTCTTGATCTGTTGATTGTAATAAACTTCTTGTTGTTGTTCTTCTTACTACTACTACTACTACAACGTTCATTCTCATTCTACAAAAGTGGTCAGTGCATTTAGAAGTTGCCAGAAGAGAATGATGATTAGACAGAACCACAACAAACATACAAACACAAACAACCTGTTGTATTCATAGTATCTCCAGCATTTAATTTTGGTCTGGTCTATTTGCTCAGTAAAATTTGTTCTTTGTCCAATATGAATGTGAGATTATTTTTTTGTTGAATTAGTTGTAACCATAGATCCAAAAATAACTTTTTGATATATGTAATAATGCAATTCCAGAGGGAGGTATCTAATGGTTTTCCTAGTTCAGTGATTCATTGGTTTTGCAGCACAGCAACAATGTAGTACTCACCTAAGCATGGACATAGTGATATAACTATTTGTATTATATGAAAAAACATCCACCAAAATAATTTGGAACACTGCAAGAGCATCTGGATCAAATATAGCCCTTAAACAGTGTTGGAATTGCTGGTATTAACACACAGATTTGTGATGTTCACCTTCTATATTGAGGCCCTCAAATAGTTTGAAATAATCCTTAAAATCATTCCAGACTGTTGTCATATTTGTGCTTTCCCTCAACTTGTATTCCTTTGGGTCACTGGGTTTTTAATTCTTGAAGCCAAAGAATATATGGCCATTTGGGAATTTTGTAGATATCCTTTCATAAAATTGTTCTCACATAAAATACATTGTAAACCTTCTTGAAGACTTTCTTAAACTATTTTTTACTGCTTAAAGGTTTGTCTGTCCTAACACACAACTGAAGTAAAGCAATGAACATAGCAAATGGCTCACAAAACTGCATTTTAAAGGACACACATTATGCAGTGTGCACAAGCTGCATAGCAGAGTTCTTCAGACAGGTGTCATCCAGATTTATTATAACTCTCAGTCAGTTTGAGGCTTATTTCAATATATCTGGAAGGCACTGGATCTGTTAGAAGCTGCTATATTGTATTAAGCATTCCAATCCACTCAATTCGGGATAACTGTGTTTGTGATATGAAATGAGCAAGCAAAATCCTTAGAATGTTTTCCATTCTCCAGAAGGGGTGAGAAGAAATACATTCACAATTTGAGGTTAATGTTACAAATGTTGCACTTTTGCTTCAATATGCACATCACATCAGTTGTCCTTTGAAATGTGTCCTGAATTTTGCAGTAGGGATCTTATGCACTAAAATGCACATATTAGTCAAAATTAAAAAAAAAATTGGTTTGAAACATACAGCCAAACAAATCATGTTCCACTTTTTGTAGGGTGAAGTAAGATAATTGATTGATTACCCTATATACTCCCGTGTAAGCCTAGAAATGTTAGTCAAAAAATCAACCCCCAAAAACCTGGGCGGACTTATCCATGTGAGTATTGTATGATAACTCTTATCAAAAAGGAACAATTCCTTTCCCTGTTGAAAGGCAAAAACTTACTATATAAAGGAAAATGCTATAAGAAGCATTGATCCCCTCTACACTGTTGCTTCTCACTTTTTTGAATGCCTGCCTGGGGAAGTGGTGGCGGCATAGCCAGGGGTGGCTGGCCTTCTGAAGGAGCACTGGTGTTTTCTTCACTCTGAGGAATGACCCTTGACTTATCCACAGTCATCTCAAAATCCACAATTTTGGTTCCAAACCTGCCCCCAATTTGTACAAGAGATACATGAATATATACACTAAATGTGTATATTGGGAAGAATGGCTTACAGAATGCATGATGATGGAGAAGTAATAGCAGTTTAATTTAGATATGAACCAAGCACACACAAAATCGAAGTGCAGAATTAATGGAATGCACAATGGAGAGAAAAAAGAAAGAAAAACCCAGAAAAACCAAATTTGACCGATGATTCTAATTCTTACACTTGTCTTTCATAGAATCATAGTATAATAGAGTTGGAAGAGACCACATGAGTCATCTAGCCTAAGCTCCTGCCATGCAGAAAAATCAAAGCAATCAAAGCAATTCCAATAGATGGCCATCTAGGCTCTGTTTAAAAGCCTCCAAGAAAGGAGCTTCTACCAAATTCCGAAGCAGAATTTGAGAAATTGTACAGGTTTCCTAGTGAAGACTACTACTATGATACAGGTTTATAAATGACTCATGGAACACAAGAGGCAGAAGCCAATCCTTTTTTTTCATTCAGTCATAGCCCACCTGAAGGTACCTAATTTTTAAAAAACCAACTTGTACTTATTTCCCTGAAAATTCAGGTTTCTTGCCCAGGATACCTATATGAAATATATTTATCATTTTCATGAAGATTTCATTTAAAAATACATGTTCTATAAAGGCCATAGCAAAGTCCCTCTTTTTTTTTATTGAAAAAGCAAAACTTGGGCTCCTCTAAAACAACTTCCCCAACACCTCTCTATCTCAAATTTAGTAGAGTTAATTTCATCAGAAAGATCATTTCAGCGTTCACATTTCTTCTAGTTGAGTCCTTTAAAAACAGAACACATTGAATGGCATGAAAACCTTCAAATTTTGTCAGGCTTTGTTTCCTCAGAAAGGACAGTGACTTCATCAAATTCTGTCAAAGCTGTCTGCTTGTTGTTAAGATAGAGGCATGAGCCTAAGACTTCCCAAGTGACATCAAGGGTGGAGGTAAGGGAAGATGTGTGTGCATGCTTGTGTGTATGAGGGTACTGCCTCCTCTATAAGAATTACTTCCTCTCAAATGAAAATCTTGTACATTTCTAGCATTACAGAGTAAGACACTGAAAACTGTTCACATCTAGATCTATGCTGGCATTCCCTTGTTAGTTTTACTTGCTTCTTTTTGCATGCCTAAACTCTGTTTCGGAATGTTAATTTGAAGCTTTAGAAGTTTGCATTGCTAGAAATTGAATGTGTTAAGGAAGATTCCATTGGGGGCAAGGATACTTCTCATTTTGTCCTCTTCCTGGTAGTAACACTCCTGAGTGAGACTTTCAGTCATTCTTTAGCTGAATCAGGCTGTTTTCTGCAATACCAACAGATTTTTTGGTTGTGGCCCTGTTAGAAAAAGATGGGTATACAAAATATGCACATTCTAGGGATTAATTTGTATGTGCATAAAAGATGCATTGCTTTCTTAAGAACAATTCATATGGACAAACATTGTCTCTGGTCACACATAGTGAAAAATCAATATGCATTACTATTCTACAGTGAAGTTGTAGCTGATTGCTCCATTGTGCATCAAGGACAATTTTCAGCACATGACAAGACAACTCACTTTCCTTATATACCTCATCATGTGCTCAGAAATCCACCTGGTCTCATGATAACAGTAATCAGATGGTCAGTTCACAGCATGGATGGGCCTAATGCATGCTGAGTTTATCACATAACCCAGGCAGATTTATGGCATCAAAACTTGATTTGCCCAGACCAAGAGAAAACTGCTAACATTTAATGGTATAGTACAAAATAGTAATATATTATACTTGGGCTAGTTAAATAGGAACAATTATTTACCAAGTGGTACCTCATCACTAAAGCATCTAACTACCTGTAATTGTATAGTTGGTAGGTTAGAAGAAGATAGTTATTATTTTGTAGTTTCTGCACATTTCTGAAGCTCCTATCCAGCTGCATAAAGGGAATGGTACAGGTATGATTATCTGGTGTGTAGTGTCACATTACCATTGAATGAACTGTATTTGCCCAGACAAGTGATATAACTAATGGCTAGATGCACATAATGATAAGCTTATTTTATTTTGTTTATATCTTACCTTTTGCCTAATATGAGACTGGTCAGTAGAACCAGTCAGACTATTGGGCCATCTAGCTCAGCATTATTGACAGCTGCTAGCTATTTTGACTTTCAAGCTGGGCTTTTTCCCTAGCTGTATATGAAGATGGTGGGAATTGAACTATCGATTTTCTGAAGCTAAGTCCACTGAAGCACCCCCTGCCCCTGCAACCATCAGTGACTGTCTATGTGACCAACAACTGAAATAATTGTCTACTGTGGTCAACCTCAGCAAATATATACTAAATTTATCTTGCTGCTGTGAAAATTTGAACATGTCAACTGATCTTTATTAGGAACCTCTTCACATGGGGTATTTTTGCCTCATTTTGCTACTTTGTTTCACCGCAAGGATGGGACCTGCCATGCACTATCAAATGATGCATGGCAGGTCCCACACACATTCCTCCCTAAGTGGAGGGGAAGCATCAAAATGAGCTTCCTTCACCACTATGCGAAGGAAAGTGTATTTTGGGTAGTGCCGATGGAGCTACCTGCACTTTCCTCCCCTTTTCCTTGGATGAAGGGGAAAAGGGCAGTGGGACAACACGTGTTGCTGCACATAGCTGTCATTTCTCCCATCTGATAGGGACAGGGTGCTAACGCACTCTATCCCATCCCCACCATGTGATGGGGTAAGGAGAAAGGGCACGCACGGTGCAATAAGCTGTCTTGTGTGCCTTCCCTTTTGCTGGTGATTGCTGGTGCAATGGCACGGCCCAAAAGGATTGTGCAAAGAGGTAGTAGGTTTTTCCCTGATCTTTATGGTTAGCTAACTGGAAACACTATCAACACAAATTTTGGAAGGTAAGTTGAATGGCTCCACCATGTGAAATGTATTAGTTGCTTGTCTCTTGGGTGGTAGTTTCATGGTGCTATTCTGTTATAAATAAAACACAATAGCTTTGTAATGAATCTGAAACTTGAATCTTAGTCAAGCTTTAAATATAAAATGACTTTACCAGAGGTTATAGGTAATGTCAGACTTTGGAAATCTTATATTAGTCATATACATGCATATAAAATAAAATGTACAAGAATTAAAGCTAAGATCATGAGTTAGTATCCTGTTCCTGTTATTTTGTTCTGGTACAGGTACTTTCATTTTTATTTTATATTTCCCTGAATTGTGAGTTTTCAAGGATGATACATTTGGGTTCCGGTCATTGTTCAGGAAGAGTACGTGTTGAGTTTTTTGGCTCTTGTTTTTCCTGTCCTTTACTTTTCAGAATGGCTTGCCAAAACAACTTTTCCAAACAGAACAGAATAAAATTGGCATCTTCCCCATGCTCAAGACTTTTAAGAATGCTGTGTGCTTAACAGAATAAACTGTTCCACTGCAGCAGAAATCACTCAAAGCTGCAGTGAGGACAGAGTGTGAGTTTACAATGAGTTGCTCGCAGCATTTTATGTGGAAGGAAAGAATAAACACACATTCGCAGTCCTCTTTGTCTCCTATTTCAAGTCTAGGGTTGGATATTGGCATGGCTTGTCAATAATTATTTCTTTGTATAATGAAGGATAGTTTTAGATTCTATATGGGTTTCTTAGGCTTGTGAATTATCTGATTTGATAATCTGGATTATATGGCAATGTAAAAGGAGCCCCAGTTCAAAGCATATAATCTGGATTTTGTAAGGCAGTGTAGATGGATCCTAAGAGTCATACAGACGATAATAGGTGTTGATGAATCTTTTTAATACTATTGGTATAAGAGATGGGATGTTACCTTTTCTGGGAAAGAAGAAAGCAAAACAAAAGTATCTAGGCAACTTTTGACTTTCTTTGGCTAATAGAAAACTATAGAGTAGGGATGCTGTAGGTCAGAGTAAACACATAACAGAGAAGACACGTAACAAAACATGAAAACAGTTTATCTTGCAACCTCTTTGGTGGGTATTGACAAACTGTGATAAAGGAAAAAGTATCAAAAAACAGTTGTTGAATATAGTGGCAAATGACACTCAGAAAAAATAGACAGATTGCTCTGCAACTGTACAATAATAGGAATGAACAAAGTTTGGGTTCTTGTAGGTTTTTCAGACTGTATGGCCATGTTCTAGAAGCATTCTCTCCTGATGCTTCACCTGCATCTGTGGCAGGCATCCTCAGAGGTTGTGAGGTCTGTTGGAAACAGTTTAGGTAGTTCATTTCATTTCATCTTGGAGGAGGTGGTTCATTTCATCTTGGAGGAGGTGGAGTTCGCAGATTCTTTTTGCATGGTCTGCCAGGGCTTTAATTGCGCTGGATACAGCATATAATTTGAGAACACAGAAATGCTGGACCACTCCAACAACCACCATGTCAGAATACACAGAGAAGCCATTAAAATCCAAAAGCATGTGGAAAAATTCAACAGAAAGGAGGAAACAATGAAAATGAACAAAATCTGACTACCAGTATTAAAATAACTCTAAAATTATAACAGTAAAACAGCACTCAAACTCAGGGGAAACTCCAGCGAGGAAACAATCAGGGACAGCTAATCATAACCTCTCAACAAAAGATTCCCCCAGGCAGTAACAAGCCACACCCAAAAAACTGCCAGGCCATCAAATGCTAATCAAGGTGGCCAACTGAAACATTCACACCTAGCTGCAACAGACAAGAGTTCTTTCTCCCACCCTGGACTTTCCACAGATTTCCTAGTTTTCCAAATTTCCTAGTTTCCAACAGACCTCACAACCTCTGAGGATGCCTCAATTCCTTCATCTGCAGGCAAAGAAAGGATATCACATACCCTCCTTAATGTCTATCTTTTAAACCTCATTAGCAATAATTCTTTTGTTAAGGGTATCAGCTGGAAGATGGCCTTTGTTCTTTCTGGTCTTACAGCAGGTCTTTGTTTGCTTCCCACTTCCTCAAATTGGTTCAAGCAATATTTTCTCTAGATCATTTCTTTTACCTTAAAGGCAGCTTAGGTAAATTATGAGCCATCCTTTGAACATCTCACAAGCGAAAGTACAGCCACAACCTGCCTTCACAGGGCTTCTTTGTTTAACTACTGTGTAGTTGTTAAACTTTTCTCTTTTGAACCTGAATGAAATGCAGTGTACTTTATTTAATTTCTACGCCTTTTGTTAGCAGAGCAGAGTCAAGGGGATGGCTGCTTTGTCTGACCTCCCCTCCATGGGAATTGTAACTATAATGGGTTTAATTAGCTATGTGGTATTGATGTGATTAGTTATCCTAGTGATTATACTTCTGTAATAAAAGCACTTCATTTGGGATGCATTTCTGCTTGGCATTTGTGCAGTTCCTCCACCTATATTTCACAACTGTCTAGACATCAGATCCATGTGCATATTTTAACACCAGGGAGAGAGAAAGGGAGGTTATCTTCTGCAGCTTAAGATAATTGAGAAGTAATGATTTTGCCCCCTGGATTCAGCAAGACTTGCCATTAAAGGGCAAACGGACTGTGGGGAAGGTAAGCAAGAACATTTAATAGGGTTAAAAAGCTGTGTTTTCAAATGAGCTGTTCCTAGGCATTATCTCTTTCCAAGCTGCCATAGATGAAGACTCATATGGCATTGCACAGAATAGAGTAAAATATAACTACATATAATTCAGCCATCGAAGATTAAACAGGCATAGCTATACTATGAAAATATAATGTGCTTTGTGTGCACTATGCTATGTGTTCACCACATCAATCATGATATACGCAGAAAACTATCATAAAATTATATTATGATTTTAAAACAGAGATGGTCAGAATGTGGACTATAGGTTGCATATGGCCCTTGGTCACATTTTTGTGGCTCCTGAAGCCACAAAGCCCTCCATCCTCACTTTAAAAATGCATGATTGCAAAAATTCTCCCAATAACATTTCAAAATATGAAAACCTCACCCATCGTGGTTTTGGGCACCACTATTTAAGAAGGATAGCAACACAATTAAATTAGTTCAGAGGTGGTCAGCCTGGATCATAAAGAATCTGGAAACCAAGCTTTGTGTGAAACCTAGTATGTTTAATTTGCGATCCAACATGGTATAGTGACCTGAGTGTTGGATCCCTGTTCAGTCATGGAAACACATGAAATGATATTGGCAGGTCACACCATCTTGGCTTCAGAAAAATCAAAGACAGATCCCCTCTAGACAAATTCTTGTCATATGTTTGCCTTAGAGTCATCATGCCAGAAATGACTAGAAGGCATACAGCAGTAGCAACAAGTGTAGTTCAAGGAAAAGAAATCAGAAAAGGGTTAATAAGATAGCCATCTGCAGATATCTGAGAGGCTGCTATGGAGAAGATGGATGAATGGAACTTGTTTTCTTCTGCTCCAGAGAATTAGCTCATAAATTCACAGATTCTTCCTGAACAGTAAGAGCCAATGGTGGCCTTAGCACTGTTGAAAGTTAGGTGGCACTCTTTAGGAACATTTTCGTGGTGGAGTCTTGCACTGACAAAGGATAAGATCCTTTGAGTCTCTTCCCATTCAATGATTCTAGTAATTTAGATTGCTTTTGACAGCTTGGGCAAAGTAGTGGATAGTGAAATCTATGCTAATACAATACATATATTCAAATAAAGTCCACTCCATATTTTGTGTGCAGGGGTGCCATTTTACACCCCTTATGCCAGTGGTTCTCAACTTGTGGATCCCCAGGTGTTTTGGCCAACAACTTGCAGAAATCCCAGCCAGTTTACCATCTGTTAGGATTTTTGGGAGTTGAAGGCCAAAACATCTGGGGATCCACAGGTTGAGAACTTATGCTTTATACTAAAACACTTTACCTTAAATGCTTAAGAATATTTACTATGAATGAAACATGCCTGTATCTCCTTTCCTCTGTCTCCCTTTTGTTGTTCCCCTCTTCCTGATGTATTGAAAAAAGAAAGCCTGAAATGACTGCAGGAGATTATTTGATGGCTTCTCATACAATACAAAATGTCTAGGGTCATCAGATGACAAGTAAATATATAAACAATGCAGTGGATGAAAAGCCAAGGAAGGAGGAAAGACGTGCCCAGGAGGTGGTACCTGTGAGAACACCTTGTGTTATTCCTTGAATCACCAGGGATGCTTCCTCCCACTTTGCCCTGCTCATTAAATCAATAAATATAAGTGTCCTTTATTTTAATCCTCTAATCCAGTATCAAGGAGAGTGGAGGACACCAGGTTTTTCAGATTGTTGTTTTGAACAATACAAAAACATTGACTAAAGAGAGAAAGAAAGGCAGGCAGACAGACACACAGAAAAGTAAAGTTGATTTGTTTCTGAAAATCGAGTGTCTTACCACTTCCTTCTGTTGCATCCTCTGTGCAATTAAAAAAAGAAAGAAATTTGTTGCAATCAAGCTGCAAAGCTTTTGGAAACATTTTGTTTAGCTTGATGTTGTAGAGATGTGATGCAATATTTTGGCTCTGCTATGTTTCTACCTGCATGCACCTTTACAACAATACTGTATCATGTCACTTCCCTATAAATGGGGCAGGGACTTGAAAACCAACTGCCTTTATCTTAAACAATGGAGAACTACACAAAGTTCAAAACTGTGATAGAGTCTGAAATAAGGCATTTAATGAAATTCAGACAACATATATTTTCCTACATTCTGTGTGCAACATACAGTAGTTATTAATTCTGCAAGGATTTTTAAAAAATAAAAATATTAATTTTTTTGGCACTAAATGGCTTGGAATCATGTTGGATAAGGGGAACTAACCATGCCCGGATTACCCATAAGGCCAACGAGGCCAGGGCCTAGGGGCGCAAGCCAAGGGGGGGGGTGTGTGTGTGCAGATCATGAACCAAAAAAAACCCTGGTCCGTGCCCCTCTTTCCCCCTTTCTCATGCCCCTCCTCGCTCCTTCTCCCGGCAAAGTCTCTGCTTCATCTCCCTCCCCCCACCCCCCTCTCACTCTCTCTCTCATACACTCTCTCACGCTCTCTCTCTTGCTCTCTCCCCCTCTCCACTCGCTCTCTCTCTCTCTCTCTCTCTCTCTCTCTCCCGTGCGCGCTCTCTCGTGCACGCCTTTGGAGAGAGCTGCGCTCTCCCCAAGCCTCCCGACTCCCGAGGAGACCTTCAGAGCACAGCAGAGCTTTCCAGCCAGTGGGAATACATGGGGACCTTGGAGGTGGCTGTATGGTGCCTACTCGCCTTTCTCTTCTGCTCCGGAGGCACCATGGCAAAAGCCAGCCAAGTGTGGGTCTGAGTGGTGTGTGTGTGTGTGTGTGGGGCTGTAATTCCAAAGTATGGACTAAGGTGCAAAAAAGTGTTAATCCGGGCCTGTAACTAACTAACTAGAAATGACCCATTGAATCTGTGATTGGATTATGGCTCAAAATGTAGGCAAATCAAATTGATTCAGTGTCTCTGCTTGAGTTAGGACTGATAGTAATAGGATCTAGGATGATGTATCCAGAGTTTGACTTTTAGCTTCATGTTGTTGTTTTACTTTTAAATCCTTTGAGGTAAATTGTTTTCATTTTTACTGGATTTTAAAAGTACATATTGCCATTTATTAATATAGTGAATTTATGCCTTGCTTTTCTCCGAGCATGACATGAAAGGCTGCTCATAACATGGAGTAAAACCAAGTATTGTTAAATAATGATGGGGAAAAATATTTTTAATTAAACTATCAAATTAAAATATTAATTTTAAACAGGATAAAATATTTAAAAATATAAAAATAGAAATTAAAACTACAGGGATGGTCTAGCTGGATTTCCTGCATTGTGCAAGAGTTGGGTTTGAACTTGATGGCTTATAGGACCACTTCCAATTATTATTCCAGGAGGAGGTAAAAGAAGAGGAATAAGAGGAGGAGGAAAGGCTAGAAAGGAAAATATGTAGGCCGCAATTATGGCCTATAGATATATCTTAATAACTGACAATGTGCACATTACCCTTATACATACTCATTTGGACTTGTCATTGGCAGAATATTCATTCATGCACTGTTCAGATTGCAAGGTCCAATGGCCATTGAAGAAAGGAAAATGAATATTTAGGTTTTTTTAAAAACCTGGGGTATAAACCTTTTTTTAGCCATACCAAATAGCTATATAGTTTATTATTATTATTTATTTTGATTTGATAAACCGCCCTTCCCGAGGCTCAGGACGGTTTACAACATATAAAAACAGCATATAAAACAGCATATAAAACACATGGTTAAAAACACATAAAATTACATCTTAAAACAGTCACATAAAATCATAGCCAGACATAGCTGGTACATGGAGAATGGTATGGCAGGATGGCAAGCGTTAATTAGGCGCTGTCAGACATCGAATGCCTGTCTAAACAGCCAGGTCTTGCTGTTTAAAATATTATATACATCTACAAATGCCATTTTGTCTAATACAAAGTTAATATGCTGCAATTCACGTGACATACCTTCTTGAGTATAGAAGTAGAGCTGTTCACTTTTCCTCCACAGTATCATTATGATACGTACACTTCATATTTATTTCTGATACGTTTTTGATCATTATTTGCTAATTTGGTTTATTTCTACACACTGTTCCCCCTCCCCCCTAGAATTGAGATTCAGGGCACCACAAGGACCATTTGAGTGAAATTCTCTGGTAATTTCCTCTTTCGGAAATTGAACAGAGGTGCAACACATTCCATTGCAACTTTGCTATAATACTGTTGACTTTAATGTCTAGAGCAAATCTAAAATTTATTATATGTAGCCCAGTTTCAGATACTAGTAAAGCTCCAAATGACAATGGTATGACTTATTCCAGGATTAAAAATTGTCCATGAACATAAGGACAATGTTTCTATCTTTTCTATCTTACACAGATCCAGAAACATAACATACAGATGGAACTTCTAAGGACATTTGTATGCTACAACTCCAGTTTTTCTATTGTTGGCCACCAGGACTTACCATATGGTTGCTAGGTCACCAATTTCTCAGGGAAATCCACATGATGCTGCAACCTGCTAGGACAGTGATTCTCAACCTGTGGGGTCCCCAGATGTTTTGGCCTTCAACTCCCTGAAATTCCAGGCAGTTTACCAGCTGTCAGGATTTCTGAGAGCTGAAGGCCAAAACATCTGGGGACCCCACAGGTTGAGAACCACTGTGCTAGAAGCTAAGCAGATCTGGTTTTGGCCTGTTCATGTGCAAGTAATGTTCTGCAAGTGTAACCATTTTATATGGTCCTAAATCATGTTGTTAGTTCCATCTACAGCAGAGCCGTAGAATCAAGTTGATTCACTGTATAACCATTGGCCTATTCTAGTTGAGACTAACCAACATAATTCCAGGTGTGTGGATGTATATTCTTGGATAGTGCAGTTTTGTTGGTGAGTTCACTGTACCACTTTCTTCACTGAAGTTGCAGAAAGATCCACGGTGCATTCCCCACTATACAACAGGATATTGCCAGATATACAGTTAGTTGCACAACAGTGGCTTTTGCAGAAGGGAGATGTAGTGCAATCAATATTTAACTACAGAAGTTTACATTTATATCTTAATGCACAATATAAATCTCATCTGTAGTGATGTTCTACTATCATCAGAATACCTTGTTTTTAATTGCCTCTACCAACATGGGGAGGAAAATAACTCCTTTTCACAATGGTTCCAGACTATATAATGTAACAGATGCTGCTTCAATATTTTTGTTTAGCATGAATGGGACAGATACTTTTTATATCACTCCTCTTCCAGTAAATTATCCTTGCCAGACATTGGGTAGGTACCTACAAAAAAAAAACCCACACTGAACTAGACTGTGTGGGCAATTTTGTTTGCAGTAGGGGAGGAGCTATATCTCACTTCCCAGACTCCGTGGGTCTAGTATGGCTCACCCCCACTCCATGCCATCTATTTGTATTAAAAAAAATACAAGAAACACGACTCTTGTTAATTACTGGAAGTGATGGTTTGCTAACAGCCAGTCAAAATGTGTGCATCATTAGTTGGTTATGCCTCATCACTGCAACTCTTGCTTGAATGAGAACTGTACATAAGAACTGGAATGTCTTGTTTATATGACTTTTGCTTCTGGGTGATTTTAAACATACCACTGGAAGCCAGTTTGTCAGGTGCAGCTTGAGAGTTCAAGGTATCCATGACAAACATGGGCTTATCGTAATTGATTTCTGGACTGCCACATTCAGCAGTTTGGTCAACCATTTATTTACAGATGAAATAATACTTCCTTTCCAGTCTGGCATAAACTATTTGGGCAGCTGTTATGGCATTTTGAAAGAAAACAATATTTTTTATTGATGATATAATTTGCCAGTCCCAACAAAAAACATTTTTGGCAACAATGGTATCTTCTGTTGTAAAATTCTTTGGATTATTTCTTTAATAGCTGTTTAGTATGTATGAGCTTTATGACAGGTTCACCACATGTGGAAAAAGTCCCTTCTTTTCTTTTACATTTCCAACAAACATTTTACTGGAGTGATGTACCACACGTGAAACATTTTATAAATGTTTTCTTTCAATTCATTTGCCTTTGTAAATTTAACGCCTTTGTTCCACATTCCTTCCCATATGTTTATATGCATTTCATGACCCACATCTTTTGTCCAATTAACCATACAGATTACTTGTTCTTCACTTGTCTCATATATCAATAAAATTGATAAATCCTTACAGTATGTTTATTTCTTTTTGGCTATAATATTTTTTACATTTTTTACATTTATTTTTCAAAGCCATATTAAAGATCTTGTTTAAATTTTTGTTTAATAAATTTGGTTTAATAAAATTTTGTTTCAAAAATAGCCTCAGCTAAGGACACACAGTTTCACTAGTGACTGTCTAGGGCAGTGGTTCTCAACTTGTGGGTCCCCAGATGTTTTGGCCTTCAACTTCCAGAAATCCTAACAGCTGGTAAACTGGCTGGGATTTCTGGGAGTTGTAGGCCAAAACACCAGGGGACCCACAAGTTGAGCACCACTGCCCTAGTGAATTATTCCCTCCTCCGCTCCTCTCTCTCCCTCTCTGATTCTCTTCAACAGAAGAGATTTAATGACCTACAATACAAGAACAGATGATGAGATTTAAGAATAAAAGAAAAGTGCTATCGAGTTTCAAAATAATTGAGAATTTGCAAGGTTTAGTTAAGTATATATAATTGAAACTTTAATGAAGATCTATACAGGCCTTCAAGGAGGTATGTAAGCCTAGTGAGGGGAACCAAAACATGCTGAAAGATCACTAACATCTTTTACCTGTGACCTGAGGTGACAGAAGACATATATGGGCAAAAAATACCCTGAGATTGGAGAAACATGGTTATTTGGAAATCCTCAGAGGCTTTCTAGAGTCCACAGAACACGTTTTGGTTAGATCAATTAATTAATGCCATTAACAGTTTTCTCTTATGGTGCTACTGTATAGATTTATCCATTTTGATGTACAGCGTGCTTTATATTCTTTGTTGAATCCATCAGTGTACAGCATTGACAAAGAGGGAACATATTAGGCTTTCTTTCATGCAAAGTTGACTGTGAGTGAATGGTGTATGACAGTACACCTGAATACCACCTCTTTTTAACAATTACACTTATTTCTAATAGTCAAAATCCACCATCTAGAGAAGACCTTCTTCATTTGTCCTAAAGGAGAAAATAGATTGGCTTTCATGTGTATGGATGGATGGAACACTCCAACAGAAATGGGGGAGAGGAAAGCAGAGAGCAGAATCTTGCCTTTCACATCTGCAGTTTGACACCACTTTAACTACCATGGCCCAATGCTATGAAATCAGGGAAGTTGTAGATTTACAAGTTTTTTAGTCTTTTCTCCAAAGGGTACTGGTGCCTCACCAAACTGCAGATCCCAGGATTGCATAGCATTGAGCCATGACAGTGAATATGCACCCATAGTAGGCTTTGGTAAAAGCAAACTGGTGCAGCCTATCCAGGCGTTCTTCTTCATTAGTAATTTTTTCCACCTTGATCATACTCAGATGCTGCTATACATGTCCTGCTTTGCATCCATGAAATGTTGGAGTGTATAACATTTACTTCAGAAAATTAATTCTGCTTAGCTTTTGTAAAATAACATGTCTGTTTCAACCTCCCTAGTCTATTCCTGAGAGACCAGTCAGGACTCCCTTGTACACTCCACAATGCCTCTTACCTTTTCTCTTGTAAATACATGGGCTCATTTCCCAATCTTTTCTCATCAGGATTTGCAGTGGCAAAACAATGGAAGGCTCAGGAATGTTTTTCTTGTAATGCGAGTGTTGAGCAGTCAGGTGATCTCATGCTGGCTTTCCCTAGGGTTTTCAAGTACCTATGCTTTTTTATTATTTTTGTTCTTTTGCAGAATTTACTGGAGCAATAAATCTAGTGCAATCATGGAGAAAAATTAAGGCAGAGGATCTCTGGAGAAGAGAGGAAAAACAAGCACAAGGAGTGCAAAAACAGACACGTCATGGCTGTGCTACTTTCCTTTCCATGTTGTCCTTTTGGCATGATTTGTAAGGATGCTTCGCCAGGGTGGGAAGGGGAGCAGAAGGTGGAAGAGCACATTTTTGGATGCTGAAAGGATCACTGTAGGCACAGCACTGCATGGTTGTGTAATGTCCATATTTCTTCATAGCTGGTGTTTAAGTAGGTTATCTGATACCAGGGGAGCCACAAGGGTGGCACAGTAAATGATCCTTTTGCCCGAGGCAAACAATAAAGGAACGATAATCATGGTGCCTAAAGACACAGTATATGTTATGCTGAAGAACAAAGAAAAAGAAACATTTTAGACATGGAGTATAATAAAGAAAAGAGACTTTTTCAATTCCTTTTGGACAGATTTTGCATGCTTGAACCTCCTTCTCCTCAGATTTCTCTGTTCTGGAGCAAAAATCCCAAGGCAATATTTTGAGTCTTGCTTTTATTACATTTATCAAGGAAGATAATCTTCTCTTCTCTCCTTCTTGTTGTTGTGTGTCTTGAAGTAATTTCTTATAACAACCTTAAGGTGAACTTCTTACAGGGTTTTCTTGGCAAGATTTGTTCAGAGATGTACTGTATATAGTATACATATTTATACTATATATATAATTTTAATTTTGGGGGGATCTTGGAAGTGTGGGTTTTAACATTCATTTTAATTGTATTTATTATATTTTAACTGTATTGTAACCTTACACACACACAGTACTCTTTAACTGTTTATTTATTTTTGTATTCACTTTTGCTTTAAATTGATTAAAGTATGTGGTTGTTAGCTGCCTTGAGTCCCTTCATGGAAAAATGTGGGTATAAATAAAGTAAGTAAGTAAATAAATAAATTTTATTTTTATGTATGTTTAGGTCGATCACCATTGTAATGAACGCTGGATTTTCTTGAATAGACCTCTGTAAGGACGACGCACAAACAGCAGCTTGATCCTACAAGTTTATTCCAGGTATCATTGCCTGTGAAGCCAGATCTGGCTTCACCCCGCCCCCAACATAGTTTATATACAGTCTCCGCCTCCACCATCTGTCCCTCATCCCCAAGACCCAACCCCTAGCATGCAATGCTAAACCAAGGTTGCATCAGATCCCAAATGATTCAGCAATCCCAGCAGTCCATTGGGGCATGACCCCAGGGGTCACAGAGTTAATGTCATGAGCCCAATCGTCCAATGGCTGCTCAGTCATCTCTCCCTGAGTCAGCACAACACAAGGCAGTGCTTCCCATGTTGGTGTGGTGTGGCTCACAGCTCAAGGCCCTCTCTCTGCACTGCTCAAGCCTTCAAGGTCGCACCTGGCCGGGATTACCAGTATTGGAAGGGTCTAAGATTAGAGCACACTTTGCTCTAATTGACAGAACCTTACAAAATACCCTCTCCCCTCCCCCCTGAGAGAAAGAGGATTTGAACATACCACTTAACTTATCATCTAAATCCTATTCTAACACCAAACCCAAAAATCAAGACCTTGCTCCACAATCTACCCACTAGAACAAAGCCTTGCTGTCCATTTCTTAAATAAACCTGGAACTCCCCCACACCCAGATAACCAGGCACATCTTTACCAAACGCTCAGCTTGTTCAAGGTTAAATTCTACCCTTTACTACCAAAACCTAAAACAACCCCATCCCTTTACTACAATAGCAAAAGGGACCACAGAACCACACTTCCCATGCAACTACTTATAATTACAAATCCCAACAGTCCAATGCACAGGAACAAATCAACTGCGCATCTACTACCACACAATCAACACTCCAAGTCCCATAACTCTCAATAACCACTAACTGCCACCAGAATGCAGGCAGGAACATCTGCATCCAAACATTCTTTCACAAAACCAAAACCTCTAATATACCACATCCTCCCCTGCGACACAGGACCAATTCAACTGTGCTTCGCAAGTACACAACTGAAACCCACTACCCTTACTGCTCCGGCAGCAACACTATCCTACTACCCTGGCAGAAGGCACTTGGGAAACTACAACTCTCAACTCTTACATCCAACACAGGACCAACTCAACTGTGTTTCGCAAGTACACAACAGAAACCCACTACCCTTACTGCTCCGGCAGCAACACTATCCTACTACCCTGGCAGAAGGCACTTGGGAAACTACACCTCTCCCCACTGCACAAGCAGGAGGTCACACTATAATCCAAATTACAACTTTCCGCACAATAAACACTAAATGAATGAACATCCACACTTCTCCCAAACTATCCTTTGACCTAACTCCTCTTGGCACCCAGCCACGAGGCCTAGGACCACCATGAATCACTACTACAAACAAACTTTAACTATACCACCAGCTACACAGGATCATTCAACTGTGTCAAGTACTCTATTAACAGAAATCTCACACCCCTGCTACCTCAGCAAGAGGCACATACCAATCTCTCCCGCGACCAAACTCAGTCATCTAAACCCTCCATCCATCACCTGCTCCCACACAAGGGAACATCTACATAAAATCCACACATCCAATTTCAATTCTAACACACAATCCTGGCACTTAATTCTACTGAACAACCTATAACACCCCCTCACATAGGGAAAAGCACCTAGGAAAACTATAACACCCCTTCTAGCTCATCCTAACCATCGCATTGAAATCAACCATCCAACTAAGCGATGAACACCCACAACTTCTAATCTAACTCTAAAACCTATCCTCTAAACTGAATATTCCAATTTCCAATACCCACGGCCATCTGCGCATAACCAACACCTATACCTAATAGCTACTATAATTCAAAATAACCCTCCTCCTGGCCAATTCAACAGGAGGCCATATTATAACCTAATCAACTCCAAAACCTATCCTCCACCGAAACAACCTTCCTGCTGCAATAACTTCACTGCAGGTCCCAACAAAGGCTGTATCTATTCTTCCAAACCCTGGGAACAGAACCCCTAATACAACAACAGAATACACATACGAAATATCACCCCCGTCTAACATTTCTAACAATGAATGCATGTCTAAACATTCCCCAATCATATTACATTTTACAAAACCCAGGTAATCATAGCATCTTACATCAACAGTAACTAATGCAATATTACCCCCCAATAATAAATGAGACATAAGCATTTAAATGCATTCTAAAAAATACATTAGGCACATTACTTTATCTAATACACAAAATCCCAGTGTCATACAATCCCAGTTCTGCACCATCAATTCCTGTCTGATCTAAGCCTAGTATTCCGTTCATGTCACATCTGCTTTCCAGAACACTTTCTCTCCCCAAAAGACCACAATTAGGCAACATATAAACATTCCTTTCACCATGCCACCTCCCAAAGTTACCTCAATCATAACCAACAGGCTAGAATGCAATTCAATTTTAAGAAGTTTCAAGTTCAGTACATTGCAAAGTTCATCAAAGGGTTTCTTCCATATTTCAGGCACCAAAATCTTCTCTGGAACAACACCTTCAAACCACACCTTATTCCATCCTCCCCCCGAGTGACAAAATAACCCTAAGGTTTCATTCAGCACAGGATCAGCCATCCGGGATCTCGCCAACTGCACGTCCTCCTTTTCCACAGCCGACCCGCACTGGAGATCTCCATTTAGCAACTCCACAGCTCCACTTCTCCCGGCTGCCTCCGGCTCCTCCTGAGGAATATCTGCTAGTTGACACTCGACTGGCATTTCAACTGAAGAGGCCACCTTCCATAGCTCTTCCTCCTCAGCCCACGCCAAAACAGCAACACTCTCCTCCGAAGTCTTGGATCCCGGCAACTCCTTTTCCTTCAAAGCATAATCAGCCTCCTCCACTTCAGCATGTTGCTTGGCTAACACAGCCGGCCCATCATTCTTGCATTCCAGCTCACCTCCCTCCGGGGCCTCCAGCTCACAAAGAGTCTTGCCACACTCCAGAGGTTGGCTTGCTTCTAGGGAGGAATCACCTTGCCCAGGCTCCATAGTAATGGGAACAGGCTTCACTTCCCTTCTCTCTTCAACACCTCCGGGCCACTTTTCAACCTTCTCCAGCCAAGAAGCCTTCCCCACACTTCCTCCTTTCTTGGCAGTTTCACTTTCCAAGCTGGGCAGCACTCCAATCTTATCTTTCGGCAGCTTAATCATCTCTGTAACTTTGCCAGACTGATCTTCCTCCACCACTTCAGAAAACAGCTTTTCTGCACAAAGAACCTGGCCTCTTTCTGCTGCACTCCCACCTTCCAAGCCCAGACCGAGTAACGTTGCAGACCATGCAAGCGCAATTCCAACACTTTGCAGGAAGGGTTCCTCCTTTTCTTCCACAACACAAAAAGCCTTTTGCCCACTCGCTGGCTCCAACATTCCTTCCATCGTGCGAAAGGGACTCTCTTCTCCTTTCTTCCTCTCCGGTAATGCAGCCTCTGAAGTTAAAGCAGTCTCGCTTTCCCCCTTACTGCCGACCGGGACTTCAAAGGACAGGCATTCCTCTGCAGTTTCTCCTACAGGAGGCTTGACTTCCATCTCCGCATAGCACTCTTCAGTATTTTTGGCTATCCACACAAATTTCTCTGGTAAAACAGCTTCATACCTTTTCCATGCTTCTGGCTGGACTTCCTCCTCGGCATCATCAAAGCGTCCATCATCTCCGTCTGTGAGATCCATCCATTCCTGGAGCCTACCCACTCTCTCCAGTAACACCTCCATCTCCTTCTCCAGTTCACTCACATCGTGATGCCCACAACGAAGAGCCTTCTGCAACACATGCAGCCTCCAACAAACTTGCCGCCATTCCCGGACTGCCTCATCTCTGGTCCCTATGGGAAACTGAGCCCAGTCTCTTCCCTGCCCAGTCTCTTCTGCCAGGTCCACCTGACCATCCCTGGCACGCACCAGACGAGCACTCCTATGCTCCACCGCCTGGCAAGCGCTCCTGCGCTTCTCCGGTTCCTCCACCAGACGAGCGCTCCTACGCTCCACCGCCTGGCAAGCGCTCCTGCGCTTCTCCGGTCCTCTGGGCGCATCTTCCTCCTTCTTCTCCCAAGAAGGGGCGCCCTCCAACGATTCCTCCATCACCCAATGAGGGAACAAGCCTTGCAGGATCCTTCTAGCCTGCTGCTGCTCTACCTCACTTGGGGCCCACGAATCGTCCTCATCCGAGTCACTGTCCCAGAACTCCTCAGGACTCACCCATTCCACCTCCATCATGGGTCTGGACTTTGCGGATGGCATCTCCCTGGATAAGCCCTCGATAGATTTCTCCATGATAGGCTTTTTGATGAGATCTGGCTTTCTGTAATGAACGCTGGATTTTCTTGAATAGACCTCTGTAAGGACGACGCACAAACAGCAGCTTGATCCTACAAGTTTATTCCAGGTATCATTGCCTGTGAAGCCAGATCTGGCTTCACCCCGCCCCCAACATAGTTTATATACAGTCTCCGCCTCCACCATCTGTCCATCATCCCAAAGACCCAACCCCTAGCATGCAATGCTAAACCAGAGGTTGCATCAGATCCCAAATGATTCAGCAATCCCAGCAGTCCATTGGGGCATGACCCCAGGGGTCACAGAGTTAATGTCATGAGCCCAATCGTCCAATGGCTGCTCAGTCATCTCTCCCTGAGTCAGCACAACACAAGGCAGTGCTTCCCATGTTGGTGTGGTGTGGCTCACAGCTCAAGGCCCTCTCTCTGCACTGCTCAAGCCTTCAAGGTCGCACCTGGCCGGGATTACCAGTATTGGAAGGGTCTAAGATTAGAGCACACTTTGCTCTAATTGACAGAACCTTACAACCATGCTCACATTTTTGTTTCAGCAGAGAGAAAGAGAGAAAAATCAGTTGATATCCCTATCAATGGGATATCCGAAACGACTGCAAAAATAATAATCAATATTTATTTCTACAGTAAATCTAATTTATTATTGGCTGGGACATCTAAAAATGTACTTTAAATCCACAAAGAAGGAAGCTAGATAAACATTTTACCAATAATCATTCAGATTTGACAATGCTATGGACAATCGGTCAGTTAAGGTTCTCTTCTGTGACTTTGTTCATCATTGGCTCTGGAGACATGCCTTAATTTTAAAAGGCACAGTGTTTGAAAATAATTTTAGACATTCTCTCCTTCTCAGTCTTACTAGAAGTCTTTATGAGGAGAGGTAAAGTCTTTAAGAGATAGACACAGTTCTGGCCGAACTGAGGCTCTTGGATCTTTATTTTTCTTATTGTCTCTTTCTTGTATGATGTTCAACTGTCTCTAAGATGATATCAATATTTAACTTTGACTGGACTTGATTATAGATTTGACTGAACTTGAATATAGCTCCGACTAGACTTGAATGTAGCTCCAACTGGACATGCTATTTTGTAGATCGTCCAGCCCTGCTCTCTCCTCACCTTCCAGTGATAAAAAGGCTGACTCTTCCAAGAACCAGAAGTTCCCTGTCTGAGGCTCTGCCTCTGAGTGGTTCTTAAAGGGGCATGGTGATGGAAGCCCCAAATGCAAAGAGGCTATCTAGACTGACACCCCAGAAACTGTACATAAAATATTAATTCCTCTACCTAAAAAAGCTTAACTAGATGTAAACAATGAGAGTCTTTATGGGGCACAACAAGGGCATTGGCATGATTTACAATAATTAAAAACCCTATTAGTCTCTAGGTAGGAAAAAGTATTTATGTTTGTGATGGTAATTACTTTTGTGTGTTCTATTAAGCAGATGATATCTGGTTGATAGGCCTGCTCACCAAATTACAGCAACAAACAAAGCAACCAGCTGTAGCACAGCAGTTCTCGTTTGTGCCTGGAGGCAGGGGATAGGACCTGGGGTTCCATTAGCATTAGAACCAGTGGTGCCAGAACAGGATTCAGAGGATGAGCTAGATGACTGGGGCGAAGGGCAGCTTTCCCCTCAGGGGCCTCTTTCACCCACAGAGAGCTTGGCCTGGGAAGAAATGTGTTTTGGTCCTCGGGAAGATTCAGATAGCCAGGTGCAGATAGATAGCGATTCGGGGAGTTATGAACATCCAGGAGGGAGATCTTCTCAGGAGCCTCCTGAGGAAGATATGGAAGAAGGCGCATGGGAAACGGCTAGGGAGGAGAGCTCTCAGGGAGATAGAAACACAGCTGTGGAGAGACAAGGTCGAACCTTTGATAGGAGACGGAACATAGAGTCTAGCAGAAGGGAATGGTCTAGAGCATAGACCGGCCGAGGTCCGTGAGCAGCGATTGGAGACGCAGAAGCCTAGAGCGTCGGGGACCTCGGCCGAAGGATTAAGTATAGGATCTGTGGGAACGAATCCTCAGTGCTCCGGCCACGTCTTACCTGAATAGGCGTGAAGCGGAGTGGGACCACAAGCTAAGCCAGCCCATGGTCATCAAGCCTTGCCTTGCCTTGTTCCTGATCCGCATAGCCTTGCGGAGCCTTGCCCTGTTTCCTGATCCGCATAGCCTTGCGGAGCCTTGCCAAGCTTTTTTGCCTGTTGCTACGTTACCTTGGACATTGTTACTTCAAGCTTTTGGATTGCTTTTATATTCTATTGGACATTATTCATTGATACTGTTATTATTCTTCAATAAAGTAGTTAGCCTTCATTCTGTCTCTGTGTGTGTGATTAAGGGGCCGGTCAAGTCCGTGCATCGTGACACCAGCAGAAACATTTCTTCCATCTTTCCCCCCCAATTCTGGACATCTGCCCATATCATTTGACCTTTTAGAACTAATTCAAATGAGATGTGTTTTGGACAGTAACAGCTCAAATTGATGATGAGGACTTCCATGGAGGAATGATCCACATATTCATAGAGAAAATGGACATGCGAAATAGTAGAGTAGCATAGAATCATTTTACCTGACATCCAGCTGGTACCTTCCATGTCAGTAATGGATCCCCTCTGGGTTTTAATCTAAATCTTAAAAGAGCTACTCAAAAGGGTTCAGCACCTTAGATAGATTCTTGGATGGGGTCAGATAAAAATATGAAACAGATGCATGAAAAGCACTATTTTCTCCTGCTTGCAAGTCTCTGCAATGATCCGAGGAATTTTGTTTCCAAACATAGAGAATAAGATGGGACCACTCATTCTATGTGTAAAATATATAGGACTTCCAATTCTTCAACATTGCTGATGGGACAGAGTCTTCCAATATTGCTAAAAGCAGCTGGCTAGCTGTGGATCTCAGAGCATATAGCTAACCCTTTCAATACCATACTTTGCCTCTCGGCATCTGCCACCTTTGGTAGCCATTCCAGTTCCTCATCTGCAATGGTGCAGTAATTAGTCTTTACTATAAGAACTAGTCCATAATCTTTATTTTGCTTTGTGTTTCTGCAAATCTGGCCTATAGGTGTTTTTGTTTTCTTGTTGTTGACCTGAATTGGGAATATGTTGGCGAGTGTTTGACTTGGCTGCCATTCTGGTGAATTAAAGTGATAGGGAGGTATTTTTTGGGTTTTTCATTAAAACAGTTAGTCAGATTTGTAAACAATGGTTGAGATTCTACACCAAATTGTAACTCTTCTCACACAGTTCTGCATCCCTGTACCCCCAATCAGCTCTCAAGCCCCAGGTGCTGCTGTTGGTAATAGAAGGGACCATGAATTAGTAAGTGGGAAACCATGGGAAACAAGGATACTCTCATAGATGGATTTCACTCCCCCAGCCATAAGCAGCTATATTTTAATGGCCTGAATTGTCTCCCCTTCCCTCTCTTTCCCACAAGTAAGAGCTTTCCCCTCCTGAGGGTTGACAGCTGTTGGTTGGGGAAGGTTTGAGATGGATTGGAAGGGCAAGATAATAGCCCCTGCAACCCATTCCCAAAACATCAGATGCTGAACTAAGTTCATGGGCAGGATGCTGGCTGCACAATGAAAATGATGTACGTAGCAGCAGTCATTTGGTAAATCTACAATCAATCTCTTTGTTGTATAATGTTGGGGAAAGTTTGATCCTGCATTTCTTATTTGCCTTTGTCAGCTTCACTGTGAAAGGCACCCAGACACCAACACAGTGAATGTTTATTTAGTAATGAATACTTCTATCCCGATCAGCTGGTCATTCATTGCTTGTTTATTGAAGTGATGGCTGAATTTCAACAAAAAACAAACCATGGAGCTCTTTGATCGATCTCGGGACCCATGAAAGAAGTGCAGACAAAGAAATGTGCTACAATCCCTTGATAATCAGTTTGCTTGTTTCTGTATGTGCACAACAGTCAATATACCATGACCCTTTTCACACCTTCATCAACATGCCACTGCAATGAGCATCCTTTTGTTCTGCCAGAACAAGAGAAGGACAGGAGGGTGGGGAAAAGCTGCCTTGGTGGATTGCTGCCTGAATGGAATCATATCATCCAGCTTTGTCTCCCTGCTGCACTGCACAGGATAATAATGTTGGAGAAACCTTGTAACATGCAGGGGGAAGGGTTTAAAAGCATCATACTGAGACTGGGCAGCCAGCCAGGAGAAGGGACAGAAGTGAAGTGCTCCTGGAGGTTTTCTTTTTTTAGACAATGATTACTGAAGGGGAAAAGAAGGCCAGTTATCATAAGGCTCCTTTAGAAATGAATACAGTATTAATTGTAGATGGTGGTGGGGAGAATCCTTAAATCTCTTTTTTAAAAGCACGGCTTCTTATGTCTGTGTAATGAAATGCGTGACTGCTAAGCTTGTGGATAAATTGACAGGATTCCTTGGCAAAACTATTACAGATCAGTGCTATGTATGCTGACAAGGACAACCCCATCCCCTCCAGTATATTATCTTTCACAAGAGTATCTTTGGAACTATTCCCATTGAGGGCAGGACATGGAAGATGTTATGTCAAAATGTGTGTTAGAGAAGAAGGGGGAAAAACCCCCCCACACACAACTCTTTTGGATTTTTTCAGGAAATATTTCATCTGGAAGGAATCTCAGTCTTTTCAAGACGCTTGCTTGCTTGGTAGAAACTAAAATGTTGCTGGGAATCCAAGTCTCCCAAATGAATGCATCTAGTAGTGCATGGGATCTGCAGTTTCTTAGCCTTCAAATAGCACCCATTGTAGAAGCTGCTTCTCAGAAGCTGGAGGGGATTCCACAGATACATGTCATGTGGCAGTGAATGTGTTGCAGAATGGTTGTGTGTGTGTGTGTGTGTGTGTGCGCGCGTGCGTGCGTGTTAAACTTGATAGAGTTCTGTGGTCCAAAAAATTATTCTTTGTATGTCCTCCCTCCCTTCTGAAGGGAATAGTCCTAACAAAAATAGACATATTGATTCAATGGGACTGATATAAATGTTGATTTGGCATTCAACAACTGATTCAATAGAAATTAGGCTATTGTCTCGCATGGATTTCATTACAAATGTATCAAATTTGTAAATACTGGCTTAGAAGAATAATAAAATGTCAACATCTGTGCTTTCCTGAAATTTATCATACATTTTTCATACATACATACATACTTCACACTTGAGATGTGCATACATTGAAAAATGTATGCACTATGCAGACATCAAGACATGTGTTGTGAAAGCTTATCTTTCACAACATATGGAAACAATGCCTTGAATCATTGATGAACTGTCCTAGCTACTAGTACTAAAGTATATCTAGTATTGGCCTGTTGAATCGTGGAGACACATCTTTGATACAAGTTTTCTGGAGATTTTAATCTCTGATGTACTATTTTCCTGTACTAGCCTCCTTCAGAATTATTCTAGTGTATGAAGAAAATAATATTCTGGAACCTATCTGATGTGTCCTGTCTTCCATAAATGTACATTTTGTCCAAGTTCATAAATAAAAGTGACTCTCATGCATCTGAAGTGCACATTGATTCTCTTACCTAGGCCCTTCTATTGCCCATTGCATTTCTATCCCTTCCATAACTGATGGGGGACATATAAAGGTTTCAGATTTCTATTTTTTGGAAACTTATCTGGATATAAAGAACTGAGATGAACTAAAATGGCACCTTGTGTTAGTGATGCATATGTAGGATATGAAAGAGATGCATTTTATCACCTTGAGTGAGAGAAAGGTTGGATGAAATTAATAAATATGTTGGTTATGGAAAATAGAAGGATTTGGGAATATATTAAAGAATATTACTCACTTGTTGAATTTGTTTTTGTGAATGGCTGCCATGTCTGATTTCCCAGAATATTCAATATAACAAGAACACTGATAAAATCTAGCATATCGGTTAACAAGACCGTAAAGCTCTAGACCTCCAAAAAGTGTCAGCAATACTCTAAACATTGCAAGTCCCACAGTCTCTACCCAGATTTAAACTAAATGTTCCAGAAATTCAACCAGTACTAATTCACATCGTAATTAGTTAACCAACCAGAAATTTGACAATGTCTCCTCTTTGAATAAAATGGAAGAAAATATTTCTTATATTCTGCAAACTCAAACTTTAATTTTATCTTCTTTTGGGATGAAAGAGGGTTGACTGGCCAAATACCCCACAAGTAATTATTTTATTCATGGAATAAGGTAATTGCTCATAGGGGTATCCTCTGGAATTGCACAGTAGCATTATCAGAAGTTACTTTAAAGTGAAAAGCTGTAGAAAGCTTTTCTCACACTGGAAAATCAGTCTGCAGAGAATTAGCACATCAAAGGAAATATCTAAATGTAAAAAGTATATACTAAAGCTTTCTATTGGAAAGTGAGGAGGTTCTGCTTATTTTGATAGATGGTGATTTGAAAAGACATTACCTAGACTGGAAAAATATTCATTTTCTACAGGGGCTATAAAAGGAGAATTCTAGCATTAAATGAACATTAGCAAAATATTTGTGCAGAGTATTTGTCTCTTAATGCATTTAATTTTTTAATTCTACAAATGGCAAGCTTCAGAAAGAAGTGACTTCCAACATTTATGATATCAGATGTCTGGAAGAAAAGCTGGTGCTCAAAATGCCTTCAGACAATATGTAGAAATGGACCCATGGGCCACTGGGGGTTGTGAGAGTTCAAATCACTTCTTAGACCAAGCGGACTCTCACCCCATCCAAAATAATCAGGCAGTTTGACTATAAGACTGCTGTTTTAGTCAAATTATCTCGGGAGCTATTGGTTTGAAGTGTACTAAATGATCAATCACGTACAATGGTGTTTGGTTTCAGGACCCCCTTTGGATACCAACATCCATGAATACTCAAGTCCCATTATATACAATGGTGTAGTAAAATGGTGTCCCTGATATAAAACAGTAAAATCAATGTTTGATTTTTGGATTTTAAAAAATATTTTGAAGCCGTGAATTGTTGAATCTGTAGATGAAGAATCTGTAGATACAGAGAGACAAATGTACACGCTAATATTAAGACAGCTGTTGTAGCTGAGCCCTCCAAGCAACAACAATGGCTGCCTTCAACAATGCATATAGTTTATTTTAAACACAATTGGCAATAAACAGCACACTGATACTTCTATGTACACAATATACTTATAGTACTGTTCATATTCAAGGCTCATGTCCCCCCTCGGGGGTTGAGAAGAGCGGGGTAAAATGCCATAAATAAATAAATCATGAATTATAATGGATGGAAGAAATAATTTGTCTGCTTCTTGATTGTGCCTTCAGAGATTATGATGTCTCAGAATGGCAGCAAAGTTTACAGCAGCCATTTTTACTTTGTGTGTGGGATAAAAATCTGAAAACAGAAGTGGGACAACTCTAGAGTCATCTTTGAATGTGTAGCATCCACAAGATGTGCTCTTTTTCTGTAAGTTTCATTGGCATTCTGCATATATTTTATAGATTTCCTTGGCACAATTATGGTTCAGAGTTGACTTATGGAACAATAGAGTTGGAAAAGAACCCCAAGAATTCCCTTTCCAGCTCAAGCCAGAATAAGAACTACAACTAAAGCAATGTTGGAGAGCCAACCTCTAATTAAAAATCCCAAATGAAGGAAGACTACCACATTCTGAAGCCACATCCTAAGTAACTTTGTTGTGCGTGATATGTGTACATTAACATGTTATGCCTTTTTCTATTTTTATTTTTCTATTTGTTTCTATTATATTTTATTTCCTTTTCAATTGTTGGCATTATTTAAGAATACCCTGCATGAGACCAAGGCTATATCTCATCTAATAGTTTGCTCACATAGTGGCAGTCAGTTGCCTATGGAAAGCCCATGAACAGGATATCAGTACAACTGCACCCTCTTGCATTCTTCTGAAATGACACATCAAGATGGTGACATATAGCCAGCCCATCTAGTAGTCATGGATGGCCCTGTATTCTATTCTAAATGTCAGCTCAGAACCTATCACTGTATATATGGACATATTTTTTGCCACAATCTGCATCTCTTTGTACTTATTACACTGAATTTCCATTTCTCATTTTAATGCTCATTCTACCAATTTGGAAATAAATTTCTGGAACTCTCCATATTCTGGATTGTTCCTGCAGTAGTCTGTTAATTTATTTTCATTAGAAAATATGGCATTCTCAATAGGTATGATTCCAATGCCTGGTTTTGCATCAGAAGATTCTCTCTAACTTGATATTACATGCTTAGCATTTTCTTTTCAGAGTGTTTTAACATAAATCTTTTATCTTCTTACTGAACTTTGACAACTTTTTAAAGTGGTACATTGGAGGAGTAGATGATCAGAAGACCTTATAGCAGGCATGGGCAAACTTCTGCCCTCTGAGTGTTTTGGACTTCAACTCCCATATATCCTAACCAGCTCACCAGTTGTTGGGAATTTTGGGAGTTGGTGTCCAAAACACCAAAGTTTGCCCATGTCTGCCTTGCATTTTGGCACTACTCATTTGAACATAATTCTGGCAAAGGAAATGGTTGGCAATCTACTTCATTATATCCACAATCTGCCACATGATGCTCCTCCTTAAGTCTGCCTAACTCAAGAATGGGCAAATGTGTGGAGCCAAGTGCCAATGTCTCTTAGCATCTCATAGAGTTTCACAATTTATTTATTTTATTTATTCGAATTTATTTGCCGCTACTCCCAGTGGTTCGGGGTGGCTTACATACAATCAAATTATGTAGATGCTTGGCTAGATGTAGTATGTTTTTAGATTTTATTGCTGCTGTATTAAATTGTATTGTGCTATGTGTTTTTATGTGAACTGCCCCGAGCCCGCTGGAAGGAGCGGTATATAAGAATGAATAATAAATAAATAAATAAATAAAAATACAGCTAAAAATGAACCCAGATATTCCCATTTTCCTCTGTAGTTCCTCTCAAAATATTGACAGTATTACTTCCTGTAGCTATTTTGGATATATTTGGGAATTTTATAGGGCTTTGTGGTGCTTATGGGGGTAGGGACCATTTTTGCATGTTTTTATGCTTGTGTGTGCATGTGTGATATTAATATATTAGCATTTATTTTCATTTACCATTTTAATGCTCATTCTGTTTGGAGCCAAAAAAGTGCCGGAAAATTACAGATTTTTAAATTGGGAGTTTCACTGATAGGGTCTTCAGTGGTTACAAAATGGGGATTGGAGGGGGTTTCCCAGGAATATGGCCCATGGGATGCACCATGACCACCCTTGACTTAAGCTAAACACAGGAAAGAGGACCATTATTTAACACTCTTTTACATTCACATGTGCACTATCCTAGAAATAAATCCAAATTGTGTTTATTGTGAGCGGAGTCTTTTTATTGTCATTTTCCTGGAGGCCTCTTGTCATGTAGAACAGCAGGATATAAATAATGTGTAAATAATTATTTCTGCTGTGCAAGATTCTGTTTGTTCATTTCAGATTCATATGATGGGAATAACCTTAACAGTTAACAGCTAAACCCTGTACTGCCAACAACAGTGTTATCCTATACAGGTATTTGGCTTTATATTTGAAATTTTCATAAATAAGAATGAGTTGTTTTTTGTCATCCCCTGTGTTGCTTCTATATGTGTTTTGCAGCTGAAATGTTTTAAGCCACTAGTTCATATGACAAAATTTCCTCAATACTTTTCTTTCACCTAAACTAACCACAGAAGTGCCTAGAAATGCACAGTGGGAAAATGTGACAAACAGTACTGATTGTAGATGCCTTGGATATTGAAAACATCATGGTCTAGCTAGTAAATGGTACTGTATTTTTAGTATCTGTGAGCCAAGACTAACAATTAATGCAGTTGGGATGCAAAATAGAGGTACAACTCTATGACACCCCCCCCCCCAAACTCATATCTCAGTGAAAAGAAATGTACATTTTATACATAAATAAACATACACAGAACTTAGCATACTGTTGTGATAAAGCCTGAGTTTACAGGGTTGTGGTGCTTGGGAGTTTTGATTAGCAAGGACCATGACATTGTCTGCCAAAGATTTCTGTGTTCCCTCCAAGCTTAGCTACTCTTCTTATAGTAGCGGGTTGGGTATGTGGCAAAGCTTGGCAAAGTAACCATTTTCATCTGCAACTGCCAGCATCTTCTTGTCACCAATGGCCAATGACCATGTCAGAGGTGAATTTGGAAAATTGCACAGACATCTCTTCCCACCCCCAGTAATTTCTCCAGTATTTTCTTAGCAGAAATATGAACTGTCTATGTGCATATATTCTACATGTTCATCTCTATTTTTAAATGCTTATTTATGTTTCATTGATTGCTTATATCAATGGGTATGTGGCGCAGCTGGCTAAGTGTCAGCTGCATAAGATCTCTCTGACCAATAGGTCATGAGTTCGAGGTCTTCACGGGTCAAGGTGGGTGCTCGACTTTTAAGTGTAGCCTGCTGTGGACCTTTGCAGCCCAAAAGACAGTTGCATCTGTCAAATAGGAGATAAAGGTACCACATTCAGTGGGGAGGTAAATTTTGACTGAATTATGAGGCCATTAAAGAACTCCAGGAACACTGAGGAATGTAGAAGGAACAACAAGGGACGCTGAGAATGCTGAGAGATGAGGAGTGTGTCAGCTCCCCCTGGTGGCCAGAGTTTCCCTCTGTTCATCTATATGTGTGTATGTGGAAACAGCAGGGATTGTCTGCTAAGTATGTGTACCTGTAATCTGCTTTGAGTCCCCTTCGGGGTGAGAAGAGCGGAATATAAATAAAGTGCAGTGTGTATTATATTATTTTATATTTGTCCCTTTGATGTTGTTGATTTTGTATTGTATTTTAACATGTTGGAAGCTGCTTTGTGGGAGAAAAATGACATATAAATAAAGATTTATTATTATGTACATGCACACATGTCCATGATCACACATTTATAAAAAAAACAACAGATCAACACAGTTGTGAAGTAAGCAGGAGACTTAGTGTAAAACGCACTGTTTTCTGTACAAAATACTGGGCTTTCAGTAGAAAACAAGTAGGTTCTGTGTACACATTAAACATTTTGCAAAGAAGACCCAAAATGTGGCAGGAAAATATTGCAGCAGTTAGATATTTCCTTAAGTTGTTAATGAAAGGAATATTTGTGATAATTTTTATGAGGGGGATTTCAAGTAATGTAAATTAGTGAGTGGTACAATGTTACAAAAGCCCTCATATCTGTAGCTCATATATGATCAACGTAGTATAAAATGTTGAAAATGTGGTTGTGACATATTTCTCAAAACTGGGTTACTGCTGTAGGTCACATTTACAAAGTTAAGTAAATTGCACTAAATTCTGCTATGCTCAAATAATCTTATATTGGTGATTGCATTCACTAGAAAGACAAAGTGGACTGATTCAGGTCAGATATAGGTTTTGTTATCACTTCAGTTATTCCAGGATTGGTTCTGAAAAATAAAAAGATTGCCAATATTTGCCCTTGGGAAAACATCATACTACAAGGTGAGAAGGATTTTGTCATGTATAAAATGGCTTAAAAGTCTAAGACAAGTGAAACTGCAATCCTATAATCTCTTAAATCACTGAAATCAAGTGGCCCTGAAGATCCATTGAACTGTATCAGACTTACTTCTAAGTAGTAGGCATGCTAAAATTGAAACGGAAATCTAATTGAGTCGTTAGAAATTCGTTATTAATGGGACTTTTGGTGTTTTACGGATCGCTGTCGTGAACCCGAAGTGGACTTCCTTTACGGCACTTTCGCGGCGCCATTTTTGTATCTGGGCCGTAAAGCATTCGTATGGCTTCGTTGCCCTTTTAAGCGTGTTTGTCATTGGGTGATGGATACCAGGTGGTACCATCACCCCACCATCACTCCACCTTCCCTTAAGCCAATCAGAGGCAAACAAACACTTGAGGGCGGTCAAGACTTTAAATACCCGCGCACCACGCGCCAAGTTCATTGCGGCTTTCGCAAGCAGCAGCAGGGAGGAACGGGAAGATCGCGGTCGCGGAGAAAGTTCTTGCCAGACCTGCCTGCCTGGCCGCTTGTTAGAAGCAGGCCCTGGGGAAAAATAGAGGAGGAGAGGGAGAGGAGGAGGAGGAGGAGGAAGGATTATTCTTTCATCCCTTTAAAGCTTGCTTCGCTCATCCATTCATTGCTCATTCATTCATTCATTCATTCAGCCATTCATTCATTCATTCATTCATTCAGCCATTCATTCATTCATTCAACCAATCAGCTATTAATTTATCCAGCCATTCATTTATACAGCTATCATTCATTCAGCAAACTTTGAGTGCTAAAGCTTGCATTGGCAGGCTGGCTGCCTGCCATAGGTTTATTTTTTTCTTTGGTAAATCCAGGGCATAAGCCAAATATTACCTTGTTACCTTGTTATTACATATTACATTATTAATTCTTCAGTCACCCAATGCTGATATTAATTGACAATTTTTCTGGCAAAGGCTTTCCTTCTGTTAGGCTTT